>CM068987.1:6148017-7348017 GCA_035357415.1 Ophraella communa | reverse complement strand
TGGAGAATATATTTGTGTACATAACTTATTGCAAGCTCATGCCAGAGTTTGGCATTTGTACAACGACGAATTCAGGAGAAATCAAAAAGGTAATCATACACACTCCGGCAAATTTAAAGGAACAGGTTACGATTGTAGTTTATTTCTTTATTGTACCATTTATCTAGATAGCTTTGAATGCTGCACGCTACAAGTGAAGTTTTAAATGTCAAAACAACAAATTTCTGTGGTGTTTTATATTTTAAACACATTATTTGTTGATAATGAGTTAATTTGTTCGGGTTTGCTGGAATTTGGTTTTTCTTTTGACTCCGTTGTGTTCTTATTGCAACGAGCAAGTAATAATGAGTGATTTAATACTGACTGATATTGCTAGAGCAGTAGTAATGATCAAACATGGTCGAACCTACAGGGAAGTTGCTTTAATGTTTGGTAAGTCATCATCAACTATCCACCGTCATTGGAGACGGTGTAAGAAGACGGGGGCAAGGTAGGTACTGCAAGATGCTCGTGGAACCAACATAAGTGAGCACACAGTGAGAAGAAGACTTAAGGAAGTTGGTCATAATTCATATCTGCCAATAAAAGTCCCAAGACTCAAGAGACACCATCGTGTAGCGCGACTAGAATTTGGTCGAGAACATCAAAATTGGAATGCTAACCAATGGGGTCACATTCTCTTCACGGACGAGAGCCGTTTCTGTGTAAATTCCAACGACGGTAGGGAAAGATTGTATCGAAGTTAAGGAGAACAATCTGCATCTTTTAATTTTACCACTGCTATACCTTTTGGTGAAGGTTTAATTATGGTATGGGGCGGTATATGTATGAAAGCACGAACAGAGTTAGTGGTGGTTGATGGCGGGGCATTGACAGCAGATAGGTACATTAGAGATATTCTCCTTTTGCCCCATATATTGGAGACAATTTCATTTTAATGCAGGATAATGCGCTCCCCACACGTCGCCCACTGTGTAAGAGACTTTTTAATACTAGTGGGTATAACAACAATGAATTGGCCAGCGTGTTCTACATACCTGAATCCGATAGAATATGTGTATTTTTATTTTATTTATTTATTTATTTATTTAGGACATGCTAGGCAGAAAACTTAGGGAACGAATTCCGGTACCTCAAACCAAAGAAGAAGTAAGAATTGCAGGGAAGAACTGGGGATGCAACCCACGTCTTCTGCAATGGATGTACACAGCAATAGTGATACCAATAATCACATATGGTGCAGTGGCTTAGGGCGCAAGGGCTAATCTGAGTACGACGAGGAAAAATCTCTCCAAGATTCAGAGACTAGCCTGTTCATGTATCACTGGGGCAATGGGAACTTGTCCCACTGCTGCTATGGAAGTGATTTTAAACTTGACCCCACTGCACATTCTGTTAGAAAGTGTAAGGAAGAAAACAATATATAGAATGATCAAAGAAGGAATTATCAGGGACAAACCTCGATCACTTCAATTTGATCAAACTTGGGAAATGCCCCAAGATGATATGCCAAAGAAATTTAACTTTGTGAGAAAATTCATCACAAAGTTGAGTAATAAATCTGAATGGGATGAAGACACCATACAGAATTTAAACCAGAATGCCATAAAATGGTATACGGACGGTTCCAAGCTAGACGAGGTAATTGGGATAGGAGTTTTTGGAACGAGAGCCAAATACTCAGAAAGCTTGGGCACATACCCGAGCATCTTTCAAGCAGAAGTCCGCGCCATCGAAAGATGTGTGGAATTCAATATTGGAAGAAAATACCGCAGACAAGAGATTGTGATCAAGTCGGATAGTCAAGCAGCCATCAAAGCGCTGAGCTTAAATATAATCAGTCCGAAGATGGTTTGGGAATACCTAGGCATAAACTAGGCCAGAAGAACACTGTCACCTTCCTATGGGTCCCAGGACACATAGGAATATAGGGGAACGAAACAGCAGACAAGCTGGCAAAAAAAGGAGCTAAAACCCCACAAATGGGACCAGAACCATTCTGTGGGATCAGCAGTAGAGTAAACTTAGGAAAACTAGGGGAAGAAATGGAGAATGACTGCAGTTGTCAGGGCTCGTGGAGCAAACACACGCTATTAAACCGAAAGGAAAAAATGCATTTAAGTTTAACATGGTACAATAAGATTTTTCTGTTTAGAACCAGTATTTTGTTTCATTCTGTGATCTTCGACTTGTTTTCTTTTTCAGCAGGTTACACATGGTAAAACTTTTGTAAAACCCATTCCAACATTATAATCTACCTTCGTTTTAAGAGATTATCTGTACAATATTTATAATGTGTATCTATATTATAGAAGAACTAATTAAATTTTATATCTGTTCCTTTACATTTGCCGGTGTGTGTGTGTATTAACTGAAGTTTGATTTACACACTTTTAAATTCTGGATTAATTAGGTCAAGTTGGAATAACCATAGATTCTGCCTGGGCTGAACCGGATACTAACAACAAAGAAGACTTAGACGCAGCTGAGCGATTTTTACAATTTACTGTGAGTTAAATATATAGCCTAATTTTTTTTAAATAAGACAACAAAACTTCGACTATTTATTTAAAAAATTGCTTTTTTAAACTTAATGACAGCCGTTTCGCTAGAATTACCGAAATTAATGGAAGTTTTGTGAAAAAAGTAAGGATTAGTACAATCAATTTTCTTAAATAACGTGCCAGTTCCTAGCATTTAGTAATGTTTTGAAATTCTTTTTTCTTATTTTTTTTATCTTATTTGTTTAATTAATTTGACACTGAAAGACATTGTGGTGTAATTTAGTTATTCTTTAATGTTTGTTATAACCTCTATGAGGTTATAACAAAATGTTGAGCATGTGAAAATAATTGGGCTGACAAAAAGTGCGGGCTGCAGATTCTGGATCAACTCGATCCTATATACTTGGATGCATTTCATCAAAATTTATAGGGCTGCTGGAATTACTGTAACCTAGGGATGAGCCACAATGGGTCTTTCAGGTCCAGGTGGAAGAAACGCTGCTCGTGGAAGTAGCAGTGGTACATATTTAGGAAGCAAATGAACAACAGTATTTAACATAAAATTTTCCGACAACTTTTACAGCGCCAAAGTCGAATATAACAAAACATTTTTTTTTATAGTATGGTTGGTATGCTAACCCAGTTGTCTACGGAGATTACCCTGAAGTAATGAAAAAAGTAATATCCGAAAGAAGTAAAGCACAAGGTTTCCAAAGATCCCGTTTGCCTTTGTTCAGCGACGACCAAATAGCATACATCAAAGGTACAGTTGACTTTTTAGGTGTCAACTATTACACCACACAAATGGTAAAACACAAAACTGATCGTCAAATTCAGGTATACGACTGGAATTTGGATATGGAGGCAGACTCGTATCAAAAAGATGAATGGCCGTCAACTCATTCCAGTTGGCTAAAGGTACACATCAAAATAATTTTTATATATTTAGCAATTTTTTGTAATTGTTTTGTGCACTTTACCTACATTTATATTTTAGGTAGTACCTTGGGGAATAAGAAAACTATTGAACTGGGTTAAAAAAACGTATGGTGATATACCGATAGTGATAACAGAAAATGGCGTATCAGAAGATGGTAGTTCGTTAGACGATCAAATAAGAATCGACTACTATAGGGTAAAGTGTTAGAGAAATATTAGTATTTACCAAATTTATTGCAATTATAAAAGGATTTTTATTTATTTTATTTAAAATTAGTATTAGAAATATTGTTGAAAATTTCACACCTCTACTTTTTATACAATAAGATGCCCTAATTTTGTATAGTTACCATGGAAATTAAAAAAAATTTTGGAGTTTTTTTCGTGGCGCCTCGATATTTAACTGGAAATTTTTTGACAGCTGCAACCATAGAGAACGCTTAAAAAAAGAAATAGATATCAGATTTAAACAAAAATTGACAAAAACATTTATAAGATCAATTGTTTTTATTTTTTAATATATTAAACTTATTTGCTTATGTTAAGGGGGTGTTTAAGGGTTTTAAAAAATCATTAAAAATAAACGAATATATTAATTGTAATAAAATTTTATATTTTACTGAGAAAATTGTACCTAAGTGTAAAAAATTTACCTGTTAATTATAAAAATATCAAATTGGATGGGGCAGATTTTATTGGCAATAAAGGATTAGAGAAATACGTTTTCTGAACATTCTGTGTCGAATATTCATGTTGGATTATAAACCTTTTTCTTTCTAGTAGGTAGTTGGGGTAAAATGCGAATATTCACCCGCCGGTAAAGAGGTTGCAATAAAAAACAAATAAAACCGTACTATATAATACAATATCATCCTTCTTTGTGGAACATTAAAAATATGGGCGTGAAGAACTGTTTAACTGATTTCAAATTTATTATTATTTAAACCGTGATTGGTTATACACAATAATTAGGCCATCCTTAAAATGAATTCAATGCAAGCAATTTGAGTTTGAAAATGTATATGCTATTCTGAAGCCGATAGTACAAACCTTAAACAAATAAAAATTTATTATATTTCTTGTACAGAAATTTAAACTATGTAGTAATTATTAAGCTTTGTAACAGATGTCAGATTGGATTAATAATTTTTTTCTAACTTATGGTGTGAAATTTTCTTACCTAATACAATACAAAATGTTCTGCTCCTTAGGAATCAAATTTAAGGTGTGGAGAATAATTTTAAAGATAATTATGAAAATTTAATTGTTAATTGTATATTATTAAACTGACATTAACTTTCAGGATCACTTAAGTAATTTAAGAGATGCTATAGACGATGGAGTTAATGTAAGAGGATACACCGCCTGGAGTTTGATGGATAATTTCGAATGGATGAGAGGATATTCGTAAGTATTGTACTTGAAAATACTAACATTGTATGTAGTTAGTTCAGAAGAATTCAATTGTACAGGGTGATCAGTTAAGGGTAGCGAGCGGCCATATCTCATAACATATTGGTTGTATACAATATATAAAATAAAAAAACTCAAAAATTGGCTACCATTTCAGTTACTAATAAGAGATTAAAAAGCTAATTTTTATTTTGATAAAAAACGGTGGCGTGCAATTTTTTAATGTAATAAAAATATATTTTGGACAATATCAACGGTTCAAAAAAAGGTAGATGATTAATTTTTATTTTTTTAATTTAAGAAAAATCTCTTTTAAAATATATAAAAATGAATATACCATTACATTTGATTTTTTGAAAAAAACTCAAAAATTGGCTACCATTTCAGTTAACGCCATCTAGCGGCGAAGACGAAAAAAATATTATAAAAAAAATTGAACTTTCACCTCCTCTTTATTTTGATAGATAGAACAGAACGGTTTAGAGAAAAAATATGGGGAAATGTTCAGTAAATATGAAAACGATATCATCGATATACTTTCATTATGTAAAATTCTATACAAATCTTATTTTTCTACTTGGTGTTGGTTGTTAAGCCCTCTAACGGACGTTTGACAAACTCAAAAATAATTTACAGCAATTTCTCTTGGCGACTTTTATCATGATTTTTTGTTCTCAAATATATACGACCAATGTGTTATGAGATATGGCCGCTCGCTACCCTTAACTGATCACCCTGTACAAGCAACAGAAAGAAAAATATTAAGAACATATTGAGCACAATAAAAACAAATGAGAACAAACATAAAAGAAGAACGAATCAACGAAACCCTGCTAGAAATTTAAGTATAACAAGAAAACAAGAAGAAAACCTTAGAATAACATGAAGAAAAATATTAAGAACAATTTTGAGCCCAATAAAAACAAATGATATCAAACATAGAAAAAGAACGAATCAACGGATATAACAGGAAATAGGAGAAGATATTCTAAGTAAAATAAAAAATCAGATGGTTAAGTAGCTGGGGCACACATAAAGAGCAGAAACCAAGATAAATATAAATAGAATAGGTTGCGCCCAGGTTTGAATTTAACACACCATTTGCGGAGGTGGCAAATAGAATGGTATATGGAGTATATTCATAATCTCTGAAAATAAAAATTTTATTAGGAACTATGCAAGTGTAGTTTGGACGAAGCCGATTCGCTTAAATATAGCAGCGAAAGAAATAAACAACAAAATTGTTAAAAGTGAATCAACCCAGAGCCCTAGCTAAGCCAACTCGAATAATAAAGTCGCAGTAAGTTGAACAAAGGTAACTACATCCAAGACTTGCTGACCACAAAGGCTTGGTTTATGGTGGTTGTATTTAAACACTCTATAATTCTAAGAAAAGCAGCGATGACCACTAATGTAAGTCACACTTCTATTTACTCTTCAGAGAGAGATGAAACGATAAAAAATGCTGTAGACTTTACCCAACTAAGAATAACCAAGAATCCCAACTAAGAATAGCCAAAAGATTTCGGAAAATACCAGAAAACCACTCAGGCTAGTAACGGGAATTCTAACCGGCCTAGTCCTAAACAAGTATTGGCCAACACGAGGACTCCCCGTTGACTATTTTAAATCAGTTAAACGACAAAGGACTAAGAAGGAAGCTCATTGGACTTAATTCGGTCTATGCGCAGATGGGACTTAAATTCTCTCCTCAATTTACAGAGATAGAGTACTTTACGACCGTCCAAAAAACTATTGCCATTATTTATATATTAAGAGTAATTAATCGGTTCCGAAACTCTAATTTATTACATCTAGGAGGATTGAAGATTTTGCAATCGAAAAGGTTTTTTGTGTTCCATTGTGCTCATGATATTTTATATTTTAAATCTTGTTTTTAAATTTGTCTAAGAGTATATTCTTTATACGAATTTTTACATTATCTAAAGCATTTATTTTTAGGGAAAGATTTGGATTATACCACGTCGACTTCTCAAGTCCCAATCGAACCAGAACACCTAAGAAATCAGTGGAATATTTTAAGCAAGTACTTAGAACAAGATCAGTTGTCGATGATTCAGAGTTTTTTTAAATAGATAAACTTTTGTGTTTAATACAATTTTATTGTTTATCTTTAAATATTATGTATTTTCACTTTAGTTTTTGTAATATATATTTTTATTAGTAATTGTTTTTTTATTTCGCTTCGACCTTAAAGGTAAGTAGGATGGTACAAGTATGTTACAATAATATTATTACTAATTTTAGATATTATTATGATTTAAATTTTAATGATTATTATTATTTGATTGTAGTTAATTTATCAATATCCCGACTTAGTTCTATTAATTTGATATGTTTTAATTGGTTTGATTATTATAATTTAGAATTTTGTTTTGTTTTATTGGTTTTGTCTAATGTTTTGATTGAGTTTTATGATTAAATATTATTTAATTTTATATAAAGTTTACTTTTTCTTCTGTAATTCTATGGTTGGGCGCCTTTTAAAATTTTTAACTAGCTCAATCTACTTTTTATCAAATTGAAATTTAGAATTATGACTCTTATCAGGGTAGGATTCAAATCAAAATATTATTTAACAATTAACACACAATAAATTTAATATCAAATATTTCAAAAGAGATTTTACACTGTTAATTGGTTTTCATATGTTTAGTACAAATAAATCAATGAATAACCTTATATAAAAAAAATGAACTGGAGATGATACACATAAATTAGTTTACCGTCACAAAACAATAAATACAAAAATACAAATCCTTAACTATGACACGTACCTACCTTTTATTATAAAGTTCGTTCTCTAAAAATTGCTATTGTCTAAATGGAAAGGCACGAAAACTCGGATCGGCTTCTCCTCGTCCCCGGTCGGAAATGCAATACCACAATATGGCGGCCAAGGTCCAGTTGCAGAAAGAATGCTCAAATTTAATCTTTCAAATTCTGTTGGAATCAGTCTCTGATTTTACAAATTTATTATTTTGGTAAGTAATTTAATAATGGTTGATTACTTTACTGCATGTATTTTTAATGTTACATGTGTTAATTTAACATAAACAGATTTTGATTAAAGCAAAAAATTTTCTTCTAGTTAGTAATCAATTAATACATACGATGTTAATTGCTCTGCTACCAGGATCATAAGAGAGTGAATCATCAAATTTCTGGCCTTTTTATAGGCTTCCAGGAAAATGACAAAAATGACGTAATATCGGATTTCAACTGTTCGCATTTCAAAAAAAATAACCTACATTTCCGAAAATCCAGGTAATAAATTTACAATTCTAATAGTACCTTTGATAATGTACAGATAGATCTCATCCTTATATTTACTAAAATTTTGTTTGTATAATTTTCTAAGTGACTTTTCCTAGGAAATTTTAGATTCAAAATGCACAACTTTCTTGAGCTGTCAACTTATTTTAGACTTTCAAAATTTGAAATAAAACCATAATTTGTATTTAAAATTACTATAAATCTATTAAACTAACACTATTTTAACTGAAAATTACTATTTTAAACTCTAACAACTAAAATTTAAACTTCTAAAAGATTCTTTTAGTTGTATCACTTACACATTGTATAAGGTAAGAATATCTGTGTTATCAAAGATTAACATTTTAAAATTTATATAAACAACTTACTCAATTATCCTACATACATTTTGTTACATAAAATGTCATTTGTTAATGTTTATAAACTAAGTTTTTCAATATTTATTTCACTACACACTATTTAAGTGTTCTATCAAAAGTTTATGTGATTATGTCCAACACTATTGATATGGGAATTAGTTTACTGTATTTCACCACACCTGCTACATGTTTTAATTGTTCTTGTGTCTTTTTTAGGTACTCATGATCTATTAATATACTTGTTTGTACAATATCGAAGACTACAATTTGTCTCTTTATACCTTTGTAAGTACTTACTTTTTATAATACTAATTTAAATACTTAACTAACTAAAATTACATGTTGATTTCTTAAACATGTGAAAACCATTAATACTTTTGATTTATATTTACTTTTTATTGTTTCAGATTAAACTTAGAATTTTAAAAGAGAACTAGGACAAAGATGAATTGTTATGTGAAAATGTACTTATTATGGATTGGAAATATTTGATTGTGATAGAATAGCAAAATATGGATCCTATTCAATATAAAATGCCTATTACATTCTTTGTTTATATTAAATGTATGTCTTGTGAAAATTATAAACTTGGAAACTTTAGATGTACAAAACAAAAAGTAAATGCTGATTCTATAAAACTTATTAATATATCCTTTTATTGTAAATTATGAGGTAAGTTCTACTTATTAAATTTTTAAATATTAGATATCTATCTCAATATATATAATTTATGTAGTAAGCTGATTGCGTTAAGAAATGCTAAAGTATTTTCTGTGTTTGAGTTTTCGATGTGTTTTCCAATGTTGTTTGACCTTCTTTCCATCTCGTATATGGGACAGTCTACTAATATATGGCAGACTGGTGGAGGCTCTGTTTAGAATCAATTGTTTGGAACTACTTGGAAAGGTATTTGAGAGCAAATAATATAATTTCAGAAAACCTTTTGTGTGGAACCGGATTGAAGAAATTAAAAAATTGACTAATATTACCAACTGGAATTTTGTACCAGGTACTATGAATCCTGCAGACTTGCCATCAAGAGGCTGTACCACAACACAGTTGTAAGAATCTTATTGGTGGGAGGGTCCAAATTGGTTAAAAGGAAAGTTTTTGGTCAACACAAAATTACAATATCGAAGAGGAACAAGTCATAGAAGAAAAGAGAAAAACAGTACATATTATGTTGTCATCTCAGAAACTCAACTTTTCTTCAATTTATACAAAATTCTCTAAATTCATTAAAATTGTCAGAACAATTGGTTGGTTAAGACGATTTGTGTATAATACAGGAAATCCTGGAAGTCAGATAAAAACAAAAACATTAGAATTTGAGGAAGTTCAAGCATCAGAAACAATTTTGTTACGATGTGTACAACAAGAAATTTTTCATGACAATTGCCCAGAACAAATATTAAACATCATTCATTTTAAGGATGAAAATGAAATTTTAAGAATCGAGACAAAAATAACCGAAAGAGACGATACAGTAAATTTTCGACATCCAATATTATTACCGGCTCACCACGTAGTTGTACAAAGGCTGATTTTTGATAATGGTGTTCAATTGCTACTCAATTTTTTGAGAAAAACTTATTGGATATTGGGCGGCAGGAAAACTGTAAAATCAGTAATTTCAAAATGTGGTAAGTGTAAAAGATTTAATTTAAAAAGAATGATGACCCCTCCAATTTGTTTGCCTCAAGATCGGGTTCGAGATGCACGCGTTTTTGAAATCACTGAAGTTGACCTATTTGGACCACTGTATTTGCGAAAGCGAGAAAAGGTATGGGTTGCAATTTTTACTTGTGCAGTATATCGTGCTGTTCACTTAGAAATCGTCAGATCACTCAATACTAAAAGTTTTGTGTATGCTTTTAGAAGATTCATATCAAGACGTGCAAGACCTACAACGGTGTATTCCGACAACCAGTCCAATTTTACCGGATATCAAAACTTAATGAAGTTGTGAAGCCATTATAAATTCAAGACCATTGACCTATGTACCAGAAAATATTCTAGAATTCGTTCCATTGACTCCCAAAATGTATTTACAGGATAATCAAGAAGGTTCAGGAAAGAATACATGGGCCAACTTATTTTACGAAACATTAATGGAAAATTTAGTAAACCCATTCAAATAGGAGACGTACTTTTAATTGAAACAGAAAAAGAGAAAAAAATTAACTGGCCCTTAGCATTAGTCGAAGAGGTGGAGGTAGAGATGAAAATGTTCAATTAGTTAAATTAAAAACATCTTCTGGATATTTAATTAGACCAATTCAAAGATTGTATCATTTAGAGATGGATGAAGAAAATGTGAATATTCCAATACCGAAGATTGACAGATCAAGTACAGGAGAATTCTACATCTGAACATAGAACACGATCTGGCAGGAAGATTCAAGCTCCAGAAAGGCCTAATCTTTGATTCAATCTACCAGAGTGACCAATTTCTTGGTGGCAGAACGAAAGAAAATAGTTTATTTATTTTTTTGCAAAAGTTTTCCATCTAATTTATTGAACAACCCGATCACTTCTACTGACTCTTCTTAATTGAAATAGTTAGTATTCGGGTAGAATATTGCTATTCTTTACGGGCCATTCTAGTGTGTCCTAACCGTATACGTATGATCGGTACTTATGTCGAAATTATTTTTCACGTTATTTAGGAATGACTGCTTGTTATGCCAATACGAGTTCCACAAAGTAAGAATTTTATGCTAAGAGTATTGCTTTAGATCGGTAGCAACAGATGTATTTGGAGTCTAGCAATACCTCTAAGGCTACTGTGGATCACGTTGTCATTGCCTCTGTAATTCCCAGATAAGCCAGCAGTTGCACTTTTTGCAAATTAGCACATCCAGTTGATTGCTTAATTTTTGGCCACCGAACATCATATGTGATCATGAGCTTCATCATCGTTTGGTATGACCAGAAGATCATTTTCGGTTTTAAGCTCTTCACTAAGGCTTTTGATAAGAGTGATTGTTCCAAGTTAGTTTTTGATCCAGAATCACTCCTAGATATTTTACCACCTTGGAAAATTAAGTTCGATATTGTTCATGGTTGGAGATGTTAAGAGAGTATCTGCGTCTCCAGGTGAACGGTATTAAAATTGTATTGCCTGGATTGACCTCAAGGCCATCCTCATGACACCATTTGTCTACGATGTTAAGAGCAATTTGCGATAAGTTTGAGATATCATTATCATGCTTGCCCCTCATAGTTACGACCAGTTTACTTAATTACTACATCTACCTAGTATTTTCTGATAAACATATTAGAAAAACTTATTTCAAATGATTTTTCTTAACATCATTTTAAATAATCGGTGTTAAAACTGTTTGAAATAATATTCCAATAAATTTTGATGGTATACTGTATTCAACGTAATTAAAAAGACCAATTTAGCCTGTTGCCATTAATCTTAATAATACGACTGGGAATGTACAATAGACTTTTTGTTGCTGGCCTTACTATCTCTAAAGCAAAATGGGTTTCGAAGCAGGGATTTAATGCACGAAAGGTAATAGAAGCATTTAACAGGCAATTATCCATCTATTAATCGATGAAACCAATAGTTACGAATGTATCACAAAGTGACAGGTTATACTGATATACATACCGGTTGGTTAATGGTCAAACACCTACGGAAACCTTAACATGTAGAATTATCGTTTCCGCAATGTAATATTAAAAAGGATTTGATATTTGATGGTAAACAAATAAAAATAGCAAATAGCAAAAAAATGGATTGTGTGGTACAATATTTTTAATAATTTTTAATAAATTTTAAATTGTTCAGAAAATCTTTGACATTTCATTTAATTCATGTCTCCCATAATTCCAAAAATTAAAGCTACCTACCAAAATAAAAAATTTTGACCAAAAAAAAACTCAATAATTTTTGTCATTAATTCTATACAGGGTGTCCCATAACTATGGAAATTGAACAAGTACCTATACCTTTTTTGTTTCAAAATGATGTAGTTTTTATTATTTTGTAATAAAATGCACACTATACAGGGGATAAAAAAAATACCGCTGATATATCAAATTTTAACTGTGTCACCAGCGCCATCTAGAAGTATCATTAAAAATTGAGGCAATATCATGCTTATTACCATTAAAAACCATAGTGTACCAATTTTGAGACCAATATATTCAGTTGTTTTCTAAATATTACGAATTTTCAAAAATATTTTGTCAACTTTAACGCCCCATATCTCGCTTACTATTAACATTTTACTAGTGCATGTTTGTATCAAACGAATTATTTTTATCACCCCTTTCTACAGTTCTTATATTGTCCATTAGTTATGGGACACCCTGTATAATTAAAACAAAATAAACTTGACCGGGTCTCGAACCCGGCATGTACCATAATATCCCATAATAAATTTTTAATAACATAAATGGTATATAAGTATGTTACTGCAATACAAAATATTTAATTAATTATTGTAAGAAAATTAATATATATAGGATGTTTACCTTGGTCATTAGATATTTTTGTTATGGTAGGAATTTTTCAATAAATTTTTTAATTTCATCTGGCAAAATGTTTTAGATTTTTACCGGAATTTCATTTTAAACCTGCAATAGTGGATATTTACTAATATCAGTTTTATGTTTAGTGTTAAGTTAGGTTTTTAAAATAGAGTAATGTGTCCAGAGAAAAAAATATTTTAACTTGATTGAACGTTCTTCAAAACAGACTAGAACCACGTTTACAAAAAAGAATGATACTGCTCTTGGTACCGTCCAATTTGACCATAAAATATACCATATACTTTTTTGAATTTTGATGGTATTAAGCTATGGGATACATTTTTCGCCTTTTCAGCGATTTCAATTGGTATGTATGAAAACTCTTCATCGCTCGACATGTCTTTTAAAAAGTAAAAAAGTAAGAGGTTTTGACTAACGTAAAAGATCGAAACTGTCATAAAACACTAACTATCAAATATTGTACACAAAATATTGAGTCTGCCTACTTGTTTATTTAAAAATCTAGATTTATATTGCTCAATATTTCAGTTTCATATTTTTAAACTGAAAATTTTCTGTAGTAATTACTAAGAAAAATAAACAACTAAATAATATTTAAACTAAACTTTTACCTTTTATTTAAAAAATGGATTTTTAGATGCAATGACAGCTGTTTCGTTACATCGTCAGTTTGAATCTATTAACACTTAATTTTTAATTTTATTAAGGCTGCAAAAACTGAAAATCCATTGTATAAGCCGTTATCCTCTTACACTAAATAGGCGTGAAATACACAAATCAAGAGCGTTTTAATAAATCAAATCTTAAAAGGAATATTATGAAAGCGGCAAAGTACAAATAATAAATAGCTCCTTGTTCGAAACTGTCTTTTGTTCCTTCTATTAAAGCTTATCTTACTAAGCATTTAATAACATCAACAGTATATAAAATATTTGACAAAGCTGATTAAATATAGCAGTAAAATAATTATTAACACAATTTCAACTTAAATAAAATTTAAGCAATAGATTGTTTTGATTTTTTCCATAGCTAATGTTAAAATGTTGCAATCTGTTATGAACGATAAAAGTAAAAACATGTAACACGTCAAAATTAAACAGAAGAACAAAGAGAAAAACTTCGTAGGTAAACTTTACGACTGAAAGAGTGACAAAAATTAGAGAAAATTAAACAAGGAGCAAACATTAATAACAAAACGCAAACTAGAGTACGAGCAATAAGACGTCGTCAATCAGCATATCGACGCGAAGAAGAAAATGAAAGCAAAAAATGTCTTCTTTATGCCAACAAAAAGCTATTGCATGTAGAATCGGGAGTTTAGAGCTTCAAACATTCCATTATGATCCTTAAAAATGCTATAATAAAAATATACAAATATTCTAATCGAAAAAATGAATCAAATATGTGAGTGTTGTCATGCGAGGATATTTTCGTCACAATATACGGAGAAAATTGACTCCGACAGAACATAATCAATACTTGTTTGTAAAAGTCGTTTACAAAGAAAGTCATAAAAATTATCAAATAGACTACCAATACCACAGCAAATATTTCAGAGGATCAAAGGATACATGGATGCTATGAGAAGCTTTTGAAAATAGAAGAAGAAAATGCATATAGAATCTAATTTAGTCATAAAATATTTTTTATATTTTGCACTTATAAAAATATTCATTATAAAACGAATTTGCGTATCGTAATGTAACTTTTACTAAATTATTTAGTATTATAATTATTAGTAAATTTTTATTTTAAATGGTTGGCGACATGAGTGAAGTATCTAATGACACGACTATTGACAACGACATTTGTGGCTAATAGCAATTTATTAATTTTATATTGTTCTTTAAGTAAGTATTTGTGAATATGAATATTAATAAAATAATTGAATTTCCAGTCGAAGTTGAGGCTACAATTTCTTTGGATGTTTGTTGTCGGATTGATATTGTTAAAATTTAATTCAAACTGTATAATTACTTTATTTGAACGTTTGTAGAAAAAATATTGTATGATATACGTGTTAAAAGTAAAGTACGTTTCACAATAATTCGTTGACTTGGTACCTGCTCTTAACTGCTCTTAAGGGATTACTAATAAAAGGTGGTTAATATTTCTTCGAACATTTACAGAAAGGTATTATTTATTTTTGTCTAGGAAGATATATTTTGGATTTTTTATTTTTCAGGTAAAATTTTAAACTAAGTATGTGGCGTCCTTGGGCAAAAAAAGTGCATTTATCGCCGGATGCCAAACAAATTGTGAAAAATGTGTTTGAAACATTGAATAATCGAGGTTATAGTGTAACCGATACAGCAGAAGAAACATGTAAGTTAACGAAAACCCCAATATCCACAGTAAAAGATATATTATCAATAAGCCAATAAGTAAACGAAAAAAACGAAGTGACGTTAATAATACCAGCCGTACAAGTTTGTGGAGAATTATTTCTCAAATGGGATTTAAATATTGTACCATTAATAAAAGACAAGTGATAATGGAGTCATATCGTTTACGAATGTGGCTTTGTCATTATTTACAAGCTATTCAAAAATATAGAAGTGAAAACCTTTCAATTATGTATCTACCTCGACGAGACATGGTATGACACCCATGATACTCCAACGAAGGGTTTTGTTGATTCATCGGGAAATTGCAAAACAAAGGCTCCATCAAATAGAGGACAAAGAATTACAATAATACATGCCGGATCAGAAACAGGTTGGGTTCCAAACGCTTTATTGTTATCAGCAAAGAATATTAAAGATTCAAGTTTAGATTATCACGAAGATACGACAGCAGAACTTTTTGAAGATTGGTATGAGAATTATTTATTGCCGAATATACCGGAAAAAAGTATAATTGTAATGGACAATGCAACTTATCATAGCCGTCAATTAACTAAAGTACCAAATAGCAACAACAATAAATGGGAAATTCAAGAGTATTTGTTAAAAAATGACCTTTATTTTGAAGAATCGTACACAAAACGTGATCTCTTACAAGTTGTAGCAGCGTTCGGTATTGAAAAAGAATACGTTTGTGATACTATTGCTAAAAATATGGGCCACACAGTATTACGGCTTCCCCCATATTATTGCATGTTCAATCCTATAGAACACATGTGGCATCAGCTAAAATCCAAAGTTAGATCGGAAAACGTTTCACCCACATTAAACTCAAGTGTTATAGAGTTAATCAGAAATGTGACAAGTAATATTCCCATTGATAGCTGGAAAAATTCGATTCAGCATGTTATTAAGGTTGAAGGTACATATCGAAATGTTAATGTAACTGTAGCACCCTTAGTTATTAATTTAAATGAAGACGATAGTGATACTGAACTACATTTAGATTAAATAGTTGTAAATAATGTAGAATTAGTTCATTTGTTTAATCGCAATTAATAAATAAAGTTAAAATTTGTTTTTAAAAAATTTCGTGATTTTTTTTTACAAAATAAATTTAAGTTTTAGTAAATGTTACTTAGTTTTATTTAAATCTATTTTGAAAACCGGATTACGGATCTATTAATGTTTACTGTACAGTGAGAAATTTATAACCTTTCTCAACGAATTATTGTGAAACGTACTTTACGTTTTAAGGCGTGCCTTAAATAATTGGTGCCTTTTAATGGAGTCAAAAGCTTATTTAAAATCAACAAACAGTAATTCCATATTTATTTTATATTCGTTTGCTTTTTTCCATTATTAGTTTTACTATGTGTATTGCGTCTGTTGTAGATTTGCCTTTTCTAATCCCAAATTGATATTGTTCATTTTTATTCTCAGTAGTTTCCTGTAGTCTTTTTAGATTATATTCGATAGCACTTTACATACTGTACTAGGTAGTATTATACCTCTGTAATTTAGGCATTACTGCTGATTTCCATTTTTTTGTATTGTTACAATTTTTCCTGCTTGCCATTCATTAGGTAATTTCTCTTTTTTTTTTCAAATGTCTTTTATTAGTATGTGTATTACTCTATGTAGTGATTTCCCTCCATGTTTTATAAGTTCACAAATTATATCATCCTTCCAAAATATTAATAAATTTAAATAATAAAAAAAATTCAAAATTATGGAATAAAATTTCTAATATCCCGTAGGTATCAGCCACCTTCGCATCGGATTATCCATGAATCAAACTTAAAATAAAAACATTAAAGGATTAATGGCTTTCAAAAAATACCATCTTGTTTTGTTTGTTCATCAGAAAGGAAAAATAATATAATAAAATCAGAGAAGAGATTTTCGCGAAGAACTGCAAAATAGGAAATACATTCAAAGTATTATCGGGTTAAAACTTTTAGGGAAGTCGGTAAATACAAAGTTTATGGTCATATTTCATTCTACCGCGCATTTTCTTATTTACATCTTTAGAAATGGCGTTCCAAAGGAAAAATCGTAAGCGAGCGATTTATTTCTTAAAACGTCTCATCATGCACTACTGATTTATCATTACGCCACATAAAAATGAAATATATCTCAGTTCAGACGCACCGAACATATTTTTTAGTAAGTTAAGTACTTAGATTAGGAAAGCATATGGATACCGCACTTCGCTTTATTTTGAGCTTGCGTTCTGAGACACATTTTTAGCAGCCGCCATTATTTCTGTGGCAAACAAAGCGAATACAGCGTGTGCTTTATTTGTGAATTTTTAAGTGAAAATTATTGAGATAGTGAATTATTTTTGAACTGAATAATGGTGAATTGTTGTGCTTACGGATGCCAAAGTCGCAGCGAGGAAAGGAGATAGGAATTTCATTTTACAGGTAAACAAACGATTGTATATACAATGACTTATGTAGATTTTTCTATTTTAAAAGATAAAAGAGTTATCTCTGAGTAATTATATTTAAGTATGTAATTATTCAGTCTTTAATTCATCTAATTATAGTGTTTGGATAACGCGGTTTAATAATATTCATTCTAAATCTGGATAAATAATATATTTTCTTGCTTCAAAACAGCCATTTTACCAATGGCGTAGGTAAGCAATTTTTAAGTTTCTCCAAATAAATCTAGCTATTCATTTCAATAGGAGATTAATGCAAAAAGGACTAACTCAAAACGACAAAAGAATTATTCACTGTAAAATAGGAGAATTTTCACTAGAAAAACATGTAGGTATTTTATGAACTTTTTATTTTTTGTTACAGCCTTCCTACAGATGTAGAAAAACACAAATTATGGATATGTAACACCAAAATTAAGGATTTGGGAACCAACTAAAAATGATAGACTTTGGTCAAAACACTTTGAGGAATGTTGGTTATATAAAACTGATGTAAATTCAAGACTACATTTGCTCCATGAAGCTGTTCCAATAATTTTTCACCAGTTGCCCACATAACTGCAACCCAGGAAGGTATGTACCTACATAACTAATAACAGTAAAACACTTTGGCAGTTCTAAGTAAAACATAATTTAAATTTTTTGTGAATTGGAAATATTTATATAAAAATATTGTTTTTTCTAGGCCAAATAGAGAGCACCATTCGAATATATTCAGAGTACAGAACCTGGTCTTTCTACTTCCTCAACACAGTCATTAAACCCAACAGCTGACTGTCCTGGTTAAAAATACTGAAATGGAAGTTACTTCTAGAAACTATTAGAAGTTAAGAGAAGACTAGAAAAATTAGGGTATTGAAACAATCTATAAACAGGCTAAAAAGAAAAGTTGTTTTCCTTAAACAATTAATAACCAGTTTGAAAAATAAGAACTTGATTGATAATGAAAAAGCCATTTTATTAGAAAATGTGAGTAGTGTAAATAAGCAATTGTTACAAAAAATGCAATGTCTAAAAATAAAAAATACCCACTTTTCACAATTGAATAATTCAATACTCTGAGTAAACTTATAGAAAATTCAAATAAACCATTACTTTGTTCTCTTATCATTAATGAGATGTCAATTCGGCAGCACTTGGTATGGAATGGTAAAAGTTTCCACAGTTAGTCAATTTTGGGGTTGATTTGGATGATGATTCAAATGAATTAGCCAAAGAAGCTGTTGTTTTAATGATAGTTGCAATTAATGACACATGGAAGCTTCCACTTGGATATTTTTTGTCTAATGGTTTAAATGATGAACAAAAATGTTCTATAGTCAAACATCACTATTAATATCGGCAAAAAAACAGTTTTAATTTAAGTATTTATTTAATATTAAGGTAGTTATAGATTAATTATGTTAATATTTTCATAACAAATAAAGATTTTTTATAATTACTAGTAAATTTTATTCACTTCCTTCCTTTGATACCAACCTATTATTTGTATCTAAGAAACATACAATTATTACCTATTATGTGGGAAAAATGTATTATACCACATCGACTATGTGGCAAGTGGTAACAGTTTCACGACTCGGGTTACGCGTCCTCTCTCTTTCCTTGTCTAAGGTTAAGTACGACTTAAAGCGGTGATTTTCTTGGCGTAAAAACTATGGTTACTTAAATCTAATAGTCTTATTCCATTTTCTCCCTGTATTATCTAGTTAAAGATCTCTAAGAGATACAAAACTCTCCAGACCATCTAATTCTTCTTAAATAACTTTATGTACTTCTTTTGATCCATATCATTACATAAAGTACAATTAAAAATGCAAATTGGCGAGCTTTCACATTTCCATAGACACTAATAAAAAAGTGATCTTGTGAACCTTTTGAAAATTTCTACTTTAATTTAATCAGAAACGAACCTCGCTAAGAATCGGATGCTTTTGTTCAATTACATAAGTCTGAACTCACATTCTTTGCCTTTTCCTTTTCGTGCATATTCGCGATCTCTTTATTTAGATGCATACCATCTGGAAAACGTCACTCTGAGAGAGTGATACTAAATCAGGAAAACAAAAAACGCAACACTGCCAAGATAGTAACGTCGAGATAGGAAGTGGACAGGCCAGGATCTAGCGTGATACCAAATTTTTTAAGAAGCTATAAATGAACGAATAATTTTTTTTAACCAAATGAAAAGTTCAAAGTTAAAGTCTAGGTTACATAAATGTTTAAAATCAATAAAGATATTAGAGATAGGATAGTTGTATGACTGAATTTGTGTTTATTTTTTACAGATTTTACTTTTGTCTTCCATTTTGTTTGCTGCTTTAAGTTTTGCTCTGTATGGACGTTGTAACATGTCTATCGTCATGTCACCTTGCACTATTACCGACCGTAAACGATAACGCTATTATTACCGTTAAAACCAACCCCGATTCACTGTTAATGCTACTGTACACGAGACACCCCTTATAGACGCTAACTATTTATCTGTTTGAACGAGGCCAATCAAAGAAAGCGTCCCTCGCTTGCAATTGAATAACGAAAGCATTTCTTCTGACAAATGACACAAACACGATTTCCGTTTTGAGCAAGACTATTTAAAGACCCACAAGGGAACCATATCTCCTTTCATCGACCAACAGGCCGACTGAAGCGTGTGAAGAAAAACGTTAAAGTACCTCATCTTGTGAATTTCCTTTTTGGTTGTTGGTATGTAGACTTTTTTCCATTCTTTTCATTGCTAGTTACATAATTATACATTAATTATAATAAAAAAACCTTTTCTACACAATTCACACACAATCTGTACACATACTGTTTGAAAACTAATAAAATGTATCAGAAGCGTGCTATCGAACACGTGTCTTCAATAATTGTTCAAAGTAAGCTATAACTTTTAGTCAAAATATAACAATAATTGATCAGTAAACAGCTAGACATTATATTTTCCGTAAGTTAAAAACATAATTATTGACAAATTTCAAGTTCATAAAAATCTTAGAGCGTAGTCTTCAACCACGCTATTAAAACTTGCTTTAGAGTCAAACAATTAATAGTAGTTATTAAACAAAAACCACTTCACTGTTGTAATATTTTTAATGTTATAAAAAATCAATTTTTCACAAATATGAATTTAGTACAAATATATGATTGTTTCAAAGTTTTACTAGAACTAGTTAGATATATAGGTACCTTTTTTATTCAAATGACATTAGTATATTGATAATTTTTTCGCATTATAAAGAACAGGACCGGCTTCACCGTCCTGTACATTAATAATTTTCAATATTGTTTAAATTTTCAATTAGTTTATTATATTTATGGACGCTGTGTTGGAAGACTTGAAGATAAGACAATGTATTTGTTGAAATTTAGTAATTTGCTGTCCTATCTGAAAAGTCTGTCCAATACTAACGCTCATACCTCCATGATTCCTTCTCACACACATAAAACTTTTAGAAAGATACAACCCGCTAAGTTGGAGCCAAGTTATTGTCAAGTTATCGCTAAGTTGGAGTCGAGTTACCGCCAAGTTACCGCTAATTTAGAGCCCAGTTACCGCTTATGTGAAGACAGTCCTTCAAACCACTTCTGAGCCGTTAAGAAAACTATTACATCCCAAGCAACCAGAACCATTAAAGAAACTTTCATCTCTCCACGAAGAAGCTGAAGCCGCCCTCCTAGACAGCACAGAAACCTAAAGTTAAGTCGTCTTTTTACACCTCCAGTTCATTATCAGCAAGTATTTAAATTTTCAATAAATAATCTATATTTTTAAAAAACAGTTTCATTTGTATACCTTAGACTATAAGTCTTAAGGGTGTAGCGTGGTCGGTGTTTATTTCAAGTAGCTTCTTTATTTGTTATTTAATTAAAGTAATTTCAAGTTGTTTCTATCTTTCTCACTTTAGTTTTTGTGTAGTTTGTTTGCTTAATCGATAGCGTTCAAAAGATAGTGGCGCCCTTATTACTTATACATCCCAATCCTTCCTATAGTGAGTCGAACTACCCCTGGAGAGGCTCTCTTAGCCTGGATCTCTTTTGGAGAGTTTTTTTAGTAACAAATTGGTGCCTTTGAGGAACTAATATTGTTACAACGTTGTTTATTATTTATTTTTCGAAATAAAACATGAATGGAGAAAAAATTTCCATGCAGCAGAACTCATTTGAGAGAAATATAAAGAAACAGGTAGTGTTCAAGATGCTAGAAGATTGGGTAGAACAACAATTAATGATGATAAAAAAATTGATAAAATTGCAGAAATTGTAGATAGTAAATCCTGCTTCTTCTACATCCCAAATTGCGTCTATTTGTAAAATGAGAGGAACAAATTTCATCTATACAAATTAAAAATGGTGTATCAACTTTTAGAAGATGACCACGACCGAAGCCCAGAATTCTGTGAAAATGTGTTCAATCAAATTAACCAACAGCCAGTTTACATAAAAACAATTTGTTTTAGTAACTTTCTACCTCAATGAAAACGTTAAAACACAAAATGTGAGGTATTGAAGTGACACTAATCCTCACTCAAATTCCAGAAAAAGTAAATCTTTGGCCAGGTATTTTGGGAAATCACAAAGTTGGACCTGTTTTCCTCAATGTTAACTTAACCAACTAGTGAAATATATCTGGAGATGTTATAAAACGCAATTAATTCTTGAAATTCTGGAAGATAATCCAGATAAATTCGGTAACTTGGAAATTACGTTTCAACAAGATAGTTCTCCTGTAGATTATTATGGTGGAGTAATGCTTTACCTAGATTAGGAATATCGTGGTAGATAGATTAGACGACGAGGCTCGATAGATTGGCCAGCTAGGTTACTGGACCTCGCACCATTAGACTTATAAGTATTACCGTTCAAAAGATACGATGGTGAAGGGGATTTTTGGCTAGCACTAAATTGTACTATTTTTTTACGGCCAGTCGTAGAAATATTAGGTGCACACCTTTATAGACCTGACAAAGGCTTTTGACTGCATCCAAGTCAAAGACGTCCTACACCTATTGTACAAAAGAGACATACCAATAAATATTGTACAAACCATCGAAAACATCTACTCCCATAACCGAATGCAGGCGAAGATAAATAGAAAACTAACACAATCTATACCAGTACAAAGGGGAATTAGACAATATAATCATGGACGAAATAATACACGCAGTACGTCAAGGCCATAGCAGCTTATAATTCTATGATACATAGGGCATTTTCAATTCCAATGGACAAAATTAACTTTGATAAAGAAATTTATATCATAAAACAAATAGCTACATCTAATGGCTACCCAATTCATTTGATAAATACATTAATAAATAAAAAATAACAGAAAGTGGCACTACAACTAATATTTCCTAAACAAACTAAAGAAATTAAAAGTTATAAAAATATTATATATTGTGGAAGTATTTCCAATAAAATTTCCAAAATAATATCTTCGGCAACATCAGCAATAATATCATTTAAAACACAAAATAATGTTGGTAAAAAATTGTTAAATGTAAAAACAAAATTACCAAAATTAAAAAAATCTGGTGTTTACAAAATTAATTGTCCAAAGTGTAATGCTGTATATATAGGTCAAACACAAAGAAATTTTGAAGTAATATTTAACGAACATTTAAGAGCATATAGATTAAAACAACCAGATAAGTCAAATTATGCAAAACACCTACTTGAACATCCAACCTCACTCTTTCACACCAATGACATCCAAATACTACACATTTGTAATAAAAAACAAAATTTAGATTTCCTTGAAGAACTTGAAATAAAAAGACATCTAGCAGATCCACAATTTAAAGTTGTTAATGAACAAATAAATCTGGGAAGTTCTCCACTTTTAAAGTGTTTGCTTTGATTGAGTCTTCATTTTATACATAGATAAGACGTAATTGTAACACAAATATATTAAGTTATTGTAAAGATCAGCATTATATAGTTTTTTCCTGGTTTTTCTATATCATTGCACAGTTATACTGATCTTAGAGGGAAATACATCCAGGATAATCCCTTAAGGCTAATAACATCTAGGCTTTAATATTGTTATGTCTTATTACTTCCATACTTGGTCTAGCCTTATAACTACCTAATAAACATCAGGTACCTAGCTACAAAAATAAATAGTAACTTCAATATGTCAATCTGACGATGCTAGTTGTCTAGCGAAACGGCTGTCATTGAGTCTTTTAAAAAAGCAGTTTTTAAATAAATAGTGAAAGTTTTGTTAAAACGAAGAGTTTTTTATTATCCTTAAGTATATAATTTTATACTTAATCACAATTCATTAGTGAAATTTTATATTGGGTTCTTTGAGCTAAGCCGCACCTTTATTGCGCTTGTTTGCCGAATATGTGGTTTGTGGAAAAAGCATATATTTAAAGTAATTAAAACCAAATAATTGTCAAATATTTATATCTGTATAACTATCACGATTGGAAATAGTGTATATAAAATATTCGACTTGAGGGAAATTACACAAATTTGACAAACCTGTTAAAATATTTTGCGAAGCAGCCCGAATAAAGTTGACATATATGTCGATGGACATTAAAATGGATATGTCCACTTATTTCTCTCTACGAATTTAATGTGTGGCACAGCTGTGTTGCTGATAATTGCCCATGAATAAATTTTAAAATTGGTGTAAGATGAATGCTGCATTTTTTTTATTTTTTAGGAGCAGTTTATGGCACATATAAAACTCTGACCTATATTCACTCTACATACGGTACAAACTCCATAGTCCTCATGGGCTCTGTTAGTTTAATTTAGTTTTCCAACAAATAGTTTCTAAACATTGTCTGACAATGAAAATTAGAGTTGAACTAAATTACTTAATAAAAGGGACCACAGAGAATATTGGGATAACAGTTGCTAAATAAGCAGTTGGGATTGCTATATACAGCTATTGATATAACAATCAAAAGTAAAATCAGAAAAGTGTAAGAAAAAAAAATAATGATGAGGAAAAATTAAGACACTGATAGAAAATACGACAGCTAAATTGGAGACGAAAATGCCAATATAAATGTAGATAACTGAGTTTTAAATATACTTTGTTTAGTTTTATTGTTGCGATTTTCTTAATATTTTATAAGAATCACCTTACGACTTTTGGGTTTGGTTTCCGGGGTAGCGAAAGTGTGGAGGACAGAATATTGTGACGGGATATTTTAAAAAGGTTGCCACTGCTGTTGGTAAAGTTTGAAGCTTCAATAAACTGTTGTATCCACCTCTGGAATATCATTTACCATTTTACCTAGACTTACCTACATTTATAATCCATGCTCAAGTCGCGCCGTTTACAAAAGTAAAATGTGAGGCACACTGAACTTTAGCAAATGCAAGACAAAGGCCAAGACCGGGTTAGTCTTGGTCTTGCAATCAAACAAGCAATCTTAGTCTTGGTCTTGTTCTTGCAGGGTCTAGTCTTGGTCTTGGTTTTGGTCTTGCACCAAGACTCTTGTAAGTCTTGCATTTTTTTTAGATTTATTTATTTATTTATTTAATAAAATACACACTTAAATTAATTATACACTCGGTATATTAATCCTGATTTATTTATACTACTGTAATAAAACACTATTTATATAGACTTATATAACTCTCCGCTTGCTTTCGCGTTTCCTAAGACTGTTAGATAAAAACTGACTGCCTTTGCGCGTATATCGCGCTTTTATATACCACCTAAAAGAGCTTCGCAAACATTCCACTGGAAGAAAGTTCTAGTCGACGTGGTGTTATGGAACAATCGGGGGACAATGAGAAGTAAAACCGGTAGATTCACCCCGGCGCCATTATTTACTGTTTAGATTAGTCACTGCCGACGCTTGAGCTTGGTAAGTTTGTTACAATACTTTAACCATATTCTTTGACTTAAAAATAATTAATAGCAAAATCATGTCTGAAAATAAATACTCGTCACTTGCAAGGCTTGAAAATATCTACATAAATTTGGAAAAATAGCAACTCGACCCTGCATAGAATTGAAAGACAGCAACTAAGCAATTGTACACATAATCAAGCTCGTATTATTCGAAGGTTACAGATTGGCTATACAAGACCAACTATTTGATGTCCTCGCCCTCTGTGCCATTTGTGCAATTATGTTCTCACTGTTAGGGAGCGTTTGGTTAACTTTACGAGGTGCGTTAAGAACGTAACAGGAATTTTCGTTTTAAAAAATTATTCATCCACATTTATGACATCGCCGTCAAAATAGTAACCATTGGGATATGCACGCGTTTTTTCCGATCCTTTTTTCACACTTCTTAAACTTGATCTATGGACGATCCTGGATGGACTCCTGAGCAACTTTCATTCGCTGATATTTTTGTACAAAATTTAACAATTTTGTTTTCACAAGCCCATACTTCCCATTTAAAAAATTGGAATTTGCAACTGTCACTAAAGGCGGGTTGAAGGTATGGATCAAATTTTCCCATTAAAGAATAAACAGTAGGTAAATAGAAAATCGAAACATATTTCGCGAAGCATAAATAACATTAACATTGATTGTGGTAACCTTTACTTTGTGGAAGTCCTTCTTACTACTGTCGTTGAATTTAAAAACGTATTTTCGAATAAATAGTGGAAGTTTCGTTTAACCGTTTAGTTGTTTTCTGTTCTTAACATCCACATTAGTAACTTCTCTCATTGCAATTCATAACCATTTCTTTAACTTTTTTCACGTTTTCATCGTTTATTGGAAACGGAATACGAACGTAAACTTTGGGTTGGCTCATTGCAGACTAACATATATGTCTTTGCAAATATTTTACATTTTGCAAATCGTTGTGCTTTATTTCATTTTTCACGCAAAGTTTTAAAATAATCCTGCAAATCTGCAAAATTTAAAAATTATCTTCTAAATAAATTATCAACAGTAAATACACAATTTTTTTTTTTTACTGGAAAATTTTTCGATTCATCGAAAGATTTTGCCAATCAGTAATATTACGAAAAAAACTGAAATGATAAAATCGCGAGACCGAAGGTCGAGCGATTTTATCTAATTTCGGTGTTTTGAGTAATATTACTGATGGAAAAATCTTGAGATGAAGAGAAAAATTTATCCATTAAAAAAAAGATCGCGCGTATTTTGCTAAGATAAATTAACGACTAATTATATAAAGAAACAATAAAATTTATTCATTCTAAAACAATTAAACTAGTTAAAAGAACAGTTGTTAAAAATACAATTATTAAATATTGGTTGGGGAGTACTGATTTTAATGTTTTCTTCTCGTGTTTCTACGTATGTTGAATATTCTGTTTCCGAGGGTCTCAAATTATTTATAAGTTGTTCATGGTGTTCGGGGTCAATTTGGAGGTATGGTTTAATCGATTGTGATGACGAGTGTCCTGTTATCTTAATAAGCTGTTGATCGCTAACTCCTGCTTTGGCTAATTGGGAAACTGCGCTGGCACGATTTGAATGGTTAGTAACTTTATTATTGATTATGTCCAATCCAATTTTTGCAGCAGAATTTTTTGTCCAAACAGATATGGTATTAATACCTAAAGGAACATTTTTGTACCAACCTTTAGAATTTTTATTTTTCCAAAAAGGATTTGGAGTTAAAAATAATCGGTCAGAAGTAATATGTTCATTTTTTTTTCTACTAGCAAATGGAATAGTTTTACAGGGCAAATACTTTCGTCACTTTCATTTCTAGTCAACCATTTGCTGTCTGTTAACTTTTTCGAGCCGCCTTGTGCCGTTTTCGAAAATATGGTGTTATATTCAATCCTACCCGTAGGAAGACCATTTTGGTTCTTTTCTACTTTAAAATAATAAATTTTGCAATTAACAGCTTCTCCTCCTCTCCAAGCCAATTCGTAAGAAGCTATATGAAAGAATCTTTTTGCAGCCCTTCAGGTTCATTTATATTCCATAGTGTTGCCATTTTTATTATATTTTCTTTGTCTATTGCTGAAGAACACGTCTTTCTTTTTGTTGGAATCAATTGAAGTTGTTTTCTTTTGGCATTTCTAGCATCCCGAGCTTCTTTAAAGGTTATGTCTGTAAAAGGATCAAATTTCAAACCATATTCGTTAAAATATTTCTGTTGTAACATTTTAGCAGTCGTGTTCCATATTGTTTTGACCGCAAATTCTTTGTAATCTTCTCCATTTTTTTTTCATATTGAAAGCCCAATCTTTTAATATTTTTGCTAGATCTTGTATTGTAGTATTCTCTTCCAACTTATAATTTCGGCTTTGACAAAACTCCATGAATTGTTTCCATATTGATGACTTCGTATTTTTTGTTGACTTCGGTATTGACTCTTCAATATTTTTTGTAATTTGTTCATGTGAAACCTCTCCAAATCGGTTCATACTTTATGTTTTTTGCAAAGAAAAGGTAGTATTGTTTTATATTGTTAAATTTGACAATTAAATACCTGTCAACAATAATGCAAAATTGATACACACCTACTAGATTGAGGAACATGCGATAAAAAAAAGCGATAAAAAAGGATGCACCTTTTTTATCGATGTCAAAATGACAAAATAGTTTGTAGGTATATGATATTTTAACATTGGAGTTAATTTATCATAAATAAAAATTAATCAATTATATTTAAATGCTAACTTGCGATGGAGTCCGACCCACATATTTTCTTGAAAAACGCCAATAGCAGGTCTTAAAGCCAAAGTTAAAAGTAGGGATCGTTCTTAACGTACCGAAACGGTTGTAAGTGGACATCGGACGACGATAAATATTCCTACTTCCACAAAGGACGACGAAGAAGTATGTTGTTCGTGCCCTGAAATATATTCCAGTAAAATGTTGTCGGTTGCTTTCTTCCGAGTGGTATTATTACCAAAAATTGACAGCAAACAAATGGACCGGTTTTTTTTTATTTGGTTTTCTTTAGTCATTTGGTTTGTTTTTCAATTTATTTCAAATTCTTCGATAATTGACAAATAGTTTTACTTACCTTTGGCCAGTATCCTGACTACATCCCCAGATCTGGTACTTGTTTCTTTCTGAGTTTCAATAAGATCAAAAATATTTTCGATATTTTTTAGTCATTTGTTCAATTTTACAATGTTAAAAATAGATATGGCTCGCTCGAGAATGTCCATGCAACAAATTTAAAAATCTATAGCCACCTTTCCCACCGATAAAAAGGTATACATTATACAGGGTGAGTCATAACTATTGGGACATAGACTAAGGACAGGTTATTTGGACCAAAATATGGCTATTGGGCCAAATATGCCTTAATATAATGTTGCTGAGAAAAAAGATACTGGGTGTTAAAGTTAATTTTTGTTTTTCGTTTTTTGCTAATAGTTTCCCTGTATATTTATAAATTGATATCAAAATTGGCACAGAGGCATAATCTTAGACAAGAAATAGTATTTTATTTACAATTCCACTATCAAATACCAAACTAATAAACAAAGTTGCAACTAACGTAAGGTTTCCGTTTTGACGATAAATCAAAACTAAACACACTTTAACTTAAAAGAACTAACAAAAACTCAAACTAAATGTTATACATGGTCTCCTCCGATTTCTATGCCTTTTCTAATTCTTTTTATAAAGGATTTTCGGACGTTAAAAAAAATGTTATTCTGTCTCCTTATAAGATTAGCTGCATTTTGAATGTATCTCCAAAGTTCGTCTCGTGTATTAATTTCATTGGCATAAACTAAGGACTTCATATGTCCCCAAAAATAAAAATCTAGCGGGTTGTACTCAGGACTTCTTGGTGGCCATTGAAAATCACTGCCTCTGCCAATCCATCATTGAGGAAATACGTCATTAAGATGATTTCTAACAGTTAATGAAAAATGAAGTGGCGCTCCATCCTGCATAAACCACATTTTTCTTCTTACATCCAGTGACAGATCATCTAAAATATCACTAAGAGTATTTTCCAAAAAGAATAAATAAGAATCTCCATTTAAATTCGGAGGAAGAACATAAGGCCCTAGTAGTTGGTCGCCTATAATGCCACACCAAATATTCAATTTAAACTCATGCTGAAAATGTCTAGCTTTAATAGCATGCGGGTTTTCTTCTTCCCAATAATGACTATTTCGCCAATTAAAAACCCCTCGTCTGGTAAAAGTTGCTTCGTCGGTGAAATTTCCTTGTGTGTATACGCAAATCATATTTCGCATTTCTTCATTAGTAAAATGATTGTGACGAGGCATTTTAATCAAAAAAAGTAATGATTACTTTTAAAAATTGCAACATTACACTACACTGTCACATCAAAAATAATTTACTCTGAACAAATGACATTTACCAACAACAATTATCTGACAGTCCAAAGCATACTTTTCATAAATGAATTAATATTTGAAATTCTTTTTTAAGACTCTAAGCAGTTCGACTGCGTTTTTATCGAAAACGATTGAAATTATCATGTTTAAACAATAGTACCAATTTTACGTAAAAATGATGTTTACGTCATATTTTCTAATAAAAATTACTAAAAAATTTCATCAGAAAAAGTTTAGACTCAATTTGATCATTAGGAATGATCCACGTGGCGCCCTCTATGACAAAACGTAAAATTGTAAATAAAATACTATTTCTTGTCTAAGATTATGCCTCTGTGCCAATTTTGATATCAATTTATAAATATACAGGGAAACTATTAGCAAAAAACGAAAAACAAAAATTAACTTTAACACCCAGTATCTTTTTTCTCAGCAACATTATATTAAGGCATATTTGGCCCAATAGCCATATTTTGGTCCAAATAACCTGTCCTTAGTCTATGTCCCAATAGTTATGACTCACCCTGTATAACATTTTTTTCTTATCATCTAAACTTTGCAACCCAATAGGTACTTATGACGCTCGAGTAAATCCCCATTTAGCATCGTAGGCGCCCCTACTATAAAAATTACAAAATACCTACTTTGATATTCTGGTTGCCAGATTTTATCGAGACAGAAATGAAATTATTTGATTGGCTTAACAGATACAAAAGTTTACGATTGGTAAGAGCATGGCAGTAAAATTTGTTACAAAATTGTTAAATTATGAACAAAAACAACAGCTATTAGAAGTTGCCCAGGAGTCACATAATGAAGTTATAACGACGATGGAAATTTACTGAAACCTGTGACGAACATGGGTTTATGGTTATGACGTCGAAACTTAGGCTCAATATTTCCAGTAAAGGCATTCCGGATCGGCAAGACCGAAAATGCTTTGACCAGTGCGGTTAAACGTGAAGGTTTGCTTTGATTTTAATGGCATAGCACACGCCCACTTCATTGGTTGTTCGTGAATTTTTGTTTCAAACCAAAACTGTAACGATTTTCTAGCTTTCATATTTTCAAAAAGTAAAAAAAAAACAAGAATACCACCGAATACGAGAATAGCAAGAACATAGTTACTGTCTAGATCCGTATGCGACATCGAGTAGCAGTGGTTGCGTTAAAAAGTATTGTCGATAATACAGATTCATTAAATTTATATCTAGTGCCATATATCTGTCAATAAGAAGTACTCTGCGATAAAATAGACAGCTACATTTCAAGGAAACTAAAGTAAATACGAGTATATATGTTTACAATCAAAAAATGATCATTTATTTATTTATTTATTTTACTTAAAATACAAGTCATGTTTCAAAAGATTATTTCTCAAACACTTGAAAATATGAAGGAACATCAAATATGGGAATAATTTCTTGGTCATTGATCACAAAACCAAAATTTCTATTCTCTTTTTTTCTTTTTAAGTATTCCTCCTTCGTTTCACTCATTAGCAATCTAATAGCTCCGACATTATTTTCACTTTGGTCACAAACTGTCGATACTACCTTCAAACCTATAATTTGACATTTGCAGATTAGAACCTTCAGCAAATTTTTTAATGCCATGGATTTATGAGGTCCTTCACTAAATGTAAAAGCTAATGGTTGCTTCCACTGTTTATACAGTCCTTTCAGCATAAAAACGTTTGCATGATCTGCTAGTACAGGTTTTCTTTCTTTATAAATTACAATTTGATTGTTGGAAGTTGGAACTGCTGTTCTTATAAGACCTCTTTTGGTACCTAAATATTTACAGTTACTAGAAAAATGTTCCTCACAAAATACATATTTTTTATAAATGTCTTCAACTGACAAGTCTTTACAATTTAAAGACTGTATCTTTAAAATCCACTCACTAAACACACTTGGTTCATTTTTTGGAAAACGATGCATTTTGCCTTCACGATTTGTACATTTAGGTACACAACATTTCCTTTTAGACAAGGGGGGTTGATGGTTTGAATCCATTTTAGGGACAGAATTATTTGGAAGCATAAAACCAAAGATGATATACACCCACAAAAAAAAACTGAAGACAAAACTCCTGCTCTTTTCCTGATTCTCAGAACTACTTTCTCTTTTCTCAATTTTCTTAAAACTGTTTCTCACCGAATAGAGATTGATACAGATCTGTTAAATTAAAAAGTATTGTCGTTAATAGTATAAGTAGAGAGACCTCTTCCGAAAAATAGAACAATTAAAATGAGTAGACGCAACGATCAGCGCCATCCTATGGTTGTGTTAAAAATATTAATAAGTTTTGGCGGGAGTATATTTGCTTTCATTTCTATTCGTAGGTCCGTATTCGGTGAAGAATACATAAAATATCAAATTAGTAGTAGGTACATCTATCTTCTTTTGGAATTTAAATTTTACGTCGGTGCCGAATACGTTGTATTTGTATTTTATGATTATATAAGTAAAATATGATATTAATATTCACAAATACTTTCTTGAAGAACAATATAAAATTAATAAATTGCTATTAGCCTCGAATGTCTTTGTCAATAGTCATTAGATACTTTACTCATGTTGCCAACCATTTAAAACAAAAATATGCGTGCATAAAAGTTACATTACGATACGCATCTGCGTATTTATGTTTTAAATGGTTGACAACATAAGTGAAGTATCTAATGACAAGACTATTGTCAATTATTTTTAATTCGGTTACAAATAAAAGCGCGTTTTTTAGTTTTTCTAAACCATCATTATGTTGAATTAAAAATTTCTAACTGAAAATTTATTGATCCTAGTGATCCTAATAAGGATAATGGAAAACTTTTATCAAATTATTGTATTGTCATCGGATCATGCTTCTAGATTCTGTTCATAGATACATAGTTATAACTCAAGCTTGTTAAAAATTGCAAATAAATTAACATTTCAATATAAAGCAACTACTAAATACTTTAGAGTTTTAGATTTTATATTTTCAGAGAAAAGTGTAATTTAAAAACATGCAAAAAATGTTTTATTTCAATAAAGTAATTTATCATGTTTGCTCTACCTGCTAGTCGGAAATCGAAAAGTTACTACTATTCTTTTACGGTTTTATATTGTTGGAACTTGGTGAAGGTATTTTCTTGGTCGTTAATTTTCTTTTTGTCGGAGTTAGAAAAAAACTTTGACATGGATGAAAGCGTGAAAAGTTGAAAGCTACCACCTGCATCAGAATCACATACAAGATGAAAAAACAATGTAAAAAAAATGTTTACTTAAAAGTTATATTGATATATAAGACGTGAAAAGAAACTATGTATGGCTTAGCATTTATTTTTAATTATTTGTTTTTATATTTAACCGAATTATAATTGTGTCATCTGATAATTTACAATACAAGCAATATAGTAGATGATAAGGCCATTTTTGAATGTTTTCACCTCTATCTAATAAACATCTTTTTTCTGAAATCGCTTGGAAATGGTTGGTATTTAATTTAGGAAATTTTACATATCTTTATTACATAATATACATACTCGTAGTGTTTTTCAAAAATATAAAAAAATATCTTAGAATGTGAGTTTTTCGGGAGGAGAAATTGGCTCACGAACACAATATATTCTATAGTCTATATAGGAAGGACAAGGAGTAATAAATCATTCACTAAAGTAGATTTCATAGACGTACCAAAATATATTTTAAGAGGGTATACCGTAAGGTACATTTTGTATTGAACGAATGAGTTGCAGCTATGCTAAAAAATATACGATTTAGGTCAGAGGTAAAGGGATGTACTAATTTTAATAAAAAAAAGTGATAGAGGTACATACATTTTAGTAAGTTTGATAGAGAAAGGCAACACAGTTTATTCATAATAGAATAGAAAATAAACCAATCTGTAACAATAATTATTTTATATATTTTTGTTCTTTTTGTAAGAATATTAATTCAAACTTTGAATATTGTCACAAATAAATGACAATGAAATATATTTTTAAAAAATTAATTAAAGTCAAGATAGCAAGATATCGTTACAATTTTTATTAAATTCAAAGAAGCAAAATGAATATTTTTTATTTGTATTACTCCTATATGTAGTGTTTGGGGAATTTTTCTCAGAAATTTTAAATGGCAAGTGGCCTACTGTAATCGGCTTAATACGATTACACCTATTTACAGATTATTCGATTATTGAGAGGGATTTTCCAAACAACCCAGTTTTCTTAGAAACATTATCGGGAATATTATTTTAAAAGAAAGTATGGGTACATTAAATCAGTACTTAGTATTAGTTCTTTGAGTAAAGTTGTATGAAGTTGTATGGTTTTCATAATATTGTAAACAGTTGGAATATATTTAAAACATTTGTTGAATGTTAATTGTGCAAGTACCAAACAATGTTAATAAGCCAAGGACCATCTAAACGACCAAAAACAGGTCCATTATCTTTAAATGAAAAAACTCTGATATTGAATTGTTATATATCATTGAAAAACAAGGATCCAAGTGCAAGTGTTGATGATATTGTGGAATTAACGGCTGCTATGTTGTGTGTTGCTAAATCAACAATTTATAGATTACTAAAAGAAAGCAACCCCCTAAAACTCCTTCAGGCCGAAAACCAATTGAGATCGATGAGTCATTAAAACAAAGACTAAGGCGTAAAGTCCATGGATTTTACTTACGAAAGGAAATTCCAACACTTGACAAAATTATGACATCAGTGCAAGAATATACGGACTATACAAAATTCTCCAGAATGACATTATGCAAACTTTTGAAAGATGTGGGTTTCAGATATACAAAACATAATAGAAAATCTCTCTTGATAGATAAACCAGAAATAGTTTTTTGGAAAAGAGACTATTTAAGAAGCATTCGATATGCCAGAAAACAAAATTTGAAAATCTTCTACTTAGACGAAACATGGATAAATGCTGGATATACAGCTTCCAAATCTTGGCAAGATGAAAACATTAAAAGTTACCAAGAGGCCTTTCTTTTTTATTATTTTCCTATTTATTATTTTATCAGTCATTCAAAAAATTACTGTTTTAATTTCATTTTTTTATAATAAATTTGTAATTATAATTTAATCAAATTTTACTCAAATATTCAAATAATAATCCAACTGGAAACTTGCATAACCAAACACCCCTGAGAAAAAGAAGATCTTGAAGAAAAACAAGTTTTAATTTTTTCTAATAATCCAAAAAGTACTTGAACAAATTTGTGTGGAATTTAGGCCTCTTTCTAGTTTCCTTATTTAACACTTGGTATTATTCGGCTTATTTCACAAAAAATTATTTTTTTGAAATTTTTTCCGAAACACACGAACCATGAATGGTTTTTACTACCTATTTAAAATGAATTCTTAAAAATACATGAAAAACGTTGAGAAATAAAGAATTCGCATAAAGCAACGGAAAATGTTTGGTAGTAAAAAGTATGACGGTATTGGTGAAGAGTTTAAATAAAAATACGTCGAACGAAACTCCAATGAAAGTCGTGTAACCTTTACTGCGACAAAAATACGTGACCAGAATATTTAACTACAGGATTCCATTCACCACAAGAACACTATCTTACATTTTAAAACCATTCTGGGATCTTGCTTAGGAAAATTATGTTAATTTGGTTTAGCAATAATGGAATATTAAATCTCAATTCTTTCCGATAAAAAGAATAAGGACAGACTAAATGATATTTTTTTAATTTAGAATATGTATATTTTAAATAAAAGTTACAAATAAGTATGTATCAATTTATTAAATTTATTAGGATTGGATTAACTGATATGTAACTGCACTTATCAAATAACTTATATTGAGCATCACAAATTACTTATTATAAAAATGCAATAATTTTTTTATTAATATTATATTATTATTGATGTATTATTCATTTTAAAATATTTTAAAACATTAACATTTGATAATTTAAATTCCAAAACTGTCAAATGTTATAAATTACACATATTTTTTAAAATCACAATTTTCGTAATATACATACAAAAAATAAATTGATTTAAAAAATATTATAAACAACTTATTTCATAATGCCATATGAAATGCGTTGTTTAATATACTATTTTAGTTTTAGGAAGGTTTAAGTGAAATTTTAAGGTTCTCAGGATGGTAAAAGTGGAAAATAAAGAGAGGCTAATTTAAAAGAAATATACAGCATACAGGGCATAATAAAAAGTTTAGGCATGTTTTTTTTAGTTTTAGGAACGTTTAAGAAAAAATTTTAAGGTTAGTGGGACAGAAAGAGTGGAAAATAAAGTTACAGGGTGGGTTAAAAAAAATTATACAACGAGAGAATGAAAAGTTTAGGATTGGTTATACGAAGGTTTGGAAAAAAGTTTGGGGTTCTCGGGAAAGAAAAAGTAAAAAATAAAGATACAGAATGCGTTAAAATAAAAGTATACGGGGAAGAATGAAAATTTTAGAAATGGTATTTTTAGTTTCAGAAAGGTTAACGTGAGATTTTAAGGTTCTTGGATTAGTAAAAGTGGAAATTAAAGATACAGGGTGGGTTAAGAAAGATACACATTATACAGGTGATGAACAAAAAGTTTGGAAACGTTTTTTAGTTTTAACAAGGCTTGAATGGAATTTTTAGGTTCTAGAGGCAGTTAAAGTGAAAACTCTTTAATTCTAAAACATATTCCAGAATCTGGCCATAGACCAGTTCTCATGTATCCAACAACAAGTTCACATTTTTTCTTCTAACTGTCTCAAATTCATAGCTTATGACGTCCCTCCAGCTCCTTGGGCGTCCTCTCCTTATCCTTCCTTTGGATATCCATTCCAATATTTTCCTGGCCATCGATCTTTATTTTTTTTTCGTGTCCCAACCATGTCAGTTGTCTTACTAACCAAAAACTTTTTATATATAGTTCCAGAAAGGGATTTCTTGAACTTAGCCCATAAGAGTTTACTGGCACTTTTGCATTTTGCATGGTTAGTTTACTATTACATAATATTATGGATATTTTTAATTACAATAAAATTTATTTCTCTCTTGTTTTCATCTAGCATCAATGCTTGTATGCATTCTGTACCATAGTACATTAGTACCTCTTCTATAGCCTGTACAAAAAGTACGAGGAGTAATAAACCCTAATTAAGTATGCAAAACCTTTACAGGGAGCGCCATAAAATTTTTGATAAATTTTAAATTACATTTCTTCCGTAAATCTAAAAACCAGGTAGATCGACCCCGTATTTGTTTCAGTTGTAGCAAAGTTTAGGGTTTCTTCATTGTTAAAGGATTAGCAGCTAAGCAATAACGCAATGCAGTGGTGTGTATTTTGGAAAAAAATACGTTTTAAATTATAATATAATAAAAAATGAATAAAAATAATTATTGGAATACATTTATTACTCACATTTTATTCTATATCCGACTCGGAAGAGGAAGAATCGTTGTTGACATTAATAATAATAGGGTCGAATAAATCATCACATATATTGTCAATTTTCCACATATTTGCCTCTGCTTTGATAACATGCTCGATACAGTTTGTCCAATTTTCCTTACTTACATGACTTACAGCACTCTCAAACAATTTCACAACATCGTTTATTTTAAAAGTAGTATTTTTTTTTCAACTTCCCCCTTTACCTGAGCCCATATTAATTCTATGGGATTAAGTTCACAATGATAAGGGGGAAGTCGAAGAACTGATATACTACGAGAAGAAGCCATTTCTTCTACAATGTAGGTTTTGTATTTATTCTTGTTCATTTTTGCAATTCTGTAAAGTTCTTTCCTTAGTGGATCTTTTGGAAACTTAATATTTTTCGAAATAAGCCACTCCAAAAGCTCTCCTTTACGACAACGACTTGTGGGCAATGCTTCTCGTAACCGTGAATGGTAACTTGCGTTGTCCATAACAATAACAGCCCCTTTTGGAATCAGATCCAACATTTGAACAAACCATTCCTCGAAGACATCCCCATTCATATCTTCGTGATAGTCCCTCGTGCGTTTTGAAATAAAAGTTAATAATCCACCATCAACAAAACTTTCAGAACTTCCAACATGGACAATGATAAGTTTTTTCCTTTTCCAGATGGTGGCTGCAAACCTAACGACAAACCTTCCACGAATGCCTGCCTTCCGCTTTTAATGTTTTCATCTTGCCAAGATTTGAAAACTGTATATCCAGCATTTATCCATGTTTCGTCTAAGTAGAAGATTTTCAAATTTTTTTCTCTGGCATGTCGAATGCTTCTTAAATAGTCTCTTCTCCAAAAAACTATTTCCGGTTTATCTATCAAGAGAGATTTTCTATTATGTTTTGTATATCTGAAACCCACATCTTTCAAAAGTTTGCATAAAGTCATTCTGGAGAATTTTGTATACTTCATATCTTCTTGCACTAATGTCATAATTTTGTCATGTGTTGGAATTTCCTTTCGTAAGTAAAATCCATGGACTTTACGCCTTAGTTTTTGTTTTAATGACTTATCGATCTCAATTGGTTGTCGGCCTGAAGGAGTTTTAGGGGGTTGAAGAGTTCTATTCTTGCTTTCTTTTAGTAATCTATAAATTGTTGATTTAGCAACACACAACATAGCAGCGGTTAATTCCACAATATCATCAACACGGTATACCCTCTTAAAATAAATTTTGGTACGTCTATGAAATCTACTTAAATGAATGATTTATTACTCCTTGTCCTTTCTATATAGACTATAAATTGTTGAACTTCCTGGACTAATTATCAAAGAAATGTATATAAAAAATGTGGCCTAACACATGCTCATACATGCTTATACACTTGTTGCAGCTTATTCCAAATAATTCAACTCCACTAGTAGATCATTTCATGCAGTACGAGTAGTTCTTTTTTTTCTTATAACTCTTAAAATGTAAATTTACTAATTGTAAACTTCCATTTTTTTAAAAAAGTTTTGTAGTGCATAAAATCGATACCGACTTAGAGATATACATAGTAGATTACATCTAAAAGGAAAACCATCAATCCGTATATATATTCCCTCATTGTAAAGCATCAAAGCCGTTAGGGGGAAAGCAAAAAGTGTTGCGGTAAAATCGACACTCGGGAACACAAAATTTCGTCCCTTTAACCACAAATAATCAATTAGAGATGAAAAAGAGAACGCCATTCAAAAGATAATACGAACATTATGACTCCATAGTATGGAGTTTTATAATCTAAATAAATGTTTATACAGTTATTCATTATAATATAAGATAACAACAATACACTCTTTTTAATTTTCCATCAATTCATTAACTATATCAACGAATTTTTCATACGTGACAGTTATTCTGGTGGGTAATTGTCTTTTTTACTTTCTAATTACTTTTTTGTAAATTTCTGACCGAACGCATTCCCAATCGGAATGTGTCATTCTGTCAATCACAAACCTTATATCAGTAAAGGCTTTTTTCTTTGCTGATTTTGCAAGCAAGAATTGGTGTATAAATCGAGCTTATTTCAATTGGAAATGTCACGTTAAGGAAATCCTCAAAAATAAACAGCAAACGCAAAATGCCTGTTAATACTCAATGGAATAGGACGACAAGGATATAAAACCGACAAAAAAAAGATCGAGTAAGACATAAACACAAAATAAAAACTGATTTAAATATATTTCAATAAAATACGAAGTTTGGGTACTAAATTTCTAAAAATTGCGATAAGTATCATAAGCTAAAAAAATTATAGTAATTGGGAACTTAGAACGGCAGTAGCATGTAAGGGAGCAACAAGGAATTCCGATCTGACTGCCAAGTTTTTTGTAGCACAATTTCCGATTATTTTTTCACCCGTCGAATTATCCCCATTTTGTGATTTCGCCCAGTGAAAGCGTTTCCCTAATATTTCGGATATTTAAAAATAAAATCCTTTAATTTTTTGCAGATTCATTTAAAAGAAAACTCCGAACAATCTGTAGGTTTTAGATTGTCATATTAATTTTCTGATTAAAAAAAAATTAAAAACGAAAAGCTACTTGAGGAACATTCTGAAGTTTGCTCAGATCCTAATCCTGTACTACAAGATGAGGAAATAGCTCAAGCAATCGAGGAAGTTGTGAATAATGTATGGGAAACAGACAGGGATAAAATTACAGTAGAAGAATTGGATTCTAAAGAGATAGATGAACAGGAACAATCGATTTCTAGCCCTAAGAATGAAATTCCTAGTCCTTAAAGAGAAATTCCAGACAGTGATTTATCTGAAAGGTAAGCGCTGTTTTAATTGACAATCGTAAATAAAATGTATTCTGACAAATTAAGCAATAACCGCCAAAACTTTTACTTGTACCTTGTATATATTAATGTTTACAAAAGTGTCGAGTGTTCACATTCCTACCAATGTATGCTTGAAACAATCAAGTGAGAATTTAATTTTTTAACGATGATTGTTTTGTGCTTTTTTCTACTCATATTCAGCAGCTCTTGAGACCTCTTTTTAGAGATATCTCCTATAAATGCCTTTGAGTGCTTTAAACCCTCTAGCTCGAACCAGTAAGAACATTTATTTTATTTTTATTTTTTATTTGGTGCACTCTTTCAATTCTTCCCTAATATCTCCGTTATTTTTAAATGAAATAATTTTTTTGAAGAGGTATTCAAAACTAAACTCTGAACAATTTGTTCTAAATTTTTATGGTAGGTAAAATAAATACTAATATTTAATTCTGTCAATTTGCAAATATCAATTGTTTATTCGTACCATATTTTGCCTTTTTATAGCACGTCTTAATCGAACTTTCTAAAAATGCGTGTATTTTAAAGTTTTTTTTAAACTTTAATCTCGCAAAAACTCGAAAACGGCAAGACCGATTTTCAAAATTTTTGTTTGTTTTTTTTTTGCTATAGTTTAGGGATGGTTTAGAAAAAATTTTTTTTGGAAACTAAAAAAACTAATTGTTTATATTTAAGAGTAAAAATTGACATAAGACAGTTATAAATGATATTCGAATATAAAAAATGACAGTTGACAGCTGAAAAATTACAGTTGGTAGCGGAAAAATGACAGTTGACAGCTAAAATGACATTTGACATTAAAAATTACATTATATCGTTTGAAGGAAAGGGTGTGTCATTGTACTTCGTTGTCAAAGTTTTCATTTCTGTCATCCTATGATATGATTGGTTAAATCGTTAAAAAACAAAGCCATTTATCACTAGATCGTTTGAAGGAAAGGGTGTGGCATTGTCAAAATTTGTGTAAAAGTATGAGTGAGTTTTTTATAATTATTTATATAGTATTATGATCATAGTCCATAATTAAGTATATTATAGATATTATGTAAATTAAGAATAATCTTCACTATCTAATTATCCATCTCATCAATAGAAATGGTATTTTTAATAGTCACATTTTCCAAATTTATTTTTAAATACATTTTTTTTTAAATAATTAAAGGTTAAAAGTATTTAAAATTCACAAATTTTTAAAAATGAATGATACAATATTATTTTTTCACTAAATTTACAGTATCTTACATAGTTTTATCAACTACATCATTGTAACAGAGACTATATTTTAAAAACCCATCACTGCGTGCCGAGCGCAGCGAGGTTCGCAGAAACAGAATACATACAAAGTATACCATTTTTAAATTTCATTACATCTACCATTAAATGCTGGCAATGATATTTGACAGTTAAATATGACTTTTAACAATTGATAGCTGGAAAATGATCTTTAAAATTAAAAATGACAGTTGACAGCTAAAAATGACAGTTGGCAACTAAAAAATGACCTTTGAGAGGAAAAAAATTACATAAGACAGTTAAAAAACACATTTAAGAGTAAAAATTGACATAAGACAGTTATAAATGATATTCGAATGTCAAAAATGACAGTTGACAGCTGAAAAATTACAGTTGGTAGCGAAAAAAAGACACTTGACAGCTAAAATGACATTTGACAGTAAAAATTACATTAGATCGTTTGAAGGAAAGGGTGTGTCATTGTACTTCGTTGTCAAAGTTTTCATTTCTGTCATCCTATGATAGGATGGTTGATAATCACCAATCAAAAGTTGTAAAAAAAATTTTTCCGGTGATACGAAGTTCATCAAAGATTAGGCTAATAAAAAAATGAGAGTGAACTTGCTAGCTTGTCTTCCAATTATAAGTAATGAGAAAAAGTGTTTGTTTTATTTCTGTTTTTAAATCATTATAGAACTAGTGTTGTCTCTTTCCCAGTACAACTTTTCACTTTTCCGGTCTCTAAGATACGTTTTAAAATCTGTCTTATATTTTGGTTTTAAAAAAAGGCAAACGGGTTAGTATTCAAAGAGAAAGTAACTTGAAAGTAGAGCATTTTCCACCCTTTTAAATTGAGAGCTACTAAAAAAAATTACACGTAAACACACAATTGCCGTTCGAGCATTTTCGAAACAACAAAAGACCGTCATTCGACAGAACTACTACAACGACAAAATCGCGTTGTTCTCTAAACTCCATTGTTGCTCTCAAAAGATATTGTGCCTGCTTCATCAAAATATCTTATCTGTAGGGTGCATTGTTTGTCTTTAATGCTTCCACTTCCTGGGACGATTAGAGAGAAGGCCACATGGCAAGTGGCCGTTTCCTACACTGCAATGAAATGTATCTACAAGAAGGAGGTAAAATTAATATATTTATTTAAAAAAATTGACAAACTAATACAGGCTGTTTAAGGAAGATGGACATAATTTAATCTTCATGTTCTGCCAATGGCGACAACCTTATGAAGGTTATATGCGTAGATCTTGTATTTTCAACTAACCACCTATTCATGTTGGAAAAAAAACCAACCTGTTCCAAGTGATGAAAGGAAGAGGGTAGAAAAACAAGGTCACCTGATTATTGGAGAAATAGAATGTTTAAATGGAACCATAGGAAAAAGAGGTAGATCTAGAACAGCCTGGAATAGATGCGTAAGAGATTTAATGGTTGTTCGAAATTTAGATGAGTCAATAAATATAGAAGCTTGGCTTCGAGAAAAGAGAAGGCAGAAGGCCGTTTGGCTGATTAGCATCGTCAGATTGACATTTAAGTTACATTTTGTTTGTTTGTAGCTAGGTACCTGATGTTGTTTAGGTAGTATTAAGTTTAGACCAAGTATGGAAGTAATAAGACATAACAATATTAAAGCCTAGATGTTAATAGCCCTATAAGGGATTATCCTGGATGTACTTCCCTCTAAGATCAGTATAACTGTGCAATGATATAGAAAAACCAGGAGAAAAATATATCATGCTGATCTTTAAAATAGCTTAATATATTTGTGTTTTACAATTACGTCTTATCTATGTATAAAATGTAAATTCAATCAATGTTGTAAAATGCACCCTCAAGGGCGCCAGTTTGTAAACTACCCCTTACGGGTGTCAGTTTATAAAAGACAATATCTCTCCCAGAGAAGAGTTCCCGGCTAAGAGACACTCTCTACAGGGGGTGGATCGACTCCATGTTAGTGCCTATAGTAGAAGGAAAAGGAAATATACAAGAAAAGAGGGCGCCACTATCTTTTTATACGCTTGCGATTAAATAACAGACTATATCAAAACTAAGGTGAGAAAGATAGAAACACCTTGTAATTAATTTACTGAAACTAAATAAACAGAGAAGCTACATTAACAGAAACCGAACACGTACGCCCTTAAGACTTGCAGTCTAAGGTACACAAATAAAACGGTTATTTAAAAATATTGATATTTATTGAAACTGTAATTACTTTTGTTGAACGGTAGGAATCATAAAAAAGGACTTAACTTTGTTTGTTGCGCTTATCCAAATGGTTGACTTCAGCCTGGGGGTCTTGCAGATGAGTGGGGATGTAGTTCGGTCTATGGAATGGGTTCTAGCATCAGGGATGGCTTCGGTTTCAGTTCGGCTTGACTACGGTGATGTGGGATGGCTCTAACACAGCATAGGTTCTAGCATCATGGATTGTATTTGATTTATCTCCAGTTTGAAATTTTTATTTAAGCTCTAGCTTAGAGTTTTATTTAAGCTCCAACTTAGATTTTTATTTGGGCTCCAACTTAGAGGGTTGCGTCTTAAAACGTCAACCAATGTCGAGAAGATATTGCCACACAGCACATGGGCGCTTATGAGGCGTCAAAACGTTGTCTTTCAACTAGGCGAGTGCAGCAAAAAAGGGCGAAACAAGAATATTCAGCGTATTTATTAACTTTTTTGACAGGGCGGGGGTTGTGCTGTCACAAGGGTACCAATCCATAATTTGACTCGCTAGTCGAGTTTTGGTGTATTGTGCGCAAATATGAGTCGGTAAAAAAGGTTTCTATAATATGTAGTTAACTGTAATATATAAGGGTGCATTGGGAGTGGCTATTGGTACGGTGATTGGTATTATATAGTAATGGGTACGTAACAGGCGACAAGCATGTTACACCCCCTCTCCTCCGGAAAAAAAATGGTTCGAAGAATCATTTTTTCTGAGTAAAGAAGTGTGGAAGAAATGGCAGCAAAAGAAAAAGATAATGGTCTGATAACTAAAAGAAAGGTGTTGTCTTTATCTATGTATTTAGGGTATTAAAAGGTAAGGTTTGTGACGTTTGTGCTCATGAGTCAGCGTAAAAACATAACGATAGGTTTCGATGGGATGCTGGAAACATAAATACTCCAAGCGAGCAGTTCCAGGCAGTTTCGAAACGGATAAAGCGCACACTGAGATCGACAACAACAACAGTACTAAAAACGAAAATTTCTCAGCGCAAGCCAACGACAGAATAAGAGGGTGTTTCACAGCAACACTGGAATTGTAAATTTGCAGAATGCAGTAATTCCCGAGAGTGTGAAACGAAATGTCTCTGAGAAGAGGCATTAATTTGAAACACGATAAGTGCTGCCAGCCTGAATTTGACAAAGAATGTCCGGCCCAAATGTCTCCCAGTGGAAAGCAAAAAATTTGTCACAAGACATCACCAAAGGTGAATCACCATTCACCGGTCAACAGTTGTTTGGCGAAGCGACAACATTTACAGTGTTCCACACGGAACATACGACAACCTCATGATGGCAAAAACAAAAGTCACAGTGCGGCAACGCAAGAGGTAAGGTCAGGTAAAAACAATACATAGATAGGCTTAAATTTGCAACGGTAAAAGATAACAGTTAAAAAAAATTAAATGTAGGTAATATGTTAGTTAAGGCTTGTAAGTACGGAAGTAAGATAGTTAGATATACGGTAAGAAGATAAGAAGTAAAACTAACACTATACCCATGACCCTGTTAAGGAATACGGTACGTCAGCACAGAACTTTATGAATGTTTGGCCAACCTGAAAGATTAAGGCGAAAAAAGTTAAATTATTAACGATACGGTAAGAAAGGAAAAGATAGTTTTAGGAAAGAGAAATATAAAGGTATTAGATAAGGGAAGTGCGAATAAGAAAAAAAGGACTAAGCAGTCGTTTTTTTTCGGACCAATTGTGTTTATATACTGGGCGCAAGCCGCCACCCAGCAGAGGCCAACCCGATCCAATTGGGGCCTGACGCCTTTCGTGACACGTCAATCGTTGACTCTAAGTTAACAAAATACCATGTTTTTTGTTTGAGAAACGGTAAGAAAACTCGGTGGGGGTATATATGAAACAAAAAATGGGGACCAAAAATTGAAGGGACAGTAAAATACATTTTTAGCAATGTAGAGCTTCACGGTTGTGTTATCAAATTAGTCGGTATTCTAATGTGGTTCAACAGAATGAAATTTATGCGGGATAAGAAAAGGAGCCGTTTTGTCCGGAGAACGGTATAAACTCCATGTAGCTTGGTCTACTTCCTTTTCTACACGGGGGAAAGTCAATGGGTGAGCCAAGTTGTATATGGTATGATTATGTAAACGGTTATATATTGTAGTGTGGCAAAATAAGGGTACAAAAAAAATAGAAAATAAAAAAGTAATGAAAAAAATAAGAGGAAAAAATTTAAAGTTATATTGAACAAACAAGAATATGTGGACGAAGACTAATGCAATACTGGTCAAATTGTAAAAGAGTACTCGAAATGATTATTCTGGGAGGTTGCCTGTTAGCGTCCACAGTAGCCATAGGTCATCGCACAGAAGTCACAAATGAGGGGTTCCTACACAATATATCCAGTACAGTGAAGCGTGTTTAAAGTGATGACTAACAAAAGACTAAAACTCAAAGGCAATAGAGACTCTAGACACTACCTGAAATGCGGCTCGATACAGTTCTACACTGTCCAAAGCATAAGAATGTATCACTTGGGTTCCACGCAATAGTTTACTTGACTTCAAATAATTGGCCTGCATTTTGAAACAACACACAAACTAAAAGTACTCCAAATACCCAAAAGGCAAACACAAAAGATAAGGTATCTGAGCACAAAACGACAATAACCAATACTAACAAAAGCAGGGAGGTATCCAAAATCTACATAAACTCTAAATTCCAAAAATAGACACCCAAGGTCCAAATTACTAATACCAAATGCACACAAAGACAACTAGTAGGGAACCAAATCTCAAATGAGTCCAAATCTCTATAATCTCTGCTACATCTTTCTAAAAACTATGGGTATTGACTGGAGATGAAAAGCTTCTATTAGCATTTTCCCTAACAAGAAGATCTGTTAAAATTCTACACTTTATTTCGACAGTATCAGGGACAGGAAAGTTTCTTATTTTGATTTCATAAGAAAGCTCAAATGATTTTAAATGATTAGCCTGCATTTTGAAAATAATACTTAAACTCAAAATACTCACAATACTCAAAAGATAAGGACGAAAGATAGTGTATCTGAGTACAATGACAACAATAATCAGCAACAACAAAAACAGGCAAGTATCCAAACTCCAAATGAACTCTAAAATCTAATAATAGAAACCTAAAATCCAAAATAATGATTCCAACTAAGCATAGAGATAACTAACAGATAGCTAAATCTTAAATGGGCCTAAAAGTCAATGAACAGGTACTCAAAACTAAATAAAACAGGATAAGAATCAAAAATCAAAAAGCAAAGATCAGCATGACAGGTATCTGAAATAACAGTAATAATCTAAACCGACAACAGTATTAATCAAAGTCTTAAAAGTGTACAAAAATAAAAAAAATAGAAATGCAATATTCAAATAAACATACAGGTCAAATATCAGAACTCCAAAACCAAGACAACACAGGTATCGAACAACAAAATGTATGTGTAATACTGTATTAGCATGTATAAGACTCAAAAATAAAATAGTAAACTAATACTCAAAAGTGTTTCAAAATTACTTCTTAAATTGTCAATAATTGTTATTTAAAAATTCAAACATGTAATTGTTTCAACTCAGAAATATTTTCAAATTTAAAAAAAAATGTACCTACTAAATGTTAATAGATAATTAAGGCTAAGTAACTATATTTCTTTAGGCAGTAAAAAGATTCATTTCAATAGAGCTTTACTTGACAATACTCAAAAAGTGTTCGAAAAAATTATCACTCAGCAAGCAAAAAATTATATGGACGTTATCAAAAATCTATAGCAAAAATTAGTAAATCAAAAACTGATAGAACAAAATTTGTATACCTTTCCAGTCCAACTATACAGACTACTAACAAGGGCGCCAGTTTGTAGAGTAGCTTAGAGTTTTATTTAAGCTCCAACTTAGATTTTTATTTGGGCTCCAACTTAGAGGGTTGCGTCTTAAAACGTCAACCAATGTCGAGAAGATATTGCCACACAGCACATGGGCGCTTATGAGGCGTCAAAACGTTGTCTTTCAACTAGGCGAGTGCAGCAAAAAAGGGCGAAACAAGAATATTCAGCGTATTTATTAACTTTTTTGACAGGGCGGGGGTTGTGCTGTCACAAGGGTACCAATCCATAATTTGACTCGCTAGTCGAGTTTTGGTGTATTGTGCGCAAATATGAGTCGGTAAAAAAGGTTTCTATAATATGTAGTTAACTGTAATATATAAGGGTGCATTGGGAGTGGCTATTGGTACGGTGATTGGTATTATATAGTAATGGGTACGTAACAGGCGACAAGCATGTTACAATGTAAACAGTTTAATAGTGGAGAACTTCCAAGATTTATTTGTTCATTAACAACTTTAAATTGTGGATCTGCTAGATGTCTTTTTACTTCAAGTTCTTCAAGGAAATCTAATTTTTGTTTTTTGTCACAAATGTGTACTATTTCGATGTCATTGGTGTATTAGAGTGAGGTTGGATGTTCAAGTAGGTGTTTTGAATAATAATTTGACCTCTTCGAGTCCTATTTTCTTGAGGAAGTTTAGGACATCGTCGGGCTTCAAATCACGTAGATCCCCCTCTTCTATTTCACGTGCTCCTCGGTATCTGGCCCTAGAATTCTGCAAGGCAGGTCATTCTGAGAGTATGTGTATTGAGGTTTCATTCTCTTCCTCACAGAACCTGCTAACCCTAGTTTCTTTCAAAAGGTATAATAACAATGAATAGAAATTTCAGCACAAATCCAAAATTCGCTCTGTTTATTTTCAGATAACGGGAGTAAACACTCTGGATCTTATATTTTAAATAAAATCAATACTTTCATGGATTATTTTATAATATATAATAAAAAAATTACTGAGATAAATCTACTTTTTTCATGTTCTGGTAGTGATCTCTTTATATAAATACGTCTTATTTATTTGCCCTGAGTTATCCAAGGAATTTTATTATTAACTTTTTATAGAAATACGCTACACTTATAATAGGAGTTCGCTGTGGGTAAAATCCTTATTTAAAAAAGACTATCAATTGCTTTTTCGTATTTATAAAATGCCTAATAATTTTTTTTGGTGAAAATTTTAATCAAAGTAAATTAAAAAAAAAACGACTGGGTTCGATAAATTATAATTAAGTTAATACGGACAGAAAGTATATTGATATTGCCGCAGTTGCAATATTAAATTCATTTTCTTTAATTACCAAGGAAAATGTAATATTTTATATAGTTTATGTTAAGAACATTTTAGTTTACTTGTTTTATTGTTATTCTTATACTTTTTACTGCACAAAGAATGTTTAATAGTATATTGTATACTTAGGTGGTAAAGTAGCATTTTTCAGGCCGAAAAGAAGACTTTACTTTCATGGTTTACACATAATTTTTTTAACCGAGTTAAAAACGGGTAAACAGATTGCTTTTAACCAACCCACCTCTACTAGGAGCAACACATAAACAACTAACCAAGCAAGCACGTGAAGTCAAAACTCATATATGTGAATAATTTATAAGTAATACATCATTAAAAATTATACCGTGTAATAAATAAGAAAATAAAAGAAGCAATTTTTGCTAACAATTTATTTTTATCTGACACTTAATAGTGTTATTTATTTGTTAATTCGTAAAATTCAACTTTCTCATAGTGTGGTATAAAAAGTACCTAATAACCCATTCCTAACATTAATTCCAATTTATATTTGTTAAAAAATAACACATTTTTATACCTGGGCTAATAAGTTTTAAGTTTAGAGAAAACGCCTGATATTCGAAAATTGAATTTATTTAGCATGTTCGTCACAAAAAACTGTTATTAATAAATTTAAGAGATTATTATCATTATTTGGTATTCTTAAAACTTCTAAATGTAATAAGTAATAAGATTTGGCAGCACAACTTTTTATAAATACATTTTTTTTTCAAAATTAAAACAATTTTAAAATTAAATATTTAAGCAAATAAATTCAATAAATAAAGATTTCCCATATAAAAAAAATAAAAGTTAATTTAGTTAATTAGTTGTTAATTCTTAAAATAAAAATTGAAAGACTAAAATATTTAAACTTTTATGTTGTTCCACTACCTTAATTACAAAAATAATATATTTCAGCAAGTTGTAACCAAGCTGGCTAATTATGACAGACATATAACGTATAGTTCATTGTTTAGGGTTTTTGTTTAATAAATTAATTGAAAAACCCATTTTACAAACCTTAAATTTGATATTATTGTTTAGTTTAGCGCATGTTTATGGCATTTGTGTTGATCGTAGAAGAAATATATTCCATAATTTCTTTAATCATATTTCTTGGCCGTGTAAAAGATATGAATATTTATTCTGTCCAATTATTATTCCAATTAGTATTTAAATTTTCTTCTGTTAATCATGCAATTACTGTCTAATTGAATCGAATGAAAGCCAAGAACTCTACAATTAAGAAGTAAAATTGTCTCCCATTCAAAGTTACATAGTTTTCCTTAATCAATTATAATGCAACTGCAGCGAGTCTCGCGAATTTAATATCATTATACGAACGCATAAGAAGTTTCATTACTTTATTAAATATATCGGCGTCAGAAAATTAAGATTTGATAAAAGATTTTTTTAGCGTGATTGCAATGGAGACTTGCCATACTACGTTTATTTTTGTCCTAGACATAACCTCTTTTAACGCAACGCATTTGGTAATAATTAAACAGATGATCAAAGTAACTTACGAGGACATACTGAAAGGAAAATGTAAAAGTAAGGATGTTCTTATTCTAAGGATTCCGATGATCCCAACCGATATCACGTATGAGTGTACGAGACTTCAATTTCCGATTCGCCATGACGATGAATAAATCGCAAGGCCAATCCTTGAATGTTTGTACAGGGTTTAAATCTAGAAAATACATATTTTTCACATGATCAATTCAACTGTATAATTTTGTTCTTTTTAATTTTATTTTTAAATCCTAAAGCTGCTTTATTCAAATTTTCACATTCAGAAATTCTAGAAGAAATTATTCATTTAAATTCTAAAACTTCGATTTTACTGAATAAATCGATACTCGATTCCACATCTACCTTCTACTCATTCGATTTTACTTTTATAACAATTTGAATATTTCATTATAAAAAATATTCAATTTATTTCACAATTAAATAGTTGAGATATAATAATAATAGACAGATCAACAATGTTTATACTAATATAACTTTGTTTTTTAAACACATACCGTGAATATTCTCCTATTGATGTTGGCAGCGGCGTTTTACCACTTCACACGTCAACCCGTCGGAAATGGTGTTCTAGGCAACCATGTATCCTAATATGGCGTCGACTGCTCCTTTGAATACACAACGCTTGATGCCTCTTGACGGTTTTTGTGATTTTCAGATCCAGGAACGTAAAATTTTAAGGTAGGTGGTTATTCAATACACTTCCATTTACTAGATATTCCAATTTATTGTGAATTGCTCCAATATTTGATGTTATAAACTTATACTTTCAATATGGACAGTTGCACAAGTGGGGGTAACAATTTTCAACTAGGCGGCCATTAAATTTTTATAGATTTCTTTTGTTTTTTACCGTGGATTTGGCGTTGAATCAAATGGAACTGACCTCAAAAACAAATAAATTCACGGTATTTATACCTTTTTCCTGAAATTGACATTTAACTGCATTTCTTTTATTTAATCAGGGAATTTTTCGTGATTTTCTGATAAATCTAATTAATTAATCTTACTTTATTGGTTCTATTATTGGTTAATAATCAAACTTTAACTTTAATAATTAATAATAAACCAACTTTCATTAATTAAATTTCACTTTTTCCTATTAATTCAACTTTAAAACGGAGCGAAGTGACAGCTACAAGTTATCAAACAAAATGAAAATTTCAAAAACAATTATGAGCTGAAACACTTAATACCTAATAAATTTCCACATATTTACATTCCTTAGGGTTTAAAATATTTATGGATGTTATTTTCCATAACTAATATTCTATAATTTCTTTATAAATTGCTTTTTAAAATTACTTTATCAGCTCCATTTTTGTATACAAAATTTAACTTAAATTACATAATTCACAAACATTTCTACGCTATAACATATAAAATATTAGTGTAAAACATATCAATAATCTCTACAAATAATAATAACAACAAATTTTATTCCATTATGGTATTTCGTAACAAGTGTCTCTAGTGTCCTCTCACATTATAATTTCACAGTTCATACTGTACATCTAATAGTTATTGTATACTTTTAGTGTCCTATCACTCTCATTATTTGTTTTAATATAGTTCTGATATCCAATAGTTTGATTTTTAGTGTCCTCTCACTTTAGATATTTGAGTGCACTTTCACTGTTCTAACATGGTTTCACCCTATCACTCTCAGTTTCTAAATCACATATTTGTTTATTTGTTCACATTACATAAGTTGTTATTTAATAAACTGAATGTTTTTAGGTATATTCAAATATTGGGATTCTCAATGCTATACCTACTATTATGGATGTTGAAATCATAGACCATTCTATCTGTAAGTATTTTCATTATTTTATTACAAACTTAGTTATGGTTTACTTCGTTTGTATGGATTATTTATTACTAGTTTCCTTTTGATATTATTGTTTGTTTAAAACATTAAATCTACATCACAATTTATAACCTACTCATACTTTTGTAATAACAATTAATTTTTTTGTTTTATCAATATTAATCTTAACTTGTTATTTCTATTTTATATTTCTGATAACACTTGTTTTACTAATGATACTTAAATAAAATTTATTGGAACTAATATGTTTACTTTTTAATTGGTTTCTAGGTAACTTGGACTTGATTCGACAACCAAGACAAAGATGATTCAAACAGACTACTGAATTATAGTGTCTTCAAACTCATATGATTATTGGACTCAAGTTTATTCAGTGTACTTAGTTAATGTGCATAACTCAGAATAAAAGAAGCTTTTAAATTCATTTTACAGAAGACTATTATTGTTATCATTTATCCCTTTCTTAATAATACATGAATTATTCTAATAATTTAATTTGTTTTTTAATCATTACAATATATACCACTAAAACTTTGAATTAAAAAACTTACTTATATTTAAACAAACCTATTATAAACGAAAAATGTTCTAAACTTAAATAATTAATTCAAATTTTTAACAGAAAACTAAATAATTTGTAAACAAACTATGAGTCATAAATGGTTATCCAAGATGGCCGACTTCCGTTACCAGATTTTAACATTATAGATATAACATAAACTCCTTCCTTTTATGTTCTAAGGCCAAATAACAACAAACTATTCAAATTTAAAACTGCAATCTTGGAAGGCTTTTTCCGTCTTGATGTAGCCTATTAAGAACTTCATAAAGTATAACAACTCTTAAAATTTTTGAGGACTATTAAATTTTATAGGTTTTTCTGACATCAAATTTAATATTTACTATTCTAAGATTCCTAAACAATTACTTAAGTTATATTCCGATTCCAACATTTTATTTACGTTTAATCTGCTCCCAAGATAGAAAACTAAGAAATAAATTTATATCTAGAGAAAAAGGACAGGTCCCTAAGGATGAATATGCATCTTTAAATATTTATGTGAAGGAAAAAACCTTACTGGAAATTCAAATAAGCATAAATATCCGATGATGATCGATGTGTATATTTTAAATCAGCATATTCCGAACGAACTGAAAATGCACCATAAACTTGGAGAGCGAAGTATAGAATAATATTGTTTCCATTGTTCGTCGTTTCGGTTATTTCGCGTTTCCCAGGCGTCTCGGCGCCATCAGTCGTTTTTATTTTCTGGCTTTGTTTGTTCCGACTGCGTGAACCGAATAAAAGTAAAGCGCAAACGTATACTCAAAACAGGGAAATCGCATTATACTATAAAATAGTAAATAGTTATCCTAACTTTTAAATCAGCAATATTGTTTGGTCTATTAAAATATACTTTAGATTTTAAATAACCCCATAAGAAGTAATTGATAGGAGTCAAATCGGGGGATCTAGCCGGCCATTTGATCGCCCCACGTCTTCCAATCCACCTATTGGGAAAAACCTCGTTTAAATTCGTCTTGTTGGTAGTAAATAGATCGATCTATCTCATTTGGATGATTAACATCAGGAAAAACTCTTTGTAATGTAGGCACTAAAAAGTTAATCAAAAAATCTAGATAAACCTCACCAGTAACTGTGCCCTCAAAAAAATAAGGGCCAATAATTTTATTGTTAATGATACCAGCCCAAACGTTAACTTTTTTAGGATATTGAGTGTGAGCCTCACACATCCAGTGAGGATTTTCTCTGCTCCAATATCTACAGTTCTGTTTGTTAACCGTTCCGTTTAAATGAAAAGTCGCTTCATCAGAAAAAACTATTTTGTTTATGAACTGCAAATCTGCGTTCATTCTATCCATCATCAATTCACAGAATTCTTGCCTTCTATCAGGATCATCTTCATTTAACTCCTGAACCAACTGAAATTTGTAAGGGTGGTATTTTTCTTTATGCACAACTCTCAAAATAGATGATTTACTTACATCATTGTCGGCGGCAAGTTCTCGAGTTGTCTTATACGGATTTTCCTCAATCTCCAGAAGTACATCTAACTTTTTTTATCAGTAAATTGAACATTTCTACCTGGTTTTTCAATATTTTTTACATGTCCAGTTTCACGAAACTTTTTTTCAATTTTGCTAACTGTAGACTGCGAAACGTGTTGACCAGGGTATTTATTATTAAAAATTTCACAAACCTCCTTTTGAGGAGGAGTAGGAGGCCTACTAGATTTATATCAATTGTTTATTTAGTTTTTTGACTATTATTTTAATATCTTCAAAGTTTTTTCCTAATATTTAGCAGAACAGACACGAAAATACCTGATTATTTCTAAAGTTATTTTAATAGACCAAACAATATCGCCTCGGTTATTGTCAAGAAGTGAATGGTGGTAATTTTGAACATTTAATTTAAGTGTCAATTACATTGAAAAACACATTCTAATCATTATGTGACATTATTATCTTCATTCTACGTAAAGTTTTGTGTTAGAGACATTATCAAAATTTTACATCTTAAAAATCAATTTTCTCAGTTATGATTGCACCAAACTTAAAAAACTTTATATTGCTGAACAGAGGACTAAAATCCCTTTCCAACGAGGTGCCACACGACCCCCTTTGTAATTTTCGAGGGGGTGCTTATAATTCCGAAGGGGTGCTGGAGGGGGATAATATTTTCATACTGTAAATTGTCAATTTAAGAATAAAAATCGACCTGTTTCAGGTTTTTTTCATATAGTACATAATAACTCTACAAATGAATTTATTCCATACATATGGACCGCACTGTATAAATAATCTTCGCTAAAAAAAACCTGGTCTATTATAAATGGTTTAATAAATAATCATCAGTTTTTAAATTACGATATTTCCGATCCTAAGGAACTAAACAATTACAATATATTAAGTATGGAGAACCGTAAGGGTTTTATACTTGGAAAAAAGGGCAATTATTCCCGAAAAATCCCAAATCCGTTATCAAAATACCTACCAAAGTTTTAAAAAATGGTGCGAAGGCCAGAATTTAGGAATCGATGAAAAGACTCTATTGGCATATTTCCTTCAAATACATATGCAGTTAAAAGCTCCTGGGCATAATATTCAATGATTAAATCCACCGTTTTTCTTTGTGATGGCTGATATTTTTCAAACTTTGAACACATATTTGAAGAGAAAAAATGTTGGCTATTAACAGGTCGGCTGAAAAGTCCCCGGTCTGACCTATAGATGACGACACTAGAATTAAATCCATTTCATTTTTAGATAGTATCAACCTTCAAAAGATTCCTGTAAAAATTTGACAGCTGTCGGACTATTAGTTTGTGAGATATTGCATTTTTAGTGAAGCAACTTTTGTTATTTTCAAAAAGATGGGAAAAAAAGAATTTCGAGTGCTTATTAAATATTGTTATTTGAAAGGAAAAAATACAGTTGAATCAAAAGCTTAGCTTGATAATGAGTTTCCGGACTCTGCGCCAGGAAAATCAACAATCATTGACTGGTACGCAAAATTCAAGCGTGGTGAAATGAGCACCGAAGACGTGGACGCAATGGACGCCCAAAAGAGGTGGTTACCGACGAAAATATCAAAAAAATCCACAAAATGATTTGTAGTGACCGTAAAGTGAATATGATCGAGATAGCTGACACTCTAAAGATATCTAAGGAACGTGTTGGACATATCGACATATCGTTCACGAATATTTGGGTATGCGGAAGCTCTGTGCGAAATGGGTGCCGCGCGTGCTCACAATCGACCAAAAACAGCAACGAATTGATGATTCTGAGCAGTGTTTGCAGCTGTTAAGTCGCAATAAACCCGATTTTTTCGTCGATATATAACTATGGATGAAACTTGGCTCCATCACTACACGCCTGAGTCCAATCGACAGTCAGCTGAGTGGACTGCGGCCGGTGAACCGCCACCAAAGCGTGGAAATACTCAACAGTCAGCTGGCAAAGTTATGGCCTCAGTTTTTTGGGATACACACGGTATATTGTTCATCGACTATTTGGAAAAGGAAAAACAATCAACAGCGACTATTACTGTGCATTATTGGAGCGATTGAAGACCGAAATCGCGAAAAAACGACCCCATATGAAGAAGAAAAAAGTGTTGTTTCATCAAGACAATGCACCGTGTCACAAATCATCGAAAACGATGGCAAAATTGCATGAATTGGGCTTCGAATTGCTTTCTCATCCACCGTATTCTCCAGATCTAGCCCCCAGCAACTTTTTTCTTTTCTCTGACCTGAAGAGAATGCTAGCGGGAAAAAAATTTGGCTCTATTACTGAGGTAATCGCCGAATCTGAAGCCTATTTTGAGGACAAACCGAAGGAGTACTACAAAAATGGTATCGAAAAGTTGGAAGGTCGCTATAATCGCTGTATCGCCCTTGAAGGCAACTATGTTGAATAAAAAAAAATGAATTTTGTCAAAATATTGTGTTTTACTATGGTAAACCGGGGACTTTTCAGCCGACCTGTTATAGGCCTGAAAAAACGAGGATTTTTACAATAGCTATTATTTTTTATTATTTTAATAAATCCAAAAATAGTAGCCTTCCCAAATTTAAATTTTCCCTATTTGATGACAGGAAGTATACTTATAAAACTCTTCTATTTTTTAAGTCCAATGCTACTGGCGTTGACAAAAACAATATTAAAATGTTACTACTCTGCTGTCCCCACATATTATCTATTGTCATACATATTTTCAATTTTTGTCTCGAGCATAGCGTTTTCCCGAATCTGTAAAGGGAAGCTTTAGTAATTCCTCTTTCAAAAAAAAAACAATCCAAAAGAATATTCTGATCTTCGTTCGATCAGCATCTTAAGCACTCTCTCTCTAAGGGTCTTGAAAGGGTCATGGATTATCAAATATCGAATTTTTTCTGATTACTGTTGTATCATTCCTACCAATCAACCTGATTTTCTTTCCGGTTACAGCTGTTCTACCGCTCTTGCAAATATTACTGATGACATATACAGACCGATTGATGACAAAATGATGGTATACTAGTGTCAATCTTAAATTACTCTGACTTCTTCTAAAAAAATCTTAATCAATTGCGTCCCTCAAGGCTCTCTATTTTTGGCCCTCTTCTGTTTTCCCTTTATATCTATCAAATTTATCTTTCCTTGAAATATTTTACTCCTCATTTTTATGCTGACGACACACAACTTTTTACGAGTTTCGCTGTAGATAACATTCCTGAGAATCTAATTAACATTAATTATGATTTAGCCTTGTTAAAATTTCTAATAAATATAACTTGGTAATTAACTCTGCCAAAACTAAAGCTCTATTGTTTGGTAACAAACATGCACGAGTAAGGTACTCTCCTGAATTTTGCCTACGTATCAATAACAGTCTAATAAACTTATCCTTCTGAGAAAGAAATTTCGGGCTACTCATTGACACTAATCTCAGGTATAAAGATCACGTATCCACTTTAATCAAAAAGTCATTTTGTCTCTTAAACTCAGATACTCTTACCGTAAACTTCTCAACCGCAAGTCTAAAACAATTCTTTGCGACTCCTTTGTTTTATCCTGTTTTAATTTCGCTGATGTCGTGTATGGACCATCTTTGTTGCAAAATGAATGTAGACGTCTTCAACTAATGCAAAACTCATGTATTCGTCTAATCTGTGGTATTCGTCGAAGACAATAAATTTCTTCTTGTTTCAAGGATATAGGTTAGCTTACTTTAAAACAAGGACGTTTTCCTCATTGTTGCAGTTTCCATCATAAGATTATTACTACTAAAACCCCTTTTTATCTTTACAGTAAAGTCGAATTCAGATACCAAGTTCATTTTTTAAATTTAGGGTTTCCCAATACATTATCTATTCCTTAACATCAAAATGCTCTTTTTACCTGTTCGTTCTCGTACAATATTGTCCACATTTATTGTCCACATTTATTGTCCGATGCCATTAAATCCTTGCCAGTTAAAAAGTTAAAAACAAGATTGAAAACATTAATTTTTGAAGAAAATTTGGCTTTTTAACATGACAATTTGTGCACGATTTTTAGTATGGATTTGGAATTTTATTGTTTTTTTATACTGTACGGTAAAGTTGTTCTTTACAATACTCTTCAATTATCCTAATGTTGTTTGAAATAATAAGTGAATTAAAATAAACTAAACTTTTATTCTAGTTTTTGAAGATTGACATTAATTGTACAACTGCTGTTGCCAGCAATATGTATTAATGAAGTTGTTGATGGATTTACAGTGTTTTCTGTAATCGCGGAAGATGTATGGCTATGATGTAGCCCTTCAACAAAAGTTTCAGTTGTTTTTTCCTTCAATCGATTCTTCTATATACTTTTCTGCAACTGAAGAACTCTTCCATCCACCGTCCTGTTTTAGAACGTTAAGGTCAGCTTCATCATTGGCCAACAATGTTGAGGATGTCCTCCTGAAGCAATGACCTATATTCTTTTCTGGTTGGTCTAGTTTTAAGAACTCAGCTATTTTCTTAGGTGCTCCGCCAACAGTATGTATACCAGCTCTTTGAGACAGAGATTTTCCTAGTCTATAACCCACCAAAAGAGCATTCAGGGAGACGTGTTGCTGTAAATTCATGTATTTTCTAAAAAACATCCAAATAGTGAACCTCATCAGTGTTAATTACAGTGAAAGCTCGTCGAATATGCGTTTTTATCTGGTTAACTTTTAAATTATAGATCTCTTCCCTTCGGCAACCTCTAGCAACTCCAAGTAATGCTATCACTTTGTGTAATAGATATTCGGAGCGTCCCTCATGAAGATTTCAATTTGTTCCTTTGTCAGCACCTACGACTGGTTTGGCTGATGGTCTACATTTTGTTTTTTCAAAAAAGCTATCAACTTTAGGAAACTTGATATGTTGACATTCTCATTAACCGTAATCATTGATTTTACCATCGAGTATTTGGACCATAATGAAGAAGAGTTGAATATTTTTGACTGAAAATTTAAACTGTTGAAAAGAATATTCTTTAAAAAACTGTTTTACCACATCCAAAAAGTAAGCCAACATCACAGCAGTACTTTTCAAATTTTGTTGTTCACGCCAGTTGCAAAACAGAGCATATTTTTCATATCTTTTCGCAGAATGATTTGCCCCATATTCGAGGAAAAGTTAGAAATAATTTTTTACTTCACATCGGAGTTCACTATGTCACAGTTGAGTTTACTTAATTGAAGAATTTTTTTCAATTAGTTTGTTAATTGTTTAATATAGAATAACTTTCTCATCTTCCTATTTATTTGTAGAATCATTATTTTTTGGCAGATACGCACAGAACAAAAAACCTAAATAGAAGTTTATTGATAAAAAGCAATGCTATTTACATAAAATTCTACAAATCCTACGCATACGACATAAAATTTATGTTCGATATTTTTTAAAAGTAAAAGGGGTAGGTAGGCAGGCTATAAACGATTTATGGTTACGCGTCAATAAAAAACAGAAGCCCGAGCGAAAAAAATAAATAAGGATTTAAACCGAAAATATACAAAATGTTTTATAGGCAATAAAAATAAGATGGAGTTTTGGTTTTAATCCCAACAATTAAATCGTTTATTTTTTTTTTTGAAAACGGCCGTTGGCCATATTTCAGGAAAGGGATGTTAAATGTTATATTATTTAATAATTCTAAACGTTGTTTATAATTTACTTAAAAGTGAATATTGTCAGCTTTTGTCTTATAAACAGTGTTTTTTAAATGACCCTGCAGGAAATAGTTTAGAGGATTCATATCGGGGGCCATTCGATAAAACCACGCCTTTAAATCTCTCTTCTAGAAAACACATTATTTAGATGTTGCCATACCTCACATATATAATGAGGTAAAGGGTAAATGAAGCTCTTCGTAAGCACCAACTAGTTGAGTATGCACAAATAAGGTGAAGTTCAATGATGTTAAAATTGAAGTAAATATCAGAAAGAAAGCAGTAAAGAAGGGAAGAAAGAAGAAGGTCTAAAAAGAATAATTAATAAGAATATATGCTTTAAGTACTGAAAAATTAAGGTATAGGAATAAAGATAAGACATACCTGTTGATGTTGTTGCGGCCTTATAGAATTTTTGTAAGCCCTGTTATTATATCCTTATAAAGATTATAAATAAATCAACCCATTGAGTATAAAATTTCAGGTCCAAATGTTAGCTATCAATTTAATCCACAAATTATGTGATATAGATGCTTTATTTAGTAGCTCACAAAGAAAAGAAAAAGAGAATGACAAACCGAAGTTTCTAACAAGCTGTCAGTATATTTTCCTATTCTATCATTTAGACAATTTTTATAAAAGTTAAACTATATGAAACAAACCAGTTGAAGGCAATTAACCATATGATGTGGTTAAACTGTTGGCTTCTTGTAAAACAACCAAAATTTCAATTGACAAATGGCAAAGTTACAATAAAAACAAACCTATAAGGAAATATTTGTATAATATTTTTAGGGATTTAAAAGAAGCAATAAATCTAGGAAACCTACACTTTTACATATAAAATTACAAGAGAACAATCCTTATTTTTATTGGTATTTTTGGACTATACAAAAAGGTAATTCACCTCTTTTTACCCCTTAAAATTTGATTTCCAATAAAAAAAATAAGGGAGTGGAAGGATTGTCGTTTGTGGGTAAGCAGGGTTTATTACTTGTGCCTGAATGTTTTCTAGGGAAGATGGAAAGGTACCAAAAACAAAAATAAAAAAATATATTAAAAGTTTATGAGTATTACTTATATTTATATATGGGCAAGGGTTAGCAGTAGACACTACCAAAGTGTTGATGATTATTATTGGCGTACTAAAGGTAAGTGACAGGTTATTTTATTCATATAAATGTTTTGTACTTTAAGAAACTAGTAAATAGATAATCTGTTCAAGTTATAAACAATATATATAAGTTTATTATTTCCCAATTAGAATTCTAATCAGTTCACACTAGTATGGTAATATATTAATATTGATGATAGCACTTAATATTTAATATTGATAGATTTTTCTACACTATTTGTTAGATACCAACATGTTTTAACTAATTGTCTTTAATTATTTTTAGGTTTCACTTTATATGGAGATGAATCTAATTTGGAATGTATTTAAACAAAGTGAACCATTCTATAGGCAAATATCCCATAGAATACACCAAAACCTACTTTATATTTACTTAAATATATAGATAATTACTAAACTAAATACTTATTATTATTGTTAGCAAGACACAACAGGTGGAAAGAAATAATGTAGCCAAATAGGGTAGATCTTACTTGTTAAGTATTGAAGATACTGTGTAGTGTTCTAAAGTTAATAAGCCTTGACTGTGGTGTGTCTAGTTTCTAACTAGAAGGATACAGCCAGAATCATCCAGGAATTCAGGAATGGATTAAATAGTTCAATTTCACTGCTGTCATATAGGTGCCTATTAATCCCCTGTTTGAGCCATGTAAATAAGGTAATAGACGATATACTAGTAGACCATATAACAAATTCTTCTAATTAATCTACACTTTAGGTTCTATGGGATTGGGTTATGGCTAAACCCATAAGAATTAAAAGCTCTATAAACATGAAACATGATGAAAGGTCTAAACATAGAAAGTTGATGATATACGGAGTGTTATGTTGTCCGAGATAAAAGAAGGTTGATACATTAAAATAGAAGACTTACCAGAAGGGTGGAAGGTGACCTGGTAAGTGATTATCTCTTAGTTAAAAAAAAAACAAATATCTACTAGAAGTGGTAATCAGCCTTGGTTTAAAGATGCTTCTTTAACTTTTGTTATTTTTTTGAAGGTTTATTTCCGAAAATTTTCGTATTACTTTAGCACATGCTAAATTTGTTGAACCATTCAAAAAAAACGAAAGAGAATCCGGTTGACAATTGGTGGTAGTACCGATAAGAAGATGGTCTTGACCTTTTGGTTACAAGGTCACCGGTCTTAGATCTGGTAGGCTAAGCAACTAACTAAATAGTATAGAATGTTTTATTACTTCTGATAAAAATGAGGATACAAAAATAAGAATTTAAACATTACAAATTATATTATTGTTAAAATTATTTTAAATAAACCTTTTAAACTTTTGAACCTGTTTTGATTTTTAACCCGTAACACTCTAGTTTAAATATTAAGTGATTTTTATCTTATAACTTTTAAATTGTAACAAGCCAACTTCACCATATGGTGAAGGTAGCACAGAAGGTCGATGTGGGGGCAGCATGGCTGGGGAGACTGATGTATAATGTAAAAGAGCCAGGAGAATAGAAAATATAAGAGATATTGGTAGGACGATTAAGCAGAGTGTGTTGTACGGAGCAGAAGTGTGAGGTAAAAAAGCGAGGATCAATAATAGTACACAGCCAATACTGTAGGTGCAAAGAGGGATTCTGTTGAGAGTGATGCAGGGGTGCAGCAGCTGTATTGACAAGGTCTACCCTTTGAACTTGATGGCTAGGACTAAGAGACGACGTTGGAAGGGGTATGAAGTTGCTTTAAAATTGGCAATTAGGAGTAGGAGTGGGTGTATGGTCTGGAAGTTTGGGGTAGTGGGTGAACTACTCCTTGGCCCAGGTGATCAATGGACATGTGCCAAGAGTGGGGTATCTACACAAGATTGGCAAGAGAGAAACTGGAATGTGCAAGAGGTGTGAGTTGGAGGATAATGAGGGGCACGTGTTAAGATGCTGGAAGAACGGGGAAGTGTTAAAGCAGTTAGAGAGGAAACTTGGAGGGGCAGTGTGTTGGCAGAACATGGTGGAGATAATGTTGACAGGGGAAGTGTGTAAGGACCGCTAAAGTATGTCTTGAAGTATGCTAGGGTAGTGATTCCGAGGCGGGGGTAACGGCAAACTTTGAGGTAGGTTTGGTTGGTAGGCATCCTTTTGGGGACGAGTCTAACATTGTTGGGTTCTCGTTAAGAACATGAGTTTCCCATTTCAGCCCAAAAAAAAAACTTTTTAGACTTAGTGAATTCTCTTCTCATGTATTAAAGCTATAGAAGCCCCCGTGTACAAAAATCCAGGTATGGTCAAATACATAGAGGTAGCTTTTCACTAGCTCTTAAGGCGGCTACTCACACACCTACCGCAGGGGCAATCTAGGGCATAAAAGTGGGGTTGACCCTTAATTGCCTTCTTCATTGTAACATATGTAGCAAGCAGGAGCAATTTCCTAGATTGCCCCTACGGCAGGGTGGCAAGTGCGCTGATTGGCCGATTGAGGAAATTTCGATTCAGTTTTGTAGAGAAAGCCCTGTGAAATATTCGATTGATTTTATTGTTAAGTTTGCTAAGGTGGATCAAACAATGGAAAACGTGAAGTTTGGTCGCGGGTGATAGAAGTTTTTACAGACCGGCCCCACATAAGGGATAAAAAAGGTTTTAAGATCACTAACTTCCAATTCTTGCGTAACGTTCTTTAAGTTTCTGTAAGAAGTTCTTAACCCAGTACTTCCTTTTTCTTTTTTTTGCGACAGAACAACAGAAGCAGCCAAGGCAATACCGATTTGTTGATTTTTTTGAAAGTGTTGGCACCCTCTTCATGGCACAAGTGATAGTCTGTCCAGCGATACGTCCACTGCACTAAACGGCAGATATGTGTGTAGAGACGCCTCCTAGATGGCACAATCACCCTGAACCCTAGATTTCCCATGCGGCAGGTGTGTGAGTAGTCGGCTTAGACTTATTGTTTTTTCTTCTAAACCTCAAACTAGTTTAAGACAAGTAAACTTCCCATTATAAATAATAAATAAATCAAATATCTAGTTTAAATAAATAAAAACTTAATACATTCCACTTGACCACTATCTTATTACGGAGTTACGAAGAAAATAAAGTTTAAATTCCTTATATTAAATTCTATGGAAATAAAAAATTTAGATTTCTTTATTACACTGGGGATTGACTAAAATTATTCAAATGCAAATTGTGCCGAGAATAAAAATCAGCGCGAAATGAACGAAATATCAAGAGAAATGGACTTTTTCCAACCGGGAATAGAGTAAACATCAAATAGACCGAAAACGCAATAAAATCAATTTATCAAAATTGGCGTTATTTAATGAATAAATTCATATGCACCGGAATTGTTTATCATGATTTCGTCGTCATAGCAACGGAATTCATCAGAGTTTTATTTTCATTTATTTTCACTTGATAATAACGTTTATTAAAATATTTGCAATTACTATTTATAAAGAACATTAAAAATAGAAATTTTTAAACAAAAATTTCCACTATTTATTCAAAAAATTGCTTTTTAAATACAATGGCAGCTGTTTGTTTACGAAATTCAAAAATACAATACAAAACATACGTTCTAAATCAAGGGACAAGTTATTATTATTGTTTAATATTCCAAGAGATTAAAAACAACTTGTTAAATTACCACCAAACAGTCCAAGTGGTCCAAGAAAAACCCTATACATTTTTGGTGTTGTGTGCAACATTTTCCTGGTAAAATATTAGTTTTAAATGCCCAAGTAACTTACCTGACTATGTCGATACATTGTAGCAAGATTAATATCTTGAAAACTTACCTGAAAGGAACAAAAAAATTGTATTAAAATAACTTTTTAATTCATCGAAATTCAAAATAAAACTTTTTACTATAAAATTTATTGTTACTTCCGCAAGCAAAATTGTAAAATATTAAAAGCTAGACAAACCAAGAGTGATAGAGGAAGAGGATAGTTTAAGTTTACAAGGTACGTGGAGACGGATATAAAGAAAATGAAGATTGAGGTGCCTGAAGAGAAAAGAAGAAGTTGGACAAAGGCTGAAGTGGTAGTGATGAGCAAATGCAAGACCAAGACCGGGTTAGTCTTGGTCTTGGTCTTGCAGTCAAATAAGCAATCTTGGTCTTGGTCTTATTCTTGTAGGGTCCAGTATTGGTCTTGGTCTTGCGGGGATCCATGCGAGGATAAAACCACTACTATAGGTGCAGAGGGGAATTTTGTTTAGAGTGGTACAGGGGTACAGGACAGTGGATGCATTAGCAGCAGCTGTGTTGTCAAGATCATACCCTTTGTACCTGATGGCTAGGGCAAAGAGGCAGCGGTGGAAGGGTGCCACAAAAGAGGAAGCTCAGGATTGGATGGAGGAGGAAATGGTGAGAAGGTGGGAAGGATGTGAAGGAGCATTAAAAAGGGCGATTGGAAGTAGGATTGAGTGGATGGACCGAGAGTTTGGGGAGGTAAACTACTTTTTGACCCAAGTGCTCACTGGGCATGGGTCAAGAGTGGGGTATCTACACAAGATTGGAAAGAGAGAGGCTGGAATATGCGTGAGGTGTGAGGTGGAGGATGATGAGGGTCATGTGTTTAGATGTTGAAAGAACAAGGAGGATTTAAAGAAGTTGGAGAGGAGACTCGGGGTAGCAGTGTATTGGGAGAACATGTTGAAGTATGCTAGGGTAGTGATTCTGAGGCGGGGGTAACGGCGAGTTTTAAGGTGGGTTTGGTTGGTAAGCATCCTCTCGAGGGTGAGTCCAACATTGTTGGGTTCTGGATAAGGACCCATCGAACATGAGTTTTAGGCATTCCACAGTTTATTAATATCCCGAGGAATAAACCTAAGCCAAAGGTTACTGTAAAGTACAATCTCCAGAGAAAGAAAGGACATTTTCGTCAAAATTTGTATACTATTTTATCCATAATTATTAAAAATAAAAAAAACATCTAGATCATTTTAGTTTATAGTTGGTTCAAATTCAACACATTTTTATTTCTATGAATATTTAATAAAACTAAACAGCTTTCTCAGCATAGCTTCAACCTCCTAGATCTATTGGAGAAAGCCTCGTACAAGTATTGAAGAATGCAGATGATCAAGAAATGATAGAAGATATTTTTCGAGCCTGTATTGAACGAAGGGTATATATTTAGTGGCCATTCCGATCACCAGATCCGACTCCACTGGACTTTAATCTGTGGAGTTACCTAAAATGCAAGATTTACGCTACCCAGCTTGAGTTACTGGGTGTTTTACAAGCTCAAAACATTAATGAATTATGTCAAATTATACCAGAAATATTGAATAATGTACGTCAAAGTTCGCAACGCCTATTATCCCTATTCCAAATCAAGGGATTGTGCTCCAGTTACAGGGATGTAAAGAGAGAAAAATTAGTTTCCATTCGTATCAGAAATTGACGCAGCTCAGCAATTTTCCACATTTTAATTTTAAAGTAGGAAAATGAAGGTGTTAAATTTGCGTTGTATTATCAAATAAAGGTTATGGATATTTCAGACTGTTTAAAATATTTATAAATACATTTCATTTTATTTACTTTGTAAGGCGTACATAAAATGGTGTATATTACTCGTTTAATCTAGGTTTTCAAGCACTTGTTTCGCACTTATGTATCTTTACTAATAAGTTCGCAATAAATTTCTTTCATGCAGATGGTGAACACTCAATTCAAATCGAATTGACTCCAAGTTGCTTTGGAAATGCATTCAGGATTTAATACGTCTAGGGGAAAATAACAAAACAACCTTACTTTGGGCACCAGAGTATACCGACATTAAATAGAACGTGAGAAAGTGGATCAGAAAGTAGCCAGTGAATAAGAGAGCTGAACAGATAGCACCAAAGAATTATGATAGGACTACTGACGACACAGTCGTCTTAACCGCAGATTCTGTCAAGCTAAGGATAAAGCATCGAAGCATATCTTGTGTAATTGCCGAGAGCTCGACAGACTAAGGATCAATAAATTTGCTCTATATTAACTCGAACCCAAATACTTCATGGAATTGTCGCCAACGACCCTGATAAACTTCAACAGAGGCAAAGGACTGTTGGAACGAATATAACCTAGAAAAAGGTTGCATGCAGTGGAAGGGACGTTGAACAACTCATATAAGACTCCTAACCTAACCTAACGATACTTGTCAGTCTTTGCTCTGTGTCCAACACCAAGTTCTTTTGTAATGATCAACTCTTGTTTTCTAGACATAAATGTGAAGCAGACCATTTCTTACGTTACAGGATTCTTGCGATTTGGTGTGCTGTGTCCAATTTTGAGTCCATTTGTAATGACACGCTATTTTTTTCATGAATCTAACATTAGAATAAAATAATTTTCAACTATGTCCAAAAGTAAGTTTCAAATGAAAAACGATTAATGAAAGATACGGGTACTCAGTTAGTAGTTAAGATTAACCAGACAAAAACGCATATTCGACGAGCTTTCACTGTGATTAACAGTGATAAGATTCAATATGTGGATATGTTTAGAAAATACATGAATTTACGGCAACACGTCTCTCTGGTGGGTTATATACAAGGAAAATGTCTGTCTCAAAGAGCTGGTAAACATACTGTTGGCGAAGCACCTAAGAAAATAGCTGAGTTCTTAAAACTAGACCAACCAGAAAAGTGTACAGGTCATTGCTTCAGGACATCCTCAACGTTGTTGGCCAATGCTGGAGCTGACCTTAAAGTTCTAAAACAGCACGGTGGATGAAAGAGTTCTTCAGTTGTAGAAAAGTATATAGAAGAATCGATTGAAGGCAATAACAAGATTGCAAGAATGATCCAAAGGTGCGAAACTTTTGTTGAAGTACTACATCACAGCCACGCATCTTCCGCGATTACAGAAAACACTGTAAATCCATCAACAACTTTATTACTGGCAACAGCAGTTGTACAATTAATGTCAATTTTCAAAAACTAGAGTAAAAGCTTAGTTTATGTTGATTCACTTATTATTTCAAACAACATTGGGACAACTGAAGAGCACTGTAAAGTACTCGTTTCAGTCCGGGAAATGACACTTTACCGTACAGTATGAAAAAAAAAGTTGTTTACGTATGACAACAAAACTATTGGAAAAATAGTAATAGTAATCGGTACAATTAGCCCTTGGTCTCCAAATTAAGTTTGGGTATTGAACGTAAAAAGATGGAAAGAAGCAGCAGCAAATAAAAATTATTATAGTGCCATCATGCTACACTATGTACTTAAACATTTTAACTAGCGGGCGTAATTTATAAGTTAAGAATATTTAAGTTGACTTTGCTAATGACGTTGAACTGACAGTCACGGCCAGAGATATCGGTAGAGATTTTTATAAAGGAATAGATTAGAAAACCAAATGATTATAAAAACAAGACATTCTTAAAACCAGTAAAGGTTGTACGAGAAGGTAGAACTTTAAATTACTATAGAAATCTGCTTGACAACAATATTAGATATTCTACCAAGCTCAATCTTCTAAAGATTAAATTACTGAACCACACAGTTACCCAAGACGGTAAAAAAATAAAAAAAATGTAGAGAAAAGTAAATGAGGAAGATTAATGGAGTATTCGATACAACTATGAATTCAATAAAATCATTAAAATGATGCGATTGTTCGATTAATTAAATGGCGAAATATATAAAGCAATTCACAAAGAACCGATAAAACGGATACTGAAAATATGATGAATGGACAATGTAATGGACGATTTTCCAATAAGTGTGTGCAGGCTGGATGAAATTTGAAAACTAAGAACGCTATAAAGATCTTTTGTTAAAAAAGCCAAGCAATATATTTTATAAATTAACATCGATGCTAATTTTAGCGTTCAAGCGTTTAGCTGTTTATCGTTCTTAATTTTACAATTATTTCTCATAATAATAATAATTAAAATTATTAAAAGTTTGGATAGATTTCGTATGAGCCAAATAGTAAACAAGTAGATAAACAACGTAGATGAAAGCTTAGAACATATATCGGTTTTTAAAGAAAAATTAAATTGGTTAATAACTGTTTAAAACTTTTCCTTGCAAAAACACTCTAATAAACTGTAAAACTTTTATAAAACGACTTCAACATATATATATATATATATATACCAATAAATGTTTAAAACTCTAGCCACACGGAATAATTAAAAGATTTACGTGCGCTCTTATTTAAAAGATAAACAAGTACTCTTCTATTTATTATATTAAACCTTTGCGAGTTTTCATGTCAATTACAGCTGTAGAAAAAAATTTATTTCATCGTAAGATTAATGTTTTTTATATGAGATAACTATTTGATATAGGGTCAGTCATATTTCATATATGTGATAACAGATGCCTAGATTTGTACCATAATAGAGTGAGTCTGTGTATTTTATTGTTTTATTCGCTAGTGACAAAACCAAATTAAAGTAAGTAAAGTAAATTTGAGATGGTGTATGATAAGTCAGTATCTCGTTTTTTGAAATCAGCTATATGACTGAAAGCAAAACACTTTTTGAAGTTTGTCCTAACCTAAAAATGGTCTCGTTTACTTACTTTTTTCTACAAATTTAGTGGGTGGCCATCTCTTCCTGACAAACCAAGTGAGATGGCCAACTTAATTTTGGGCAAGATCTCCAGTTAAGGAGATACTTTTTAAAAATACTACAACTTGTAGATACTATCGTAACGAATAAGTAGATACTTTATACTTGTTCTGTTACTTTAATTTTACTTCAGTAAATTTACAAAACTCTTTTGAATATTTAGAATGCACTATATTTTAATATTAAGCGAGAAACCGATCGCTAACAAGAAACTAATTAATAGAAAAAACAACGAAAATGAGTATCACTCACTACGGCTTTCATTCCAAACCGACATATTTGAAATATTTTTGTAGATTAGAGCATGCGTCTGACTGTATGCGCATACGCTATTATTCGGTTAACGATTATATTTTTGTAATAAATGTTTCTTTTGTTCCAAAAAGCAAAATAACTGAAGTACCATTAATATTTAATAGCTGTAACGATAATTAAGTAATTAAATTTTACACAATAAAGTTATCAAAAATATCTATGTTGCTATTGTTCAAGTATTATTAATAATAGCATTATTAAAACAAGTACAAGTAGGTTGTAGGTAAAGTATAGTTCGTACCTCATGTTGTAAAGCATTTTATGTACTCACTTTTCCATTCGTGCGTAAAATGCCTCTTACCACACACGTTACGTAAATATTAAAACAATTAGTTTTACTTTAGTTAGTTTTCTTCTTACTAAATAAATTCTGATTTGTTTTGAAAATGCCTTAATAATATTAGATATAAAGTTTATTATTTTCAAAAAGTTCTCAGAAGAGTTTATGCATCATACACAATTAATAAATTATTTACCCCCACGTTGGGCGCCAATGTTGTAAAGAATCATTAAGTAAAACTTGGTGATTCACCCTTACCTATCAAATATTTATCATTTCATTAAAAATTAACAAATACAATTCGAAAATTGTTACATTGTGATAGATTTTAATTTTTTTTATGATTACTTACCGAAAAAGCTTTGAGAAACACCAAACATTGTATGATTCCTTCCATTGTATCTCCTGTCAGACAAAAAGTCCCAGTAAGATGTCTACCACGTCTACCAACTGAAGCAGTCGTAGCTAAGCTAGCATGAACTAAAGCCCTTCTTGGTAACGTCGAACCAGTAGCAGAAATCGCAAGTGCTCCGGGGTGAACTCGGGCAATGTTTGAAAGAACCCCAGAGTGCAATCGACTACCAGATTTGGCATTTGAATTCATCAAACGTTCCAAAGAATCCATCGCGATTAATAATTATATATACTATTATTACAACTTTATTATCATTTGTGTTTTTATTTTATAATTTTGCTCATTATTCATTTAAATTTTTTCTTAAGCTATCGTCTGTCTTGAAAGAATATTCAGTTTTTTAAAAATCTGCAAATTCATTTATATAGTTACCTACTTGCAAGCAAAATCTTAAATCTTAAATTCTCCTTTGTGTTTTCAACAAAGTTTGTATTTTATTCTATTGTTTTAATATGTAAGGATTAATCCATCTCTAGCTATCTACAAAATTGTTAACTTTTAGATAAATATTTAAGATTTACCATCCACTAGCAATTTAATACCGTATTTCTTGCTTACAAACACTTTTCTCACATGCAACTCACTTATTTCAAAACTTTTAGTTTTTCTTTACTTATTAATACGTCACAGTTGGTATTTTCAAAAAGTTTATAAACTTCCGACATTAGTTTTCACTTAAGCAACTTCTAGTGAATAAATCAAACATTAGAGTTATGCAAGTGGAAATATTAGAATAATAAAACCGTATTTGACACGGCGATTGAAATAATATTAATTTTTAGCAAAATTCCATGATTATTTTAGTACATAGTAAACAATTTAAAAATCAAATTAACAAAGCGGTTTTCTAATTTTTATAATACCACTAAAGAAGGATAGTTGTGCACAGTAATGTGTAGGTTATACAGTGTGTCCACGGATGAGGAGAAACATTTTTATTATTTATTTTACGACAAAAAGTCATTCTTTATAAAAATTTCTGCTTCTTTCAAAAATGAGAATTTCACTGAAAAATCTTAGATTGGATCTACAGGGTGTTGCCAAATTAAGAAAACATGAAAATACCTCAAGAAAGAAGTACCAATATTTTTTATTTTATACAAAATAAAGAAAGTTGTTTATAATCTAAAATAAAGCCCGAATACAAATTTTCAAATTAAAATTCTAATTTTGTGAAAGTCCATCTTTCACTTTTAATTAGAAAAATAAGTTTTTAAAATGCAATTACAGCTGTTTCGCTATAGAACTAGCATCGTCAGATTGACACATTGAAGTTACATTTTGTTTGTTTGTTTGTAGCTAGTTACTAAATGTTAATTAAGTAATATTAAGGCTAGACCAATTATGGAAGTAATAAGACATAACAATATTAAAGCCTAGATGTTATTAGCCCTAAGGGATTATCCTGGATGTATTTCCCTCTAAGATCAGTATAACTGTGCAATGATATAGAAAAACCAAGAAAAAACTATATCATGCTGATCTGTACAATAACTTAATATATGTATGTAATATATACAGTGGACGGCTAATTTATGGAATATTATCATATAACCAAATTATGGATAATAAATATTTTAAATTAAATGTTCCAAATGCCATCCATCGGTTTCTTGACAATATGCGAATCTACGGACACATTCATTCAGTACATTGCGGATGACTTCTGGAGTAATGAGACTCATTTCATGCCTAATTCTGTCTTTTAAGTTCTGTAAATTTTGGGGTCTATTGACATAAACTTTTGATTTTATGTAACCCCACAGGAAAATTCTAGAGGTGTTAGATCTGGCGACCTTGCTGGTCACTCTATAAAACCTCGTCTTCCGATCCATCTCCTGGGAAAGCAATTATTTTAAAATTGACGTACTTCACGTGCGTAATGCGAAGGGGCTCCATCTTGTTGAAACCAGATATTGTCACTAGGTAAATTTGCATTATTCGCATTTGGATACATGTTAGCAAGGACAGGTATAAGTTGATTTCTCAAAAAAGTTAAATAACGTCCACCTGTTAGATTTTCTTCAAAGAAAAAAGGGCCAATGATTCTGTCATCGATGATCCCTGCCCATACATTCACTTTCTGAGGATATTGCGTGTGTGCCTCAGTCATCCAATGTGGGTTTTCTTGACTTCAATACCTGCAATTTTGACGATTCACGGTACCATGTAAAAAAATGTGGCTTCATCGGAAAAGAGGATTTGATTGATGAAACGTGGATTGCCGATACATAAATCCTGCATAATTTCAGAAAATTGAAGCCAGCAATCGGGATCGTCGTCGTTTAATTCCTGGTGTAGTTGAATTTTGTAGGGACGGTATTTTTCTTTTTTTAAAATACGTAATACCGATCGTTGGGAAACTCCAGCATATTCACCCATTTGTGTTGAACTACTGTGAGGATTGTCATGGACATTTAATAAAACATCAAGTTTCACATTGTCTTCAATTTTAGGACGCCCAGCGTTTGGAATATGTTTAACGTGCCCAGTTCCTCCAAATTTTTGAACTATTTTACTTACTGTTGATTGGCTGATGGGTCTTTCTGGATATTTTACGTAGAATAAATTGCATACCTCGTTCTGTGTTCTTTTATTATCTCCACATCCGCTAAGAATTAATATTTCTATGCGTTGTGTTTCATTTAGGTGAGCCATAATTTAGTATTCAAAAGTAAAAATTACAATTGACAACTGATGACAATTCACAAAATCAAAAAATATTTACGACAATAAAAAATATTACAGTAACTATGCCAATATCACTTGCTTGATTTAACATTTGACAAAAAGTTTCAGTGTTTATGAGATAAATTTTTGTGTCCATTATTATTTTTACTTATTTTTGCTTTTTTAGGTATTTATTTCAGAAAGTCATGGAACATTTAATTTAAAATAATTATTATGCATAATTTGGTTACTTTAAAGGACGTTATGAATGAAATCATTAGTTGTAATTTGGTTGAATTTAAATAAAAAAAAAATGTTTTTGTACCCTTAAAAAATATTTTAGTTACAAATGTAATGTCGTTAAATAGAGAATTAAATTCTCCTTCAAATGAGGTGTCGCATTATACCGATTTCTATTTAAAAAAATTAACGATTACGTCACTACACCCACACCGGTGACGTCATCCTTACTCCATGTACGTTATAACATGGGTATTTTATAACAAAAATCGACCTGTTTCGGGATTACCCTCAAAACTCGACGGTTCTCGAAATAATGATAATATTCCATAAATTAGCCGTCCACTGTATGTATAAAATGAAGACTCAATCAAAGTAAACAGTTTAATAGTGAAGAACTTCCAAGATTTATTTGTTAATTAAAAACTTTAAATTAGATAGTAGATACTACTTATAGTTATGGTTATAACCAAAAGGTAGAAAAATTAAGAATGTAGAAAAATAAAAATAAACAGACAGAAACTGGTTGCGTTGTATGTTTTTAGTTAAAATTTATTATAATAAAATGTATTCCTACCGAAAACATATGTTATAATATACACACCGCAAAAGTCTGGGGATATTTTTGTAAAATTCTAAAAGTAACGAAAGAAATTATCGGGTTCATATAAACTTGCTTCTACTGTAACTGTTAGTCTAAATACTTACTTTTTTAAATTAAAAAAATTTCAAAACAGATAACAATACGTGTTTTAGAACTTTTTTCACAAGGGACGAAAAAACTGACATTTTAATATTGTATTTTATTCCGATTTTAGTCATTTCATACTGTTCTTGCATAGTAGGTGTGTTAAAGATAGTGTGTTTTTACCATGGAACGACAACATTTAACATTGGATGAAATGAAAAGGGCGGTGGGCCTCCTGCAAGCTGGTGTGCGACAAACCCAGGTAGCCGAACAGTTGGGAGTTTCGCAAAGCGTCATAAGTCGATTATGGCGTCGGTTTAGAGATGCTGGGAGTCCAGCCGAGCAACATCCAGGACGTGGTCGGTCTACAACTGCCGCTCAAGACCGGTATTTAGTTTTAACCGTTAGAAGGCAACCCACAATCACAGCACCCGAGTTGGTTAATGAATTACAGCGGGCACATAATGTGACAATTTTCAGAAATACGGTGAGGAATCGTCTCCATGAAGCTAATCTTCGTAGTCGGCGACCATTGAGATGTCCACCTCTGTCCAGAGGCAATCGCGCTACCCTATTAACCTGGTGTCAAGAGTTTCTGAATTGGACTAACAACGACTGGGCTACAGTTTAATTCAGTGATGAGTCCAGATTTGGATTTCATCCAGATTCTCGTCGGACGAGAGTGTGGAAACAGCCCGGAGATGTGGAACGCTTGCGACATGTGCAGGAAGTGTACACATACAGAGGTGGCACATTAATGGTATGGGGCGGAATCATTATTGACGGAAGAACTGAGCTCATTTTCCCCCGCGGCTTTCTCACAAGTCAGCAGTATTTGGATACTATTCTCCAACCTGTCATTCGTCCATTTGCTGGTGCTGTTGGAGATAACTTTCACTTCATGCATGATAACGCTCGACCACATGTTGCCCGTATCGAAGTAAACTGGTTGGATAACGAGGGTATTGATGTAATGCCATGGCCAGCACAGTCACTGGACTTGAATCCCATTGAGCATGTATGGGACATGCTCCAACGACGAATTACTCCACTTATGGGCAACATTCACAATGAATTTCAATTTCGAGAGCTTCTGAGAGAACAATGGACACAAATACCTCAAGCAGACATTAACAATGTAATTTTGAGCATGAATGCTAGATGTAGAGCTGTGATAAATCAACGTGGTGGCCATACTTTATTTTAAGTTTATTTTTGCGTTTTTTGTATTTTTTTGACCTTTGAAAAAACAGTGGTTTTTAGAATATTATTTTTATACAGTTTTCTGTTATTTTTTGTAAAAAAGTTAATGTTTTTTAATGTTTTTGACATATTAAACAACAATCTAAAATTGAATTACTTTTTCAAGTTGATTACAAGTGAAAACACAACGACTTATAAAAATATCCCTAGACTTTTGCATTGTGTGTATTTTTCCAATCCAACATTTATTGAGTAATTTTACAATAACGAATTGTGGATGATAATTTATATTTTTGGAATTGACTTTTTTGTCGCCATTTCTACCGAAGTAGTGTTTTTTGCAATTTATCACTAAATTCGACAGAAAAAAAAAACCGCATTGAGTAAACGTACAATGAAAGTGTAAATCACATTTTTAACCATTTTTTTTTTCCCGTCCACGCTACCACCCCCATTGTACCTACGATAATATACATTCTCTGGATTTGAAACGACGACACGGTGAGTTTTCTGCACCATATATATCTTTTGTGTAAACGAAACAACAATATGTACTCGCTTTGAATACGTTATGAACGTGAACAATACAAGGTGTCCAAATGAATAGTGACGATATCAGATTATTAAATCGACAAAAACAAAAACGTAAAAGCAATGGATATTTTAAATAAAATGTATTTAAATGATAATGTATGGAATCTATTCAAGAAGAGGAAAATAGCTTATTTGAGACATATAATGCGAGGAGAAAAATATAGGTTTTTACAGTTGGTTATCGAGGGCAAGGTTGAAGGCAAAAAAGGAATAGGAAGGAAAAAGATGTCCTGGCTTCGAAACATGACAATGGACAGGGCGGCTGCGCGATGTACAAACGTTGATACACACAGCAAGAGACAGAGAAGCAATGCAGCATGTGATCGCGAACATCCATTAGTGGATATGTATCCGAAGAAGAAAGAAGTATAGCAATTATGAAAATAATACTTACCTATAGAACACATGGTATTTTTAAAGCGAAATTTTCAGACTTCGATTTGTATACAAAGTCGTCAGAGGCCGAGCCTGTCCAAAACTTTAAATAATGCTGAATGCACCTCCTTCCAGAATAGTCCCTAATGATCAATTTCTTGAAAATAACGTGGACTGAAAGATTTAAGAAGGCTTAAGGGTAATATAAAAGGCGACACACGCGCGAGGAAGTCATTTATCAGTATTAATAACCCAAGGACATGGATAATTGATAAAAAAAAAAATTGTATATCCAATTTCGAAAGCTGGGTGCTTGGAAACAGACAGACTCAGATAGAGGTTTGTTGTCTATAAATAACAAGCTTAAGAGAGTTATTATACAATTTTTCAGACTATGGAAGAGAAAGTCCCGAAGGAAGTATCGAAGAGTTAAACTGTAAAGTTGTATTATGTTTGGTCATAGGCACCAGTCCTAGTTTAAGTCTAGTCAGTAGTCATCAATAAGTTAAGCATTCCAAATTATTAGTCAGTGTCATTATTCTGTCAATTAGTTTATTACTAAAATAAAACTGTCATTATTACATTTTTAATTACCGATATTCGTTTAAGTTTTTTATACAGTTGAGTGCATCCTCGTTTGAGCAAAAACCGAGCACCTTTAGGACCAACTCAAGTGTAACCCGAACCCTTTACCTTCCCCAAGTTTCAGTCTTTGTAGAAGTGATAGCTCTCCCACTGTTCAACCGAACATTTCTACAAAGACGAAAAGGTTCAGTTGTACGAATTGATACAGACATTATCAGGGTTAGATTAGATTAGACTAGTAACGAAATGGCTTTCTGCCCTATCCCACTGCGACCTTTGCAGATCTATTGTGGTCCTCCCTATATTTAGATTTACGTATCCAGCTTTATCATTTATTAGCCTAGACGCGTCCCCTTCTCCCAATAGGTGAAACCGCACCCTTACTAGTCCGTCGCACTCACAGAGTATGTGCTCCGCAGTTTCGTCTTCTTCTTGGCAGAACCTACAAATGCTATCATTTACTAGGCCGATTGTGTGCTTATGTTTCCTTAGCCTGCAGTGTCCGGTCAGCATTCCCACCAACATCCTCGTCATTTCTCGACTATGAGATAGCAGGTCGCGTGACAATTTGACCGACGGGCCTTTAAATAATAGTTTAGCTTGCTTTAGACCTGGGGTTTCATGACTCCAGCGCAACACCTGATTGTTTATCCATATCCATATCCATATCCTGTATGGCCTCGCACCCAGACTAAGGTAACTTGACCCCACTGCCCATTCTGCCAGAAAGTGTAAGGAAGAAAACAATATATAGAATGATCAAAGAAGGAATTATGAGGGAAAAACCTCGATCACTTCAATTTGATCAAACTTGGGAAATGCCCCAAGATGATATGCCAAAGAAATTCAAACTTGTGAAAAAATTCATAACAAAGTTGAGTAATAAATCTGAATGGGATGAAGACACCATACAGAATTTAAACCAGAATGCCATAAAGTGGTATACGGACGGTTCCAAGCTATACGAGGGAACTGGGATAGGAGTTTTTGGACCGAGAGCCAAATACTCAGAAAGCTTGGACACATACCCGAGCATCTTTCAAGCAGAAGTCCGCGCCATCGAAAAATGTGTGGAATTCAATATGCGAAGAAACTACCGCAGACAAAAGATTGTGATCATGTTGGATAGTCAAGCAGCCATCAAAGCGCTGAGCTCAAATATAATCAGTTCAAAGATGGTTTGGGAATGCCTAGGCAAACTAAATGAACTAAGCCAGAAGAACACTGTCACACTCATATGGGTCCCGGGACACATAGGAATAGAGGGAAATGAAACAGCAGATAAGCTGGTAAAAAAAGGAGCTGAAATCCCACATTTGGGACCAGAACCATCTTGTGGAATCAGCAGTAGAGTAATCTTAGGAAAACTAAGGGAAGAAATGGAGAAGGAAAAATCAGCTGGAAGGACTGAGGCATGGCCAGAAGAGATCTCTTAGCTGCCTCAACCTCAGTAAAAAAAGGCTCCGAATTCTAACGGGAATATTAAACGGGCATTGCCGGTTAAGAAGCCACATGAAGAAACTAGGGTTAGCAGATGAATCAAAGTGCAGAGGATGAAACCCCAATACACATACTCTCAGAATGCCCTGCCTTGCAGAATTCTAGGGCCAGATACCTCGGAGCACATGAAATAGAAGAGGGGTAATCTTAGGAAGAGGGAAGTAATCTTAGGAAAACTAAGGAAAAAAATGGAGAAGGAAAAATCCAAGTACTGGAATCAGCTGGAAGGACTGAGACAATCTAAGATACTACTGGGGAACTATGACCAGAAGAGATCTCTTAGCTGCCTCAACCTCAGTAAAAAAAGGCTCCGAATTCTAACGGGAATATTAACCGGGCATTGCCGGTTAAGAAGCCACATGAAGAAACGAGGGTTAGCAGATGAAGCAAAGTGCAGATTCTGTGAGGAAGAGGATGAATCCTCAATGCACATACTCTCAGAATGCCCTGCCTTGCAGAATTCTAGGGCCAGATACCTCGGAGCACATGAAATAGAAGAGGGGGATCTACCTGATTTGAAAAAATGTAACACTATGCCAAAATTGTATAGATAAATAGATGTAATTGAGCCTGATTCGCTTTTTGTGGTTAAATTTGCAATATGCAAGGGAAAGGCTAATATTCTAACATTTTAAATTTTAAAATTTAAAAAACTGAAAACTATTAATAATAAATGAAAATAATTAAACAAAATACTGAGTAATATATTTATAAAGATCATAACTTACTGCTTTTATTTTTTATTTGCGTTGGTCATTAAGAATTGCCTTTTAGAAGCCAGTCGATTTTTATGTATTGAATCATGATCTTTGAGACGTGACCTCTATAAGGCGATACAAAAAAAGAGGCTGCGAGGCTTTCAGTTCGAGCATTAAAATTGATAAATTACTGTTGGTGTAATTTATAGATATATAAGTCGAAAAAACCTTCTGTATTACATTTAATCCATGTACTATTAAAGTTCTTTGACTTACATTTTTTTCTCATTTGATTGATTAGATACAAGAAGTCTGATAGAGATGCATCAACTTCTTGCCCGAGGGAAATCTTTTCGAAGAAACAAAAAAAAGGATTAAGTGTAAGCATCAAGTGAAAGAACACACGTCTCTAACATATTTTTTTATGTCAGATTTTTATCTTATATACACTTTTTGAGAAAAAAAATTAATATAAATACGCCCGAGTTTTGAAAATTTAAGTAGATTCCCGTTTGTAAAAATTCGTCTAAACGAGAGTATTCCAAAAAATAAAAGTGAGTTTTTAAGACTCTTCTTTATTGTTTATTTTTTTCATATTAAAATGCCCTTTGAAATCGCATTCCGTTTATTCTTTTGAATTAATTTGACAGATAAATTATAAACATACTCCAACTTTTATTCGGTTTTTATTTAGTAAAAGTTTTTTATTATACCTGTTGAAATCTCTCACTTTAATTTTATTTAGATTTTCATATTCGTTTGTGTAACATCCAACTTTATACGGGTTGGGATAAAGTATGGAACCAAGTAAATATCTTTTAAACGAAAAGAACGATATTTATGAAAATTTGCAGGTAAGTGCAATGGAACAAAACGCATCTGATGTAAATTTTTTTTTATAATAATATACTTCCGGTTTAACCGGAATGCCATCAACTTCTTTAATTTAAATGGGACACCCTATATATTTTTACAGATTTTGAAAGAGCTTATTATTTTGAATTCATACATACTGAGTTTAGTGTAAACAAATTTGTAAAAACGAGGAATAACTCACTGTTAGTAGTACAATAGATATACATTTCATTATTTTAGAATAATGAGAAATAAAATTACTTTAAATGTTCAAAATGCTCGCCGTTTACTTGCTGGCAATATGCCATCCTATTAACAAATTCTTGAGTCACTCTTTCCAAGACTTCTTCTCCACGTATTAGTTCACATTCATCAATAATTCTTTGTCTCAATTCTTGTAAGTTTGTTGGTCGTCTAACGTAAACACGTGATTTTAGATAACCCCAAAGAAAAAAATCTTACGGGCTAAGATCCGGAGAACGAGCAGGCCACTCTATGAATCCTCTACGTCCAATCTATCGATTTGGAAAATTCGCATCCAGAAAATCCCTAACCCGTCTATCATAGTGGGGAGGTGCTCCATCTTGTTGAAACCAAATATTTTGTGGTAATTGTCCATTCTGTTGAAGTGCAGGAATAATTTCGTTATTTAGTAGATCCAAATACTTGTCACCATTCAAGTTTCCGTCGATAAAAAATGGGCCTATAAGCTTATTTTCGACAATTCCCATCCAAACATTTAACTTTTGTGGATGCTGGGTATGTGCTTCATGAATCCAATGAGGATTCTCATTTGACCAATACCTTGAGTTATGGCGGTTAACTGTTTCATTTAAACAAAAAGTTGGCCTCATCGGAAAAAACTATGCTAGAAGCAAAATTTTCGTCGACATTACAGATGTCCATTAGCCGTTCGCAAAATTCCAGCCGTCCGTCGGTCAAAATCATCGTATGACAATTCTTGAACCAACTGTACCTTATACGGATGATACTCTTCACTTTTTAATATCTTTCCTACAGAACGTCGACTGATACCATGGTTTAGTGCCAAATTTGTGGTGGAAGTTTGAAATGATTCTTCTAAATCGATTGAAATATTTTTGTTAACAGTTTCGTTCATTGCAGTCCGCGGTCTTCCAGGTTTTAGCAAATTTTTTACCATCCCAGTAGTATTAAAACGTTGTAATGTTTTAGTTATTAAAAATATGACACACTTCTTCATGAGTTCTAACACGATCACCATAACCGATCATCATTAAAATTTCAATACGCTCTTTTTCAATTAATTGAACCATTCTAAATTGTGCAATTTATTTCCGTCAATTAGAATTTGACACTTGAAGAACAAAAGACGTACTAAACAGTTCTTGTTTATTTATTACTATGCATACAAACAACATCAATTAGTTTATCTAAATAGTTTTTTGCTCTAATGCAAAAAACTCAAAGGAGGTTGGTTAAAGTGCTATATTCCTCGTTTTTACAAATTTTTGTACACTAAACTCAGTATGTATGAATTCAAAATAACAAGCTCTTTCAAAATCTGTAAGAATATATAGGGTGTCCCATTTAAATTAAAGAAGTTGATGGCATTTCCGGTTAAACCGGAAGTATATTATTATCAAAAAAATGTACATCAGATGCGTTTTGTTCCATTGCACTTACCTGCAAATTTTCATAAATATCGTTCTTTTCGTTTAAAAGATATTTACTTCATCGAGGTACGGGAAGTTAAACCTTTGTCCGACAAAAGAAAAACTACTGGATTACTGGTCCTCATTTCAATTACTAGTACAGGAGGAGAGGATTAAGTATAATTTATTGTACTAATCCTTACTTACTCCATCTTATTAAGAACAATAGACAACTTCCACTTTTTATTCGAAGAATAGGTTTTTAAAATGCAATTACAGCCGTTTCCCTACATTTTGTTTATTTGTAGCTACCTGATGTTGATTAAGTAGTATTAAATATTTATTAAAAAACATTTTTCTCTAAATTTGTACAACAACAATTCCTGAAAACCATTTTTATGAACACTAGTTACATAAAACAGCATTTTAATGATGTCACCATGTGTAGAAGGATGATGTTAAAATTAAAATAACAAATACCAAAAGTAAGCCTTTACAAGTTCTACATCTTAAACCTATACATATTCATCACTGTTATCGTTTAAACAGTAAAATAACCTCACTAAAACTAATATCTCAGAAGATTAGTGCGCAAGGGCCCTAATATGAGCTTTTAAAAGCAGATGAAATGTTTCCCCTTGAATTAACAAACTTCAACATAAATTCGGAAGTCTTGACGGATTCTGATAAGGAGGTGAAGTCGATGACAGAAAGTACTACAAAGTTGGCATCATCTAAACATACACCAACAACACAGTTGAATAGAGGTCAAGACAACTATAAGAGTGAAATTTTATGCACGCGATGTTTCAATATTTTCTGGAATGTACCGTGTAAAAGTTATCAAGTAAAACAATTGTTTAAGTTATTTCATATTAAATGTAAAAAAAGTAAAATGAAATAAATTCGAAAATAAAAAAAACCGGAAAAAAACTGTGGGACACGTCAATAGGTAGTTTTAATTGCCAATTTTTTAAAATAAAACATTTTTAAATAAGTTATGTAGCACTGACCTTTCTTACTTTAAGTGCAATTTGCATGTTGTTCACTTGTTTTAATCCTAGGAATACAATACAGTGCTTCCCTGTATTAACGCATACATTCATTATTGGCTAAAGGAATAATAAAATTAGAAACTTCCGATACAAGTCGATTTTTTATTTCAATTTACTATTGTTTCAAATCATAATCTAATATACAGGGTGAACTACTTTTCTTCAATTTCCAAGTTGTAAGTTGGTCCTTCATTTACCGTATTCCTCAGATTTGGCAATCTATTCTCAAATGTCGAACAAAATATGTCGCATTCGACATTTTTCGATGAAAATTGTCGCACAACTTCAAATTGTGGTATTCTCGATTGGATTCGTCTTCCAATTCGCATGAGACATATTTTGTCGAATATCAGGAGCTGGCAACATCGATTTAACGATTCTAAAATATGTTCTATGCCAATGTAGGATGTGAGTTTTGGTTTTTTGATAGTTATATTTGTATCAATTTGTATTTGTGTGGTAGATTGGATTGTTTTTTGTTTGAGGCTCGTGTTTAAGGTGGATTCATGCAAGCAAAAATTAAAAAGCTTCATTCAAAATCAGCAAATTACAATTACAAATAGTACTTAGAATTAGTAGTAAAAGCTTGGCATATGACTAACAATATTCATAACTTTTAAATTAGTGTTTCCACTTATACTTACAATTACACTTACTTACGATTATATTGGTTAGATTAATAATATCTATATACCTATTATTATGATACAATCGGAAAAATACCTTTCTTCAAGAGATGTAATGCACTTTAACGATTTCCTTGTTCTATTAAGGGTTCTAGATTAATTATTAGTCTCTACCTAATTCTTTAGTTAATTTAAACGTTTTAATAAACTTTCTATATGAGATGAAAATAATGTAAAAACTTTTCTACATATTCCTCGTCTCTCTCGAGGCCGTTTATATATTTCTTGATTTTCTAAATTTTCAATAGCAATTAATAAAACTGCCATTTTCTCTCAACAAAAAGATCTGAAAAAGTACCAAACAAAACTATTGATAGCTTCTGTATATTCCTTATGGTGTATTCATTTTACGTTTTTTTAACGTTGAAATAAAAACATAAAAAAGGATTGTGGTTTCATTTCCCATATAAATTAACAAAAATTAACATGTATAATGATAAGCTACAAATTTCGCAAGTAATGAAATTCTCGCATTCGACATAAATTGTCGGCTGCCTTTGACCATTCTACAATTTGTCTATCAAAAATTTGCATAGGTGACTTTTGAGAATAAGGTTATTCAGATTTTCTTCGACAAAGTGGATTTCTCGCATGCGACAAAATATGTCACTGTTTGAGAATAGGGTCCCAGGTCTTTCCTTTTTAGATCTCAGAGGATGCTCGATAGCAACTATTAATGTTAAATCATAAAATCAATTTTTTTAAACAATGTATTCTTCTTAAGAAAAATATGAACTTTGTGGCTGATGAATTGTTACTATAAAATTTATTAAATTTAGTTACATGTTTTATTTTTAAATTGTTCTAAAAAATTAAAAAGTGTAAAAAATGTACGGTACGTACAAGTTTGACTTTTTTTCAGTTTAAAACTGATTTTAAATCACACCAAAATAATTGTGAAGTATTACGAAATTGTGGATGATAGACTGTCATGTATATTCGCAATGTTTTTAATAATACTCTCCCTGTCAACGACAACTGATTATTTAGATGAATTCACATACGACATTCAACAAAATAATATTTTAATAATTATTGAAACTATGCATAGCAAGGATTTAATTAAAACTATAATTACGTTATATTTTAAAAAAAAATTGAACCAGTGAATATTTTATGATAAATTAAAATCGACATTTAATTTTACTATTTATGTAAATAATTTTGTAATAGAACGACAATAAAACCAAATATTTGAAATACATTCTTTAAATTAATTAAAATGCTCTAAATTTATATAAAATAATTACAGATAAAACTGTGTTTCGATTTTGCTCTATTGCCGGTTTAATAAATTGCAACATGATAGGGAGAATAAATAAAAACACTGCCAATTTTCCAATACATTTATTTGTTACACAACATACATATTTCAATGTAAAAATCATAATTCTTTTTTGCCTTATAAAACAGTCGTTAGCAATAGCCCTTTTTATAGAACTTTATCACAATATAATTTTTTTTAAATCAATTATAATAAAAATTCGACAGGAACAATCAGGAAATGGTTTAAAATTCAAAATAGTGTGAACAAAACATTGATTTTAAATTTTTATAAATATGGAGTTAATAAAAACAATTTTTTTTAACCAAACAATTAAAAATGCTAAAGTTTCTTGCATAAAAATAAATATTCAGAGTAAGTTTAAATATATTCAGTAAATTTTACAGACAAAATGCCAACAACAAGCTAATCATTTTTTTGTCTCTTGTCAAAAATATAGAAAATTTAGAAAACATCTTAAAACAATCCCCCCCCATTTTGTAACAGCTTTAAAATCGAACTTTTCAAAAACTGTTATAAAAAGTAGGTGTTACAGAATGGGGGGTTTTAGTAAGTATAAAATAAGCTTTAAAATTAAAAGAATTCTGAACTGGCAAAAGCATGACATTAGCATAGTGTGAACGTATGGTCGCTGCGATTGAAAATTTTTTATAAAAAGTCATAAAGAATCAATTTTAAGAATTTTCAGATATCATCAGACTCTGAAGAGGAGTTTAATATTAGAAATGACAGCAGCTACACTGGATAATTTATTACCAAAAAAATCTAAGGGCCGCTATGAACAAGTTTATGGAGTATTTATGGATTGGCAGCAAGACAAAAAAATAAAATCATTTTCTGAGAATGTTTTAATGGCATATTTCGGAAAGATAGCAGCAAAATACAAACTATCTACGATATTGCTACCTATGACAAATTAGGAGCGAAAAAGCAATGGATTCAAGTCAAAAAAATCAAAGACCTTAAGTGCTGAAGATACTAATAAGTTTCTAAAAGAAGCTCCCGAGAATAAACCTCGATTAGACAAGATAAGTAGTTTAAAGTTACTTTGATAATATCTTTGTAGCATGTACGTTCTTTGATTCTATAATGCCTATCAATCTAAAAAACATTAGTAGCACCATTTTTTTTATATCTGCAACAGGCTATACTTATCATTAATTTCCAGAACAATAAATGTACCCGTCAAGTTGTTGGGATAAACAAGTTAGCATACCTGCCAAACAAAATGGCTGAGTTCTTGAAACTATCCAATACCACCTAATATACAGGCCATTGTTAGAAGCTCTGTAACGCTGCTTGTAGATGCAGGAGGAGATTTGCTGCAACTTAAGAGACATGGGGGCTGAAAATTCTTACCTTTATGAGTACTGGACAACAGTAGGCAACATAAGAGAGATCCTGAAGAACGTCGTTGACTATACTGTATTTGAAAATCAAGAGAGAGTAAATTCCCAGAATAAAAACTAATTCGGTATGCAAAACTATAGTACAGTACGTGCGGTAAAACTTCAATATTTGTAATGCATTCTAAATTGTTTTTGTTAATTTCAATACAAAATTTATTAAATTTCTTGGACTATCACATTATTTTATGATCTTTCATTGTTACTACAGTAGAGCTAAGAGGATTAACGTGCGACATAGGCGTAACCAGATTAGAAAGGGATAATTGTTATTTAACGACCTCCGAATGGCAACAGCTTCTAATGACAGATATTTTGACTTAAATAGTGCTTAAGTTTCTAGAAATGCAGTTATTTGATTTTCGATAAACGTGACAAATAGTAGTGACTAAAAATGGAAGCAGTTTGTGAGTATACGCCAGTGAAAAAATTAAAACTAGACCATTTATCGCTCAATGACAAGAGTGCTGTAGTAAATGTGTACCACTATTTTAAACATCAAAATCCCTCAAACACTATGGACAGTGTAGTTGAAACAACATCTAAGGCAATGGGATATGGAAAATCTACAATATATAGAGTTCTAAAGGAGGAAAAATCAGGTGGAGTAACCTCACCAAAGCCGAAACCAGGTAGACAAAAACTATTAAAAGTTAACGTGGACGAGTTTTTTAAAAATGCTATTCGTAAGCTTGTTCACTCATTTTTTATAAACAAGCAAATACCAACTTTGGGTAAAGTTTTGCAAGCCATTACGAATGATGTTGATTTACCCACAATAAGCCGGAATAAACTATGGAAAACGTTACATGAGTTAAACTTTAAATTTGAAAAAATGGGCAGACACTAAATGCTAATTGATTCTGAAGAAATTGTATGTTGGAGAAGACAGTACCTCAGAAGAATACAACAAGTTAAAACTCAAAATAAAAACATTTATTATTTAGATGAAACATGGGTTAATGAAGGACATTGTGTAGGAAGAGTTTGGAAAGACAAAAATGTAAAATCATCCCATCAAGCTTTTCTAGAAGGATATACTACTGGTTTTAAGGAACCTATAGGAAAAGGTAAAAGATTAATTGTCATATAGGCAGTACAAACGGTTTTCTTGAGAATGGTTTACTCTTATTTGAATAAAAAAAAACCGTTGATTATCACGAAGAAATGAATGGAGACATGTTTGAGGAATATTTTGGATTCAATTCATACCAAAAGGATCGGTTATTGTAATGGACAATGCAAGTTACCACTCCAGATTACTTGAACCTTTACCAACCACTAAATGGAAAAAGGATGAAATTTCAAAATGGTTATCTTCTAAAAATTTAGCCTTTGACAATACAATGCTGAGGGCAGAATTGTTAACTATTGCTAAAAAACATAAGCAAAATTATAAAAAATATAATATCGAGGAGATAGCCAAAAAACGAGAAATTGAAATCCTTTGTTTACCACCCTACCATTGTGAGCTGAATCCGATAGAATTGATATGGGCTCAAGTTAAAGGTTATGTTGCCAGAAATAACACTACTTTAAATTATCAGATGTTAAAAATCTCTTCAATAAGGCAATATCTGAAGTAACAAGTGAAAATTGGCAAAGACACGTTACAGAAAGATTTAATATTGTCGTATTTTTTGCATGTTGCTCGTCAAATTTTATCCTTGCGGTTGGTTTTTTTTTCTCATATACCTACTTAATTGTTTTTTTAGCTCCTCATATTAATTTATAAGTAATTGTAATTATCTGTACATATTATATACATATTTTGTAAATAAACATATGCCTAAAACAAAATGCCTAAAATAATATTGACTTTTTCTTCATTTTACCCAAATTAAATTACTACTTACGAATTATGTTTATCTACCTAAAATTGGTAATCTAGGTATAAATAACTAAAACAAATTAAATATTTCTATTTTCAAGTTAATTAACACTGATAACTGCAAAACATATCTGGGAATTTACTCTCTCTTGATTTTCAAATACACTATACTTAAAATCAGTAGGTTGGACAATGAATTAAAGAGGCAGGTTTAGAATGAAGTATAATGGACCTAATGAGGTCTACATGATAGAGCTTTTGAGCTTTAATCTTCTCAATTTACAGATACAGATACGCTAGATGAAATCTTTAGACAGGATTGATATAGCTTGGTGAAACAAAAGATTTTCTCATTGATTGTAGTAATAACTAGTTGTTGGTAAATATATTTACCAAAAAAAAATGTACACCATCGGTACACTTTATTTAAAATAACTTTTATTAAATGCAACTATAAATATTACAAAACTATGAAAAACAATAAAACAATTTAGATATCGAACAAAATAATAATATTGAATAATAATAAAAAAAGTTGTGAGTTGTTTTAAAAAGTTTACGCTCTACTGGAAGAGTATAACTCGGTTTAGTTTTTGGAATGGTGTATATGGTGATATAATTTGTTTCATGCTAGTTAAAAAATAATTTTGTAGCATAAAATGGCAAAAATGTCAATGAAATGATTTGCAATTCAAATTAAATTCGATGTATAAACAAAAATAAAAAATATTGGATACTAGATCAATCAATTAATCTACATATATGGTCAACTGGTAAAAGTACCAGATTATTTGGTAATGAAAAAAAAGTATAGTAAAAAAAAGGTAAATTTAAATTTAAAAAAACCCAAAGGTAAATGTAGTGTACTTTTTGTTAAAATGAGTAGCTGAACCCTTTTTAAGTCCATCTAGCAGTTTATTTTATAATAAAATATGAGAAAAGTAAATAAATGGGAAAACAATGGTTAAGTTATAAAAGATATAAATAATAAAAGTTGCATTTATTTATTCACGGGCAAGCCCAATTCACAATAAATATACAGTGTTAAATTGCTCTAAGAATAGAAAAAGAAAATACCTCAGGTATTAAATTTATGAAAAAAATAGCAAAATAGCATAGAGGGTGATAACACCATAACTTGAGCCCACACTCAAAAATTTGATACCTATCAAAGTTTAAGCTCCATCAGATGTTTTTTAAACACATTAAAAATTTAAATTTCCTCAATGGAGTTAGCTGATCTCAGTGTCCTAGAGACATTGCATAGTTGTACCTATGAAATGAAACATGAAAGGTTTGCACTTGCCTAGTTACACGAGGAAGAACAACTAAATATATTTTAGAGAGAAACTCGGGACTATTACACATTCCATTATATTAAAAAGCTGTAAGAGATCTCTTTGTTTTCTGCGAATCTCTAGGTTAGGGATGTTTAAGAAAAGCTCTAAAAATATCATAAAGATGAAAAACACCCATCTTGAAGGCAATGTATATTAAAAGATGAACTGATTCTGGTTTAGCTTTATAAGTAATGTAAATGCGGAGACCATACTGGAGAACAATAATCAAAATGTGTTCTGACTAGAGAACAAGAAATGGAGTTAATAGCACTGATGTTAGTAAAATCACAAGTGGTTCTCTTTAGAAAGCCTAACATCTTCATAAATTTCTGAACAGTAGTAATATGAAACTTATACGTGCGTGAGGAGTGTAAGATCTTTAATTTGCGAAACACAATTTAAACTGACATTATTAATGCTGTAATCATAAGCTGTTGGGTGATGTATTCGATGAAAACGCATTATATGACACTTGGATGCATTAAGATTCATACCAATCTGATAGGCTATCCAAATCAGATTGCAAAATCAAGGCATCATCATCACTATTTATTATTTTAAAACATTTGAGGTCGTCAGCAAATAAAAGAGCTTTGCTACCCTGAAAGCAATACATTATGTCATTAATAAACAAGTTAAATAATAAAGGTCCTAGATAAGACCCTTGAGGAACTCCAGAAGTCACTGGAAAAGTATGAGAATAGTAATGATTAACCCTCACCATTTGCAATCTATCCGATAGATAACTACCTGTCAAAAGTTTTGAAAAAAATCAGTGTAAACAGCATCAATTTGCAAACCCTTCCTCAATGCATCATCAGCAAATATATGTGAGTAAACCCAACAGCAGCAAACCTTTTAGATGTGAAACCAAATTGTCGGGTTGTTATAATGCTCGAGCGAAGAGAGTCTGTAATAATACTTTCAAATATTTCGGGAATTATGCTATCAAATAAGTAAGATACAGTTCTGGATTCACGAAGAAAAAAGGTCAAAATACAAAAGAATTGACTAATAAAGGAAATGTAAAAGTAGTTACAAAGCATTAGTATAAAAATTATATTCTATGCAAAAGAACTCCCAGTGTATAAATTGGTCGAAAGATAAATAAATTTAGGCTAGATGGACTCGATATGAAAAGAAAGTAATCAGGCAAGAAAAGTCTTGATGATATGTAAAAACTTTGCAGAAAAAAATTGGGGACGCAAACCAAACATACTCCATACCTGTAGTATGACCAATAGTCACTCATAGATCGGCTGTCAAGGAATAAAGAATTAGTGTGTGCGACGAAAAAAAGCCTCCAAAATTAAGTGGAGATTGCATCCGGAAGCGATGCTCCACGTTAACATTAAAAAGAATGGTGAGTAAAGAAAAACTAAGACAAATGCTCGCTTTGGTCTAGCTGGTCCTGGATATTACCCCAGGATCGAAGAAGCTCAACTTTACATGAACTTTGCTGTAAAGTTGTATAAGAAAAGTCAACGGGATCACATAGGAAAGAACTCGATTTTATGAGACATGGAGTTTATGACACAAAACACCTGAAGAACATCCAAGTTGGTCTGGGAATGTCTAGAGAGACTAAACAAATTGGGAAAGAATTTTACAGTAAGGTCCTCTTCATATAAGTTCATATAAGTAAATTAAATCTAAGAATACCTAGAGTAATTTTAACTGGGCATATACATTTAAGAAAACATCTGCATTGATTTTGTGAGATTGGAGAGGAAAACTCAAAACATATCTTTTTAAAATACACTGCCTTAGAAAATGAGCTCAACAATTTGGAGCTCATTGAATAGAAGAGAAAGAACTAACTCAGTAAAAAGTTGATCCACATGCATAACGTAAACAAGATCATTGGCAAAGGTAGATTGCTCACCACTTATTTTATTGAGAAAACAAGATTGGTCCGAGTGGTGTCATACATCTGGATACGTTACAGCGTGTAACTACTTTGTTGGTATAAAACTACTGAAGCAGTATATACTTTTGTAAAGAGTAAAAAATACGAAAATAAGAAGACAGTGCAACAGTTATTCTGTTTATTATTATTAATTTTATCAATAATCAACAATAGTAGTTTCTAAAGAATGTGGAACTAGGTATCAAAATAGTTAATCAATATTTAAGAAAGAGATTAATCAGGAACCATTTGTTATTTTTTTAATATCACAAGGGGTTCAGGGTATTATTCGTAGAGCAATAACACGACCCAATCTCGATTAATGAAAGCTGATATAGAAGGAATAAAAAAATTTATAAAAACTTTTTTGGTTATTCTAGTAAAACAACTCTTCAAGAAAATTGAAATAAAGCTGACTTCCTATAAAAGGTTGTAAACTAGATACGTCAAAAAAATGAAATTTCCTGGGTGTTTTTAAAATTGAATTATTTAGTTTCTGTGTTGTTGGAATTTTGCCTATAAAACTTTTTTATCAAACTATACAATACTTACGATATTCAGATATAAAATAAATATATTATACATAATATACAATTATTGGTATAACCTTATATAAAACTTTCTACATTTAATTAAATTTGTTTGAAACGTAAAGTAAAATTGTTAAATAGAACAGCATTTTGCCAAATTTTTAGTTAAAAGTTTTGTGCGCGTTTCAATAGTTAAGAAATATTGATTGAAACTTAAAAAATTCTGGATTATAAAAGTTAATTAAAAATTGTTTTAGGTATTTTAGTACGATTAAAAAAACTAAAAACTTTTAAAACTAGGTAACAAGGGCCTTTTCTTTAAGGAAATCTTCGTTAATATTTAGTAAAGAATAGGAGAACAGGAGAACAAACAATGAAAAGAATGATTTTTAGAATTTAAAATAGGTTGTATTTTTGGAAATAGCATGATAGGAAAAAGATTTACCGTTTTAATTTAAATATTTAAGAATATAAACCTTTAATATATTAATTAATAACAAATATGCGATGTTTACCCTAATTTACGCTTTTATAGTCTATATAGAAAGGACAAGGAGTAATAAATCATTCATTTAAGTAGATTTCATAAACGTACCAAAATATATTTTAAGAGGGTATACCGTATTGTATTGTATTGAACGAATGAGTTGCAGCTATGCTAAAGAATATACGATTTAGGTCAGAGGTAACGGGATGTACTAATTTTAATAAAAAAAAGTGATAGAGGTACATAAATTTTAGTAAGTTTGATAAAGAAAGGCAACACAGTTTATTCATAATAGAAAACAAACCAATCTTTATGTAAATAGAGAGAATAATTGTGCCACCTTAAAAAGGATATTAAAATGTTCTTTTATTGAACTTGGAATTTTTTTTATTAACCAAATTATTTATTCTTTTATATTGGATATACATTGAACATGTACGAAAGATTTAAATAATTAAAGGGATTTTACGTTTATATTTAAAGGAACCCTTTGAGTTTACGCTTGGTAGAATTCCATTAGTGTATTACCAAAGAAGACAAGAGAAGTAGAGCAATTAATATGAATTTCTAAACAGGTTAAAGTGTTTGAATTATTTAACCCCTTATTTCTTTTAGTTAAAGTTAAAGTAGTGTGTTACGTGTGCTAAAAATTATTTTTTGTAGTAATTTTGATTTTTAGTGTCACCTTTGGGTTGGTGGTACAATTAATCGTATCATGTGTTAATATAAATATGTTTTTAACGGGAAGTTGAAATTGAATCTTTATAGTTTTTAAAAATTGCAGCCTGAGGTTTAAAATGCCAAAAAATATGTAACCTTTAGAGTATTGACTATTTTTTAAAAAATTTTACATTAAAAAAATGCGTAATATTAGTTGAGTAGGTATAATAATTTAATACATATCTTATCTCAGCAACTGTTTAAAGTAAAGCTTTTCTTAAAGAAAAATGATAACGGAAGAAACTTTGTAGAAAATGTAGAGGTTATTTGCAAACCATAAATCTTTTGCAAGATATTTACTTAAACATGTGAAAAGAAAATTTCATAAAGGTATTCTAAGCAGGAAAGTTTTGTTTATTTTCGTAGGTTTGAAGCGGATTTTTAGCCAAAAGTTGGGAGTGGAAAATTATGAGGAAAATGTATAACTCCGTTTTTACTTAATTGGTCTTTGACAACTTGCGGCTGGTCAGAAACAGCTCTATATCATCAAAAAACCGTTTTTAAAATACGTTTTAAATGCAATGACGGCCGTTTCGCTAGAATTAGCATCGTTAGACGATGCTAATTGTTATTTCTTATTGTTTGACATACATGCAAAACATTACATTTTGGAAATTTAAATGTTTATATCCCACATTTTCTTCTGTTAATATAATTTTTTATAAATTATATAATTTTATTCCTCTACAATACTTTTTAAATTTCACGGTTTATTTTTTTTGTACAAAATTAGGACATTAACAAAAAAAAGAATTTAATCGTTCTACCCTTCTTTGACTTTAGCTGAAGGCAGTATAAATAATGTCTTGTACTGATGAAGGGGAATTACAGAAGCGACAATTAGAAGCGTTTATTTCTAAGGAAGAATTAATTCACAAATTTTGAATGACAAATTGTCGATCTTTTTATTAGCATTTGTATTAAGTGGGGATCTACATAGTTGTATGTTGCACCTAGTTTAACCTAGAATATTAATTATTTTTAAACTTGTTTCAAAATCTGCGATTCTCTGACGATGATAATATGTCGAAACAGCTGTCATTAAGCTAAACAGTTAATATTTTTTCAAATAAACAATGGAAGTTTTGTTAAAAAGTTTTAGAGTTTTATCACACGCTTTAGTAACTAGCTTATGTTGAAATGTTCCATTGGTGATAAAGAGCTTTTTCAACAAGATGAAGTTTACAAATGTTACCACCTTTCTTCAACTCTTACTTGAAAGGAGGAGTTAAAGCTTTAAACTTTCAAAGAATATTACAGAAAATTTTCCTTTAAATGGTATAAACGGATATAATAAAATAGTCGAGATCAAAAAAGTATTTCGCGCATGAGATGCAAACAAAACTTTTTCTGCAAACGCTAAGCTTAATATAAAAAAAAGTATTGAACTGGTTTGAACTGTCTTTCCAAATCAAGTAATTAGGTACTGTAACTATGGAAATAAAATGGCATTTGTTGACAATTATTTCAAAGTGACAGTTCTTGATAATTGTTTTCATTATTTTGGAGTGAATTTTTATTTGCGTCAATTTCGTGCGTGATATTTATAACTGTGAAATAATGGAAATTTCGAGCGACGATGAAGTAAGCAGTACCAACTTGACAGATGCGGCCAATTCAGAAATTTCAAACCTCTTATCGGAAAAATCGAGGCGCCAGTATGAAAATGCATATCAGCAATTTAAAGAGTGGTGTGAAGCAAATAAAGGCAGAAAAGTATCCGAAAATGTGCTGTTGGCATATTTTGCAGAGAAGTCTAAGAAGCTAAAGTCTTCCACGTTATGGGCAATATATTTTATGTTGAAAGCAACAATTAATGTTAAAGAAAACGTGGATTTCAAGAAATTTACCAAGTTGGTTCCATATTTGAAAAAATTGTCAGTTGGAAACCATCCTAAGAAATCTAAGGTGTTGACTAGAGAGGAAGTTGAAGAATTCATTAAAGAGGCAGATGGTAAAACCTATTTGTTGGTTAAGGTAAATTTTTGATGATTGTTTTATGTGTTTTTTAAATTACTGATTTCCTTTTAGGTTGTTTTAATACTGGAAATCTTTAAAATGACGGTCGATGGCATAGAAGATAAAAATTCCATTTTGATTGTTAAAGTACCCGATACAAAAAAGCATACACAACGAATTTTTACAGTATGAAATTTAGATTATATTGACATTTACCGAAAATATGCGGCTCTTCGTCCAAGTTATGCTACCAGTCACCGATTGTTTTTGAAGTATCAAAATAAGAGATGTTTTAACCAAGTTGTTGGAATAAATAGTATTGGAAAGATGCCTAGCTTTAGAAAAACACCTAAAATTACCAAATCCTGATACCTTCACGGGCCATGGTTTTCGGAGAACATCAGCCACACTCCTTGCTAATACAGGGGCCGATATATGTGTTCCGAAGCAACATAGATTTTAGAAATCTTCGATTGTGGCCTAAGGATACGTGGAAGATTCTATCAACAATAAAATTCATATAACAAATAAAATTTTACACTGTGAAATTTCAGGATTAAATGCTGTCACCTCTACGGCAGTGGATACTCCTCCAACTCCCAAAACTAGGATATCACGAGAATCTGACTTATCTGGTTTGGGAATAAATATTGGTTCGTGCACTGGCTGCACCATTAATGTTAACATTGTAAATAATAAATAAAATTAGGTAGTGTTAAATTTTCTCACAATTTGAAAGCCAATAATTATTGTTATACATTAATAAATAAATGATTTCTTGGATTTTTGCTTGATTGAGGAACATAAAGGTTAAAATATAAAAATTCCATATAGTTTACATGCAGTGTGCGAAGTAAGTATTTCGCACATTACTTCGCGCACGGTGTCATAGTAACAAAGAAAAATTAAAAAAAGGGTCACTTCGCATATTCTTGCCAATGCTCGAACCTTGTCATTTTTTGACGTTTATTGAAAAAACTATTTTTTATTATTTTTTTATAGTAGATCCACAGGTTAGTAAATAGTAGAGTTTTTTAGTTATACTTTAAACGGTTCCTGAGATATAGATGACTTATATTAAATAGAACACTCCGTAGAGTTAAACAGAAACAGATGACAAAATGTATTAACTAAAATAATAAATTATGAACAAAATGTTTACTGCTGTTAAAAATATCTGCGACCATTTGTTCCTTCGTTGTTATTTAAAATGTAATAATAAAATAAGGGTGGTGGTAGTAGTTAACAACCCCACTAGATAAAATTTAGCAAATTCACAAATACCATTATAAAATTTACGGATAATATACTTTGAACTACATATTGGTCGATAGACATTGGGCCCATGATTTTTTTCGGCTTTTTAGAAAGTATGAATTTTTGATCTGCATCGTTTTCCTTAAACGTAAATTCTTTCAAGACAAACAATTTAGGTTATGACAAAAATAAAATTTTTGAACACGATTTTGGCACTTGAATTTCACTCAAAACATTCACTTGTCGTCGCTTCGACTTACATCTGGAGCACCCGAAATCGTGTAAATATTTTGTTTTTTGTCGACGTGCTCTTTGGATTTTATCGCATTACAATGATAAAAAAACTCACAAACTTCATAGCACAACACACACATTCCTATGATTAAAAACGTTTCCATTACTGGATTACATTCGTTGTATGACTAGTGAGAATGCGAGATCTACGATTTTAGGATACGCGATTTGAAAAGTATGTCCTCACTGGAATAGAGACGACGTAACACTGGCGTATGGTCCAGGACTCCAAAGGATGCTGAACGATGACTACCGAACCCGTCCGACAGGAGTCTATTTAATTAGATTAGGATAACCTTTTAAATTGTGCAAGGGAAACGGATGTGTTCGAAATATGTCAATGGAATCTAAGTTCTAATAAAAAAAATATCAGCAGTTTTGTTATTTCAACTCTCCGAAATACAGGGTGATTCATTACAAATTGGAAATAATTTAATACTAAAATCCTTACTTCAAATTATGAAGATTTTACCCAAAACACCTAAATAAAATGTAGCTGCTTACTAAGTTACAGGGTGTTTTGTGTAAAAATTTAAAAACTATTTGGGTTCAGTTACTTTAAGACTGTTTTACGTATTCATTTCATATTTGGCAGAAAATGTAGACACTGTACACCCTACAAAATTATATTAAACAAACGTTTCTAGCTACCACCAGAGGCGTACGACAGGGGCAAGTGACAGGTTAATCGATCCCAAATTCTACGCCACTGGCGGAATAGAAACTTTAGCACAATTTGTCGATTCTCAAATACTTTTTACGTAAATAAAGTAATCTTTCTTCATAACGATAAAGTCAATATTTTTCGAGATATTTTAAGTTAAACATGAAGCTGCCCAATTTTAATGTGTGATAACTGTCGATGTTTTCGACCAGTGAATTGCATTTAATACGCAAATGAAATTTTAATCCTTAGATAAAGATATTAAAGTATTGACTAAAAACTTAAAAAAATCATTAAAATGATTTTAAAATATTTTCAAACAAATAAACTGATCTCTATTTTGAATTACAATCAGATAAGTGGCATTTGATGGATAATTTTTTAATATTTATTTATTTATTTACATTCAAACAGGTAAAAACCTAATTACATGAATGAACCTAATTATATAACATAATTTAACAATAACAATTTACTACCCAGAGGAGCAAAGGACAACACTGACCATTAGTTTTGAAATATATTTATATATGTATATCTTACTACAAAATTTGGCGAGTTTCGGTAATATTTTTGGTAACATTAAATTTTGTTTTGCAGTCATAAAAAGTATTCAAAATATTCATATAATAACTTTCTGAAGATGTTTTCTTTCACTGTAAAATCTAAGTTTTTTTTGATAGTTTATTCTATTTGCTAGCATAAGCATAGTTTTGACAGGAGAACGTGCTGATATTTGGGTTGAAGAAGGTGGTATCCTGAACATCAGTGGGAATCGAGTATAAAACGTTACTAAACTTAAAATTTTTTCATCGTTAATTTTAAAATTAAGTATTTTAAACAAAAGTGTCATTAACATCATTTTATGCCTAACAATTATTGAAGGAATATTAAATAACTTTCTAAGTTCACTAGTTCTGGTAGTTAAATAATTTGGCCACTTTTTCTTTTTCCGGAAATACAGATATCTTAAGAATTTATTTTGGATTTTTTCATACAGCTGGAGGTATATTTCTGGTTGCGATGTTAGCAATATTGCTCCAAAATCTAATTTTGACCTAACTAGAACAGCAAAGAACAGCATTTTTAAAGATAATTCATTTGTAAAATGAGAAGTGTTTCTTATTATAAAACCCAAATTTCTATTACAAGCCTTTACTGTATTTTCAAAATGTTCTGCAAAAGATAATTTACTGTCATAGGTTAGTTCAAGGTCCTTTATAGTTTCTTTTCTTTCTAGTATTTCGTCTTTCATAGGATATTCAAATTTGATAGGCATTTTATTTAAAGTAAAGCTAACAACACAGCACTTTTTTATGTTAAAATGCAAATTATTTATTAAACTCCATTCATATATATTTTTTAGATCTTTTTGCAGTGCGATGCAACCTTAATATTATTTATGGTTTTATAAAGTTTAAAGTCATGTGCAAAAAGTAGATTTCCAAATTTTGATAATTGATGTAATAAAATCTGATGATCAACCTTGTCAAATGCTTTTCGAAAATCGGTGTATATTGTATCCAGCTGAGCTTTATTTTCAAAGGTATTGTACACTTCATTAGTAAACAAATATAGATTTGTATTAACAGATTTTTTATTGGCGAACCCGTGTTGTTCGCTACATAAAGCTCCTTCCACGTGTACATAAAGCTTTTTGTAAATTATGTGTTCAAATAGTTTAGCTGGAGCTGGGATAATTGATATACACCGATAATTCGTTATATCAGATATTTGGCCTTCTTTATTTTAGTTGGTTGTGGTCTGAATCAATTCAATGGTAGATAATCGGTGTCATGGCGTTGTTGGTCAAAAATTGCTTCACGTAAAAGGGCGATGTGGGCCGGTGCGTTGTCATGATGAGAGAACTAGTAGTCTGTGCGCCAAGAATCTGTCCTTTTCTTCCGAATACTCTTCTTCAATGTTTACAAAAACCTCCAAGTGGAACTGCTGGTTGTCCTCAGAAACAAATGAGCCTTGACTTGATGTTTTACTTGAACAGCTTTTTTGGGAAGAGCCAGCTGTTTTCCACTGGCTAGTAGTAGTTTTTTCCTGGTTTTTCTATATATACTACATATACTAGAGGCAGTTATATAGAGGGAAATACATCCAGGATAATCCTTTAGGGCTAATAACATCTAGGCTTTAATATTTTTATGTCTTATTACTTCCATACTTGGTCTAGCCTTAATACTATCTAAACAACATCAGATACTTAGCTACAAACAAAATGTATCTTTCTTATCAATTCATTCTGTTATGAAATATTATAAATTATTAAACTTGTATTAGTTGGTTTGCTTTAACATTTTAAAATGCCACAGGTACTAAGGCGTGCACATTTTAGGCAGTTTGAAAGAGTCAGTATTGTGGGACTACATGAAGCTAGACTTTTATTTTGGGAGATAAGCTGTCGTGTTAACCGAGGCTTGTATACAGTATTATTGTGTAGTAGAACATCGAACAAAAAGAGTTCGGGGTTCTGGACGAAGGAGAAATACCAATCCACTCCAGGACCGGTATCTAAGAAGAACCGTAGCTGATGAATGGGCTGATTTAACTGGAAGAGTGATTGCTATTGTGATGAGACAACCGGTATAACGCCTTTTCTATTATTAAAATACTCTAAGAAAATTAAGAATGTTTATTATGCACGTTTCTTACCTTGTAGTAACACGACCTGACCTCGACAATTCAGTATCACATATAGGGTCACGAGCGGACGTACATTGACTGGTATGAGGTCAGTGTAACGAAAGTAAGAGTTATTGTTTAATGTTATGAATACATAGGAATATAAATATTGTACAATGTAAACAAATCATTCATTGTTGATTCTATATAGTAAAACTGATGACTCGTTATTAGTGTAATTTTATGTATCATCTAAATAAGTAATTAAAAGTGACTTAAATTAAATGTGGTGTTTAACATAAAACTGTTCCTGATCAACCCTCAACACACTATGTCGTCTTCTTATCGAAAACTATGGGCTTTTCTTGTTCTGAAGCAAGCAAGGCAACTTGAACTTTATTGACTGCTCTCCCATAACCAAGCTCTAAGGTTTCTCAACTAGGAGATTCTACGTCTCGCGGAACCCTTCTACCAAAAACCTTTCCCTGGAGAATTAACTGAAGCAGGCCACATCTTTTTTGATTCCTTATTATGTGTCGGGATAATCTAATTTTGGAATTTTAATTATGTCCACTATTTCGGTCTCTTATTGAAGCGTATCTAAAACTGTCCCATTGGAAACGTGATCAACCCATGGCTTTTAGGCTACATTATTACCGGCCTCAGTTGGTGGTTCCATTGACCCGTGAGCATAGAACAGACAGACTTGCATGAGGCTGCCAAAGAGCTAACTGGAATCAAGAATGGCATTCGGTAATATTCTCAGATGAATCTAGGTTCTGTCTTGGGATGCACAATGGTCGACAACGACTTAGAAGGATGCATAGAAAAATACTGAACCTTACGTAGTAAAACCAGTAGGAGTTATAGCGTGGGGTACAAAACGTTCACACACAGAACGTTTTGACATACAAGCGCTATTAGTGTAGTTTACAGTAACTTAAAAGATTAGAACTTCAAGAATTTTCAAAGTACATAGTTAGGTTAGGTTAGGTTAGGTTAGGTTAGGTTAGGTTAGGTTAGGTTAGGTTAGGTTAGGTTAGGTTAAATAAATAAAAATTCAACAATTTTATATTTCTGATAACGATTTTTGTTCATTTTTGGTAGATATTTTCCCCCAATGGGGAATAATTTATTTATCGACTTTAATTAATCAAACAAAAAACATTTAAAACGCCATTCACATTTACGATTAACACCCTGATAAACCAGAACTTTAGAACAAAAAATAAATATTGTTCGTCAATTTTAACCACCGTAAAAGTTAATTAAAAATATTATTTGCTTATTTCGAATATGAAAAAGAAATATGAACAAATAATCATCATTTGTTGGGTCGTCGTCTCACAGTTGGAACTTTCCCGACTTCTTTTTACTCGCAAATGAAGCTCGAATCCTTAGAACCGATTTTTCATTTGCTTTAATGAAAACCGTCTTTACAAAATAAGAGAGATGTGCCATTTTTTTGTCACCACATTAATTCAAAGTATTTTATTATTTCGAAAATGAATGCATTTATTATTAAATAACCAATAGGACAAAAGAGGTGATGGAATTTATAAGGCTTAAAAAAAATAGGCTTTACATTTTTAGAAAGAATCAACTGTTATAAAACCCTTTCTCAAAAACGTTGTTTAGACTAATCTCTCTGTCGTCAAATTGACGTGATGATTTATCAAAACAGATGTAATTGATTGAAAAACTAAGTTTTTTAAAAAAATGGTATTTTATTACAAAGTTTTTTGTTAATTACAATTAAAAAAATATTGACTAAAAAGTATGTGGACCATACTGTGAAAATTTAATACATTTAATTAATTAGCAGTCCAATAGGTGTATAACAGGTGTTAGTAGAGGCTTGTTCACGTTTACTATATCTTGTATCTTATCTATACCTTATACAGGGTGAGTCATAACTATTGGGACATAGACTAAGGACAGGTTATTTGGACCAAAATATGGCTATTGGGCCAAATATGCATTAATATAATGTTGCTAAGAAAATAGATACAGGGTGTTAAAGTTAATTTTTGTTTTTCGTTTTTTTGCTAATAGTTTCCCTGTATATTTTTAAATTGATATCAAAATTGGCACAGAGGCATAATCTTAGACAAGAAATAGTATTTTATTTACAATTCCACTATCAAATACCAAACTAATAAACAAAGTTGCAACTAACGTAAGGTTTCCGTTTTGACGATAAATCAAAACTAAACACACTTTTACTTAAAAGAACTCACAAAAACTTAAACTAAATGTTCTACATGGTCTCCTCCGATTTCTATGCCTTTTCTAATTCTTTTTATAAAGGATTTTCGGACGTTAAAAAAATGTTATTCTGTCCCCTTATAAGATTAGCTGCATTTTGAATATATCTCCAAAGTTCGTCTCGTGTATTAATTTCATTGGCATAAACTAAGGACTTCATATGTCCCCAAAAATAAAAATCTAGCGGGTTGTACTCAGGACTTCTTGGTGGCCATTGAAAATCACTGCCTCTGCCAATCCATTGTTGAGGAAATAAGTCATAAGATGATTTCTAACAGCTAATGAAAAATGAGGTGGCGCTCCATCCTGCATAAACCACATTTTTCTTCTTACATCCAATGACAGATCATCTAAAATATCACTAAGAGTATTTTCCAAAAAGAATAAATAAGAATCTCCATTTAAATTCGGAGGAAGAACATAAGGCCCTAGTAGTTGGTCGCCTATAATGCCACACCAAATATTCAATTTAAACTCATGCTGAAAATGTCTAGCTTTAATAGCATGCGGGTTTTCTTCTTCCCAATAATGACTATTTCGCCAATTAAAAACCCCTCGTCTGGTAAAAGTTGCTTCGTCGGTGAACATAATATTCTTAATAAAGTGTCTGTCATTGCGATGTTTATTCAGAACACGTTGGCAAAACTGTAACCGACGTGGAAGATCTGTTGGAAGTAAATTTTGAACAGGAGTGAAGTGATAAGGATGGAGGTTCTCTTTTTTTAGAATTCTAATTATAGACGACTGACGTACTCCCATTGCTGCTGATAGATGTCGTGAACTTATTTCAGGATTTTCATCTACTCGAACCAAAAGTTCATCTTCTTGATTAGGTGTGATTTGTTTCGGTCGACCACCCCGATTTTTAGTGTGAAATGACCCAGTTTCACCTAAACTACTATATAATCTTGCAAAAGTTTTGTGATTTGGTTGCCTTCTGTTTGCGTATAACATTCCATACCTTCTGGCTGCCGAGCGACCGCAAAAATTTTCTTGTGCGTATACGCAAATCATATTTCGCATTTCTTCATTAGTAAAATGATTGTGACGAGGCATTTCAATCAAAAAAAGTAATGATTACTTTTAAAAAATGCAACATTACACTACACTGTCACATCAAAAATAATTTACTCCGAACATTTGCTCTGACATTTACCAACAACAATTATCTGACAGTCCAAAGCATAGGTACTTTTCATAAATGAATTAATATTTGAAATCCTTTTTTAAGACTCTAAGCAGTTCGACTGCGTTTTCATCGAAAACGGTTGAAATTATCATGTTTAAACAAGAGTACCAATTTTACGTAAAAATGATGTTTACGTGTCATATTTTCTAATAAAAATTACTAAAAAATTTCATCAGAAAAAGTTTAGACTCAATTTGATCATTAGAAATGATCCACGTAGCGCCCTCTATGACAAAACGTAAAATTGTAAATAAAATACTATTTCTTGTCTAAGATTATGCCTCTGTGCCAATTTTGATATCAATTTATAAATATACAGGGAAACTATTAGCAAAAAACGAAAAACAAAAATTAACTTTAACACCCTGTATCTTTTTTCTCAGCAACATTATATTAAGGCATATTTGGCCCAATAGCCATATTTTGGTCCAAATAACCTGTCCTTAGTCTATGTCCCAATAGTTATGACTCACCCTGTATAATTGAAACTATTTATGCTAAATTTAAAATTGGTGTATGAAGATTAAAGACTATTGCTATATCCCCTGGTTCAGGAACCCATCTAATTTTATTGGATCTGGCTATGTATGTTGACAATTTCTATTAATTCGAAGATAGGGCTACTCCCATATCTTCTAGCATATAGGTGACAGCCGACTGACCAGGAATTATAGCTTAGGAAAGTGGTCAGATTATCAATAACGTAAAGACCAAGAGATTTTTACTTTTATAACTATGTTTTCAATATTATACAATAATGAAAAGCTGAAAACCCCACAAAAGGGACTAGGCTCTAGGTTTCTAGGATGAAAACTATTCTGCGATATCGATAAGAATATCTACCTTCTTCTTCATGTGCCATGCAAGTACAGAGCGTAGGCAACCTCTCGCAACTAGATGTGATGTGAGTACCTCAATAATTCTGGACAGAGATGGCTTCTACCTACAGTTTTACGCAGAATCCGAAGAGCAAAATGAAAGGCGTTTCGGTGGTTCGCCATAGCCTCCGAAATTCTTTTTCAATGGCACTGGTGATTGAACCCAGAACCTTTCGCATGAGAGCATGAAAATTACTCCACACGGAAAATCAACCCCAAAAGTGCAAAGGCCAAAAATTGTCACTTCCGACAACAACGTAGGAAACTAAAAATAAAACAACCAGGTGAGGACCTGGAAAGACTTTCAGAACATCTACTGACACCATGCTAAGCTGTAGCGTAAGGTTTTATAATATGACGCAGGTGTAAAAGGACTCAGGCATGATGTGAATGTTTTGTATGAAGTGATAGAAGGCTGTAAAAGAGACGGGAAGTGTGGCAACAGGCTTGTATGGAGGGCTAATTATTGGTGGAATGAGAAAATAAAAAAGTTGTGGAAGGAGTGCAAGAAAGAACGAAAAAGGATGTTAAGGATAAAAGGGAAATGTAAGGGTAAGGAGAGATACAAGGCGAAAAAGAAGGAGCTTGAGTGGGAGGTCGAAAGGTCGAAAAGTGATAAGTGAGAAAAGCTGGGGAAATTGGACAATAATCCATGGGGTAAGGCATCTGAAATAGCAGTGAAAAGAATAGGGGGAACTAGGAATATTGTACTGGAGGAAGATTGGGAGAAATTTGCAGTGGGAAAAAGAGTAGGGGACAATATAATTCAGGTAGAGCAGGGTTTCAGTAGGAGAGGTAAAATAAGGGGGATAAGGCCGGTAGAGATAGAAGTAGAGAAAGAAGGGCGTGGAATAAAGGAAAGGAAGGTCCCAGGAATAGATGGCTTGTCAGGGGAGTTAATGTTGGACGATAATGGGGAGTATTTCTTAGAACTTTTCAACAAAATGCTGAGGGAGGAAACGTGGAAAGTAGCCAGAGTGGTACTGGTAATGAAGGCGGGTAGAAAGGGGACGCGAACAGGGAACTACAGGCCCATCAGTCTGCTGTGCGGGATAAGTAAAGTTTTGGAGGGGATCATAAAAACAAGAATTAAGGAGGAAGTGGAAAGACATGGGGGCTTTAGGGCAAACCAGCATGGGTTTCTGAAGAGGAAATCTTATATTTCTGCACTGGGCAAAGCGTAGAAATACAGCAGAAATGAGCGTGGTGGAAAATGCTAGGGAGGGCAGTTGGAGAAATACAAAACTGGGCCTACTTGTATTCTCTCTGTAATGTTTGCTAATTTTGAAGATACATTTTAATCCAATATTAAAGCTATTACAAGCATTTAAAGTTTGATTTAACAGTTTACTTTTATTCTTCTGAACATCTAATGGTTATAAATATCTGGATTTATTTGTTACATAAACAAATTTACCTCTACATTGTTTGACTCTGTTCATTTCATTACATTTATGATGTAAAGTCACAAAATAAAATAATAAACCTACTTTCAATAATAAACTTTAATGGCAAGTATTATCAAAGGACCTCAAATATAACATATTTTTCAGTATTTCTTAAACCTAATTAAAAAATAATTTTTGAAAAAAAACACACACCACAACTATTTTATAACGCAATTAGTAATCCCTGCTAAAATTTAAATTTTTCCATTTTTGAAAAAAATAAATATACGTATTAAGATAATCTTTATGCAACCAATAGAATTTAAATTGCCAAATTATCTCGAGATCGAAGTTAATTTTTTTTTCAATAGAAAAACCTACCAGTCCCTTAATTAAGCCTTCAAACTATGTGTCTTGCATAAATTGAAATCCTACAAAGTTTATTTGGATTTCGAATCAAACTCTAGAAAAGTTCGGCGCTGAATTCGTTAAAGAAAAATAACAAAGGCACTTACCCACCGAATGTATGATTTAATCGGACGTATCGATCTATTCTTTGGTGTAAATAAAGAAGTTGGTTCGAGAGAAAATACAAAAGGAAAAATCAAGTAAGAAATTTTATATTTTTCCTTTAAAAATTGACATTAAAGAACTATGAAGGAAACTACTTAATTATTCCTATATGAAGTATGGGTTGGTACAATAAATTTCATTAAATTTTTACTTCGAAAGATATTTTAAGCGGCAAGTTGATCGGGACACCAAAACCCAAATATTCCTAGTTTTCTCTTGGCTTTAGCCATCACGTTCTATGGGTAGTCCACTTACTGTACTGTACTCCGATACGATCCCTCTATGCACAGCCATGTTGCCCTTACTTTTCCCATCTGCATCTCTGCTTCAAACGATAATACTGCCAAAGCTAAAGTTATTTCCTGGCCCAATGTATTTATTAAATAATTTTTTATTAACTTCAACTTAGAGAAGCTCCTTTCAGCTGAGGCAGTACTAACTGGCAAAGTTAACAAAATTCCAATAACAATACGAATATTTGAATATATTTCTTTTAATTTATTGTCTGTTATGTACCTACTGGAATAGCATTTTTATATATTTTACACAGTTGGGAATATTTGAAAGCATGGTTTGTATTTCCTCAAACATGCAAATCTTGACGGTTTTTTAGTATAAGCTCTTAACTTATTAAGATCATACAAGAAACCAAAAGTTTCATAATGTTGATTCTTACGGAATGATTGGCTAGCATTTAGCACAGAACATTGAAGATTAAGTGTTTTCATTGGACGAAATACCAAAACTGTGATAATTTGACAGGTGAAAAAAATAATCAGTATAAAACATAAAGATTGGCTAGCATTTAGCACAGAACATTGAAGATCAAGTGTTTTCATTGGACGAAATTCCAAAACTGTGATATTTTGACAGGCGAAAAAAATAATCTCAATAACTATATTACACTTTGGGCGCTAAAATGATTTTGTAGTAAATGTTTGAAGGCAAGTTTACAAAAACAAAATTTCTATTAATAAATTCTAATTAATAATTTCTACACTTTTTATAAGCCTACAATTTTTTCCAGATCCATAATTATTATACTTTTAAATCGTCTTTTACTTGTTCGTCACATTCTCTAATTGTTTTTATCTAATTGCTTAGTGGCTTTCTTGTAGCTTTGTACTTAACAAGATAGAACTAAATGGTCATTAGGGTCAAAGGGTTCTTGGCTATTAAGATCGCTTTTCACTATTTAAAAGGGAATGGAATGCATCAAGTTATTATAACTAAATACCGAGTGTTTCATACTTTGAACTGGGCTTAATTATTTTCTTTGATCTCTTAGACATCTAAAATAATTTAATTAATTGGAATAGAAATGTTTTACTGGCGAAATAAAATTGACATTTTTAGCTGTATAATGAATTTTGATTCAGTACCACCGTTGAAACCTATATGTGCATACTGCAGGGTTTAAAGGATTATAATAATAATAATTACTTGGAATTTAGAAAAGGATTGATTTACTTTTAGTGAAGGAAATGTGGGGTTGAAAAAGAAACATAAGAAATTATATGGGTGAAAATATGAAAAATTGGCAAAAAGCAACAAGTAGCAGGTCGGGGGTTGGAGCAAGGATAATCTGTATGCGGAGAGACCTCATCAAACGGGAGTTCGATCTCCAACAAACTTCTTGGTGTAACCCACGATTCTCAGGGGTTTTAAAGGTACCACCCTTAAGAGAAGGTTTAAACCTCCTAAATATAAAAAGAAATACTGTAAGGATACGGATCAACATTATAACCCATACCAAAAACTTATTGTTGAATAAAAATGAGAATTACACTAAAAAGTCACTACTAAACGAATAGCACATGTATAACCATAAACATAAACATATTTCCTTGGAAATCATCATTTGCATGTTACCACCAAGATTATGTTTTAGTTGGTAGCATTTTCTTTAATTGACATTTATGGTGTTAATGCTGTCAAAATAATTGTCAAAAATTTTAAAATATTGCGGTATTTAATAATATAGGTTTTTTAATAAATATGAGTGATAGTGATAGTGATGAAGAAGCAATAAATGGGACTCCACCATTTATTAAAATTGTTGCAAAAGAAACATACGAATCGTCATTACCACAAAAATCTAAAGAAAATATGAACATTGTCATAAAAAGTTTATGGAATGGTTCTTGAAAAATAAAATAAAAAGCGTATCCGAAAACGTTTTAACAGCATATTTTAAACAATTATCAACAGAAATTAAACCCTCTACTCTCCGGACAACATATTCAATGCTAAAAACAATGATAAATATAAAAAATAACATTGACATATCATCTTATCCTAAGTTCGAAGCTTTTTAAAATTACAATCTTCAAATTATAAATCGAAAAAGTCAAAAATACTAGCGCCAGAACAAATAAAAGAATTTCTTTTAAAAGCTCCGGATGAAGTAAATTTATTTAGAAAAGTTAGTTAAAATTCCAGTAAGTACCAAATACAAATTTTCAAAAGGGGAAATGTACAAAACAAGTTGTTGAAATCAACAAAATTGGAAACCAGCCCAAAATAATTGCTAACTTTTTAAAATTACCTCATGCTAACTTATATACCGGGCATTGTTTTCGCCGTTCAGGTGCCACTATTCTTGCTGATGCTGGAGGTGATACGTTAACAGTAAAAAATTTTGGTGGCTGGAAATCAACTGCCGGAAAGGGTGGTACACAAGTCCATAAAGAGATAAAGATGAAGCAGTTTGTTGAGAAAAGTTTATGGAATTCTTGAAAAATAAAATAAAAAGCGTATCCGAAAAGGTTTGTACAAAACAAGTTTTGAAATCAACAGAAATTGAAACCAGCCCGGACAACATAATTCAATGCTAAAAACTTTTTAAAATAACATTGACATAACTTATATACCGGGCATTGTTTTCGCCGTTCAGGTGCCACTATTCTTGCTGATGCTGGAGGTGATACGTTAACAGTAAAAAATTTTGGTGGCTGGAAATCAACTGCCGTAATGGAAACTTACATAGAAAATTCCATAAAGGAAAAAAAAGAAGTAGCTAATACCTTGGTAAACAGTATAAACACAACAAACACAATTTCAGAAATTGAGCCATTAAATTCAAGACAAATTGACCAAAATTTTATCGAGACAATGGATACCACAAATCCAGAAAATCAGCCATCAACTTCAAAACAAAATTTACACCAAAATTTTATTGAAGCAAGATCTTCTTCTGAATTTACTGATAATTTTGTCAGGGAAAACATAACATATTCAAATTGTAATTTTATTGTTTAAAATAATAATTTAAATTAAATTAGTTTTATTTTTGTTAACTGCAAATTTAAATAAAATCATTAATATTTTATTATTACTTTTTTAGTGAGTCGTAAAAAAAATATTCTGTCCAACTTGTGTGGATTGTACATATCTCACGCGAACTTACATTCTTGTGCGATATGGACATCATATCCACACTTCTTCCACAATATACTATTCCTTGGATTCATCACTTGCATATTACCACCAAGATTATGTTTTAGTTGGTAGCATTTTCTTTAACTGACATTTGATTTTCCTGTTTTATTACTTCCGTTTATGGTGTGAAATCTGAATAGGTGTAAGCCACAATAGACTCTTACGAGTCGCAGTGAAGGGCCTTTATAGAACCACTCACCACGAACCTCACATAACTTTTATTCACTAGTGAATAATGAACTATAATGAAACACTATTCACTGTATGACTTCACAACAGCACGTATGTCTAAACTTAGAGAAAAGTCTTTACATATTATAGTTTGATTTTTAAGTTTTTATGTCACTAACGCATATTTTGGAACAAAATTATATTATAAATTATAGTGCCAAATTAATTTAATCTAATAAATAGAAATTTAAATTTATTAAAATAAAATCTAACCTTAAAAACATACGTAGGTGTTTGAGATCAGATCAAACTTACCAATATCATCATCAACTATATCCTATTAATTTGGATTTTAATTACTTAGCACTTCAAAATTACAGACTAAAAAAAACACAACGCTAATAAACATTGCCGAAAATAGCATGTACATCAAAGATTATTTAAAATATTGTGAATAAACCAAGTTCTATGTTCGTGTGTGTGTTACAGCTTCCCGCCCCAAAATATAGGCAAAACATATTACGTATACGTGTTTTGGTGTGTATAATATTACGCTACCGTACTATCATTTTATAAGTAACAGTAAATTTTAATTGAAAGGCGATAATTTACAAAACTTTATCTTCGTAAATAAAAGCTACCGTTATATTCTTGTTGAATAATATACTATTTTGGTACCAATTTTTATATATGGCTAGATTTGAATCTCCTGCAGGAACCTTTCGCGTATATTTAAAAAAAATTGTTAAAAATTCCTCCTTTAGACCCAAGTTCTTATTATGCTTGCTTTTTAAGCAAAAGTTTGTTTAAGTAGGTAGTATTAAAATTATTTGAAATATTTAAAGTGCGGTAATTTTAAGCTATAACTAAACGTTTTAATTATATTTACGTAATATAATGATTTTGACACCTCTATAACTATGATGTTGGGCGTCCTAAATGAGCGATTGCGTTACATCAAAATTTCAATTTAATGCATAAACAAGCCGGTCCGACCAATATTCAATATAACAAGCTAAAGTCCATTATAAAACGTAATAGTCAATTTCAGACTTATGTTCCGAGCTAAAATACAATTTAATTACAATTTAATAAAAGGCAAATGCCGATATCTGCATAATTAATTAGTAAACGTGGAATGTAAAATCAAAAATCGAATTTTTTCACAAATTATTTATTTATTAAAACAGTACACTAGTTGATATGGTCCTAACATTACAGGTGGTTCTCTTTATTTTTTGCGGTACGCATCTTTGGAGCTGAAGTGTACTAGTACAACACGAGTTTTGTACTATACTTTTTCTACTACTGAAAATCTGACACATGAGTACCTTACAATTTTTATTTGTTTACATTTATATAAATAGTTATATTCTGACAGCCATTTAATACAAACGACCCCAACCTTTTCAAATACACTGCCCAATTCTACTACATGAGTCAAAATCGATTCTTGAGTCATCAACAGTTTTTCTGTATATTTGGTTGCTGGAGGTGAGCATTGCATTTTTGAGCAAATGGGACCCGGATTTTCTGAAGCGTTGGGCTTAATATCGTCTAATCATAAATTTTCTTCATTATACTCCTCATCCGGACAAATCTTTTTGTCGGCTGTGGAGTTCTTTGCGCTCATGGATTTGTTAACGTAGCCTTCTGCTACTGTGTACGATTTCCAGCCTCAATGTCTCTTAAGTTGCAGCAAATCTCCTCCTGCATCTACGAGCAGCATTGCAGAGCTTCCTTATAAGTTTAGGTTCTAGTTTTATTATTCCTAAGCAATAAACAATTTTTTGAGTACTTTCCGATTTCTTTCTCCAATTAATGTATTTTTATCATTATATATTACATTAAAAATACATGCATATTACACAGTTCTAATAATAATAATTTATGGCCTTGTTAAAAAAGTATCCTTCAAAGTATCCGAAAAAAATATCCGGATACTTGCACCCGAATACATTTTTAAATGAAAGTACTTTTTTAAAAAGTATCCGGATATATTTTGAGTATCCGATATCCGGACACTTTTTTTCAGTATCCGACCCAACTCTGAAGGGGGGTTCTCTCCCATCAATTTTATCGTCGTTTCTTCGCCTTTCGTGTTGAAATATTGGATTTCTGGAGCCGAAAAATTAATAAGCCCACGAAATATTCCCAGATTCTCGGAAGTCAAACTCTCATTATGTCCCCGAAGCTCCACAAAATTTAACAGAATTAATTTATTTTTTGGAAAAAATATATCGATTCTTCGACACATTTTCAATATGTTTCTGTATATTTAATCAAAAAGCCGAATCTAATTGAGCCATGACATTAGTTTGCCCTAGTAACGTTAATTTCATACAATTATGAATATGGCTTTTAGAATTTTTAGGTTTTCTTTATTTTCAAACTCAAATACTCTAGATTCGAGTATTTTAGCAATAAACGATTTAAGCTTAAAATTCTACCTGACTTTTATTACTCTGTTCCAGCACACTTATTCTTACTACAAAGATAAACCTTTACAAGGTTTGCAGTATGTTTACAAAATGTTAAAATAAATGGAAACTTTCACTTTTTCAAACAAAATAATATTAACTATGAAGAAAATAATATTTTAACAGAGATAAACTACATGAAATCAATATTTCAACATAAGTAAATAAAGATTCTTGAACCTCACTGTTTCTTTTATGTGAATTCCCCTTTTAAGTATCTTACCCATTTACCTGTCCGCAATTTAAGATATCAAGTATTGTACCGATAATTTACGACCGCTCACAAAAAAAGCTGCAAATTTCCACTACATCAAAGGAGTTACCAGACTTATTAGAATATCTTTGGATGATGCCTATACATCGTCGGAGATATCTATCAGTAAATAGATAAATAAATAAATATCAATAGTAGGTTTTTTTGGTAAATATAATTTACAAGTTATGGTATTCAGTATAATATCCAAATATTAGATAGATAGATTTAATGACGACTTTACATTATAAATTGTTCCCTGAAAAATCTCTTCTGAAAAACTTGGACCTAACTTGGAATTAAGTAACCTTAATTTAATCTACACCACTAAAACTTCAGTAAATAGTCTGTAATACAGGCTCTGTTAAATAAAAGCGAAAAGTTTGTTATTATTTAAAATAATTATAATTTATCTAGTTTTAAATTTAATAATATCTTAATGGATATCATTAAATTTCAGGTTCTGGATATTTAATAATAATGTTAACGTATGGCCGTAGAAAAATAAGTATTAAATGAGATAATGTAACAACTGTAGTCGCATTTAAAATATAATATACACATTTATATTTATTGTACTATTATCGACTATTTTTTATTGCTGATAAGTAAATAAAATTGTTTTATTTTTTACCTACCTATTTTCGTAAAATGTTAGGTTAGGTTACCTATTTAATATGTTAAAAAGCCACCTATTCATTAAATTTTGTAGCTCCCCCTGCTTAATAAATTAGGTACCTAGTGTAAGTACATTTTTAACCAAAAATTCAAACTGAAATCTGCATCTAAATGCTAATTAAACCACAAATGTAAGACTTTATATTTTTTCTTATATAGTTGTACCTATAAAGCGACAAAATAATAATTGTACTTTAGAGCTAGACAAAATGAGGTATGAAAGTTAAAAAAAAAATGTTTAACCTGTTTTTAATTTCTAACCTGTTTAAAACTAAAAATTGACCTGTTACACGATTTTTCAATGTCGCCGTTTTAGAAAATTACCAATTTATTTCTTTCATTTGCACCATGTATATGCTCGAGGCATACCTATGTCATTGAAAGATTAAAAACAGACCCTTCTTTTTTTGTTGGCTTCGTTATCGAGCAGTAATAATACTAAAGAAGTTAAACTTTACATTCTAACCCACTCTCTGTATCTTAATCGATAAAATAATAATTGTACTTTAGAAGCTATACAAATTGAGATATCAATCAATTTCTTGAGTGTCTAGGTTATAATATTAAATCGGCAACACTGTTGAACGATGTTCCTAAAAATCGCACCATCTGTGTGTGCTTTACTGAAATGTTTTTAAAAGTTCTGCATAGCGATGTAGACGTCAGCACCTCCCAGAGGTAAAAATTTAATGTGCGAATTTTAAATCGTATTATTGTTATATTCGAATTTTGTAAAACAAACGTTTTTAAATAACAATTTTTTTTGTAAAATACTTAAAAACATATCCATTCAATTGTTTCAAACTTTAAAATAAAAAAAAATATTCGAATAAATGATTTAGGCATGAATTAATATTTTTTTATTTTTTTGTGTCAAAACTGTACATTCAAAAATTTTCAAAAAATTTGTATATATTTTATTAAAGAAGATGCATAATATTACAAAAAATAGTTCAAATCGTTCGACTAGTTTTTGAGTTTTATACGTGAGAAAACATAGTTTTTCTTGTTTTTCCCGAAAACAACTCGAGCGATTTTGATTAAATTTTCGGAAAATACTAGTCGCGATATAATACATATTCATGAATTTTTTCAAAATTTTTGAATGTGTAGTTATTTTTTCCGGGGGTCCACTTAAACCTTAAACTGGGTGTTCGAAAAAAACAAACAGAAAACCTTATATTGGGAACAACGCCAAATAAACATCAACATTCATTGAAGATTTAGGGAAAAATATCAATTTAATAACTGGATAAAAATACTTAAACAGAATTTCAAATAATAAACAAAACAAAGCTGATTATAGGTAAAAACTTCAGTACTAGAAAAATAAATTGAGCAAAGGTTGAAGGGTTAAAGGAGTAATAAGACTAAGAAAAAAACTTGCATTTCGCCAATTATATGAGATGAAAATTATTACACAAGAGACTAATAACACAAATAATTATGTTGGGAATTATATACAATAATAGCTTTTTAAATTTTGAATAAACTAACCTTCTTGCATTACAAGTTCTTATAGGTTTAATCTTAAAAACAATTTTTCCGACATAAAATGAAGCCTTATTATAAACGGATTTGCCTATATTATTCCAATACTAAATTACATTCAATATTCGTATACCGATTCCTCCAATTTAACACCTCTTTTCGCAGAATAACGGTCTTGGGGAAGCTTTATATCAGCTTTTAGACGAAACGTATTTTAATTAGATTTTACTTACCTATGAAGATAGTACAAGATCGGTACCTACGTATTTAACAATGCTACATAGGTACATAACAATTAACATATATCATGGTATCTCTAAATCAATAAAATGTGCTGAACTCGCTGTGTGAATAGTTTTCTTTTTAATCAAAATTTTTTTGCGAAAGTACTTCTAATAAAAAAGGGTAAATTATAGAATATTTAAGTAATCTAAAATATTATATGGGGCGCTTCGTTACTCAATTTTAAGACGAAAAGTTCATATAAACATGTGTGATAGGTGTTGTCGTTTATGAGATACAGGGTGTTGAATTTATTGTAATAAGTCAGTTCTGATTGTACGTGAAATTAATTTTTCCCGGTGACGCTACTGGTTTTTAGAAGTAATACGCAAAAACATGCTTATTCTAAGTGGCCTTTGAAATAATGTTGACAAGTGTCAAATTTGAAAACCAACGCAAAAATCGTACATTTTTATTTGATTGACTCTGACTCTGTGTTTAGTTAATAACTATGCCAGTGTTTACTAATGTTGAAATGGCTAATATGCATTTTTTGTACGGATTAGCGAATGGTAATGCCTTAGAAGCTAGACGTACGTATGCCCAGCAATATCCAAATAATCGTTTACCATGTTCAGATACGTTTACTAAGTTACATATTCGTTTACAAGAAACTGGAACTTTTGCTAAATCGAAGAATATTATTGGACGACCCAGAACTGTGAGAAATCCCAATTGGAAAACCAGATTCTTCAAATTATTGACCAACATCCAGAAACGAGTACAAGAAAAGTTGCAGATGAAGTAAATGTTAGTAACAAAACTGTTTGGAATATTCTAAAAGATAATTTATTGTATCCATATCACGTTCAACGTGTTCAACATTTGTTACCTACTGACTATCCATTACGCATACAGTATTGTCAATGGATTTTACGTGAAATCGCGAACAATCCGAATTTTGTGGCCAATATTCTATTTACGGATGAAGCCAACTTTTCTAGACATGGGATTATGAATTTTCATAATGACCACATATGGGCAGATGTAAATCCACATACCATAAGTGTAAAACGATTTCAACAAACATTTTCGGTCAATTTTTGGCTTGGCATCATCGATGATTATTTAATTGGACCATTTTTCCTTCCTGTACGGTTAACCGGTGAGACATACCAACATTTTCTAGAAAATGAACTTCCACTTCTTTTGGAAGATGTACCTATTATTATTAGAAGGCGCATGTGGTTCATGCATGACGGAGCTCCTCCACATTTTTCAGTGATTGTACGCGAGTTTTTAAATAATGTTTTTCAAGGCCATTGGATCGGACGAGGATCTCCACACCCGTGGCCCCCTAGATCACCTGGACACAATCCTCTGGATTTTTGTGTGTGGGGATATTTGAAATCGCTTGTTTACACAACACTGATATTAAACGTACAAGATCTTCAAAATCGTATCATAGACGGCTGTAATGTTATTCGTAACAATCCTGGTATCTTCGAACGTATTCGACAATCCATTAGACATCGAGCGGATTCTTGCATTTTAGCTGGAGGTGGACATTTTGAACATTTGCTCTGAAATGTATTATTTTTTCTTTATGTTTAACACATGTTGCTTGTAATAAAATAATAAAAAAATATAAATCAGTAGCGTCACCAAGAAAAAGTAATTTCACGTACAACACCCTGTATCTCATAAACGACAACACCTATCACACATGTTTATATGAACTTTTCGTCTTAAAATTGAGTAACGAAGCGCCCCATATAATATTTTAGATTACTTAAGAAACACCCTATATAGTTTTTTTATACTTCTTTATTTGCTGTTACAGTTTACGGTTTAAAAGTAATTATATAGTAAGGAATCCCAAGATGCTAAATGGGAATATTCTTGATAGTCATAGAAATCTATTTGGTTGCGAATCTTAGATGTTAAAAGTAAAAATGTTTTATATTATGTGGGGAACATCTAGAAGTATTCAAAACATTCAAGTATAATTTTTTTTTACTTTTTAACAAAAATATCACCTTTTATTTATTTACTGTAAATTCAATTACAGCTGTTTCCTAAAAACTAGCATCGTCAGAATGACATATTAACGTTATATTTTCAAAAAAAAAAAAATATATAACTTCAATGTAACGTAATTCTATTCATATGTATTTAAAATGTAAAAAGGAAACAAAATAAAAAAGCAATTACGTTGAGTACGATCATCTGAATGGACCTAGAAAATTATTTTATACAGTAAAAGGGTACAAATTACCCGCTTTGGGTAATTTGTACTAAGAATTTGGTCTATCCAATAGAATATGTGGCAATCATAATTTATCGTCAGACGTATCAGTTGTTTATCTAATAGTAAATTATTTGTTATATTTATACGTATAATCATGTATGGTATAAGCTGCTGAATTAGGAGTCACTTGGAAGCAGGGAATATACAAGGTGGTCGAATGAAAACTTAACAATCTCTGATCTGAGGGGGGAACTACTTTTCCACTTTTTGCATCCCCGTAACTTAAATTGGTGAGGGCAAACTCTTGATTTTAAATATGGATAATGAGTGTTACGATACCTCATTTTGAATATCTTATCGAATACAATCTGATACTGCAATTTAGCATCACAATTTCCATCGATGACGAAATTACAGGGTTAATAGTGGATGAGAACTTACTTTTGTGATTGGCTCTTAAAATGCTGCTTAATGCAGTAATATAAGTTTTGCTGAAAACGTTGACGTACATTATTCAAGAATTAATTATTGATCCGAGCTTATAAATCATCTAGTAACTCAGGTTGGGTAGCAAAAGGATTTTAGGTAACTAAATAAAAGAAAGACCAGTAGAGCCAGACTTGGTGTTCTGGGTAGCCACCCAAAAGGTCTCTTTCTTCCAATCCAGACTCGAGGAAAATATTCACTAACGGAATAGAGTTTAGTATGCGCCTCACGAAATAATTGTGGATTTCCATGTGACCAAAACTGACAGTTATGTCGTTTTACAACGTAGTTAAGGCAAAATGAACACTGGTCCGAAAAACAGCTATCGAATATGTAGTTTTGATTGCCGTTAATCCTTTCACTGACCAATTCACAGAACTGCGAAGTCGGCGTGAAACACCAGATACATCGGACAATTTCCTAGTACCTACTCAAGGTCGGATCCATAGTTCTTTTCTTTTATGCACCCTATTTTTGTTTCGGACTGAGCCAGTAGCGTCAAATTTGATAACCATTTGCTCAACGTAAACAGCGGATACATTTTTTCCAGAATATCGTTAGCTAAATAATGCCTTGAATATATTTTATTAATTTCCATCCTTTCTTCTACGGAATACACCATTTTAAATCTTCTAGAATTGTCATTTTAACAAAAACTTTACACCTTTTCTATCAGTGCTCATTTTAGTAACGAAATCAGGGCTACAACTCTTGTTACGTAATACATAGTTAATTCTTGAATAATTTTTTCCTGGTTTGTGTATATCATTGCACACTTATACTGATCTTAGAGGGAAATACATCCAGGATAATCCTTTAGGGTTAATAACATCTAGATATGTCTTATTACTTCCATACTTGGTCTAGCCTTAACTACGTCAATCTGACGATGCTAGATTTTAGCGAAACAGCTGTCATTAAATTTAAAAAAGCAATTTTTTGAATAAATAGTGAAAGTTTTATTTTTAATGTTCTTAGCCTCATTAAGTATTACAAACTGGCGCCCAACGCCTTTTTATTATTCGAAAGCTTGAAGTCATGAAGTATAAGGAGGTCCATGATGTCGCTGACAACAGAGAGCACAGCTCTTAAACTAATTTTTATTACTTAAAAACTTGTTATGATATATGACGACTTTTATTATTACACCCTGTATAGCAGCGAATAAACAATAAACTTGTTACCGTATCTAAAGTTACACATTACCTAAAGCATGTTGGGCTAAATATTAAAACCATTTTGTATAAATTTTTAAAACCCCAAAAGGAAACCACTTCAGCGCACATATTATTTATTTAAAACCAAGTTCAATTTTCCAAGGGATATTGTAACCGAAAAACTGCCAGTATTCAAAGTGAATGTAATCTATCTAAAAGCACCGTAATAAAACCTTAAATGTTTCAATTTTGAACGCCATTATAAATGTATCACGTCGGATGTAACCCTGGAATACCAAAAGGATATAAAAATAGTCCGGTCTTTTACAAAAACTTTAATGATGAATATTTTATAAATGAAAAATGTTAACATTTTCTAAGAATGCGGATTAAACAGCGGTTTAAAAAATTCTTCCATTATCAAATTAATTTTTTACCTGTCAAAATATCACCGTTTTATGATTTCGTCCAATGAAAACGCCTAATCTTCAATGTTTTGTGCAAAATGCTAGCCAATCATTTCGTTTTATAGCGATAAAACCACTAGTCGTTTTACCAGGATCGATAAAATTATAGAACTGTCAAAAATCAATATTGCACAATCAATTTTCTTGTTTATAAGTACCTTACTATAAATCAACACTTATTTATATTATCTAAATATTCTGAAATATATTTTGTTATTATTATTATCAAAATTCAATTCATCTAAACGATAATGAAAAGCCAAAAATGTATTTATTGTAAAACTAACCTGCTTCCTGGTTCTGTATGCATTTAAAACTTTTATATGCCTACAGGCAAATGTGGTCTTGTAGGTAAACTTTAAATAGATATACCAAATAATTTTTATTTTTTCTTTAATAATATAATTGAATAAATAGGTATAAAAATATATATTTATTCAAATTATAACCCTGTTTTCACGACGCTCACGACAACTGACAACTGTCAATACTATCTAGTGTATAGGATAAATTAATAGGAGGGGTACTCTTAAAGAATGAGATAGATCTTTAAAACTGCCATAAAAAGAAAAAAAAGGAAATCCATTCAAAACATTTGCGAGTTCTGATGCCAGCTTCCTTTGACTTTTTCGTTTCCCTTACCTCAATTACCCACTTCTCCATATCGTTACTCCTCCAATTTACTTATTCTGCTAGTGTAGCCGTAACCTTAAGAAGATATTTGTTAAAGTTATTGAAAGATCAAAGGATTGTGAGTATTTTATCTAAAAAAAATAATGTATTATTGTGTGTACACATTTCTGTCTCTTGATTATTAATATTTTAATTAATTAGATCATGGGTAGTCAATATGAAATATACGCAATTTGAATTTAAATCTTTCGAATATTTTTAATCTTTGCTTTTTATAATTAAAAATGGAGTCTAACAGCGAAAATAGATTTAGTGAAAAGATATGGATGAATTATTAAATAAAGTGGTTTTTATACAGAATGGTTCAAAAAATAATCATCTCAAAAACCACTTGTCTTTTAAAATTTTTCTAGACTAAATTTTTTTATTATTTTAGGCAAAACTACTCAAACAAACAAGATAAAATCACATTTCTGTTTGTTTTCGTACTTTTGCCTAAAAAAAAAGTTCGAGTCTGGAAAATAAAAATTTATCAATCTAATTTTAAGGACTGACATTACATTTGAAAAATTAACTTTGCCTATTTGGCTTATTTTTTAATATAACAGTTAAAATCTTGTTTATTCTGTATTGTCAATATGATGTAGTTCCACAAAGTGAGGGTTTTATATTTCTTTATTTTTGTATTTTTTTTAATTTCATAATTTTGTTAAATATTAACTACTACATATTTCTAGATATCAATGTGTGAGATGGTTGAGTGGAATAACAGAGTATAAAGTGAATTATGATTACTTTACACTCTGAATTTCGTCTTTTGTTTCTGGAGAAATTATTTATATTTAAAATAAACAAATCATCAATCTCTCGAATGTGACTCTTCTTAAATGAAGAAAGGAAAAAACCAATGTCAATGTCACAAAATTATTATTGTTATATGAATTTGTTGTAAACAAAAGCGACTAGTTTCGGCCTACAATACGGCCTTCATCAGGCTTCAACGAAATAATATATTACATAGCTGATAGAGAAGCAGTTTACAAAACAATCCTTACCTATTAAAGTTAAATACAATATAATATATGTAAGAGTGAATTCTCAAACTCTTTTCTTTTTATACTTGAGTTAGAAAAAACCGTTTGATGCTCTACAAAAAGAGTTTATTTATAGGATATGTGTATAAAAAAATATAAATAATACTAACCTACAAAAAGAGAATCAAAAGCGATGCTCTTTCTTACACAATTCTAAAATATTAATATCTGACGTTTATATACAACGTTAAGTAACAAATGTCAAAAATAATTACAATTATCAGAAATGTTATGTTACAGTGGCGTAGAATAAGGTTTTATAAAGAAATTCTTCCGAAATTCTTTACATATATATTTATTTATTTCATTATTATAAAAACAATAAAGTCGTTTATTATTACTATTAATATTATTATATACTTCATTAAAATTTCTTGCTTATTTTAAAATTTGCTCGTCGATTAGATTTCAAAACCGTGGTTCGGTTTTACTCTACCATGTTTTATCGAGATACAGATCGTCTTTATGATCAAAATGATGGCGGATTTGTGTATTTTCATAACTAGAGTAGGTGAATGAAACAGTTGGAAATTTCACTTTATGACGCAATTGACTGTCGATATCTTGAAGCTTGGAAATTTATTTGGTTTACTTAAGATAGGCCAATCAATTTGTACAATTTGTTAAAAACGTGTGTTACAAATCTAACGAATTTTATTTAGCAAAAAGATTTTTTATATTGAAAATCATTTATCTTTTTATAAACCCGGTGACCCATTTTTAGGACTTTTCAACAAACAATATAAGATATACAAGATTTTCGTCCACCTTCTAAAGACGAAAAACATCACTTTCGATACTGTTTTCAATGTTAATTTTATGAAAAAATATATTTTTTTTTACTACTATATCATGCTGATCTTTACAATAATTGAGTCACAAACATTGTTTAGAAGTTATTTGTCAAATCGTGAACAAATGGTTAAAGTAGATGGCGCCGCGTCGGATTATAAGTATGTGGAGAGAAGTGTACCCCAAGGATCTATTTTGGGGCCTCTTTTATTTACTATTTACACTAGTCAATTAGCAAAATATTTGAAATACTGTAAAATTCATTCATACGGTGATGACACCCAACTGTACTATTCATTTAGAACGGATGTTAAAGAAGCATGTGAACATATTAACGACGATATAAAAAGGTTTGTTGAAGCAGCAGAAGATCATTGTCTCATAATTAACTTATCTAAATCCCATGTAATGCTGTTTGGAACAAAATCAATTCGTAATTCTTTAAAAAGCCAGATTAATATTAAGATAAAAGGTAGTTCTCTTGAATTAGTGGATAACTCAAGAAATTAGGAGTTATTATTTATACAGATCTCAAACTTCGAAAAACATGTCAACACCTTAATACAAAAAGTTTATAATGCAATAAAGTTAATGTACAGCTGTAGACATCTTCTTTCAATTAAAATTAAAACAATGCTTTGTGAGAGTCTGATTTTGTCAACTTTTAATTTTGTTGATTGCCTGTACGATTCCCATTTAAAATTAATTATCAACAAAAGATACAAAAAGTGCATAGGTAATTCTTGCATTCGATTAATTTTTGGTATTCGAAAATTTGAAAGTATTTCTCAATGTTTTAAGAAAGTTGGTTGGTTAAATATGAAAAATCGACGCATATTGCAATCATAAAATTATAGAAAAACGTATACCGATTTACTTATACAATAAAATTACATTTAGGACAGATATTCATACAATAAATTTCAGGTTCAAAGGTTTAATAACGCCTCCAGTACACAAAACTGAATTATTTAAACGTTCATTTAGTTACAGAATTGCCAAATTGTACAATGAGATACCAGAAGGTTTTAAAACTTTGAATGGCCATCTATTCAAATATAAAATAAAATCAACTTTACTTCGCGAGCAAAATAGTGCCCAGCCTCATGTTTTGTCTATTACTTAGAACTTGGAATATGTATATTTATTGTGTTATAGTACCTAGTACTCAGTGACTTATTTTTAGTTGTTTCAATATCAGGTTGAGTGGAAGAACAACCATTGTAGATTGCAGAAGGGGTCGATTGGCCCAGTTGACCATACTACACTGCGACCTATAAGATCTTTTGTGTATACCCTACATCTATATTTTAGTCCAAAAGGTCTAGGCTTCTAAGAAAGTCCATTATCCGTTTTGGAGCTAGGTTTGTAATCTGATCAGGATCAAGGAATACCTGTTCCAGATATTTATGGCGTTGCCGAACAATTACTCTGCAATTGCAGATAATATGTTCTGACGTCTCATCTGCCTCATCGCAGAATCTGCATGTCCCAGTGTCCAATATGCCCATTTTGCAGAGATGGTATCTGAGTGAGCAGTGTCCAGTGAGAATTCCTGTGATTACTCTGAGATCAGATTTCTGAAGCTCTAAGAGTAATTTCGCGTAGCGGGCAGAGGGTCGTAATAACCTTTTTGTCTGTCTTTGGCCTGGAACATTTTTCCAGTAGGCTGCACTGAGTTCCTTTTCATATTTTCGAACTTCTTCCATTATGCGGCTTTTTGATATGCCACAAAATGGTTCAGGTCCGATAAAAGGAGCACAAGCTCCTTCCTTTGCGAGACTATCGGCAATCTCATTTCCGACAATTCCTTTATGCCCTGGCACCCATAGCAACTTTAATTTGTTGCGACTAGCCAGTTTTTTAAGGGATTGTTTACAATTCCAGGCTATTTTTGACTCATAGGTTGTGGACTTCAGAGCCTTCAAAGCAGCCTGACTATCAGATGCAATAAATATTCTTGCTGTGTTGAGGCCTTTTCTTAGGCACTATTGGGCACAGAATTCTATTGCTAATAGTTCTGCTTGAAATATTGTTGGAGCATTTCCAAGGGCTGCGGATATCCTAATATTAGGACCTGTGATCCCTATTCCTACTCCTTCGTTTGTTTTTGACCCATCAGTATAATAAGTGAGGGCACCTTTTGTGATTTGAGCGATTTCGTTTTCTGTCAACTCGCGGTCGTTAATAATAATATCTAACGCGAGTTCAAAATCTTGTTTTGCAGGCATTACGTCTGTAGGCATCTTCATAATTTGGGTTGTTACAGCCCTTAATACCTCAAGATGTCCTGTTAAGTCACCGGGTTTCAGAGATTTGGTCTGTGTCAGCCTATAGGCATTTTCCAGAGCGATCCTCTGTACATGTAAATGTAGTGGAGGAAGGTCTAGCATTGCCTCTAAGGCTGCGGTAGGACACGATCTCATAGCACCCGTGATCCCAATACAGGCAAGTCGTTGCACTTTCTGCAACTCGTTTATTGCCTTTTGCTGCTTTGTTTTGGTCCACCAAACCATCGCAGCATAAGTGATAATGGGTCTGACAACCGTTAAATATGACCAGTAGATCATTTTTGGCTTCAGACCCCAGGTTTTCCCAAAAAGCCTACGGCACATCCAGAAAGCCCTTATTGCTTTTGTGGTAATATGAGTGAGGTGTGCATTCCACGTAAGTTTCCTATCAAGGATGACTCCTAGGTACTTAACCTCTTCTGAGAAAGAAAGGGTTACTCCATTCATGATCGGAGGCTGTAATGTTAGTTTCCTCCTGTAAGTGTCGTTTTGTTGGGATTGACTGATAGCCCTTCCCTCGAACACCAAGTAGTTATAATGTTTAAGGCCTGCTGCATGCGTTCGGCAATAAAACCATCATGTTTGCCTCTAGCCACTATAACTAGGTCGTCAGCATAGCCCAGAGCACGAAATCCTGCTCTTTTGAGCAGAACAACCATACTTTTTCACTCATCTATTTTTTTCTTTCTTACTAGTACTCAATGTTAGTTGAACTACGCCTTTTATTCTGTAAAATCCAAATATTTATTGTACTGTATTTATTGTATTTCATCTTATAATAATAATAAAGACGCTTATTATTATTATTATTATTATTATTTAATATATTTATGTTACAATGACGTCTTATCTATGTATAAAATAAAGACTTAATCAAAGTAAACAGTTTAATAGTGGAGAACTTCCAAAATTCAAAATTCCATTCTTCCAAAAATTTACAACCATACCAAACGACACAGTATAAATTCCCGTGATAAAATTTTGGGGGTATAAATCTACACGCAATTTTAACAGGAAATTTTACCAACTTTAAAATGAGCACGAAAAACGTCACTTCCCCTAACAAACTTCAAAAAGCAGCAGGAAATGAAAACGACATACTTCAGTGAAGTGCGGTTGGAAAGGAGATGGTGAACTTTAATACATTAACATCATAAATTGTATTGATTGTACTAACCCTTACTTTTTGGAAGTCCATCTTATTAAGGATAATAAAAAACTCTTCGTTTTAACAAAACTTCCAATATTTATTAAAAAATTGCTTTTTTAAAGGCTCAATGACAGCTGTTTCGCTATGAAGCATCGTCAGATTGACATTTAAGTTACATTTTGTTTGTTTGTAGCTAGGTACCTGATGTTTAGGTAGTATTAAGGCTAGACCAAGTATGGAAGTAATAAGACATAACAATATTAAAGCCTAGATGTTATTAGCCCTAAGGGATTATCCTGGATGTATTTCCCTCTAAGATCAGTATAACTGTGCAATGATATAGAAAAACCAGGAAAAAACTATATCATGCTGATCTTTACAATAACTTAATATATTTGTGTTACAATTACGTCTTATCTATGTATAAAATGAAGACTCAATCAAAGCAAACACTTTAAAAGTGGAGAACTTCCCAGATTTATTTGTTCATTAACAACTTTAAATTGTGGATCTGCTAGATGTCTTTTTATTTCAAGTTCTTCAAGGAAATCTAAATTTTGTTTTTTATTACAAATGTGTAGTATTTGGATGTCATTGGTGTGAAAGAGTGAGGTTGGATGTTCAAGTAGGTGTTTTGCATAATTTGACTTATCTGGTTGTTTTAATCTATATGCTCTTAAATGTTCGTTAAATCTTACTTCAAAATTTCTTTGTGTTTGACCTATATATACAGCATTACACTTTGGACAATTAATTTTGTAAACACCAGATTTTTTAATTTAGGTAATTTTGTTTTTACATTTAACAATTTTGTACCAACATTATTTTGTGTTTTAAATGATATTATTGCTGATGTTGCCGAAGATATTATTTTTGATATTTTATTGGAAATACTTCCACAATATGTAATATTTTTATAACTTTTAATTTCTTTAGTTTGTTTAGGAAATATTAGTTGTAGTGCCACTTTCTGTTCTTTTTATTAATTAATGTATTTATCAAATGAATTGGGTAGCCATTAGATGTAGCTATTTGTTTTATGATATAAATTTCTTTATCAAAGTTAATTTTGTCCATTGGAATTGAAAATGCCCTATGTATCATAGAATTATAAGCTGCTAATTTATGTGTTATAGGATGATTTGAATTATATGGTATGGTTACATCTGTTTGTGTTGGTTTTCTGTATATTGAATAATTTAGTAAATTATTAACTTTTTCAATTTTTAAATCTAGAAAATTAATTGAATTATTTTCTTCAACTTCTAAAGTAAAATTAATTTTAGGATGCAAGGTATTAATATAATTAAAAAATATATCTAATTGTCGTTCGCTACCTACAAATCCTGCTAACACATCATCAACATATCTATACCAAAATACAATATTGTTTTTATAACTAGAATTAAAGATTTTGTTTTCTAAATTATCCATAAAAATATTTGCTAAAATTGGAGAAATGGGACTTCCCATTGGAAGACCCTCATTTTGAATATATACTTTGTTATCAAAAATAAAATAATTTTGACTAATGCATACATTAAATAAGTCAATTATATCTGATATTATTCCTGGATGGATATTTCTTTCATCTAATATCTTTTTAACTAGAACTATACATTCTTTAGGAGGAATTTTAGAGAACATATTAGTTACATCAAATGATACTAATTTAGTATTATTTTGTAATTTACATTTATTTAATTTATTTATCAAATCTAATGAATTTTGTACTGAATATTTAGATGTGTAACCATAATTATTTAGAATAGTATTTAATTTTTTAGCTACCTTAGTATTAGGAGTGTTAACATACGAAACTACTGGTCTAATTGGTTTTGACTCTTTATGTAATTTAATAGTTCCATATAACTCTGGACATTGAGGTTTTTTTTTTACTAGATATTTTTTATCATAGTCATTTAATAGATAATTTGAATCATTTACATGTTCTCTTATTTGGTTAGAAAATTTTTGAGTGGGATCGTTCTTTAGAATTTTGACATTACTTGACATTATGAAATCATTCACTTTAGATTTATAATCTTCTTTTTTTAAAATTACTGTTGAGTTACCTTTATCTGATTTTGTAATGACTAGGTTATTTTGATCTACTTTATTTTTGATTGATTTTAAAGCTAAAATGTCATTTTTAATAATTTGACTTTGACTTTTAAATTTATTTGGTTTTATGTCACTAATAAGATTTGCTATTTGCATTTTTTCATAAATAAAATTATTTGAATTTGTTCTCAAAGCTATTTCAGAATCAGTGGCTAAAATTTCTTTTATATTATTAGTAAATTTAGGTGGTATGCAATATTTTAAACCTTTATCTAAAAATTTATCATTATTTGAAAAAATGGTGTCTGATAGATTTACAAACCGAGGAGCAAAATGTATTGGTACATGAGAATTTACTATGTTATTATGTTGTGTAAATTGTTTGTTGGTATGTTGTGAATTCATTAATTTTTCTAATTTACCTATCTGTTTTTTATATTTATCATGTTTCAAAATACTGACCTGTTCTCTAATTTTATCATCTAAGCAGTCAAATTCTACTGAATGCATTGAAAAAGTTAATTCTGAATGAACAGTTTTAATGTAAATGTCTAGAGCATCTCTTATTTTAAACCACTTTCTACTTTCCTCTTTTATCCAAGACCTTTTTAAATATCTTCATAATTTAAGGTAAACATTCAAAAGGTAGAAAGTGTTTCCCATTCTCGCAATGACTGTTTGAAAAATATATCAAATTATCTACCATTGAAAAAAGGTTTTTATATTAAAGCTGAATCATCACTGTCTATAACGAGGTATTAGGCTGAATTTACGAGAATTCAGTATTATTTGAAAAGCAAATATTATTAACGGATTAAATGCCGGTCTTTTATATAAAAAAATTAACTCTGCAGTTTTTCATCCTTTGCTAACAATTAATTTTAACGAAACACGTTAATTAACCTAAACATTTATGATAAACAATATTTAATGAAAATATCAACTATTAAAAATAAATTTTCTTAATGGATAGGTTAAATTTTAGATAAATATCTAATTATATACTAAAATTTGTTAAATATAAGAAACATGAACTCTTGTAATCCATAAAAAAACCTTTTTAGTACTCTCCTTCGATGCATAGGTGAGTGTATGAACCGAATCAAAGTCTTTTTTAAAAATGTAAATTACGAGTTGTATATTTTTTAATAACTGTTGTTGAATGTTTTGAAAATGAATCGTGAAAGTTTTTAAAACTAAATCCTAAATGTTTGTTGAAAGTTTTTAAAACGAGGCTTGAATGTTTGTAAAAAAGGGTCTTGACTGTTTTTAAAATTAGACTTGAATCTCTTTCTGACTGGTTCTTTTACGTAAAGACTGAGAACTATTCCTTAATTTGCTTATTTCTAACTAACTACTTATATTTTACAAACAATTTTTTCACATAATATATACAACAATCATATCTAACGTTCAATAATTTTTTTATAATTTAATATGGACGGAAAAGCTCTCAAATTATATTAACACTGAGGCTTGAAAGTTATAAATTCGACCAATATTTCCGAGTAACTCCTACGTCATACGTGCAGGTGCTCTTCTAAGCTTTTAAAGTTCGCGGAAACTAAACACTTCAACACGCAATGCAGGTGGTGTTGTTGTCGAGCACTTGTAATTCTGTTAATTTGATGTCATACGTGCAAGTGCTCTTCTCAGAAGAACTTTCAATATACACTTTTGTAGATATTTGAAAATCCTTTTATATGTTTAACGGAAAAATATTCTTAGAAAATTTATAATTTGTTCGTTTGTTTCTTACCTTTAGAATTATATTTTTATTATTATTTTTTTAATGATAAGTTTGATTATTTTTATGTTTGTTTCAATTAATTAGTGTTGATTCTATTTTTTATGGAATGCGATTACCTTTTTTATTAGTTATTTGCTTTCAATTGGCCTAATAACGATTTTGTTTTTGATTTGATCATCATAATACATATCTTTTACTGAAATTAATCTTTTCTTTAATGAATAATTTTTTTTATAATATAACTTCGTCTCAATATATACGGCATGCTCTTCTTGTTGCCATTACAAATAGTAGTTCACGTTTACAGTAAGGTTGGCGATAAATGTAACATGTAGTATCTTGAATAATATTATCCGGCGTGATATTCTTAATTTTAAATTTATTTGGTTTACTATTTGTTGTACTCTAATTTATATAAATTTTCTAGTCCTTCATTTCAAATACCGATTGCTATGTCTCTGTTTTTAGAACGATTTAAAAGATATGGCCGGCATGTTGGGCTTAATAACATTTTAAGTGCTAATGGTCCCCCGAAAAACTAATTTCGTTTTCTTCAGAGTGCAATTTTCCTTCCAAGTATAGAGTTACCGCATTCGGTAGGTCGTTTTCAAACTTCTTGTACGAGTTTAAGGTCTAATGAACCTCGGAATTAGTTCAGATAATCAGCGTGAAATTCAAGAACTTACGAAAGGGGTTATAACGAGATTAAGGAATTGAAAATTAATCGGTTTGTAAACATATGTCACATTTTAAAGCACATCAAGGTTATAGATTAATTTCACCCGTTCGGTTCGGCTTAGTAAATGACTTTTTTCTACATCTATACATGTAGATGTATTATTTATTTTCTGCATAGTTTACAGAACGAAAATGTATGCCATTTCATATTTTCAGGAATCTCAAAAAGACTGATCGCTGCTAAGCAGGTGAAGTCCTGAGGCTCTGAAAAATCTAAGCAAAACTCGACCGAAGGAAATAATTCACTTTTAATATATAACGATATTTGATCGAAGACAATTTGGAGGAGTCTCGTATGTGTACGCTGCCCTAGCAGGTGCCAAACTTCGAGAGTTTTCCAAGGCGTTGCGCGAAATAATCTCCCGCATGTTCGCTGCATAAGCAGGATCACAAAGGAGAGTTATCTAGCTGGTATACGTATATTGGCTTAGTACCAACTGCAGATTTAAAAATCCATTTTTCACGAGGGTTCAGTAACAGAGAGTATTGGCAACAGAGGGTAGTTTGTTTTTTTTGGGTGGCATAATAACGTAATTAGCAACGGTAGGATACTATGTAACATGATATGTTAACTAAAAACGTAGTATATTTAAATTAATTATATTTATGGCTAACGCTAACACCATCTATTGTATAGAGTTTTTAACATAAACGATTCCTGTCAGTAATTTAAACTTTATACACGATCTTTAATGTGGCTTAGTCCAATACCTTAAACAACGATTCATTCTCTTATTGTCATTGGTGTTATACACAGGTATGTTTTTTGATTTTTATTTTTGGTAAAAGATTTTAAATATAATTTCTATAAATCTTGACAGATGAGAATTTTCATATGAATAATTATTTCAAGTATATTTTGAGGGCAATTTAAAAGTAATAATTGTAAATTTTTTTTATAAAAAAATACAAAATGGCGAGTTGAGTACTTTTTTGGAATTCTAATTGTTATATTAATTAATCTTTTGTTACTACTGTATTTTCTATAATATATCCTAATGATAAATGTAGATTTCGGAATACGCTGTTTTGTACTTTTTGTACGGAAAAAAATAAACGAACACGTGGCTGATGCTGACAATTTTTCACAGCATTGGAAAATACAATACCAAAAGACGTTACAAATTTTAAGTCAAAAGACGTTACAAATTTCAAGTTAAAAGACGTTACAAATTTCAAGATAAAAGACGTTACAAATTTCAAGTTAAAAGACGTTACAAATTTCAAGTCAAAAGACGTTACAAATTTCAAGTTCAAAGACATTACTGGGTTACTATCGAATTACCGCTGATTGGTTCTACATTGGTGCCCTTCACTGGACCACCCTCTCCTGGATCAACCAATGGATCAGATGAAAAAAAAATATAAGTCGACCAACGTAATTAAATGCATTTATAATATTATACAGCTGTCTCGTTTTTCTTTATTTCTTAAACGTAATATAAAAATCATTTTGGTATCGTCAACTGTATTAGAATAAGTTTTTGTAAAGAACTGTTTGCGGATTATTTTTTTGTAACGTATTCTCAATTCCATTCATTTTAGCACCAAGGAAATCTATTTATCTTTTATCTGTTTGTACATTTTCATATCATTTTTTTATCTTCATAGACAGTTTTTTCTGACATCTTTCTGTCATCTTATGATACTTTTTTAAATAACAGCTTAAAACAACTTTCTTCATTAGTATCATAAAAAATAAAAAGATTTCAGTGGCGCCCTTACAATTTCTTAAAGAAACAAATATTGTACAATAGTCAGAGCTAATGAACTTACTCACCCCTAGCCGAGGTATTTAACTATCATAATTTTTGCTGTGATAAACATTTATAAATTTTGTTAATTATTGAAGTATCTTTTACAACTAATTAAAGACGAAATTAAGATTAATGGTTGTTTTATTGTAAATTACATTTTTTCTTTTGGTATATTGTTATTTTTTCAAAAAAAGTTAACTAAATAATTTTATAAATTCACTATCAACAGGTAAATCATATTACAAATTATCGCCCAACGACCAACTAATATTACAAAATGACGCCCAACGTAATAATATATTACAACTATTTGGTATTTAGTTATTTAAATATATAGTTTTTTTTGTACTTCCCTTCAGAGTAAATTGAAATTGAAATAAAATTTGTAATGTCTTAAACAACGAGTAGTTTTATTTTCCGATAGTGGTAAACAATTAAAACCCGTTACCTACTACGTGCTACTTAGAAGTCAAGATCAACAGAACACTAGAACAACTTAACCTCCATCTGTTGCTACCCTGGGAACTCTTGATACGGCCTTATTTCGAGAGTTCGGTGGAGTAAACTATCCCAAAAATCTGGCGCCCGAGTAAATCTAGGAGCTACTGAAACCGGTGTTGCTATAGTGACATCTGTCTACGGCTACAATATTTATTTTTGGATTGTTAGTGGATTTCAAAAAAGCAGTATAAAAACCGGAATCTTCAACTGATAAGGCTTGTCTTGTCCCCTTGACGTTTCTGAATCCAAACTGTTTTTTGCTTATGTTTTCCTTCAGCTTATTACATACAACTTTATGGATAGTGTTAAGGAGTCGTGGTATTACCTTTAATAAAAAAAATGGTTTGAAGTCTTTTGCTCTGCACATACAAGGCAAGTGAAAAAGAATAACCATAATATAGTTGACGATTGTTATAATAACAGTAATATTAACCTAAAAAGAAAATATTGATAAAATTTTCTCTTATTATTGATTAAAGTTTTAAAACTTGTCATTTTTTATTGTTTTTTGCGTGTAGGTATATCTGTAAATCCCTATTTCGTATCCTTATTTTAAAGCAGTAGTCCTGGTGATAATATGCATGCGTCTGCGCTTATTATTTCGGTGTTCATTAAAAGTGATGTACGACCGAAAGTTCGTGACATATTTAACCGTTTCCAAACTTTTTTATGTATCAAGTTATGAATTACTGGTTTTAATTTGTTTGCGAAATTCGAATTTGTTTAGAGTTATACCGTTCATTTTCTCGGGTGATAAAGATTAAATATAAAAAAAAACATTTTTTCCTTTTAAGGGAAAATTAATTTTTAATTAATTCTACACACCAGTAGAAATGGTACATTTTGTTAATTAACTCTAATCAAAGTTTTATTTTTGTTCTGTATTATTTCTTCTTCCGAAAACTAGCAATTTTAAGACTATTTAAACAAAGTAAATCATACATAGCTCAAATATTACTGATGGGAACAACCAAATGAAAAACCCTAAATCAATATCACAGATTTTTATTGTTGGATAAAATTTCTCAGCTACTAGTTTCGGCCAAACTTAGAGGCCATCATCAGGCTATAAAAAACAGTTATGTTAATAGTGTAGATAAAGAAAGAAAGAAAGAAAGAAAAACAAACCCTAGTTTAACAACCAATTTGCTTATAGAATAAGATTTGGATTTAGTTTTTCTGTGGGTTCCATGGATTGGTGAAAACAATTTAAAATTATATATTTAACTCTATGTTGACCTAACAGGATCATTTAATCTGTCTTTTATTATCTCTGTCCTGTTTAAAAAAATCTCTCAATGGTTCTTCATATGTTTCAAAGTTATTCTTAATGTGGTATTTTTGTGTTTTATTTTTTTTGTAAACAAACTTTAAATTAGCCAAGAAATTGTACGCATAAACATTCTGCAAGTTGCAGAACAAGAGAATCTTTAAGGTATAAGTAAACTCAAGGCAAGCGAGTAAAACCCAATTAGCGGTTCTCCAAGAACAATACAACCAATTTCGTTTGCCAATAAACTTTCCGAAATAAATTTATTTCCCTGCATTTAAAATAGAGTTATCCAAAGTTTTCGACAAAATCAGATGAGTAGAAATTTTCTTCAGATATTTCGTATTGAATAAAAATTGATTCGTTCGCTTGTGCGAAAGTTTACAAACTTTTTTTTTTTTTTGGTTTCCTATATGGATCAGCATAATTTGCCAAATTAAGATATTTACTCGCCAGATTTTTAACTTTTTTTTAAATTTTTTTATCGCACAATAACTTCAACAGTTAATAGCCCCTAAGCAATATAAATTACAATTAAATAATTAAGTTAGTAACATTATAATGTGATCCCAAACATATCTTGCTTTTAATAAAATTTAATTTTTCTTTCTCTTTCTTTTCTTTTCTTTTCTTTTTTGGACAATTATATAAAATGTGCTTGTTAAAAAATTTCGAAAATATAGCACCAATCACAGAAAAAAGCTATCGGTGATATAGTAAAATAATAATTAGTAAATTTTTGTTTTTGTTTTTTTTTTTTAATTTGTTGGTAGTATGTTTCCATTCAATTTTCCAAAAATGTTTATATTGTTTCTTGAAGATTTTGTACTCAAAAATTTCTTCTGCTTTCTTGTCAACATTAATATTACCAATTTTACCAGTATGAGATGGTGTGTTACGGGTTTAATATTCTTTTTATTATTCTTCTTTATGTTGCTGAAGATTCTAAAAATAGATTAGTTAACTTATTAGTTTTGCAGTTCTTCTATAAAACACTTAGATATATTTTCAGAAATTTTCTTAAGTTAGGGGAGAGTTGTTATAGTCTCTTTCCTCTTTTGACAATATTTACATTGCATCTCCTTACCATAGATTAGAAAGAAAATTGATTGTAACAGGTCGGCTGAAAAGTCCCCGGTCTACCATAGTAAAACACAATATTTTGACAAAATTCAATTTTTTTATTCAACATAGTTGCCTTCAAGGGCGATACAGCGATTATAGGGACCTTTCAACTTTTCGATACCATTTTTGTAGTACTCAAAATAGGCTTCAATTTCGGCGATTACCTCAGTATCAGAGCCCAATTTTTTTCCCGCGAGCATTCTCTTTAGGTCAATGAAAAGGAAAAAGTCGCTGGGAGCTAGATCTGGAGAATACGGTGGGTAAGGAAACAATCCGAAGCCCAATTCATGCAATTTTGCCATCGTTTTCGATGTTTGTGACACGGTGCATTGTCTTGATGAAACAACACTTTTTTCTTCTTCATATGGGGCCGTTTTTTCGCGAATTCGGTCTTCAATCGCTCCAATAATGCACAGTAATAGTCGCTGTTGATTGTTTTTCCCTTTTCCAAATAGTCGATGAACAATATACCGTGTGTATTCCAAAAAACTGAGGCCTTAACTTTGCCAGCTGACTGTTGAGTCTTTCCACGCTTTGGTGGCGGTTCACCGGCCGCAGTCCACTCAGCTGACTGTCGATTGGACTCAGGCGTGTAGTGATGGAGCCAAGTTTCATCCATAGTCACATATCGACGCAAAAAATCGGGTTTATTACGACTTAACAGCTGCAAACACTGCTCAGAATCATCAATTCGTTGCTGTTTTTGGTCGATTGTGAGCACGCGCGGCACTCATTTCGCACAGAGCTTCCGCATACCCAAATATTCGTGAACGATATGTCCAACACGTTCCTTAGATATCTTTAGAGTGTCAGCTATCTCGATCATATTCACTTTACGGTCACTCAAAATCATTTTGTGGATTTTTTGATATTTTCGTCGGTAACCACCTCTTTTGGGCGTCCACTGCGTTCACCGTCTTCGGTGCTCATTTCACCACGCTTGAATTTTGCGTACCAGTCAATGATTGTTGATTTTCCTGGCGCAGAGTCCGGAAACTCATTATCAAGCCAAGCTTTCGCTTCAACTGTATTTTTTTCCTTTCAAATAACAATATTTAACACGAAATTCTTTTTTTTCCAACTTTTTGAAAATAACAAAAGTTGCTCCACTAAAAATGCAATATCTCGCAAACTAATAGTCCGACAGCTGTCAAATTTTTACACGAATCTTTTGAAGATTGATACTATCTAAAAATGAAATGGATTTAATTCTAGTGTCGTCATCTATAGGTCAGACCGGGGACTTTTCAGCCGTCCTGTTACTAACCCTTACTTTTTGGATGTCCATCTTATTAAGAATAACAAAAAACTCTTCGTTTTAATAAAACTTCCACTATTTATTTAAAAAACTGCTTTTTTAAACTCAATGACAGCCGTTTCGCTAGACAATTAGCATCGTCAGATTGACAATAGAAAGTTATTGTGACGTTGGCTGATTGGTGGATTTCATATACTGACATAAAAATCCAAACACTCAGTTTAAATGATTTTATTTTTATAAAATTTTGTATAAGTACTTACTGAAGCATAACAAGTAAATGATAAAAATTTCAGCCCTATCAGTTGATATTATTGGGACACGTACGCTATAGCGAAACCAGATTAAACTAAAATAAAAATAAGTAAATAACCAACTTAATACGTTAATTAAACCACGGATAAAATTAAGTCGTCTCCCACCAAATTGGTTAACTAACTCAGTGCTAATGTAATAAAAAAGAGGATGTCAACAGAGATGACATAAAAGAAATTCTACACTGAAATAGGTAGGTAAATTGGATGCAAGCTGAGTATAATACGTCTATTTACATTTATTATTATGTTCGGATTAAATTGCCAATATAATCAAGTTTGTTTTTGTAATTTTTACACGAAAATTATGTTTTTGTTTAATATAGTCTGTACAAGAATATCGAAATTATAAAAATAGATTCGTAATAACGTAAGTAACTGATTTGTAACTTTAACATGTGTTCTAAGTCTTAGAATGACCATCTCTTTTCTAGAGTGTTCAGGAAGGGTTGGTCGATCAGAGATCGGGCGGATTTGATGAAGTTTAGTTCCCTCTTCCAGTTGTCGAACAATGTAAAATACTAGGATTAATATTTGACTCTCGCCCTAATTGGAAACAGCACATATTGGATATTAAGGGCAAATTCCTTCTTAGACTTAATAATAACCTCCACTGCAGTGTACACACCGGCGAAATTTTCAGCGTTCTCCTAGAATTCAAAAGCCTCACCCCATTAAATAAAAACATTGCCATTTGTACAGAATCTTTAGCAGTAATCCATTCCATACGCAACATATTCACTGACCATCCCCTCGTTTAAAAGATCCACCATATTTATCAAAATCTTACCTCCCAGGGGGTAACAGTCACTATTATCTGGATACCTCCACACATCGGCATTACGGGCAATGAACTCGCTGATAACTATGCAAAAAAATCTGCCACACCCACCACCGGTTTTTCCAACATCCAGATATACAAAGATCTCAAGTATTGGAGAAATTCAATTTGTCAAACAACAGTTTCATTTGCAAGACCCAATTATATGAGTAATTGCCCGCATTTTGTAACAGTAATAATTTACGGAAAGTAATTTTAGGCAACCTAGAATCTTCCATCGATAATAACTTTAACAACCAATTTAAGGATTGTTTAAAAACGATGTGTTCTAAATACACGGCGCCAGTTTCTAGCCGTACCAAATAAACTGGAGTACTTCTAGGTAATAATAACAGTCTCTTGTAAAAGCCAACTTGTACCCTCTCAATTTCATGACAATATCGAAGTCCCCATACCAGAAGACAGTTGCAGAGGGTGTTTAGAACTATAGATTTAAATAGAGTAAGCCTAGAGTTCCACGCGGTGATTTTAGACCGAGCTAATATGGACATAACAGCACTTATGGATTGTGTGGCCTTTGATGTTGCTACTTTCGAAGGAAAATAAGTCATTCTCGCATTGTTAAATATTAGTTGCATAGTGTACTATTAAAATATTAAAAATTGTTCTTTGCATACTAAATTCCTCACGTAGGATTTCAATTTATTAAAGTTGTCACTACCGAAATTCGTCTGACAGTTATAAAATCACCGCTTAATCCCTTTAAAAATGATTTTTTTTTTATTTCTGCACTCTTAATATTCCGAGTTCATGCTTTCACAACAAAAAATATTAGGTAAAATCTGTATGAAACTCGAAAATATACTTTATTAGAGAGCCGCAGTCTTGTATATATTTACCAAGACCCAGATAATTTATGAAAAATATTGATTTTAGGTTTAACATATTACGAGTATTTGCAAATGTGGGAAGCGTAGGCGTTCGTCAGGGTGTTCTTCTCAATTATAGCTAGTTTTTTCAATACGTATTTTTTTACAGGATACTTGAACCTTCAATTTTATTCAACACATCAATATCACTATAACTATTCCTTAATTTTAACAAAAATAATAAGAAGAAGATATTTTTTCCTTGATTTTATTTATGCAATATTTGGCTACTCGTATTTTGTAATCTAATCGATTTGTTTATAACTTCCATGGTTAATTCAATTATCATTAAAATAAAAAATTCAAACGATAAATTTAACATTTTAGTGTCTGGTATTGCCACCTCTGGCTCTAATATCATACCTCATACTCCGTGGAGGCTTCTTACCAGGTCACTTATGTAATCTAAATCCAAATTTTCCCATTCTTCTATTAAAACATTTTCCAACTCAACAAGGTTGCCTGGAGCGATATTACGAGTTCTTATGCGCCTGTCCAGGTAGTTCCAAACATGTTCAATTGGATCTAGGTCTGGACTAACTGCTGGCCAATCTAAAACCTGGATACCAACCTCTTGAAGGTATAATTTCACTATCATTTAGAATTTAGAATAGCATATACATGTTAAATGTGAATTTCCTTTCCCAACCGAAGTTATAAAAACTCTCTGCTTTAACAAGATAGGAGTGGCAATTTTTAAAACGCCTACAATTACTTACCAGTTCTCAAAATTCAAAATCCGTGTAAATAGCCAACGTTGTCACAAAAAAGAAATCAGTAAAGAGGTTGCAATAAAAAACAAATAAAACCGTACTGTATAAAATACACAGGCAATTTGTCAATAAAATACCTGATGCTGCAAACATTAAATTTCAAATTTATTATTATTTAAACCGTGATTGGTTATACACAATAACTAGGCCATCCTTAAAATGAATTCAACGCAAGCCATTTGAGTTTGAAAATGTATATGCTATTCTGATGCAGATAATACCTCTAATTGCCTTTCACAACCATTTTAATACGGAATTCTTTAAGACCAGAAATAACAATTTCACCTTCCAAAAAGCACCATACCTTATCTAGTGGAAAAATTATTTATCTTGCCTGCTTTCGTACGTTTTGCATAAAATAAAAACAATAAATTGTTTGGAAAACAAGCGGATGTTGTTTAAAAGCGAATTCATTATTAACGGCACCCGGACATCAAAGGAATATCTCTGGAGATAGACAAGTAATCTACCGACACTGTAGTTTAAAGTCAGCAAAACAAAAACAACACAATACAGCGACTGAACGTTGGACACAAAATTAATGCAACGGGAACCGACCGCCGCCGCACCGCTTCGGTAATACATTTTCATTTAGTGTTTTCCCAAAGGATATACCTACAATATCCCCGTTTTCCCCAAAAGTGGACTATGGTCATTAGTCGTAGAAATAAATTGTATACATATTGACCGAAAAATTTAATTGGGAAAATTTAATGCGATTGCATTTGTATACATTATGCAGTTTGATTCAATTACAATTTATGGCTGTAATTAATTGTAAAATATTTTTGTGTAAAGCGTAGCTTAAAAAAAAATTCTAAAAGAGGTTCAAAGTTCTAAATAGAATTTTCAAGGGCCTAGGATTAAAAAGTTAATTATAAAAACCGAAATAAGTGATATATCACACAAACAATTTTCATTTCTTATCTCAGAAAAAAAACACCTGTACTATTTCACTTAAATAATTCTTAATCTGCCATTTTAATAGTATATTTAGTTTTGTATTTGTCATTTTGTTTGTGGTTTTTGTGTTATTCTTTCTTGTTGTTATTCGGAAATATAAAAAAACTGTTCTTTTAAGAACAAAAACAAAAGTAATAAGTGAAAAAATGCCAAAACAACTAAATATTCGCTGCAAAGAACTGGTAGCTTCTTTGATAAATTTTTTTGAAAGAGAACGAGACAATAGTGGTCCTTTCATACCTGTTGCTGCTGTTAGAGAGGTTAGTAAAAAGTTTTAAACAGTATATTAGACAAAATATTATTGTATTGTGGATATCGTGAAAACATTTGTGTGTTTATTTAACTTAGTTATGGATATCCATCAAGTAACAGCCAATTCAATCAAAAATATTTTATTTTAGCGTGTGGCAGCTGCACTCAACCTCAGTATGGTGACAGTTTCCAGTATTTCAAAAACTGTGAAAGGCCATGGAATCTTAAAGTCGCCTCCAAAGAAACGTCGGTATATGAAAAAATAATAACTATTACCGATGTATTAAATACAAGTGGAATTCGAAATGTAATCTACAATATGTATGAAAAAAGTAAGCCTTTTTTCTCTGAACACAACTATTTATATTGTTTTTAATTGTAAGACCAGAAAAAATAATATTATTTTTTTGTTTTCAGGAAAGGATGTAACTTTAAATTCTTTACTTGCTGAATTAAAAGTAAGGCACTTATCTGAAGGTCTTTATCAAATTTATTAAAGGAAATTGGTTTCAAATGGAAAAAAGATGAACCAAGACGGGGGCTCATGGAGCTTCCTGATATTGCTGTAAAACGGGTTAGATTTTAAAGAAACTACATTAAAGAAAATGAAGCAGGTCTATATAAATTCGTTTTTATTGATGAAACGTGGATATCTTAAAATCATATATAAAATAATGATAAAAGGAGTGTCAAAACGACTAAAGTTGATGGTAAAAGGTAAACTCTCCGGTTATTTTAGTATAATTAATAGTATATGTCTCTGTACCTATTTACATGGTAATTTTAAATGTTTCTGTTCAACAATAAGTTTTATTTTTCGTAGATATATCATACTCCATGCTGGGAATGAAAATGGGTTCATTGACGGTGCGAAAGAAATATTTTCCTCAAAAACCAAATTAAGCCATTACCATGGTGAAATGATTTAGGGTAATTTTTTAAAGTGGTTTGAGAACCAGCTGTGAATTAATCTCACAGAACCCAGCATAATTGTTATGGACAATGCTCCATATCACAGTGTTTTTCTCCATAAAACACCTAATACAAGTTGGAACAAATCACAAATTAAAAAATTGTTGACTAGTCAAAACTTTGATTTCACAGAAAATATGCTAAAAGTTAAACTTCTGAACATTGTTAATAGGTTAGAAATGAAAATAATACTTTGAATTTTAAGCTTAACTTTAATTTTAAGAAATAAACCACCAGTCATATAACAGGTCGGCTGAAAAGTTCCCGGTCTACCATAGTAAAACACAATATTTTGACAAAATTCATTTTTTTTTATTCAACATAGTTGCCTTCAAGGGCGATACAGCGATTATAGCGACCTTCCAACTTTTCGATACCATTTTTGTAGTACTCCTTCGGTTTGTCCTCAAAATAGGCTTCAGTTTCGGCGATAACCTCAGTATCAGAGCCAAATTTTTTTCCCGCGAGCATTCTCTTCAGGTCAGAGAAAAGGAAAAAGTCGCTGGGGGCTAGATCTGGAGAATACGGTGGGTGAGGAAGCAATTCGAAGCCCAATTCATGCAATTTTGCCATCGTTTTCGATGATTTGTGACACGGTGCATTGTCTTGATGAAACAACACTTTTTTCTTCTTCATATGGGGCCGTTTTTTCGCGATTTCGGTCTTCAATCGCTCCAATAATGCACAGTAATAATCGCTGTTGATTGTTTTTCCCTTTTCCAAATAGTCGATGAACAATATACGGTGTGTATCCCAAAAAACTGAGGCCATAACTTTGCCAGCTGACTGTTGAGTCTTTCCACGCTTTGGTGGCGGTTCACCGGCCGCAGTCCACTCAGCTGACTGTCGATTGGACTCAGGCGTGTAGTGATGGAGCCAAGTTTCATCCATAGTCACATATCGACGCAAAAAATCGGGTTTATTACGACTTAACAGTTGCAAACACTGCTCAGAATCATCAATTCGTTGCTGATTTTGGTCGATTGTGAGCACGCGCGGTACCCATTTCGCACAGAGCTTCCGCATACCCAAATATTCGTGAACGATATGTCCAACACGTTCCTTAGATATCTTTAGAGTGTCAGCTATCTCGATCATATTCACTTTACGGTCACTCAAAATCATTTTGTGGATTTTTTTGATATTTTCGTCGGTAACCACCTCTTTTGGGCGTCCACTGCGTTCACCGTCTTCGGTGCTCATTTCACCACGCTTGAATTTTGCGTACCAGTCAATGATTGTTGATTTTCCTGGCGCAGAGTCCGGAAACTCATTATCAAGCCAAGCTTTCGCTTCAACTGTATTTTTTCCTTTCAAATAATAATATTTAATAAGCACACGAAATTCTTTTTTTTTCCATCTTTTTGAAAATAACAAAAGTTGCTCCACTAAAAATCTCGCAAACTAATAGTCCGACAGCTGTCAAATTTTTACACGAATCTTTTGAAGATTGATACTATCTAAAAATGAACTGGATTTAATTCTAGTGTCGTCATCTATAGGTCAGATCGGGGACTTTTCAGCCGACCTGTTAGATGGCTGACCATTTAGCCAAGCAGTATGGACACAAAGTGCTACGTTTACCCACATATCATTGTATTTTCAATCCCATAGAACTGATATTGGGTACATCAAAACAATATTATAACAGACACATTGGCAGAAACGGAACCACTGAAACATACTGTTTAAATATGTGATCTAAAGCTCTTAAAACGATTACACCAGAAATTTGGAAAAGAACTATCCATCATACTGAAGAGAAAATTTTTAAATGGTTTGATAGAGAGAGATTGTTGGATACACTAGAGATTGCACCTATAATTATAAATCCCAATGAAAAAACTGAAACTAGTAGTGATGAATCTAATTATAGCGAATAAAAGCAAATATTATACTCTTTATTTTATTAAACCCATATAGCTAAAAGGAAAATAAGTTTTTTTTGGATAGTTTTATTCGAATCGATCTTTAAATCTTGTGAACTTATAAAAGTCCGGCAACACCGTCTATACGTGTTGACGTAAAATTATGATGACGTGTATCAAATTTTGTTTTGCACCGACTATAGTATATTTTAGTTTTGTAATTTCTTTATTTATTTTTCTATCTTCTACCTATTAATCAGTTTAATTATCTAGTTGTTAGGACTATTTATTTCCTTTTCTTGATTATGCGTTGTTTCGATGTTAATTTACTGTCCAAGGTATTTTGTTTTTTGGGTATTTGGACATTATTGATGTGTACTTCGGGTGTTTGAGTTTTGCATAGCGTGAAGGTAAGGTGGATGGATTAATTTTCATTTATCTTTATTCTCCATCTTTCAACCCAATTTTGGAGGGTGTTCAGATGTTCTTGTAGGCTAATTACTGATCTTTCAGGGTTATTGTTCACCGATAATATAAGGTTGTATCATCGGCAAATGTTCCAAGTGTAGTATATATGCGTGGAGGTTGGCAGGTCTGATATACAGCAGCTACCCAAGAACACTTCCCTGTGAAACTCCTGCTTTTATTGGTTGGACTTCTGATGTTTCATTTACCATTTTTATTTCGAATTTTCGATCACTGAGATAGGATTTAAGCAGGGTAAAGTAGGAGGCAAGGATTTGTTTGATTTTATATAGTCCTTTATGCCAGACGCGGTCGAATGCTTGGCTGACGTCCAGGAATACCGCATCTGGTAGCATCCCCAGTACTGGATGACAGACAGAGTTAGTGAATAGACCTTAAAATGTCAATTGCAGTCATCTTAAAGTTATTTTAGGTGTATTAATAAATCAAAAACGTTTCTTCTGAACAGCTGAACATTATTATTAAATTAAGGTTGTTTTAAAGAAACAAATATTAATTTATTTGTGGATAAACTAATAATTTAATAAAAATTCAAATAAAAACCTATTGTAGCAGTTGTTAACTTGCTGCGCTGAAATAAATTAAAACATAAAGTGTAATTCCGTTGGCATTTCGGTTCATTTAAATTTACTCTCCGTATCAATTTAACTAAGACCGAAATTGGGTGTTCTAAAACGGATGAATCCTATCAATTCTCATAAAATGAATTAGAGATTCGATTGGTATCGATACAGTCTGCACAAAAGACCCGTCATGATATTGACTGGCAGATATTTGATTAGTACGCATCTCGCAGTAGCTTAGGTATGTGAAATTGATTAAAATCAAAACTGGCGAAAATGGCAGTTTGTCATATTAGAAAGGTTCATTAATTAGAAATATTTTAATCATAGTAAATACTTTCGAATTAAAACGCAAAAAGTAAGTTTGAATCAAAATTTTACTCTCTTTATATTTTAAAATTGCGAAAAAAGTGTGCAATTTTGGAAATAATATAGGAAAACAAAAATTACTTCTGGAGACAAGACCATTGTTATTTTTGCATGTGGCACATTTCTTTTACTGGGAAATGGAGCGAAGGAGAAATAAAAAGAGATAGGCAAAGATATATAGAATTCTGCATGGTCCAAGCAAAAATAAAAAAGTGGGACTTTTAACTAAAGCAAATGGGAACTTGCCCCACTGCTGCAATGGAGGTGATTTTAAACTTAACCCCACTGCACATTCTGCTAGAAAGTGTAAGGAAGAAAACAATGATCAAAGAAGGAATTATCAGGGAAAAACCTCGATCGCTTCCATTTGATCAAACTTAGGAAATGCCCCAAGATGATATGTTAAAGAAATTCAACTTTGTAAGAAAATTCATCACAAAGTTAAGTAATAAATCTGAATGGGATGAAGACACCATACAGAATTTAAACCAGAATGCTATAAAGTGGTATACGGACGGTTCCAAGCTAGACGAGGGAACTGGGATAGGAGTTTTTGGACCGAGAGCCAAATACTCAGATAGCTTGGGCACATACAAGCAGAAGTCCGCGCCATCGAAAGATGTGTGGAATTCAATATTGGAAGAAACTACCGCAGACAGTTCGAAGATGGTTTGGGAATGCCTAGGCAAACTAAATGAACTGGGCCAGAAGAACACTGTCACCCTCCTATGGGTCCCGGGACACATAGGAATAGAGGGAAACGAAACAGCAGATAAGCTGGCAAAAAAAGGAGCTGAAACCCCACATTTGGGACCAGAACCATCTTGTGGGATCAGCAGTAGAGTAATCTTAGAAAAACTAAGGGAAGAAATGGAGAAGGAAAAATCCAAGTACTGGAATCAGCTGGAAGGACTGAGGCAATCTAAGATACTACTGGGGAACTATGACCAGAAGAGATCTCTTAGCTGCCTCAACCTCAGTAAAAAAAGGCTCCGAATTTTAACGGGAATATTAACAGGGCATTGCCGGTTAAGAAGCCACATGAAGAAACTAGGGTTAGCAGATGAAACAAAGTGCAGATTCTGTGAGGAAGAGGATGAAACCTCAATACACATACTCTCAGAATGCCCTGCCTAGCAGAATTCTAGGGCTAGATACCTAGAAGCACATGAAATAGAAGAAGGGGATCTAGCTGATTTGAAGCCCGACGATGTCCTAAACTTCCTCAGGAAAATAGGACTCGAGGAGCTGCTATAAATCTGAGAAAACATCAGAACATGACAAGTAAGGAGGGATACAATAGATCCTATAGATCGCAGAAACTCCAACACTAGTGGTAGTGCCGATAAGAACAAATTTTATTGACAGAACCCAACAGTGTCTCTTTGTGTCAAGGAATATTATAATTAATATCATCTAGAATTTGTATTTGGATACTGGTATACAGAATTCTTTTACCAATGTTGGATCTGACTTTATTATGCAATTTTTGAATGTTTTTTTTGACGATTGGCCTACTAGAAGTAGAGATACAAGGTGTGTCGTGCTAACTTTACGTCAAGTTAGCAAAACCGTTAATAAAAAAAAACTAAAAGAGCTGCAAATTTTTGGTTTGGACTGCATAAAAGCTGCAATTACTGCAAAAATAAATTTTATATTATGCCAAAAGTGTGCTAACTTTATGAGCGTGCTTTTTAAAAAAAGAAAGAACCAATGCAAATGAATTTTAATAAGTACTATATAATCAGGGTCGCATGAAGACAAACAGTTTAATAATAAGACAAAACAAAATAAATAAAAAATTACGTTTTTCAGCAATTTTGTATAAGCAAGTTCAGAACATTTTTATTAACGATTTTTTTTTATTAAAACATGTAAAATATGAAATATCAGACAAACTGAAATATTTCCATTTTTTGTATTTTCAACATAACTCTAATAAATTACTTTTATAAACGAAACCTTTTAAATATGCGTGGAAGCAGAAAATTAAACGAAAAAATCAGGAAAATAACTAACGCCATATTTTCCTGCTTTATTGATTTGTAATTCCAGTATACAACACGATTTTCAGCGCCATCTAGAGTATAAAGCTTCAACAAAATAAAACTCAACGTAAGGACAGATCCCAACATTTTGAAATCGATTTTAACATCTAACTTTAGTTTATCCATGAAATAATTGCAAGTTTGTGTCATAGATGGCATTGGAGGTTTTTCGTTTAAAAGTCTAGACTCATTAAATATTTCTAGAATAGTTGCGAACACAGCAAGGTTGTTATTCATAGATATACATTTTCTAGTTCCAAGTTAACAACGTTTGTTTTAATCAAAGGAAAGGTCAATAAAATTGTTGTTAAAGCATCAGGTCAGGTCAGTGGAACGTAAATTATTAATAGGAAAACCAGTAAGAGAAAATGAACATTTTCCAACTAGAAAAGCGGGAAAACTATTAGAAGAGAGATGCTGGGTCCAGTAAATATATAACTGAAAATATATTAATGTTAAATTTCTACGTTATGTTAAATTAAAGTAGCATTTTCTTATTAGTCCAGTCAATAAAGGACCAAAAATGAGGTGAAGTGTGTGATAATAAAATAAAATGGAGTTCTTAAAATTTTTTCCTTGCATTTAAATTGTTTATTTATCAAACAAGTTTTAACTGAATCGCCCAATCGGGTTATTTTCTACAGGGGTGTCCATTATCACCAAAAGGGCTGTATTATTACGTAAATTCTCCACTTTAAAACTTTCAAAATTACGACCCTGGTTACGACCTCCCCCACATTTTATTCCATCAGATTTTCCTGGGGCAAAGTAGTAACCCATATTTAATTTTTCAGTTTTTGGTCATATTTCCAATTACATCTCAAAATAATTAGACTCGAAAAATGTTTGACACAAAAATGAAATTTTGGCGGTCATTAGTAAGTAGAATTCAGCCGCCATTTTTTCAATTTTAAAATCCCACAAAACAAATTCTTTATTTCTTGTGTTACAGACTATATTTTATGTTTATGTAAATTGTTACTAATTCTCTATTTGACATAATTGATTGTATCGAGTTGTTAATTTGAGGTTTCATAAGTAATAAATATATTTATAGGTTTCTAAATATATTCTGAATAAAGTAAAAAAATGAAGCAAAGAAAGTTCTTGCATATGCGATGAACATTGGCTTTTGTACGTATAGCAGATCCATTCTTTGGGTAAAAAGGTAAACTTGTGTATTCGTGAGGACATTTTGATCACCTACTATAATTAAATTTTGTTGTATTTTCTTAGTCTTTGTTCTAATTTAATTTTTGTGACTTTTTGTTCAATAATTAACTTTGTAACTTTGCATCGGTTATAACTTCATAATTTTCCAATCAAAATATTCCAAAAAAAAGCTAGACGATGCTAGTTGTCTAGCGAAACGGCTGTCATTGAGTTTAAAAAAACAGTTTTTTAAATAAATAGTGAAAGTTTTGTTAAAACGAAGAGTTTTTTTATTATTCTTAATGAAATGGATTTCCAGGGAAAAATTATCTAAGTCTATTGCAACCGGTCGTTCAAAAATTAAAAAAATGGTGGGTAACAATAATTACAAAGTGTCCGCCAAAATTTGAATTGACGTCAAAAGTCAAGCCATTATGAAGGAATTAAGTAGGTAGCCTTGCAAAATAAATAAAATACCAGTTTAAAAGTGGATTTTGACAACGTCAAAACACCGAACGATTGAATAATATATCTCGGGTGGATTTGTGAGAATTTGGGCGAAGTAGCTTTTGATTAGGGATATAGTAAAGGCAATTCTGACATACCCGATTGGGGTTATTATTCGATGTGACATTTTAGGTGGTTAAATATGTAAAAGATTTCAGTAAGAATGATTTTATTCAAATAGTGTACGATGGACTACCCCCTTGTAAAGGTAATGCTACGAGTCCTTAAAAATTATCTAATAAAATTTTACAGGACTAGTGGTATTTGAGATGTATATTTTTTTAACCATACTGTACAGAAAACCAATTTAATAATACCTTTTCAACAAATCTACTTTTGAGACTTCCTTTTTAATTATAAAAAGTAGAAATTCGAAAGATTCAGAAGTTTTAAATTTAAAATACGTGTATTCATAATCAAGAGATAGAAGGAAACTGAGTTTACAAAGAATAATATTTAATAAATATATTATTTTTTAAGACGAAATATTTACATTCGTTTGATCGTTCAATAATTTTAACAAAAAAATATACTCGTCAAACTCAACTTCAACAACTCTAATGTCTTTGCTTTCTTCCGCTTCTTCTTGCTCAAATAAAAATTTCTCAACTGACTCTTCGTCGATATCACCTCAATATTCATTTGTGACATTTGATACACCATTGGAGCAAGACTGGCCTTGGCAATTACTGCACGCTACTTAACAAAACAATCCGAATTTCTTGCAGCCACAGTTTCCACTGCAACCTTTTTTTTAATTACAAAAAATGGTATTCAAAAGTTTTTCTGGAACAGGTGGAAGTGAAGAATGAATTGATTCCAAACTATTATCGACTAACATCCAACCCTAGTCTTCCGGATTCAATTGATTGCCCAACCACACTTGGACTTGATAATCCTACCCTTTTATTATTTCGCGTACTTTTTGCAAAGCTTAAATATCTATACTTATAAGACAAGTAATTTTTTTGGAGCTCCATACATTGAAAGAAGAAAGCAAATCCCATTTGTAACAATGACTGAGGAAGAAAAGTTCATGTCTTCTGCGCAATTAATTGATGATGTTTGTAGATGGCACAGATTTTAATCTTTCAAATGGTGATATCCCAAAAATGGTAGGTCATGGCAAAAAAAAATATTAGGGTAAGTCCGGGGGAGATGGCCATAGTTTTTTGATACTGTAAAAAAATGGTGATTATAATGCTTTTTTCAATGTTTTTATTGATAAAACGAAAACTTAACATTACATTTGTCAATAAATTCAACTAAAACTGAAAAATAATGTTGCAAACAAACAGAGCGTAAATTCTCTAAAAACATTACTATGGCCATCTCTCCCGGAGTTGTCCGGGAGAGATAGCCATGGGGTTAAGTAAAATGGTTACATGAAATTACTGCTTTTTTTTGCCTTTAATCTTTCCGCATTTTTGGCAAAAGTCGCCATAAGAGGTACAAGTTTCATGCAACCACTTCAAACAATTTACACATTTAATCCAGTCTACTTTCAGTTTTGTTAGGTTGTAGTCTTCGCCACATCCAATGCACAAGTTTTCTGTAAAATCTTCATCACCACTTGCTTCACTTTCTAAAACAATAGGACTTTCATCATCTTCACTGCTTGAAGATACTGAAAATTTTCGTTTTTTAGCTTTCTTTTGGGTAGTGTTTCCTCTTATCATTTTAAGTTGCTTTTTGACCTCATTTCCTTTCAACTTTTTTTCTTTTTCCCTTCGAACTGCTAAGTGCTCCGGTGATGTTAGAATTGATGCCACTTGCTTGGCTCGTTTCCTAACTACAACGGCTTTCTCCAAAACAACAGGGGACAAATCGACCAATATCTTGGAAGGGGTGATAGTTTCGGTATTGTCTTTGGAACACGATGGCAATGGTTGTACTTCAGAGTCATCAGTACCATTTGCTCTAGTTGGTCGTTGCTTTTGCTCAATTTGAGTTGGAGAAATATTTTCGAACATGGTTTCTTCGTTAGAGAAGGCGTAATCTGGAATTATTTCGCGATTAAAAGGCATGATCCCCGTTGCTTTAAATCCTGACGAGCCATTTTGAGTTGTAGCGGCCTTGCCCCAGGCTGGAGTGAGAAGTTCACCAAATTGATATCGAGTAATTCGTCGTCCGACATGATTCTTAAGCCACAAGCGACACGTTTCGTAAAAATGGCTTTTTAAGGATTTGAAAAAGCTGCAGTCTAATGGCTGCAAATAGTGTGTGGTATGGCTCGGCAAGCATAAAAGAATTACTTGATGTGTTTCGGCAAATTCAAGCATCTCTACAGAATTCACATGTGAAGCGTGACCGTCCAGAATTAATAAAACCACACCTAACGGTTTTCTTGGTATAAAATGATCACGCAACCATTGAAAAAAAGTGCAGCATTAATATAGGCAGACTTTTCTGACATGTATAAGACTGATCCGGGGGTAAATTGTCCTCCCATTCCTTTTTTTTATTTTTCCCTTTCATTATTACTGCAGGAGGTGTAAAGTTACCTTCCGCATTGCAGCAAACAACCAAGCTAATCGTTTCTCCTTTTTCTGTGGAAGTTACAGTTGAGACCACTTTTGAACCTTTTTGTGCGAGTACTTCTCCTGGCCTGTTGTTCAATTGAAGGCCTGTTTCATCGATATTAAAAATGTTGGCAGGCTTATCAAATAGAGAATGTTCGGTCATAATTTGTTCTAGTAGGTAAAAATACTCTCCGACTTCTTTTTTGTTCATTGCGGATGTTCTAGCTAGCGAAACACCTTCTGATTTGCGAACGGTAATGCGAGGGTTTCGGCTTAAAAACAAACAAAGCCAATCATAACCAGCTTTTTGGGTTTCTTTGTTGAACCTGTGTTTAATATTTAATTGTTCAGCAAATTGAAAAGCAATAGTTCTTAAATCATCTCGAGTCAACGGAAAACCTTTGCTTTGCATGTTCAAAATATGTCGAGAAAGGCGATCTTCGTTTTCTCTCCCAAAGACACTGCTGGGTCCCATAGATCCCTTTTCCGTGTTTCCGGATTTTATTCTACGTTCTAAAGTTTTACGTGGTATGTTAAACATTACAGACGCTCGTCGAACAGACATATTATCATTCTTCACACTATTTACAGCATTTATCAAATTTTCTTGCGACCAATTGCCACGCATATTTACAGCTTTTCTTTGGTATTTGTTCGGCATCTGCAAAAAATACCTTTCATAACACAATTGCAAGAAATAACAATCTGTAGCAGCATAATAAACTCATAATGCATATGGCCATCACTCCCTGAAAAAAGTTGGCCATCTCTCCCAAAAGTCCGGTAGAGATGGCCCACCCAACAATTCAATCCACATGTTGCATTAGAACCGTATTTTGAGGTTATAACGTCACGTTTTACATCGCAATATAAAAATTAGCTGTTTAAACGACGGAAAAATGACCAAAATCGCTAAAAATACACATTATATGTACTTACGGTTAAATATTTTGAGCAGCAATAACAAAGAAACGCATTTATTTTCTTTAAAATTCACTTGAGACACCGGCAATTCGCACAAACGAATGGCATTGACCTAACGCAGGCGTCGACTGCTCTGCGAGCTCTGCGTATCGGTTTAACATGAAATGAGGCGATATGGCCATCTCTACCCTATGGCCATCTCCCCCGGACTTACCCTAGAACGTGTTTTGTAGGAAATTTTATAATCTACAATTTTATTTGAACTATACAGTGCGTTTCAGATAAAAGTAACCACCTTTAATAACTTTTGTAATACTGGTATTTAGGAAAAATCCAAAAACACGTCAATTTATGTTGGAAGGAGCAAGCATTATAGCTTATTTAAACCAGCATCCCTTCCTTTTTTTTAAATTACTTCTCATATTTTTTAAGTAAAATTTGGATACACCTCTTTGAGCTGATTTCAAAAATACTTGTAGGTTAAAGTGGTTAGTTTATGAGATAAACAATTTTTCTTTTAATAGCACAAATTTTAATTTCACCTTATTTGCCTGTAATCAAATGGGTTGTACAGTTGACACTCTTTAATCTTTTTAACTGTGCTATTTATTCTACTTCAAATATCCAAACAACAAAAAACTCTACTTTTTATTAAATTTTGACATTGTCAACTAGAATTTGTAGTCACTATTGATAGTGTACTTTGATACATTATTTACTTTGTTTCGCTGAAATGGTTTACTCTTTGCCATCAGAAATGATTGAAATTGTAGGTTTGTACTACCAAAATAATAATTGTGCAAGAGCTGCTGCTAGAATATTTAACGAATTACATAACGGAAAAAATTGTTTTGCAAGGTTAGCCCTATTTTTGAGTCCATTTTGACAGGAATATTTATTGCTAAATAAAATTAAATACTTTGTCGAAACTAAAAATTTTGAGTTTAATTTATAGAGCATTGCAAGGACTTTGTAAAACATATCTCACTTGACGCCGATTGCAATTAAAAAAAAAACTTGAAGTAATACTTACTTTGGCTTAGAGTCAAAGTAAAATAATGGTAAAAAATTTTAATCCGTTAATACAGAATCTACTTAACAGGTCGCTGAAAAGTACCCGGTCTGACCTATAGATGACGACACTAGAATTAAATCCATTTCATTTTTAGATAGTATCAACCTTCAAAAGATTCGTGTAAAAATTGGACAGCTGTCGGACTATTAGTTTGTGAGATATTGCATTTTTAGTGAAGCAACTTTTGTTATTTTCAAAAAGATGGAAAAAAAGAATTTCGTGTGCTTATTAAATATTGTTATTTGAAAGGAAAAAATACAGTTGAAGCAAAAGCTTGGCTTGATAATGAGTTTCCGGACTCTGCGCCAGGAAAATCAACAATCATTGACTGGTACGCAAAATTCAAGCGTGGTGAAATGAGCACCGAAGACGGTGAACGCAGTGGACGCCCAAAAGAGTTGGTTACCGACGAAAATATCAAAAAAATCCACAAAATGATTTTGAGTGACCGTAAAGTGAATATGATCGAGATAGCCGACACTCTAAAGATATCTAAGGAACGTGTTGGACATATCGTTCACGAATATTTGGGCATGCGGAAGCTCTGTGCGAAATGGGTGCCGCGCGTGCTAACAATCGACCAAAAACAGCAACGAATTGATGATTCTGAGCAGTGTTTGCAGCTGCTAAGTCGTAATAAACCCGATTTTTTGCGTCGATATGTGACTATGGATGAAACTACACTACACGCCTGAGTCCAATCGACAGTCAGCTGAGTGGAATGCGGCCGGTGAACCGCCACCAAAGCGTGGAAAGACTCAACAGTTAGCTGGCAAAGTTATGGCCTCAGTTTTTTGGGATACACACGGTATATTGTTCATCGACTATTTGGAAAAGGGAAAAACAATCAACAGCGACTATTACTGTGCGTTATTGGAGCGATTGAAGACCGAAATCGCGAAAAAACTGCCCCATATGAAGAAGAAAAAAGTGTTGTTTCATCAAGACAATGCACCGTGTCACAAATCAATGAAAACGATGGCAAAATTACATGAATTGGGCTTCGAATTGCTTCCTCACCCACCGTATTCTCCAGATCTAGCCCCCAGCGACTTTTTCCTTTCCTCTGGCCTGAAGAGAATGCTCGCGGGAAAAAAATTTCGCCGAAACTAAAGCCTATTTTGAGGACAAACCGAAGGAGTACTACAAAAATGGTATCAAAAAGTTGGAAGGTCGCTACAATCGCTGTATCGCCCTTGAAGGCAACTATGTTGAATAAAAAAAATGAATTTTGTCAAAATATTGTGTTTTACTATGGTAGACCGGAGACTTTTCAGCGGACCTGTTACCCTGGGGTTTTTCAAAAATATTGTTCCTCCTAATGCTTCAGCTTTTGTCCTTTCGTCCACTCTGTATAAATATTTAAAAATAATCCAACAATAGTTTTTATTTAAGAAACAATTTAAAAATATTGTAATTATGTTTTAAATATAGTAGGTAAATTGAAGTATTTTTAAATTAGCTTTTATATGAAAAATAAATAAATAAATAATAAAAAAAATATAAATTAAAAATGTGATTTCCTTTATTCACTCCTTAGATTTTTAATTTCTTAATGAAAGAGAGAAAATTTTTTTTCTTATTTTTCCGTCAGCGATATTTTCTAAAGCTTTTTAAAAATATCTTTGGAAGTGAAGAGTTAATTTCAAAGGATTACGAAGCTTTTAATTTTAACTTAATTAACGAACAAAAATAAATTACTTATAGCACACCATTAAATTTAAAAACCCAAAGTCAATGCCACAGAATTTTATTGATGAAAAAGTTACTAGTTTTGGCCTAACATAGAGGCCATATCATAAGGCTATAAAAAACAGTTATGTTTAGTCACATAAATTAATAAAGAAAGAAAATACTTTTAAATTTAAGTTTAATATTATAAATATAAAGTTGATAGTACCTATCGACTTAAATCTTCGAACAACAATTGCAAGGATTGTTGAAGAGGATAGTGTAAACAAATAAAATAACACAAGCAACAGATTAAAATGAAATACTTAAAAATCAATATTTTTTTTTTTTTTTTTTTATTTAAATTAACGTGCATGTGACAACTATGGCCATTAGCACTAGTTACAATATTTAATATTTATTATTATTTAATAAAATATTTAATATTTAATATTAGTAAAAATACATAAACAAAATAAATAAAGACAAAGATAGAGCTATTATAAACAACCCCTATAAAATCATCAACTAGATAAAATTTAAAATGAAACTTAAACAAGTTCAAATATATTAAATATATTAAATAAAAAGAAAGGTTTACAAATTAAACTTTTCATATATTAAAAAGGGGGGCGCTAAACATAGTCAACAACCAACTTTTTTTAATTTATAAAAAAAATCGTCAATGACGTCAGATCCCAAGAGTGGTAAGTGGAGGAATCTTAAATTTTTTTTTTATAAATTGTGCTACTTGGACATAGCTCTTAAAAAAGATGAAAGTGACTAGTAACCAAATCTGGTTAATACACTAACAATTCTAGCTTTTCAGTCATTGTCAATATGTTCTTGTAACACGGTGCGTTGTCCTGAGAACCTGGTTTATTCTATGGTCTCTTATTTTGTTACGTTCTTCGACTAAAATCTCATTTATAGTGATGAATCGACTCAAAAACCCCATGAAAGATTTGAAAATTTAATATTTTAAATAAGGATAATTCCCTTCAATATTGTCTCTAGTAATTATACCATACAAATGGTAGATGACAAAAAGTTTTATCGGTTGCAAATTAAGATATTTCTTCTAGAAAAAGTACTTACCCCATGCGATTGAACAAATTTCATCTTTTGAAGTTGTAGCTTGTATAGATATAAATAATAATAACTTTCTTACCTGAAATAAAAATAGACATTGTTTAAAATTATTTCCACCTATTTATATGTACATACATTCATGCTTTTTAAATAAGGTAATGATATACACATTTAAAAAAAAGTCTAAGAATTTGTATGTTTATTTTATCACTAATCACATCAGCCCATGGTACAACAAATTTACAGGGTATGATATTTCTATGTTTCTCGTTTTATGCTCTGCGTGGCAGTTTTCTAAATATTATTTTTACAAACGACATTCGTATTCATGCTTTTGATTCTTATTTGTGTTTTTAGTAATTAGAATATAAAAATATGAACTAAACGAGTTAGTTACACGATTTTTCCTACGACCCCAATATTTTTTATAATTATGAATTTTTTAACTTTAGAAAATTTATTTTAATTGTTATCGTTTTTTTTAATAATTAATTTACATAAAATAAGCACCTTTCTAAGGAATTAACAGTATTATTTACTAGCTTTCATGGACTTCATGAAAATTAAAAGTAAAATGGTAATTGGAACAATTGGTAAAATTAATTGGAACTTGGGAAAAGTTAGGTGTTAGTTATATGGTTTGAACCTTTTTATTTGCGTAATTCTCCATTTTTTGTTCCTTCTGTTACTGTTGAAGGATTATACCTTGGAACTTTAAATATACCTCTGTGTACATTTGGTTGCAACCCATATCATTTTTTTTATAAAAGTATTAATTGACATTTATTATACCACATAATATTTTTTGATCAAATTGAACAAATCAAAGTGATTTATTCACAAAAATTAATAGTATTTTATTCATTAATCTTGCTTAAATTATTACGTTTTAAAAAAATATCTCACGTGTGTAATGTTGCTTCTTTTCTTCTTATTTTTTCAAACGCATGTGATATCACTAATTTTCGAAGTGACAAAATTTGTGTTAGGTATCGTTTTCACAGGGGGTCCTTGGAAGAATTATTTATAATCTATATACTTCGAAAACATTATAATCACTTTTTAGTTAAATCCTAAGTAGTTGGTAATTATTAAATAAAAATGTTTAATTTGATCACCTGTATTTATTAAAACAGAAACATAGGTAATCTTACACTTTTTATTTCTCAGGTATTATTTAATTGTAACATGTCTGTCGTCATATCATCTTGCACTATTACCGACCGTAAACGATACCACTATTATTACCGTTAAAACCGACCCCGATTAACTGTTAATGCTACTGTACACGAGACACCCCTTATAGACGCTAACTATTTATCTGTTTAAACGAGGCCAATCAAAGAACGCGCCCCTCGCTTGCAATTGAATAACGAACGCATTTCTTCTGACAAATGACACAAACACGATTTCCGTTTTGAGCAAGACTATTTAAAAGATCCGTAAGGCAACTATAGCTCCTTTCATCGACCAACAGGCCGACTGAAGAGTCTGAAGAAAAACTTCGAAGTACCTCCTCTTGTGAATTTCCTTTTTGGTTGTTGAAAGATACAACCCGCTAAGTTGGAGTCAAGTTACCGCTAAGTTGGAGTCAAGTTATCGCTAATTTAGAGCCCAGTTACCGCTATTGGAAGGTCCCTATGTGAAGACAGTCCTTCAAACCACTTCTGAGCTGTTAAGAAAACTATTACATCCCAAGCAGCCAGAACCATTAAAGAAACTTTCATCTCTTCACGAAGAAGCTGAAGCCGCCCTCCTAGATAGCACAGAAACCTAAAGTTAAGTCCACTTTTTACAACTCCAGTTCATTATCAGCAAGTACTTACAGTCTCAATAAATAATCAATTTAAAAAAAAACAGTTTCATTTATATACCTTAGACTATAAGTCTTAAGGGTGTAGCGTGGTCGGTCTTTATTTCAAATAGCTTCTTTATTTGTTGTTTAATTAAAGTAATTACAAGGTGTTTTTATCTTTCTTACCTTAGTTTTTGTGTAGTTTGTTTGCTTAATCGATAGCGTTCAAAAGATAGTGGCGTCCTTATTACTTATACATCCAAGTCCTTCCTATAGTGAGCATTAACTTGGAGTCGAACCACCCCTTGGAGAGGGTCTCTTAGCAGGGATCTCTTTTGGAGAGTTTTGTTTTCGTTACAAATTGGCTCCCTGCCTTTTTGGAACTAAAAAGGTTTACAAAATAAAGTTTGTTGCAGATCGGATATGTGCGTATATTACACATACACCAATGAGCTTGACCTGAGGATTTTTAAGTTATATCGTAGAATGAATAAATAGCGCGACCTTATGAAATTATTTGTAGCCGAAAATCCCTCTTATAATGGGATGGCGTTGTTGATTGCCTACCTAAAATCCCTCTTATTTTTGGCAGTCGACAGTCTTATTTATTTTTTTCCGTAAAAAATAAACGCCACCAGCAGGTAAAAGATTTTTCTGAATATTGTAAACACGGTGCCAAAAGTGGCTAGTTTTAGTTTCTCGCGCTTGAGGCGTATCATTACGGCAACTTTTTTTTACAAAAATATTGGGGGATCATGAACATTTTAAAGCATAGGATCCGCGTATCTTGTTATACTCAATCAACGGTTATATTCAAGCCAATAAGTTATTAAAAAGAGCAGCGTTATGTTTTTAAGATGAAATAATGGTCCATTGAAACGACAGATTTATGAACAACTTTCTGTTGGATTAAAACTAATCTGTAGTAACAATTAAGTAAAAAGGGTCTAGCTGGATAAGATGATTAATCGGCTTTGATTTATTGTAAAATCAGCTAGACCATTATGTTCGATAGAGTATTTTAAGTGATTGGAACTTTTATTAATTGATAGAAATTACTCTTTCAGAATTACAATTATAGTTGTTAGCTATCCAACTATATTCAAATGCTTAATCTAACAATTGGATAACCATCCTTTATCAAAAATGATCCTCGATAAAATAATTTGTAGGAAATATTGTCACTAAATTTAAAAAAAAATTATTGAGTTTTGATTTTATGATTGACTGACTGACTTCATTGTCCAAAGCCTAAGGTCAGTCCTGAAAAAAGTATATTTAGTACATTAGAAGTTGTTTACGCTACGAACTGTCGGCCGGCGATGCACTGACCGCTTCGAGAACCTTCACGTCTATTCTGGCAGGATATGTTCGAGATGTTCCCGAACACACTAGAAACAGTGGCGTATGTAAAAATACTGTTGTGCGGAGAAGAAGTATAGTTTCACTTCACAAAACGATGGGTGAAAGTAGGAAGAGGCTAGAGGAAAAGTAAGAAAAATAACATATATAAATAATGTAACAATATTAGTTCCTCAAAGGCGCCAATTTGTAACACTTTTTAGTCCCAAAAAGGCAGGGAGACAATTTGTAACTAAAAAACTCTCCAAAAGAGATTCCGGCTAAGAGACCGTCTCCAGGGGGTGGTTCGACTCCAAGTTAATGCTCACTATAGGAAGGATTGGGATGTATAAGTAATAAGGGCGCCACTATCTTTTGAACGCTATCGATTAAGCAAACAAACTACACAAAAACTAAGGTGAGAAAGATAGAAACACCTTGTAATTACTTTAATTAAACAACAAATAAAGAAGCTATTTGAAATAAAGACCGACCACGCTACACCCTTAAGACTTATAGTCTAAGGTATATAAATGAAACTGTTTTTTTTTAAATTGATTATTTATTGAAACTGTAAGTACTTGCTGATAATGAACTGGAGTTGTAAAAAGTGGACTTAACTTTAGGTTTCTGTGCTATCTAGGAGGGCGGCTTCAGCTTCTTCGTGAAGAGATGAAAGTTTCTTTAATGGTTCTGGCTGCTTGGGATGTAATAGTTTTCTTAACAGCTCAGAAGTGGTTTGAAGGACTGTCTTCACATAGGGACCTTCCAAAAGCGGTAACTGGGCTCTAAATTAGCGATAACTTGACTCCAACTTAGCGGTAACTTGACTCCAACTTAGCGGGTTGTATCTTTCAACAACCAAAAAGGAAATTCACAAGAGGAGGTACTTCGAAGTTTTTCTTCAGACTCTTCAGTCGGCCTGTTGGTCGATGAAAGGAGCTATAGTTGCCTTACGGATCTTTTAAATAGTCTTGCTCAAAACGGAAATCGTGTTTGTGTCATTTGTCAGAAGAAATGCGTTCATTATTCAATTGCAATCGAGGGACGCGTTCTTTGATTGGCCTCGTTCAAACAGATAAATAGTTAGCGTCTATAAAGGGTGTCTCGTGTACAGTAGCATTAACAGTGAATCGGGGTCGGTTTTAACGGTAATAATAGCGGTATCGTTTACGGTCGGTAATAGTGCAAGGTGACATGACGATATAGACATGTTACAATAGATTTGACGTGCATACCATAATATTCATTATTTAAAAAAATGTGAACACAAAAATATACTTCAAGAAAGTATTGTGCATGGCAAAGGTAAAAAACCAAGAGCGGTGTTTAACATTTTGTTGTAGGTAATTAAAGTCAAGGTACTCTAGTATTATTGTGAGGCCGTTAACTTCATAATTACGGACTTGAGTCTGTCCTTTAGGAGTTAAAATTCAACTTCACTGAAATTTCTACAGGAAAATTTGTTGAAGTAGCAAGTTTTTCAGCATCGATTGAGCGAAGGTTTTTAAGTGTTTTACAGACTCGAGAGCCACATTAATAAAGCAAGCACAAAATTTGTAATAATTAACAGAATTATGTTGTTTGGTGTACTGGGGAGGTATAATTTAAACGCCATAAAATTGATTTAACGAGAATAATAATACAAAGTAATATTTAATTAAGTTCTTTAAAAAGTTTGTTTTACAGGATATTTAAAAAAAGAAATAGTTTTTCTTTATTCCTGAACGAATTCTACTAAAACCTGATTTAAATTGTTCTTTCGGACTTTGTATAATATGGCATTTAAGTCTGGAGAAACAACAAACAAAAAACTAAATAAAGTAATATTTATAGTTCCAAATATTCTATATTAAAAAAAATATATCATATTTTGGCTGTTTTGCCCTAAAATGTTGTTTAAAAAGCTACTTAAGTTATTTGATAATTGTACTACATTTTTGACATTTTCTGATTTACACCATTGTCTTTTTCAAAATCTCGTGACAGATATGCAATCACTGAATTATTTTTCTGCATTAATAATTATTAAAATCATGAAAATTCCTCATTTCTGCAAAGTTGTTATATGCTCAATGAGTAAAGAACAGGAGAAAGTTTCTTTTTTTTCGTATTCCTGCTACTTTAAACAACAGAGGGATGTACTTTCTAGAAAAAATAAAGTGCTTCAGTAAAAGAATTGAAACAAGGAAATCTAAATAACGGTCGTATTTGTTTGATGGACTTTCATATGAAGTATCTACTCTCTAATATACGAGGGTTGTCTGAAAAGTTTCCGACCTCAACATGAAGATGGCAGCACTCGTAAACAAAAGTTGGGGAATGTGTTTGCGCATGCTTTGAAAGGTACTCACTAAAATTTCAGCCATTTTGGACGCGCGGTTGTTGTTTGACAATCATTTTAGTGAGTCGATGTGAGTGTTTTTGTGAAAATGGAAAAAATCGAGTATCGAGCTGGCTATTAAATATTTGTTTTTGAAAGGCAATACGCATACGCAAATCAGAAACGAGTTGGGCGCTGTGTACGGGGACTCTGCACCATCATTTACCACCGTGAAATTTTGGGCTGCTGAATTTAAACGTGGCCGTACCAGCTTGGGTGACGATGAACGTTCGGGACGTCCAAAAACTGCAACCACTGACGATAATATCGCTCAAGTTCACCAAATGGTGCTAGACAACCGTCGAATTAAAATTAGAGAGGTAGCAGAGGCTATAAACATGTCCAAAGAACGTGTTTGTCACATATTGAATCAAGATTTAGGCATGAGAAAGCTGTCCGCGCGTTGGGTGCCGCGTTTGCTCACTTTGGACCAAAAACGTGTTCGAATGAACATTTCCAACTCTCAGTTGGCGCAGTTTAGGCGCAATAAATCAGAGTTTTGGCGCCGATTAATTACTGTAGATGAAACTTGGACATAACAGGTCGGCTGAAAAGTCCCCGGTCTGACCTATAGATGACGACACTAGAATTAAATCCATTTCATTTTTAGATAGTATCAACCTTCAAAAGATTCGTGTAAAAATTTGACAGCTGTCGGACTATTAGTTTGTGAGATACTGCATTTTTAGTGAAGCAACTTTTGTTATTTTCAAAGAGATGGAAAAAAAAGAATTTCGTGTGCTTATTAAATATTGTTATTTGAAAGGAATAAATACAGTTGACGCAAAAGCTTGGCTTGATAATGAGTTTCCGGACTCTGCGCCAGGAAAATCAACAATCATTGACTGGTACGCAAAATTCAAGTGTGGTGAAATGAGCACCGAAGACGGTAAACGCAGTGGACGCCCAAAAGAGGTGGTTACCGACGAAAATATCAAAAAAATCCACAAAATGATTTTGAGTGACCGTAAAGTGAATATGATCGAGATAGCTGACACTCTAAAGATATCTAAGGAACGTGTTGGACATATCTTTCACGAATATTTGGGTATGCGGAAGCTCTGTGGGAAATGGGTGCCGCGCGTGCTCACAATCGACCAAAAACAGCAACGAATTGATGATTCTGAGCAGTGTTTGCAGCTGTTAAGTCGTAATAAACCCGATTTTTTGCTTCGATATGTGACTATGGATGAAACTTGGCTCCATCACTACACGCCTGAGTCCAATCGACAGTCAGCTGAGTGGACTGCGGCCGGTGAACCGCCACCAAAGCGTGGAAAGACTCAACAGTCAGCTGGCAAAGTTATGGCCTCAGTTTTTTAGGATACACACGCTATATTGTTCATCGACTATTTGGAAAAGGGAAAAACAATCAACAGCGACTATTACTGTGCATAATTGGAGCGATTGAAGACCGAAATCGCGAAAAAACGGCCCCACATGAAGAAGAAAAAAGTGTTGTTTCATCAAGACAATGCACCGTGTCACAAATCATCGAAAACGATGGCAAAATTGCATGAATTGGGCTTCGAGTTGCTTCCTCACCCACCGTATTCTCCAGATCTAGCCCCCAGCGACTTTTTCCTTTTCTCTGACCTGAAGAGAATGCTCGCGGGAAAAAAATTTGGCTCTGATACTGAGGTAATCGCCGAAACTGAAGTCTATTTTGAGGACAAACCGAAGGAGTACTACAAAAATGGTATCGAAAAGTTGGAAGGTCGCTATAATCGCTGTATCGCCCTTGAAGGCAACTATATTGAATAAAAAAAATGAATTTTGTCAAAATATTGTGTTGTACTATGGTAGACCGGGGACTTTTCAGCCGACCTGTTACCATTATACTCCAGAAACAAAAATACAGTCAAAACAATGGACTACGAAGGGGGAATCGTCTCCAAAAAAAGCAAAGGTTGTTCCTTCGGCTGGGATAGTGATGGCAACTGTTTTCTGGGATAGTCATGGAGTTATCTTAATCGATTATCTTCAAAAAGGGAAAACTATTACAGGAGCATACTACGCATCATTACTTGACAAGCTGAAGGCAGAAAGAAGCGCGGAAAAACGGCCACATTTGCAGAAAAAAGAATTTTGTTTCACCAAGACAATGCGCCGTATCACACCTCAGCGGTTGCCATGGCGAAATTCCACGAATTACGGTTTAAACTGCTTGACCACCCTCCTTACTCACCAGATCTAGCCCCAAGCGACTTTTTTTTGTTCCCTAAGCTAAAAGTTGCGCTCGGAGGACAGAGATTTTGCAGAGAAAGACGCCGAGTACTATTTGGACGGGTTGAAGAGATGGAAGCATCGCTGGGAGAAGTGTATAGACTTACAAGGAGACTGTGTAGAAAAATAAAAATTAATTTGAAGAAAAAATTTCTACTCATAGACACTCTCTTGTAATCATTGCGACAAGCTTTGATAACATTTTTCATATAAATACACGTGATTATCGATAATCACAATTTCGAGAGTTGTATTCGTAAGATTATACAACAAATAAAATATTACTGAACTGAACAATAAATTATTTATTATTGAAATTAAGGAGTTTGTCATTTTTAATTGCTTCTTCAATATTTTTCGAAGAAATCGTTCCAAAAAGCGACATTTCGTAACTTTTTCTGACTTTTTCGCGAAAAATAATTTTTTGTTTGGCGAGTAACTATGGTTATCATTATAGCGAGTGTAATTATCCCTTATTAGTAAAATGATTATAGATAGCTAAGCAGGCATTTAATATGTTATGAGTTGTATAATCACTATTAAGATCATTTCTATGTGTCCCAGTATAATCCATTTATCTTGAACTGCCCATCCCGTACTAATATTTACTTTAAAAATATCTCTTTAATCAGTTTATAAGGATGACGTTAAAGAATACAAATAAAAATAACAACTTCATATTTCTCTCGTTCCCTTTATAGAACGAAACGCGGAAATAGAAACTTAGTGGCAGATAATTCTCTTTGGCGACCGGCTTTGCCATCAATCGGTTTCATTGGGCACTTATTTCTCGTTTAGTAAACTATTCCGAAAGATTTAACGATCAATTCTGAGGAAACCGTCTTCACCACGCCATTTATTCTCTCAGTTTCAGCTCGTTTTGTCTTACCTCGGAGGAAATAAAAATAGTATAAGATTAAATTAAAATTGTAATCGGAACTAGTGGAAAAAACATTGCTAAAATAATATGGAAACAGTTTATTCAAGACCGGAATAGTTACTTACGTTACAAGTAATAATCACTTCACGGACGTGTATCGTACTATACAGGGTGTTTCTTAAGTAATCTAAAATATTATATGGGGCGCTTCGTTACTCAATTTTAAGACGAAAAGTTCATATAAACATGTGTGATAGGTGTTGTCGTTTATGAGATACAGGGTGTTGTACGTGAAATTAATTTTTCTTGGTAACGCTACTGATTTATATTTTTTTATTATTTTATTACAAGCAACATGTGTTAAACATAAAGAAAAAATAATACATTTCAGAGCAAATGTTCAAAATGTCCACCTCCAGCTAAAATGCAAGAATCCGCTCGATGTCTAATGGATTGTCGAATACGTTCGAAGATACCAGGATTGTTACGAATTGTTGTGTAAACAAGCGATTTCAAATATCCCCACACACAAAAATCCAGAGGATTGTGTCCAGGTGATCTAGGGGGCCACGGGTGTGGAGATCCTCGTCCGATCCAATGGCCTGGAAAAACATTATTTAAAAACTCGCGTACAATCACTGAAAAATGTGGAGGAGCTCCGTCATGCATGAACCACATTCGCCTTCTAATAATAATAGGTACATCTTCCAAAAGAAGTGGAAGTTCATTTTCTAGAAAATGTTGGTATGTCTCACCGGTTAACCGTACAGGAAGGAAAAATGGTCCAATTAAATAATCATCGATGATGCCAAGCCAAACATTGACCGAAAATGTTTGTTGAAATCGTTTTACACTTATGGTATGTGGATTTACATCTGCCCATATGTGGTCATTATGAAAATTCATAATCCCATCTCTAGAAAAGTTGGCTTCATCCGTAAATAGAATATTGGCCACAAAATTCGGATTGTTCGCGATTTCACGTAAAATCCATTGACAATACTGTATGCGTAATGGATAGTCAGTAGGTAACAAATGTTGAACACGTTGAACGTGATATGGATACAATAAATTATCTTTTAGAATATTCCAAACAGTTTTGTTACTAACATTTACTTCATCTGCAACTTTTCTTGTACTCGTTTCTGGATGTTGGTCAATAATTTGAAGAATCTGGTTTTCCAATTGGGGATTTCTCACAGTTCTGGGTCGTCCAATAATATTCTTCGATTTAGCAAAAGTTCCAGTTTCTTGTAAACGAATATGTAACTTAGTAAACGTATCTGAACATGGTAAACGATTATTTGGATAACGCTGGACATACGTACGTCTAGCTTCTAAGGCATTACCATTCGCTAATCCGTACAAAAAATGCATATTAGCCATTTCAACATTAGTAAACACTGGCATAGTTATTAACTAAACACAGAGTCAATCAAATAAAAATGTACGATTTTTGCGTTGTTTTTCAAATTTGACACTTGTCAACATTATTTCAAAGGCCACTTAGAATCAGCATGTTTTTGCGTATTACTTCTAAAAACCAGTAGCGTCACCGGGAAAAATTAATTTCACGTACAATCAGAACTGACTTATTACAATAAATTCAACACCCTGTATCTCATAAACGACAACACCTATCACACATGTTTATATTATGAACTTTTCGTCTTAAAATTGAGTAACGAAGCGCCCCATATAATATTTTAGATTACTTAAGAAACACCCTGTATTTTTTTTCATACTGCCTTTGGTTTAAAACGCAATAAAATATGAAACTGAAATGACATATTTGATTAGGAAGTCATGTAGACTGCTGTTAAAAAATTATGTTACTTGATTTATTCTTAACATGGTTGATTTGCTTTATAAATAAAAAATGAACAGCGGTTACCAAGTAACAATGTAAATAAAGGCAGACACATTGAATTTTTCTGCACACACGAAATATCTGCGGAGAAAATGGATCTGAAATTAGATGAAATTGCTGAGAAAACTGCGGAAGCGATAGGGCAAATCATTTCAGTTAAGTCTGCGAAAAGATATGGAAAAGAATATGCGCTGTTTTGTGACTGGCGTGAACATCATAATTTGAAAAGTAGTGCTGATGAAAATGTGATGTTGGCTTACTTTTTGGATGTGGTAAGAACAGTTTTTTTAAAGAATATTCTATTCAACAGTTTAAATTTTCGGTCAAAAACATTCATTCTTTATTATGATCCAAATATTCGATGGTAAAATCAAGAATTATGGTTAATGAGAATGTCAGCACATCAAGTTTCCCAAAGTTGATAGCTTTTTTGAAAAAACAAAATGTAGACCATCAGCCAATCCAGTCGAAGGTGCTGACAAAGGAACAAATTGAAAGCTTCATGAGGGACGCTCCAGATAAAGAATATCTATTACTCAAAGTGATAGCATTACTTGGAGTTGGTGTAGGTTGCCGAAAGGAAGAGATCTATAATTTAGAAGTTAGTGATGTGGAGGATACGGGTACTCAGCTGGAAGTTAAGATTAACCAGACAAAAACGCATATTCGACGAGCTTTCACTGTGATTAACAGTGATGCATGAGATTCACTATTTGGATGTGTTTAGAAAATACATGAAAATGCCGAACTACGGGAAAGAATACAAAATATTTTTCGGCATTTCCATCAACCACTTTTTTATAAATATGTTTATTGACTTACAAAATCGATATGAAGCTTGTTTGCGTCGAAATGGTGAACATTTTGAACACTTACATTACAGAAATTAAAAATTAATTTTCGGTACTGTTTATTTTGGCGGATACTGTAGTTAGCCATAGTTATATGAAGTACTGACATCATTCTAACATTACTTACTAATTTTGGCCTCTCATTTCTGTATATTAGAAACGAAAACACAATTAATTTTCCTAATTCACGTCAATTTGGCGACCAAATAACCACCTGTAACCTCTAAATTAATTTCAAAATTTATGGAGCAGTTTATATTTCTTAATTGGACTAACAGATATATTTTGGCCCATCTGCATGTCAATACAGTCAGCATAAATTTTTTCAGATACAAATTTTTTCGTTTGGTTTGTCTTTAAATAAATTCATTAATTACGGTTTTTTTTTTCTTCTAAAAACGCAACTTTTAGGAGTGTCGTCCTACTAGTAAATTTTTTAGTGATTGCAGATCCGCATATTATTGTAGTTGGCTATCGACTGAACACTCCTGAAAAAACGTTTCAGGTGATCATTTAACATTTGAATCAAATGTAGGGTTTAACTCATAGATTCTTATGAAGAGCTAGGTAGAACGGACAACATTATGAAATAATATTAATAGTGCTCGTTGGTTTGACTTGAGTCTTTTATCAAAATCCAATATACAGGGTTAGTATAAAGTATGGAACCCCCTAAGTATCTCTTCAACGGTATGATATTTTTAAATGAAATTGCTTATCCCCATCTAAGAAGATCCAAGGAATTCAAAAATGCTGTCAAATTTAATGTACCATTTGCGGTTAAACCGGAAATGCATATCAACTTTCCTTGTGAAATTCTGCATACAGTAAAACTTTCCATTCATATTGTTATTGAATAATTGAGGCTTTAATCAATAATTTATCGTTTTTGACTTAGTTAGCCATGGATGAAATGTCAAACCTTTAATTGTCAAATAAATTAATTATTGAGTAATCTACCTATCAGTGTAGTATAAGTTGTGCAATAATATTTCTCTCTGTTATTTGTTACTATTGTTTTTTCTATTATGGTGTATCTAAGTGAAGGAAAACGTATCGAAATTTTAATTATGCGAGGATATGGAGACAAACAGCGTTCTTATAAGGAAGTTTTAAACCTATTCAATGAAGTTAATCCAGTTCACCAAATCACAAAATCAACAGTTGTGAAAACTGTAAGGCGTTATTTACGAACACATCACGTAGTAAATGAACCCAAGTCAGGAAGACCAAAATCCGCCACAAATGACAATGTAAAGTTGGATGTGTTACTATCACTTGAAGAAAATCCACAAACATCAACTACCTAGTTAGCTCTTGACTTTGACATAAGCCAGACTTCCTTCATGAACATAATGAAATCCGAGAAATTGAAACCATATAAATTTCACTTCTGTCACGAATTAACTGAAGATGATCCAGATCGCAGAACAGAATTTTGAGAAAACATTCAGAACAGATGTATAGCAAACCCAAATTTTATCAAAAAAATTGTGTTTTCAGATGAAGCAACATTTTGCTTAAGTGGTAAAGTGAATAGACATAATTATCGTATCTGGTCTAGAAATAATCCCCGTTGGATGAGGCAAGTACATACGCAGTATCCGCAAAAAATAAATGTGAGGACAGGAATGATGGACGATAATATTATTGGACCTTTCTTCATTGAAGGTAATCTGTCTGGACATCATTATTTAGATTTATTAACAAATTATATTGTACCCGCTATTGCAAGACTTTATCCTCATCCAAATAACCCAGCAATTCCTGCTGAAGACATATGGTTTCAGCAAGATGGCGCACCTGCACATTATTCTAGAATTGTGCGTCAGTATTTAGATCAAGTTTTTCCAGGTCGATGGATAGGGCGTAGGGGTGCTATCGAATGGCCACCTCGTAGTCCTTATCTAACTCCTCTCGATTTTTTTCTGTGGGGTTATCTTAAAAATAAAGTATACATAAATAGACCCACAAATTTAAATGACTTAGAGTTACGCATACGAAACTTATTGCTGCAAGTGCCGATCGAATTTTTGCAAAATTCTTTACGAGAATTTGAAGACCGTTTAGGATATTGTCAAATAGCAGAATGTCGTAATTTTGAACATTTAATATAATTTTGTAAAAATAAATAAATTGTTATGTTGCCAAGTTTTTAGGATGTTTCCATAAATTAAATTTGCCTTACTCACCATTTGACTTTTAATCCATGGCTAACTAAGTCAAAAACTATAAATTATTGATTAAAGCCTCAATTATTCAATAACAATATGAATGGAAAGTTTTACTGTATGCAGAATTTCACAAGGAATTCAAAAATGGAAAAATATACAGGGTGTTCTATTTAAAATAAAAAAGTTGATATGCATTTCCGGTTTAACCGCAAATGGTACATTAAATTTGATAGCATTTTTGAATTCTTTGGATTTTCTTAGAAGGGGATAAGTAATTTCATTTAAAAATATCAAACCGTTGAGGAGATACTTAGGGGGTTCCATACTTTATACTAACCCTGTATATTTAATTGGTAATTTTTTTAATATGGCTAAATGTAAAACGAGGTATTTTATTACTTCGATTTTTATTATGATGTAACGTCCATATCTATTCCATATATTTATTCCCATTGGTCTGCACTTTGCCTGCCATTCCTTTGGGACCTCATTTATGTAGATTTTGAATAGGTTTGGTGAAAGGCAGCATCCTTGCTGTAGTCCGTTGATGGTTTCAAAACTAAATTATTTTAGATAACTGCCATAAAATCGGTAAATAATATTAACTGGTCGAAAACCAAATAATTTAACTTAGATATAATATTTTTCACAGTAAATGATATTGGCCTTTTAACTGCAATAAACTACCCGATTTAATCTCGTTGTGTAGAAAATCATCAGGTAAAAGATGCAAATGTGCTACAGGTTCGAACTTAAGAAATTTGAATTTTGCATAATATAGGGGATATACAAGTAATTTATTTTCTATTCTATATTTAGTTGTGTCGCTATCGCTATCCTCATCTAAATTAATTATAATTGGCGCAATTGATTTTACAGAAAGGTAGGTACGAGTTTTCAACATTTATAACATGACTAATAGACCTTTTCCAACTCTCGGTAGGAATATCATTCATACAGTTCCTAATTAATTCTAACACACTACCACTTAAAGTAAGAGAAGTATATTTTCTGCGCACACTCGATTTAAGTTGGTGCCACATAAGCTCTATGGTATTGAACACGCAGTAGTAGGGAGGTAGTCGTAACACTGTATGTCCCAATTATTTTGAAATTGTATCACAAACATACGTTTTTTTTAAGAAAGACTGCAGCACTTGTAAAAGTTCTTTTTTTGTATAATTTTCCTTAAAATATATGTCATTTGCAGCCATGAAGTTTTGAATCTTCCAATTTCGTATTCTTTGATCCAGCAATTTTTTGCAATTGTCGACTATGATAGCTTGCGTTGTCCATTACTATAACGCTATCTGGCGGAATGTTGGGTAGCAGACAATTTTTCAACCAATCTTCAAAAAGCTCTGCTGTTGTATCTTCGTGATAATCAACACAAGAGTCTTTAATATTTTTGGCAGAAAGCCACATAGCGTTTGGGATCCAACCATTTTCTGATCCTGCGTGTAATATTGTGATTCTCTTTCGTTTCATTTGATGGTGCTTTTGTTTTACACTTATCAAAGGAATCAGACCATCATTTGGAAGGGGTGTCAAACCACGTCTCGTCGAGGTAGAGTATTGGCCGATTTTCAGACCGGTATTTTGTTATTGACGTTGTATACTCAGAACGCCAGTTTATTAAACGTGTGGATTCCATTATTACTTGTCTCTTGTCAATTGTGCGATATTTAAAGCCCATTGCAGACAGAGCTCGCCAAAGAGTAGCGAGGCCACAGTTAATGTGAATTTCGTCATTGATGAGCCGCTGCTTCAGACTTTTGATTGTAGGGACACGCTGCTCATCGTACATAGTGTAGATTTTTCGCCTTATCAAATATTTTTCCCAGTCGTCTAGACTTTTTGTGACACCGGAATCTTTACGCTTTTTTCTTGATTCCATGGAATTTTCAACAATTCGTCTAACTGAAGTAAGAGGCACCTTCGTCAAATTACTGGTTTCTCTTGCTGCAGCACCCGCGTTATATCCTTGCTGAAGTAAAGAACTATACACATTTTTTATATGATTTTCGAGTCACAAGATAACTGATTCTTCTTTAACGAACCACTGGAAGTAGCACTATTACTTTTTATCCACCGACGCCACATACTGCCTATTCTGTACGTTGAGGTATAAAATCTTTGCTATTAATGTCTGTAATAACAAATAAATGTTATAATTATTGCACGCCGTAATACCTACAAGGGAACACTTCCAATGAAATACAAAGACTAAAAAGAACAAGAAGTGTAAGCTGCAATCCTCTACAATCCCTCTATGAGAAACAAAATTACCTGAAACAGGTCCTTTTACATTTATGATGTGCATCTCGGATTTTACAAATTAAGGGTCTAATTAGTTTTATTATAATCCTTCAGTCAATACCATTTATTGTGAATACTATACTAAATATAATGATAGGTCCAAATTAGCCCACAATTATGATCGTTGTAAAGTACAATTTCCAACGTATTCTCACCGTAATAGATATAATAAAATAATTTGTATTAATATTTTCGGTTGGGAAGGATATCCGTAATCACTAGATGACGTGAAAGTAGGGCACATACTCCGGATCGATCTCATCCAGGAATGAAATTGCTAGGCGCGATAATATTAAACAGGAAATTAACTGTAGACAAGAAGGAAAAGAAAAGACTACAGAAAATCCCAAATAGCAAGACGAGATTTTTATATTTCATTTTGTATTAAAGGATATTATTAGTGAAACAGTCGTAAAAAGAAAATTGGGGTTGTTACACAATACGTTCAACGAAATACCCCTCTTTATTTTCAAAATTAAATATCGGATATTATTAAGAGATTGTTTTCGAAAATACGAAAAATTGCGTTTTAAACCTAAAATTAACCTCATAGAATGTACACAAACACAATCAATTTGTTGATTTTGATAAATTCTTTCAATATTTTAATAAAAATTTATTTTTATTTATACAAAACTAGTAGCAGGTTTTTGATTTAATAGAGTTATTTATCCGATAGTATGAAAGCTAATACTATAGATTCAAAAATTATGTTGGATACTACTTGCATTGGACTGAGGAAGTACCAACACCAATGTAACAGGTCGGCTGAAAAGTCCCCGGTCTACCATAGTAAAACACAATATTTTGACAAAATTCATTTTTTTTATTCAACATAGTTGCCTTCAAGGGCGATACAGCGATTATAGCGACCTTCCAACTTTTTGATACCATTTTTGTAGTACTCCTTCGGTTTGTCCTCAAAATAGGCTTCAGTTTCGGCGATTACCTCAGTATCAGAGCCAAATTTTTTTCCCGCGAACATTCTCTTCAGGTCAGAAAAAAGGAAAAAGTCGCTGGGGGCTAGATCTGGAGAATACGGTGCGGGTGAGGAAGCAATTCGAAGCCCAATTCATGCAATTTTGCCATCGTTTTCGATGATTTGTGACACGGTGCATTGTCTTGATGAAACAATACTTAATATGGGGCCGTTTTTTCGCGATTTCGGTCTTCAATCGCTCCAACAATGCACAGTAATAGTCGCTGTTGATTGTTTTTCCTTTTTCTACATATTCGATGAACAGTATACCGTGTGTATCCCAAAAAACTGAGGCCATAACTTTGCCAGCTGACTGTTGAGTCTTTCCACGCTTTGGTGGCGGTTCACCGGCCGCAGTCCACTCAGCTGACTGTCGATTGGACTCAGGCGTGTAGTGATGGAGCCAAGTTTCATCCATAGTCACATATCGACGCAAAAAATCGGGTTTATTACGACTTAACAGCTGCAAACACTGCAGAATAATCAATTCGTTGCTGTTTTTGGTCGATTGTGAGCACGCGCGGCACCCATTTCGCACAAAGCTTCCGCATACCCAAATATTCGTGAACGATATATCCAACACGTTCCTTAGATATCTTTAGAGTGTCAGCTATCTCGATCATATTCACTTTACGGTCACTCAAAATCATTTTGTGAATTTTTTTTTAATTTTCGTCAGTAACCACCTCTTTTGGGCGTCCACTGCGTTCACCGTCTTCGGTGCTCATTTCACCACGCTTGAATTTTCCGTACCAGTCAATGATTGTTGATTTTCCTGGCGCAGAGTCCGGATGAAACTCATTATCAAGCCAAGCTTTTGCTTCAACTGTATTTTTTCCTTTCAAATAACAATATTTAATAAGCACACGAAATTCTTTTTTTTCCATCTTTCTGAAAATAACAAAAGTTGCTTCACTAAAAATGCAATACCTCACAAACTAATAGTCCGACAGCTGTCAAATTTTTACACGAATCTTTTGAAGGTTGATACTATCTAAAAATGAAATGGATTTAATTCTAGTGTCGTCATCTATAGGTCAGACCGGGGATATTCAGCCGACCTGTTAAGGGGTGAGTCACTCTATAATTATATATTAGAGGAGGGACTTTCAGTTAACAATGAAGGTTCCGAACCAACTTTCGTGACTAGGGTCCTTAAGGAAGTTTTAGATATAACAATTATACTCAGTTTATGAGCACCAAGATTGTTAACTGGCGAGTCTCCACCGAAGCGGCGAATGAGCATCTGAGGAACGGAATTCTATTATCATATCAGGAGACGTGCCCACTTAAGGAGAAGAGGGACAATAGAGGGTCATCTTGGTGGGGCAGCAGCCGGAACAAAAAAAGGAAAGAAGTTCGATGTCTCGCACAGGAAGTCGGCTCGATAAAACGATCGCACGGTTCCTTGATGAATTCCAAGAGACAGACGTTAGAGCTCTTACTACATAACCACTTTCTTCTCTCTTTTGTTTCGCTGATATGACCAAGCAAGAATTGGGGGGTTACAACGAAAATGGTTACTCCATCAACGGTGAGGTGGGCGATAAGTGTTTTCACCCCACACAAATCACCAGGAGAGGATGGCATTTTACCCGCGCTGTTGCAAAATTGTGAAGAGCAGTTGCTACCTCTACTAACAAAATTACTAAGGATCTAGCACTTAACCTCGTAGGAAAAATCAGCCAATCTCTTGAGAACAAAGAGATTGCACTGGCAGTTTTCCTAAATATCGAGGGAGCATTTAAAAACGTATTACCTCACTCTTTATGCGCTGCTGTTCAGCTCAAAGGAGTAGACAAAATTATCTGCAGCTGGATAAAAAACATGGTTGGAAATCGTTACGTAGTGTCATCACTGCAGGGACAGACTCTTCGATTCAGGGGGAAGCACTATGTGATCACGCGTGGGTGGTGGGGAAGTTAAATTCCCACCAAGTCCTTGGAATGATATCAGACATGCTTGCCACTCGTGTACACGTGAAAAGGGCCTATAGCGTCCTATTCTCAAGTAGGGAAGAATGGAAAGGAGGCGCCATCTCCTTCTCTGAGTCCTACTGCGTTTTATACACGGATGGCTAGAAAAACCCACCGGGTGTGGGAGCCGGGATTTATAGCAGAAAACCAAGAGTTAACCTTTTGATAAACCTTGATAAGTACGCTACTATCTTTCAGGCGGAAATGTTTGCTACAGGTTTGTGCGCAAGGAAGTTGATTGATCAACCCCTGGTAAACAAAAACATATAAATAATTTCGGACAGCCAGGCAGCTCTAAAAGCACTGAAATGCACCCGGGTTGATTCAAAGCTAATGTGGAGCTGTTTCGAACAGACAAGTCTCGCCAAAATCGATCTTGGATTTTGTTAAGAAGTGCAGACTGGATGGCAAATTGTAACCCTTAGGGGTGAGCCACAATAGGCCCGAGTTTGACCGCATTCAACCTAACCTTAATGTTAATTTAAAACAGCTATCACTGAGTACAAATATGATTTTATAACAATACTAACTTTTACCCGCGTGGATGATACAACGCAATCCAGTTGACGATGATGGCGCATCTAAATTCTGAAGAGGTTTCATACAAACTTTTATCTCCTATCTTACCCACTTTTGGATGGAATTTGTAAAAATCATTTGTTAGTGTACTACTTTACCGTAAGGTACCTATCCTCCAAAAATGGAGTTTCTACCTTCGACCATTTGGGCTCTAATCGTTGCCAACAATCAGTCAATTAATGTAGAGTTTTACATGTATAGAAAAAAAATTTAGACTCCCTAAAAAATGTACCTACGCCACTGACCTAAAATCCCACTACCCCCGAAGTAACTCCTAGTCGTTCTATCATCCCTGTGCCTCTGATGAAGCTCATCAGGGTCATTGGCGACACTTCCATGAAGTCATTGGGCTCGAGTTGATGCAGACCAAATTTATTGATCCTAAAGAGATCTCCTACAAATGCCTTTGAGTGTCTTAAACCCTCTATAGCTCGATCTCCTGGTGAAACTAACAACTGTTGCTTTACTAGGGTTGACCGAAAGTTGTTCCTTGTCACACCACCTTAACAATGTTAAGTGCTCGTTGAGTCTCTTTAGAGATGACCTCTTCATACTTTCCTCTTACCAATATCACCAGATCGTCTGCGAAGGCTTGTACCTTGTACCTCTATCCCCTGGTTGTCGATTTCCGAAATCAGGTCGTCCACCAGTAGCGACCTCAGGAGAGGGGAAAGTACTCCTCCCTGTGGGCAGCCCCTAGCAGCCTTCGCTCTCATCTTCTCTCCTTCCAGTTATGTTAGGATTAGCCTGTTTTCTAGCATAGCTCTAATCCAGTTATTTATTGTAAATGATATCCCTCTAGACGCAGCAGCATCTAATCTAATCACTTGCCAAAAATCAGTCAATGAATATAGAGTTTTAAATATAAAAATTGTGGAGAACCGTTTTTATTAATTTGATCATTATTTTTTACGCAGGTTTTAAAACAAAAATAAACAAAAAATGTAGTTTTTCAATTTTAAAGTTTATTAAATATTTTCATAGAATAAAAGTATTTAATTATTGGTCCCTTTTATGTAAATCTCCTGAGTCTTTTGGTATGATGTATTGCAGTCAATGCCTAAAAACAAAAAAGAAAGAAAAGAAAAACAAAAAAAAATAAAAACATAAAAAATAAAAGTTTAAAAAACATAAAAACAATTTTAGTAAAGTTGTGATATTTTTTGTTCTTCCCCCAAAAATTAAAATACTAATTACCTAAATAATAAAATAAATAACAAAGGTAGACAGAAATAAAAAAATAAGCAAATTATAAGTGGCTATACAGTAATTAAAACATTTTTTGTAATAGGACACCATCATTATTCTCCAATGTAATTTATATTGGTGATAAAAATAACGTTACAATGTACTTTTTTATAATTCGCATTTACAATAGACTTCATTATAACACTCAACAGAGCATGGAAATGAAATCTCTTTCCACACTCGTCTAGTTATTTTTTGTGTCACAGTTGGTAATTGTGTACATTTTATTAGACAATTTTGAAATTAACTAAGATTCTTCCATTTTCCTTTAAATTGGTTATATTTATGTCTTATATTATATTTTCTTAAATTATTTATCACTCCAATTTAATATTCATATCAAATTTAAATTTTAAACTTGATATATTTGGCATATTATGTCATTTTCATAAGTACCAACATAATTTAAAAAACATAAATGAATGCAAATTATAAAAGGTTTTTTTCATTAATTGGGTTAACAATATAAAATAGGATTATTATAGAGTAGTAGAAAGGCTCTTGGTCTTTATTATTTTATGTAATTTTTTGTGTTGCCATACTTGTAGAGGTGATACAGATGTATAAACTTCTATACAGTCTAAAATAATTCTACAATTTGGAAACACAGTTTGTTTTTTCTTCTTGAAGGAATTTTGTTCATTAATTGTTTGCAAAACTTAAAATAATTACAAACTAACAACCTCAACTGATGCAGTGTATTCAAAAACCTCATAAAATCATTTTAATTTTTTTTTTTTGAAAATATAGATACAGGATCTGTGAATGAAGTGTTTTATATATAATTGCATGTGACAGTGTGTTATTTTTTTGGGTCAAGGTCAAGGTACCTACTTTAGACTTTTGCATGTAAATGTGAGAAACCCTCTGGTTCTTTAGGGTGATTATTTACTTAGTCTTATGACCTATTTGCTTGACTATATTGTACTGTCACCCATTATTTGTAATTAATATATATTTTATTGTTTGGATGGAATATAAATATTATTATTATTGCAAAAGACATAGATTTTAAAACTAATAGTTTAATTGATGGCAGGATTATTGTTTTTGGTTAAAATGTTATATATGAGTGAAACTCCTGAGCACAACCTCTGATTCTTCAGGAAATCTGGATCAAATATATCTGGAGATATATTTGATTTCAACACAACTATTTTGTACTGCAACATATTTTATGTAAATATATGTTTTATTGTTTGGATAGTATATAAACTGAGATATAAACATTATTATTGTATAAGACATAAAAGTTACTACTAATACTTTAAGTTGTGACAGGATCATTGTTATATACCTGGGGTTCTAGGTTCTATGTGAGTGGTTGTTCAACATCCCATCCTCGGCAACATGAAGATCTATCATTGGGGTTATAATATTATGTCAGTGAAACCCATGAGCCCAACCTGTGGTTCTTGTTTATTTACAAATTAATCTTATGATCTATCTCATTTCAGCACAATTATTTTGTACTGCAACATACCTATTTTATGTAACTTATAATTTATTTTTTGTTTGAATGGTAAATAAACATTATTATTAATATTACAATTAATTAAAATAACTTTTGAGACTCATTTTGAGGTAACTTTTAAATAATTAAGAGTAAGACATTAAGATTAAAAAACATAGTACCTAATGATTTTATTTATTGAAAAATAAATGCACAACTTTTTATGTTACCAAATAGTAAAAAAATTGATAAAAAATTATTGAAACAAAAAATATTGTTTTTATTCATCAAGGACCAGAATAATAAGAAATGTTTTCAACTGATGTAGAGCATCAAAAGGTATCAAGTTGCAATATGACATATTTTTTATGAAAAAAAAATTGTGCTACATGATGTTTGTTAGTAGGTACATTTTTAAATTTTAGAATTAAGTTGTTTTTGAAATGAATATATGGTTTACTTATAATATATGAATATTTTATTAAAATTTAGTTTGTTTTGACTATTTGATAAATAACAGGGTGATAAAAAAGCTCAGTTTCAGTAAATCTGTTATTCAGTTAACAACTGAAGTCATTTCCAAAAAAAAATTACATATGAAATAAATATCCTTATGAACATGTTTAATTAAATTTAACTCTCATAAATTTTAATATTAATTTTCCCTTAGACAGTTATAGAGAAACATAAAGTATATTATACAATCTAAAAAAACATTATACTTAATATTGTTAATATAACAATGTAATAGTATTTTTTGGTGCATTTATTTCAGATGAATTTCAACAACATTCAAAAACAAACAAAACAAAATAAAAATATAATGTAAATATAAATCAATAAGAAAAAATGTTAATGTTATTTATGTATATACAGCAACAAGACAGCAACTATCCACAAAAACTTGTTTGATTTTTATAGACTACAATATTTGAATACTTGGTTAAAAATATAAACTCCTCATTTTCTTTAACAAGCTGGTTTTTAAATATGGGTAATATATTATAAACAAATTAATTATTTTTAAAAATTTATCACAAAAAAAATTGGCTAAATTGTGGTTGTGATGTTTACTCATAACAAAAACAAGTATAAGTAAAAAACGTAAAAAGATAGGATTTTTAATTTACAAATTATAAACTTACCAATTGCAAAACTGTGTTGACGACTTCTTTATTTGAAACTTGTCCCACTTCTATTAGTCCTATTAAAACAGCAAATTTAAGACTATCATTCATAGCCATTCTCACCACCTCTTCAGGGTGTTTAATATCACTAAGTGGCGGTTTTGATAAATCCGTCATAGTGAATAGTTTTATTACGTCTGAAAACACTCACTAACACAATGTTTTGACACTATATTTACACTAAACACGATAGATTTTCCGATACACGAACACAGTGCAAACTACCCTCTGCCATGTTGGAAAATGTATATGTAACTTGACAGACCGGCAATCGTTTTTCAGACAGAAAATAAGAAAACTGGTATATGCTGTCTTGGTAGTTGCCTACTCTGTAAACAACAGCTGTTTTAAAGTGCTGGGTTGCCAATAAAGAAATGTGATTTTTGCAGTTGACAGTTTATATAAATTATACTGCATTTCATGCCTAATAAATTTTACAACTTTAAACTATTTATTTTAAAAAACATCATTAGGGAATTACATTCCAAATTAATTGAAAGTTTGTTAACTATAATAGTACTTTATCTATGAAGCCGAGTTACAAATTAAAAAAGAGGAAGAATTGAGGTACAATAGAAATTAGATAAATATGTTCTATTTATCTATTTTAGAAGTCTAAAAACTATCAAAAGAAAATTTATGCTCAAAATAGTTTAATTTTATGTGTGAATTTTATTTTATCAATTTTAAAATAACTATTTTTTTAAATTATGGACGATACCGTGAAGTAATTTTTTTTTATTTTCTTAGTGTTTTTTTTTAATCATTGTGCATTTTAGGAATATAAACTCAAAAAGAAATGAATACCTTGAATGGGAAGAATATTTTATGGCCACCGCCTTCTTGGCCGCAAAAAGAAGTAAAGATCCTTGTTCACAAGTTGGAGCTTGTATTGTCAATAATGAAAATGTAATTGTTGGAATAGGATACAATGGAATGCCAAAAAATTGTGATGATAACAATTTTCCATGGGGAAAAACGGATAAAGATCCATTAAATAATAAATATATGTATGGTCAGTAATAAATGTCCAATATTTATAATTTTAATGTTCATTTGTTGATTATAAATCTATTTTTAGTTTGTCATGCTGAATTAAATGCTGTTTTAAACAAAAATGCTTCTGATGTCAGGAACTGCAGGATCTATGTTGGATTGTTTCCTTGCAATGAATGTAGCAAGGTTATTATACAATCTGGAATTAAAGAAGTCATATATTTGTCTGATAAACATAGTATGAAAGCTCATACTAAAGCTTCAAAAATTATGTTTGATGCTGCTGGAATTAAATATAGGTAAAAGGCTTCTTAAACTTAAATTTAATATATATTATAAACAATATTAATTGTATGTGTTTTTTTAATATATTTTTGTTTACAGACAATTCTTTCCAAAACAGTCAAAAATAGTAATTGATTTCAATGACATTAATTGGAATCTGATGAATCAGCTTCCCACAAGTCCTATTAAAGAAAATGAAACTGAAGATGAGCTCAAAAACATCAACATCAAAATGAACAAAATTCTTTTATGATGGGTGAAAGTGCCAAATTTGAGGTAGTACATTTTTTAGTTTTTGTTGTAAAAAACTAATTCTTGTGCCAATTCTGTACATTAGTCTAGTTACATTGAACTATTAAGGGCTTTTAATGTAATGTAGTGATATATTCCTTTGAGTTTTTAATTAATATTAAAAAGGAATTAACTATAAAACATTTGATTTTCTATGACACATTTTAATATAAAGTTGCAATAATAATTTAATGTTCAATATAACATAGCATAATCTAGGTTTTAGCCCATGACTATTATAAGTATAGTAATTAATGACTAAAAGTGGGTCTTCAAGACACATTTTTTTTTATTCTTTAAAAACCATTTCATTGCTACCATTATTGCCAATACCTAATACTGGTTTCTCCAACAGATTGATTTATATTTTCCACAGTTCTTTTGGATTATATTACACGTTTTGCAAATATTTTTAAAACTTTACAGAGGGTTAAACTTTTGGAATATTTATCATGACTATAGATCCAAAATTCTAATATGGCAGATCACTTTTTGAATTGTTTCTAATGTAGACTAGTGTTAATAGCTTCTGTCCAAAGGTTTTTATCCAATTCTATTTCGTAGCAAACATCTTGTTCTTTCAAGTATGGTATGATTCGTAAGTTTACATACACCATTTTGTTGTGGAATATAAGAATGTATCAGCTGATGAATAATACCCCATGATTTTACTTGTCTGATGATAAACTCACCTCTTTTTTTGTCATATCAAAATCATGTTTTCTTTCCTTTTTGGTTTTTAATCATTTTATGGAACATTTTGAACTTTTTAGTAGCTTCATTTTTGCTTTCAAGAAAATAAACAAACACCAATTTACTAAATTTATCTTTTAAAATTTAATAATATTAACAAACTTAAATATTTAAAATCTAGAATAGAATTTGGGGTCTAATTAATATAGCGGATCATCGGACGACTTAGAAAATGACATTTTATTATAACTTGTAGCACCATCTGGTAATTTAATCACCAAAATGTACAAAATTTCCATAAATATTAATTTTTTAGTTGAATTATAAACCAAAGAAAAAAATTAAAAAGTTTTGTCATAATTGAGTCAAAATAAATCATCATCTCATCATAATTTCCGCCTCATTTATGTGTAATAATTTTACTGATTGTTACAGTTAATTTTTTTACATGTTAATGATTTATTTTTACCTGAATATTTAATCTTTTTTATGTACAGGGTGATCAGTTAAGGGTAGCATATTAAATGTTTATTAAATTTTATGTAATCACTGGTAAATTATCACATATACCATTACTTTTAAATATACTTCCCATTTCTATTCTACTTTTTAATGTACTTTTATAGAAGTGTATTTGTAATGACTGATATGAAAATTCTACACTAATTTTTGGTTACAATGGATAAATTATTTTATTGTTTATTAATTATAACATATCATATTTTAGAATGAAACGTATATTTCATATACTTAGTTTTAATTTGGCTTTTGTAACACACATCACATTTTGCTTTTAATTGTAAACGGTAACTAACAAAGGAAATTTTATGAAGCTGTTTTATTTACATAAATATTTTTTTTATTTATTACTGAATCTATTTGTCTCTTGTATTCTTTTGCCATTTTCTTCTGCTATTGCGTTTAGATCCATTTTATTAAAACTTGATAAGCTTTTAAATTTTAAATTGGTTTAACATATAAAACATAAAAAATATCACCTATTTTTTTATAGATTAAGGTAGATCATTTTTTGTTTATGTATTTTATGTATTGAATTATGTAATAAATAATTATCCTTTTTTATAATGATTTTTTTTTATTTTATATTAACCTTATGTCAAATTTAATAGTATATTAAACAACGCATTTCATATGGATTTTTGTTATGACACGAGTTATTACAGTCAAAAATATTAGGAAATTTTTGGGAATCAAATAAATTATATTTGTACAATACATATATATTAGGAGCATCTATATGTGATTTAATTTAATAATTAACCCTCTTATCATTATTGCCTTCCATCCATGTCATCTCTGATATAAAACTGTAGAATAATCAACAAATAAGTTGTGGATAAGTTAACAATTCCTAGAAGAGTTCCTCGATTGATAATAAAAAAATTTGCTGCAGTTAATTTCGGCGAAAAAGTGATAACTACAGTTGCCAACTTAAAGAATTCTTCTCGAGCCGAAGATTTTATGTGAACGTTTTCTTGGAGTTTATAGCAGAATAATCGGATTTTTTCGCTCGCTTGAGAGGACGATTCGCAAATAATTATTATGTAAATTGTTTCAGCCTAAAATGAATAAAAATGTATTATGCTTATGTTTATTTACGTGATTACCAGAAAGAGCGCCATTTTAAAGTTTTACATATAACTAATATTGGGAATAAGCGCAAAAATAAAACAAAAAATTGTTAGTTTATAATCTAAGAACAATAAATAACTGAAGGGTTGAACTAAACTTCCACTCGAAAAATACGTTTTAAAACGCAATGACAGCTGTTTCGCTAATAACTAGCATCGTCAGATATTGATAGATATTGAAGTTACATTTTGTTTGTTTGTAGCTAGGTACTAGATGTAGATAAGTAGTTAAGGCTAGACCAAGTAAGGAAGTAATAAGACATAACAATATTAAAGTCGGTTTACTATAGAAGACACGTGGTAGATACAGTCAGGAAGGTAGAGGAACTAATTGGGAGTGTTAATTCCCAATGTAGGTGGGCCCAGTAGCGTAAAGAAGGTTTTATACTTGGGGGTGCAAATTCTATTGCACCCATATGGTTTGGATAGGGCAAGGAGTGTACAAAGAAAGATTTTGTAGTGCAGGTGTTAGCGGGGGTTCCTCCGATTGAAATGCTGATAAGAAGGACTAGGATATCAATAAAAGAGGGTGAAGTTCAGGGAAGAAATAGAATCGTAAACTTAAAATGACTGGAGTAATAAATAGGAAAATGGAAATAAGAGAAGAAGGATGATGAATGTGATACTGGTTTTACCGAGGTGGGTGGACTGCAAACATAGAAGAGTTGACTATTAATATAACGCAGGTATCAATTGGGCAAGGGTATTTCAGAAAATATGACTGGAGCTGATGAAAGCATCTACTATGGGTAGAGGAACGACGAGTAAAGGACGTGGAGGGAGGCGGCAGAAAAAGACGAGGGGGCAAAATTACATCTTAATTTTTACACCTTAGTATTTTCCCGGATTACCAAGATATTAGAGAGACATTGTAAAAGTTCAAATAAAGAGATCCATATAAACTGGCCAGCAAAATTAACGCACCACTAAAATATTTTAATAAATAATTTTTATTTAATAAAGATTGCTACAAATTGTGTTGTTTTAATAAATTTCATTCTATTTTCAACCTTTTACAAAAATGTATAATGAAAAATGTAACTCCAAAAGAAAATAAGAAATAAACACACTTTATAAGAAGTAAACAAATAAAAAAATCCACAAGAAGTAATTAATACCGGGTATTTCCGCCTCTATTTTGGATAACAGCTGCACAGCGATCATTCATGCTTACAATATAAGGCCTTATGTCATCGTGATCCAAGGCGTTCCATATTTGAACCAGAACACTTGCAAGTTGATCTAGAGTAGCAGGAGGGTTTGGAAGTTGCTCCAAATGTCTTAAAAGCAAGTCCAAAACAATCTCAATTGGATTAAGATCCGGACAGTTTGCAGGCCACTCCATAGTTGCTATTCCAACCTCATTAAAATAATCTTTCACAATCCTGGCAACGTGCGGTCGGGCATTATCCTGCTGAAACAAAAATTGTTCACCAATATAGGGAGCAAATGGTACCACATGTTCTTGCAGGATGTCCGTTAGTCGTCGGTTAATAACCACCAGGTCCGTACGAGCAGTTAAAAAAATTCCTCCCCAAAACATGACTGAGCCTCCTCCATAAGCATGGGTCGTTTGGAAGTTACATTGAGCATATCTTTCATTTGGTCTTCGATATACCCTAACACGTCTATCTGAGTTGTATAGACAAAATCTTGTCTCATCTGACCAAAGAACTCTTTCCCAATCCTCATCAAACCATTCAATATGCTCTCTGGCAAAATTCAATCTCGCTCTACGATGCGCAGGGGTTAAAGCAGGTCCTCGAGCAGGTATTCTTGTTCTTAGATCGCCTTCGGCAAGGCGTCATCGGCGCTCGGTATCTGTTGAAATCCGGATCCTATCTGCTTCCTGTAGCTGTGCCTGCAGCAATCTTGCTGTTACGAACCGTTGTCTTAATGCAGAAAGTCTAATAAAATGGTCTTGGGCATTGGTTGTTATACGACTTTGGCATCAGACAACTCTTCCTAGCAATAAGAGCACCAAAAAGAATGTGAACTTTTTTATTAAAAGGTAAATTTTAGATCAGATAAACTGAATAACCCTGTACAGTGCAAAAAACATATTATACATGTTACAAATTAAGGGACACTGTTCAAAAATTTTACTCGTAAAATGGCTTTGCTAGCTTACAAACCACCAAGGTATACGACTTAGATTAATAAGGATAATAAAAAACTCTTCGTTTTAACAAAACTTCCAATATTTGGAAGCTCCATATTTGAGTCTTTTAAAAAAGCAGTTTTTAAATAAATATTGGAAGTTTTGTTAAAACGAAGAGTTTTTTATTATCCTTAATAAGATGGACTTCCAAAAAGTAAGGGTTAGTACAATCAATTTACGACTTAGATAATAATATCTCGTCTTGGTGGCACATTCTATCTAAAATATAAAGCTTACTTAAAAAACATTTAAAACAAATACAATTTTGCCTACGGATAAGAAATGTTATGTGACAATATTGAGTAATTAAATTGATTGTACTAACCCTTACTTTTTGGAAGTCCATCTTATTAAGGATAATAAAAAACTCTTCGTTTTAACAAAACTTCCAATATTTATTAAAAAATTGCTTTTTTAAAAGACTCAAGCTGTCATTGAGTCTTTTAAAAAAGCAATTTTTTAATAAATATTGGAAGTTTTGTTAAAACGAAGAGTTTTTTATTATCCTTAATATTGAGTAATGTATTATAAGTATACTTACGAAACATAAAAGGGTTTTGCAGAAGAAAAAGATAACATGACTCATCGTTAACTGTGATCCTTGAAACAAAAATAGCATGAAGTTTGTCGTCCTAAGAACTTGAACTATACCATTTGAAAATATCAACAATACTGTCCAACCGAAGATGGCATTGGTATTTTCTCCAATTTTAAAAAGATATCTGCAATTTTTTCCGACACATCTTATTTTTTCTTCCAATTCCATATCCGTTATTTCACTTTTACTACATTTTCTTAAATCATCTAAGGCTTGTTCAAAACCACGTTGTGTGAGAATAACATAATGGCAGATTATAAAAGTTGATAAGAAATATTGATAATTGTGAATAATTTCATAGAATATGAATAAAATTGTAAATAAATCTACGTATTTCATTTTAAACCAGTGATAATATAACCTCGTTGAAATAAAACCTATGTGTCCCCAGATTATGTACGATGGTTTTGTTTTTAATTTCGGTAGGTTCATTTGCGCTATCAATTTTAATAATTTTTTCCATTTTTTTAACTTTACGAAGTTAGATAATGTTATAACCTACAAAAAACAAATACAAATTTGTAATGGAAGTTAATACGTTAGTTAAAAGTTAGGTACTTTTGTTTAGCTTCTTAGTAGTCGTGTGCAATCTCCTTAATCACTTACAATGAATTAATTTTAAGGACGGCCTATTTATTGTGTACAACCAATCACGGTTTAAATAATAATAAATTTGAAATCAGTTAAACAGTTGTCCACGCCCACATCTTTAATGTTTGCAGCATAAGGTATTTTATTGAAAAATTGCCTGTCCCTCTATCCCTTGTAAATAAACTTAATCCCCAAAAAACCATTTAATGTAGGCGTTTTAAAAATTGCCATTCCTATGTTGTTTAAGAAGGGCGTTTTTATAACTTCGGTAGGTAAACGAAATTCACATTTAACATGTATATACCGAAGTTATGAAAACGTCCTTTAAACCTATTGTTTTTTTTTGTACATTTATTGCTTAATTTACAATCTACATCATTAAAGAGTATTAAGTAAATGAGATTTAAGTTTTGCACGTGAAAGGGAAATATCCAATGGTATTTCCAGTTTTCCAGCAGGTCTGAAGGCCATGTTCTAGCAAGTCTTCTTGTGGTAGGACTGTTGTCGAATAGTTCTTCTACTAGCTGATTGGTATGATGCATGGTGCGGTCTTTGTATGACGCCGAGGCTTGATGGATTTCGTCTCTGATAAAAGGAATCTGTAGGTCGTTATGCAGTGTTTGATTACTAACATACCATGGTGCATCCACTATCGATCTTAGTAGTTTTGACTGAAATCTTTGAATGATGCTCAGTGAAGTTGGTTTTGCACATCCCCAAAGATGGAGTCCATAAGTCCATATAGGTTTAAGCATCGTTTTATAAAGAAGGATTTTATTTTTTAGAGAGAGTTTTGATCGTCGTCCTAGTAGCCAGTACATCTGTCGGAACTTTATGTCTAGCTGTTGTCTTTTCATTTTAATGTGTTTCTTCCATGTGAGACGTTGCTGTAGGTATACATATCTATTGTTAAAGACGTACATCTGCTACACTGTTGGTAAATGCAAGTGCTGATATTCTATCATTGAAAAAACATGGCGGCTGGAAATCTTCAACAGTAGCCTAAGGATATGTTGAAGATTCTATTCCAAATAAAATTAATGTCTCAAAAAGTATTTTAACGGGGAAAATTTTACAGGAGAGTAATGGAAAAGATAATTCTTTTAATGAGCCGAAGCCATTTCAAGAAACAATCGTATGAAAAATAGTAGGTAGGTACTATCGCTTTAACTTACTAGGCATTAATTCAAAAGTAGTAGAAATTCATTTTCTGGATCACTTTCCACCGAGGAACGAAGAAACGAAAAAAAATAATTGAAGTTAGTTGTCAACAAAGACAAATCAACAAATTCTGTTTTGGATTACCTTGGCAACTTGTTTCATGAATAGATTAGATCAAATTGGATTGAAAAGTGATCATTATTTTATCAGTTAATTAATTTGGACTTTGAATGGCGTTTGAAGAAAAAATAGTGTATGATATACCTGCTAAAAGTGATTTAATTTTGTTTCCCTTCTCACAAAATAAAATACCTATCATTTTTAGCACTTATACCATAACTATTTTTTAGTTTACCTTAAACTATCTTTTATTCTTTTATAAAATAATATGGGACATAAAAATATATATAGTTTCATGCTATTTACAATTATTGTGTTAAATTGTTTTTGTGGTTGCTTATTTTAATTTAAATACTTACTTGCACTGTAAAACATATAGATATAATTTCACCAAGGAAAGACAGAATACATTCGAAATGGTTAAAACAGTAAAAATGATCGAATCGGCACAGAAACCAGTACATTCCACTAACTGTACTGGATAAATAAACCAAAGCAAATATTTTATTTAAAATCGGTTGACATAATTGGTAAGTATCTTTTTCATACCACGGTATTATACAAAATATTTGTCCCATTCTTATAACAAAATCTTCACAGTTTATTAAACGGTTCTTTATATTTTGTAGGGCCATTTTTATTCTGGATTTGTCTCTTGACATCTTACCAATTAATACACGTTCTAATATAAAAAATATTTATTTTTATACGTTCTTGATTAGCTAACGCTTTTAGCGTAACCTGAGTACAGTAAAAACATGTCATTCTTCTTAATTGATTACAAAAAAATATCATCTGTGCCATAACTTTTTTAACTCTACAAATTAAATAAGAGTATCTTATTGAAGATAAAATTTGTTGAAATTTTTAAAATATAGGTACAATTAACTAATTAAGAATAATAAAAAACTCTTCGTTTTAACAAAACTTCCAATATTTATTTAAAAAATTGCTTTTTTAAACTTCAGTGACTGCCGTTGCACAGTTATACTGATCTTAGAGGGAAGAACATCCAGGATAATCCCTTAGGGCTATTAACATCTAGTTGTCTAGCGAAACGGCTGTCATTGAGTTTTAAAAAAGCAATTTTTTAAATAAATATTAGAAGTTTTTTATTAAACCGAAGAGTTTTTTATTATTCTTAATCAACTCTGTCTGTGAATGTGAGTGTGTTTATACATATTTGCTTAATTTAACTTATAGCAATAGTATAAGTATTCCCAGTATTCCCCCATTGTTATTTCATAACAAAAACAATAAACAGAAATCGCTCAACTCTCTTTTTTTTTCTTTTTCGAAGTATCGGCCGAACTTCAGTCATCATCAAACATCTAGTTTATTAACTGACACTACGAACGGCAACTGCAACGTGAAACAGCAACGGTTACGGTACGCCCATTGTAGAATTGCCCTTACGTTCATTGTATGATAGCCTTTAGTTAGCTACAGAACACTAATATTTTTCTTCTTTTTTACTATGCAGCCACACTCTTAGACAAGTACTTAGAACAAACAATAAACTAAACATTTGAACCTGATTTTCGAATAAAGAGTGGAAGTTAAGTTTAAACGTTTAGTTGTTTATTGTTCTTAATAAAATAGCCGATTAAACTAATTAATTAATTACATTATACAGTATATAAAAGTATTTTTATTACTAATAAATCAGCTGAAAGTAGTCATGTTGATTATTACACTTTCGCGTTCTTTATACTTGCTGACACATGACAAGTCCTGCTTGCACCTGGTTCCGTTAAGTGCAGTGCAGTATGAACTCAGTTCAGCAATAAAGAACAAACCTATTGATAGAATAGAGTTGTCAAAATTACATTTTTTTGTGTTCGTTTATTTTTCTGAATAGAAATGAAAAAACAGTTGCTTTTAGTCTAGTATATAATCTTTTTAATTAGTTCTTAGTGTTAAGGTACGTTTTTTTTAGTTTAATAATAATGTTACATTGTTATGACTTATTTTTTATTTAGATGAGCAACATACCTATAAAATGTTTAAGAAAAGAAACTAGGGACCTGATGTCTGCCTTATTAAACCCCAGAAAAATAATAACTAATGAGAATGGTCAATCACGGTAAGCTTAAAATGTAATACATTATGCATATAATATTAAATATTTTAATGCAATATCTATTAAGGGTAACAAAAATCAGTTATTTTTTTTAATGTTTAAATGTTTTTATGAATATTAAAAATACTTATTTAAATCAGTAAATTTTTAAGTGTTTAGTACAGAAATAAAATATTTAAAATTAAAAGTAACCTTAAAAATAATATAAAGCTTTTTATAAAAAAATCAACAACAATATTTTATAATACCATAAAATTATTTAGATATAAACAATTTATGTCTCATAAATTACTTGGCTAGATATTGTCATTTTCTTATTTATTTAGTAATTTGGATAATAATGGTATTTCCATTTAATTTGAACATTATTTCAACTTAATTATTAGGCATAATTATAGTTTTACAGAAAGTTTTTTGTCTTAACAAAAATTTACAGACAAAAAATGTTTATCACACTTGGTTAGTGGTATTGATATTAATCTAGATATTAATATTTATTTTAAAACCATTAGCAAGAAACTATAGTTTAAAGTCCAAATTTAGATAGATTTTTCTTATTTATCAAATCTTCGATAAAATATATTTAATTTTCTAATATTAGGACATTCTTATTTAACTTTTAGAGATTGGTATGGATTAGCCGAATTATGTGGTATAGGAGGGGAAAAAATACCTAACATTGAAAGAAGTAATGATCCAACAAATAAAGTTCTAGAACTGTGGTCAGAGAAAGATGGTGATGAGAGTACAACTGCCAAGCTAATTTCATATTTACAAATTTTAGATAGATTTGATGTGATAGATGATACTGTTCTTTTAATAGGTAATTTGTTTACTTCACAGTTAATTTTTCTTAAATAAAAAAATAATTAAAAATATATATAATTTTTCAGAGAAAGATGAAGAATATTATAAGGAACATCCTGAAGGATTTACAGTTCCACAAGTAGTAATTGACGATAAAGACATAATAACCTTTGATGATTATGAACGTAAAAGAGAAGGACTTTCACCCCAAACTTATGATGCATTTGTTTTATTTGATGATGATGATATCCACTTTGCTACTGATATTATACAAACCCTTGAAGGTCAATACAACTTGAAGCTGTGTGTTAAAGATAGAGATGTAGTTGGTGGTGAATCAAACTATGATTCAGTAATTAGGTTGATCTCTACCAGATGCAATAGAGTGGTTGTAGTTGTTTCTCCATCCTTTTTGAAAAGTCCATCAAATAAATATTTTTATACGTTAGCTCAAATGTATGGAATTGGTAATTATTTCAGTGTTTATAAATCTATCTTTTTCTTCTTTGTGCAGAAATCGTTTCTAATTGAATAAAATACCTGTGAATTTATTATTAATTCATCTTTTAATATTTATTTAAATTTTTAGAACGAGAACATAGAAAAATTATTCCTTGCATATACAGAGATTATCCTGATATGCCATTGCAGATAAAAGCATATCATGTTTTGAATTATTCAAGATTGGAAGCAGCATTTGGTAATTTTTGGGATCAGCTTTATAAATCTGTCATAGTTTCTTTGCCTCAGTCTGCAAAATGTAAAATTTCTACAAAGAAAACTAGTGCCCTACCTAAGAAAATGTAAGTACCATTTAAAAAAAAATGATTCTCATTTACATACTGAGATTAATGGGAAAAATTATGCATAATACCGTTTTTGGGTCCAAAAAATTCAAAAATGATGTTACTTTTAAGGTAGGTTCAATATTAATTCGGAAAAACCAATTTTCTTGGAAAATTTTTATGAAAATTTCTTTTTTCTACAAAATGACTTTTTTTTCGGGATGTCCGTCCAAAGGATGTTTTGGTCCAAATCCAAGATCAATGATTTTTTTATCCAAAATAATTCCAATACCCCTTTGAAATGAAAATTGAAATTTTAAAAAATGCAATAACTTCAAGTGTAATTGAAAAAATGTCGAAATGTATTTTTTTTTGTGATAGTATAGGTGGTTCCTTTCGTTTGATGTATATTTAGTTTCTTAATATCCAGTGGCGTAGACGTAATGAATTTTTAAAGGAAAAATTTTTTAAATTTTTTTTTCCAACTTTGCCCCTGTATAACTCTGACATATATAAAATCGAAGAAACCAAATTAGGTTCATCTTTTAGCTTAATCTATCCTCTATCTATCTATGCCCTTTTGGTTCCTTAAATCCCTAAAGAAAAAAAGTTATTCAAGATTAAAAAGACCTATGTAAAATTTCATAAAAATTTTTCGCAGTTTTTGGGCCAGAATTTCAAAATCTGAGAGTATAATAAATTAATTATGCATAATAATGTTTTTGGGTCCCAAAAAATTCAAAAATGAAGTTATTTTTAAAGTAGGTTCAATATTAACTCGGAAAATCGAATTTTCCAGAAAAATTTTTCTGAAGGAAATTTTTTTTCCAGAAAATGACTTTTTTTTCGGAATGTACGTCCCAAAAAACCGCTGTATACAAAATTTGGTGGTCATCCAAGAACAATGAAATGAAAATTAAAATTTTTAAAAATGCAATAACTCGGACTGTAATTAAAAAAAATCAAAATGTATTTTTTTTATGATCATATAAGTGGTCCTCTTTCATTTGATGTATATTTGGTTTCTTAATATCCAAAGGTGTAGACGTAATGAATTTTTAAAGAAATTTTTTTTTTATTTTTTTCCAACTTTGACCCTGTATAACTTTCACAATTATGTTGATCTTCTAGGTAAAGAAAGTATTTTGAATGGTAGAGATACCTCATATAACATTACAGCCTGTGATTTTCTGTCTTCATTAAAATTAAAATTATTTCAAAGGTGGGATTATGTATGGAAGGAATATTCCGTTGGCAATTCAAATAGATACACGTCTCTTCAAGCATATATACCTAAAATACTTTGGTACAAAAACTTGACTGTTCCTAGGTAATATATTACCACCATTATCAGAATAAGATTTGGACATGCCTGCTACCATAAACACTTATTCAAACTTAAGGTTATAGACAGTGATCGTTGTGAATATTGTTCAGAGGACGGAAACATGGACCACATATTTTTCAATTGCCTTAGAAATAAGATAACTTCTGATAGGCTAGTAGTGGATTTACATAATAATAAAGTTCCAGCTCCTTGGAATCTTCAGCACGTATTATCACTAAACTCAAGGACTGTATATAATTGTCTCATTAAGTTTTTAAAAGATAGTAAAATATCTTTGTAAAATGTTAGAAGAAAACTACTCATAACCTTTGTATTTTAACCTATTTGTATCCTTTCTCCCTTCATACCGTGGCCTACTGTTGTTTGTTTTTTTTATAAATGCCTTGATGGGCCCCTAGGCGAGAAGAGAGTGACTCTGTTAGTAATCTTTTTATTTTTTTGTTAAATTATTTAGTAGTACCATGTTGAAACTGGCTATGCCATGGAAAAAAAACTCTTCTGAGTCTGGCTAGCTTTTTATTCCATCAAGACACATCCTTTCAGTTTGTTTTAACAGGCAGCTTATTTTGTATGCCACCATTATAACATTTTGAAATTACTTTTTTTCTATTTTAGGATTGACGCAACGAAGGTTAACCATGTTAAATTTGTTCCGGAACAACCTAAACAAACTGAAGCAAAATCACCATCCCCTATAGAAATTCCGATTCCATATCCTCCGACACTGTCCACGCCCGTAGAACAAGAACCGTGTAAAAAGCTCGCAAAGAAAAATTCGTTTTATCAGACTTTTAAGAAATTTCTACCGAAGAACAACAAAAAAAATAAAAATGAGGAAGTGCCACAAATTAACGGAGTGTCGTCGAAGAAAAATCGGTTTTGGAAAGGAAATAAGTTAGAAGTAGCCTTAGCTAATTGATGAAAGTAAAGTGTATAAGATATACATATCAAATATTTTTTTATCATTCAGACATTTTATCACAATTATTTTGTGGTTGTATTATAAAGAGATTATGATACGCACGGAATGTTATTTTTGGAGAAATTTCTCCATCTACTAAAACAAAAATCAATATATTTCTTTGACTTAAAAATTGAGTAATATGCTTGGTCAAGTTTACGTCTTTTGTGTCTTGCAGTCTCCTCAATATTTATTTCATCACAAAGTATTTGTTTGTTTTCCAAAAATACATTTCTATTTCATTTCATATTTACATTTTAATCTTCTATCATAAATATGTCGAAGATTTGTAAAAAACCTTGTGACTTCTGGGGTGTGATAAAATCTTTGATACGTTTGATACTTGTGATTAAGGGCTCATGGATAGTGATAGTAAGATTTTATTTTAAAAAACCTTCTAGCTCGGAGCTTCTAACCAAGCATCCTTTTGAAAACTTGATTGGGTTTAACTTTTGGTTGTAAGTACAATGTGATCAACATCCACCCCTTTTTTAGAAAGAAAAAAATAAGTATTACAATACAAATTTGTTATCTAATGAAGATTTTAAGTAAGTATTAAAAATCTGTTAATATACTTCACATTATGTTACATATTATTAAAAAAAGGAGTATTCTTCTAGGGGAATATTATTTCTATTCACGGCACTACCTTCAAATGAGGTAAAGTGGATAAAAAATTGAGGCTTTTTAAAAATATTTAGGTAAATACTACACAAATATTTGGAGCACTAATATTTAGAATCTTTAGTACCTTCCCTTTAATATTACCAAATTTTATCTTTTTTTTGTTTATAATTTTTAAACTATAACGGTAAAATGTTGATCCACTTTACCCCATGCATAGGGGTAAAGTGGACAAAATGTAAATTTTGACGTAAAATTCATTTTAAAAATGTGTGGGGTAAAGTGGATAACTAAATATCATTTTAAAAATTAGTTTTCCAAAAAAAATTTGGTAAAAAAGAAATAAAACAAACTTTATAGGGATTTTAAAATGTTTATTAAATACAAAACGAATTTTTATTCTTAATCTAGCCAAACAAACTTTTTAGTCTTAACAGAAAAGTTACTGGCTAATACACTTTAAAACGTAATAAACAAAAAAATTTAAATAAAATAAATTAAATTATAAAAATTAACTCAACAAAATTATTCTACTGAAGAGAAATCCGCATTTAAAAATAAATGTTTGACACTGTTTAAACTTAACTTTTGTACAATTTGTTCCCTATTGACAGTTGTTATGTCAGCAATAACAGGATAAACAAAAAATATTTTTTTTTTGTCGTTTTGTTTTCTGAATGCAATTATGACAAACTCATTTTTTCCAATCAAATTTTCTATTTTGTCAACAAATTTTCTGTCACGTTTATTTATAAAAAAATTCACTATTAAGTACCTAATTACCGATATGTAATTTTTTTCCCGCACGATTAAAGCACGGTAGATCAATTTCACTCACATCACCATTATTTTCTTTATCCTCTTCTCCGTCAGAGTCTGAGTTTGCTTCCAATGGGCTTTCAGGATTTTCCAGGATGTTGTCTTCGTCTGTTTCGTCTTCCAAGGATCTGATAATATCTCTGGCTAAGATGTTTTTACCTGCAGGAACCGCCATTTTTTTCCCGCGTTTTTGGATACCATCCTTGGGTCCTGCTCTGTAAGACTCTAAGTGACTTACAAGGGCATCGGACCAGGCTTTTTCCATGGGATCTTCCATAGGGACATTTCCGCCTGCATTTCTAGGAATTTTGCAAAGGACAGCGTTGGGGTTAAACGGAATTATTCCACACGCCTTAAATCCTGAAATCGAATTTTTTTCAGAATTCACACCAACTTTCTCGTTTGCCTCTTTTAAAAGCCTTGGAAACACGGTCTTTGGAATAACCCCCCGGTTTTTCATCAAGTGGCTGTAATAAGTGGGTGGAATTTGGGGACAATAATACAGAACGAATGCCATTGGATTCGCATGCTAAGAGTTAGATGGCTACTCAAATTATCGCCTATTAACACCTTAGGCCCAACCAAATTTTTTGTGTGCGGGATAAGTATATTGAGGAACCAATCTTCAAATATTGCAGAATCGAACCATCCACTGGTGGTTCTGCTGTATCTGCTTCCTGGATAGCCGCTTTCTGACCACCCAGGGTAAAGATGCTTGGCTTTATAAACTATGTATAGGGGCAATATTGCTCCACTTTCCGATGTCGCAAACATTACGCTGGTGCTTGTTTTAGACGTATCTATTATCCTATGTGCATGTTTTACCCCGCGTTTTACGACAACCCTTACTGAGCCAGAGTCATCGAAAAAATTGCTTTCATCATAATTTATGACGTTACATGGTGGTACATTTTTTGAAGCTCAGAAAAATAATTATTAAGCATATCATAGTCGACGGATGCTCTAACTCTTTTAGTGTTTCCAGCCAATTTTATTGTTAGATTCGGGTTTCTTGCCATAAACGCCCTGAACCAATCCAAACCCGGTAAATTATCTGTAAATCTTTTCTCTCGGCGCCCCAGATTATTTAGATATTGGTGAACAATTAATCTTATGTCGGTTGATTTTAATGGAAACCCCCCAGTTTGCACAAATAACTACTAGTAATTTTTCCTCAGCCTCCGGCAAAACTGGCTGTCTGCCATATTTTAAAGGATGCTTACCATGAACCCGGTTGTACAAGGTTGTGTATGGTACATAATATTGTTCTGCAGCTTCCCGGACATTTAATGTTCTTTTGTTGACCGCCGCCACTGCCCTTATTAGAAATATTTCGTTGTAATTTTTTTTTGCCGGCTGGCCCAATTTTTTTCTTATATGCTCTTGGTAACATTAACAAAAATAAGAAAATATATTCCAATCTAATGTCTAATTTTTTTTAAAATTCTGTGATCCACTTTACTCCACAAAGTTGATATTTTTTATAATTCCGCCAAAAAATAATAGTGTAATTTTTTGTTTGTAAACTCGCACTGAATATTGTGATCTATATACAGTATATAATTACCTCATTTGACGGTACCTCAAAATAAATTAATTAGTTAAGGTCGAAATTAAATATTTTTTATTCCCTCAAGATTTCTACTATAATATATTATATTTAACGTTATGTGATTAATTCGGTCGGTTTTACAACCCTTGTTACAAATTTGCATTTTCTTAGAATGGTTTCAATAAAAGTTTCCATCGCTTGACTATTAATTTAGTCAGTTTCTTATGTCTTTGATTTACGATGGATAATTTAAATATTGCATTGCGTTTTATGGCTACATATTTTTCTTTTTTTAGGAGCATGGAGTTTAATAAAATGTTTCACATGGTTTTAAATATAATTTTCTGATAAAATGGTTTTAAGTATGGATAGATTGAATACTTCTACATACAGCTGCTGTAGGTATATAAAAGGAGAGCTACTTGAGACACCAAATTTGTAAAATAACACAAAACAGCCATAAAATAACATAAATTATTGTTGTGCTGTGAAAAACTCCATCTGACCTGAAAGTAATTGAATACTCCAACCTTGGTTCAATTTTCTTATTAAATATTCAACCAGGAACTATAATTTTACACAATGTTACTCTTGTATCACTGTTTCTATTTGTCTTACAAATATTAAACTTATTAATTGACAATATTAACTTTTTCTTGACGAATATATTGTTTAGGTTGATTTCTATTAATTCTTTTCTTAAAGTAGAAAATCTTAAAATCCTGCGTAAACTTTTTAGTCCAAGTATATAAAATAATCCAAATTAAAGGGCAAGGGCACCGGAAACTTGCACATTACTAGACATCTTTAAGAATACCTATCAATTGTCTTCCTCTGCTACCCAAAGTATCAAATAATCGTTTCTTATTTACTTTGTTCTTATTTTTGACGGTTTTCCGTTGACATGATACCATCATAACCCTTTGTAATATATTACATATAAAGTGAAATTATACTAACTGGAAAATTGCAAGAAATAAACTTCCAAGTCTACCAACTAAATAAAAAAATATATTTTCTGAGCTGAATTTTGTCAGACCTCATTATATTTTTGTAACTATTTTTTTTTTAAATAATATGTTGAAAATATCTACTAGTCAATAATTTTAAACAACAAAGTCGTTCGTACCGTTGTGACCATTTTTTTTTAAATTAATTTTAAAAACAATTTGACACAAGCACCATCTTTAACTATTGTTTAATATAAACATTTAGTTAAACGATACTTTACGATGTAAACTTGTTTGTAAATTTTTAAATAAATACATATCTAGTAAATACCACAGCATTATTTCTTGAACGGTTTCTACGAATCACATTAAAAAATAAAGTCAGCAAAAGACTACTAGAGGTAAGCCAAATAAGCTTCTACAACAAGAATATAATTCCTATTGCTGCCATTGCTGTTTTGATATATCAACTTCCACTACATGTTAGGAATTATGGAAGGTAGGATGGAGAATCGTCTTATATGGGGGAAAAGTTGAAAAAGTGTCCACGCGTAGCTAATGGAAATGATGTGAATCTAGCGGTTGTAAACAGAGTGAAATGAGCAGGGTTGAAAAATTTAATATTTTTCGTGACTTATGTAGTTAAAAATTATGCAGTATTTAAAATCTCAACTATTTACGAATAGCTTGTCCAGTATAAATATAGGTGCGCGTCACAGATGTCAAAACGGGACTATGTTGCCAAGCATTTAATCATTTAAAATACTATTAGGGCCGTATTCATAGTCAATACTTAATACTTCCTCATGCCTTAAGTTTTCCCTATGCACTATTTTGTGTTGCATAGTTCTATAAAGACGACTTGAGGGACCCTTAAGAGTAAGGAAGCTTCGGAGGTACCTTAAGTCTACCTTGACTGAGTTTTGACGTGTTGAGGTTAGATTTTTAATATTAAAACGGTGGTTATTGTGTTTTGTGATCGCTAGTTGGAGATTTTTGTAATGGACTACGAAGATTTTATAGAATTTATAGTAATAATTCCTAAAAGATATATAAGAAAAAATAACCAACAAATTAGATGTCATTGTCATTTTATGACATAGTTCAAGCCTAATAAGATTCAAGCTATGTCGAAAGTTGACATAAAACTGACAGAAAATGCGACATTGCCAAATGTAAGGCTTCCTTACGGAAGGAAGGTAAATAAACAGAAATTTCGAGGAAGACTTAAGGTCACCTTACCTGAGATACTCTTGAGTGTACCTTCAAGCGACGACTATGAATACGGCCCTCAGAACCTAGTAAATGTCAAACAAAGTTTCTCTAATATTCTTCTTTTTATTTGACTACACGATTACTCCATGTTTGAATGCGGCAACATTGTGGGTCTATTGTGAAGAAGGATTTTGATTGGGAAGGAAGAATATCAGGTGACGGCGGGGATACCACAGGGGTCGGTAATGAGACCTTTCCTCCGGACTGTATTTTATGATCCGCTTCTGCGGATGGAGATGCCGGACGGTGTCAAATTAATTGGGTAGTCTGACGATATAGCAGTAGTAGGGATGGGCCGGGGGATGCTGTCAAACTGGAGAAAAGCATGAACCTGGCATTATGGAAGGTAAATCGGTAGTTAAGGAGAGGAAAATGGCATTAGCATCAGAAAAGACGCAGTTGGTGTTGTTGAATGGCCCAAGGGGAACAAGTTTAGAATTGTAGTTGGAGGAGGTAGTTATTAATAAGGTTAAGGAAGGAGTCCGGTTAGAGAAGGGGGTTAACTTTAGAAGATATGTGGTAGAGACGGTCAGGAGCACACGTTCAAGTCCTTCTGGGAAGGCCAGCAACGTCGTCTGTTGCTGAAGTATGTAGATATAATGGGTTCATCGTACTCTTTCGTGGCCCCTGTTTTTGCCAATCCCAGCGGACTTGAGCCGGAGTTCTGATTCCAGGATGAACTTATTCCCAGAAGAACGACCGTATCTGGAGAACTTTGTCAGGTGTCTCAGAGTCGTGCTCTGCGGTACTGCGGGCCTTAGGCTAAGGCGTTACGTGAACCGTACCGAGAGTTTCGTAATACTGGGAGCCTAATAATCATTAGAGACTTAAAGCAATTCTAAAAATGTATCACGTATCCTTATCCGTATACGTAACATAAAGGAGATACGTAACTAAGCAAAAAGAAGCATAAAGCAAATGCGTTTGTAAACGTAACGTAACCGTTCATGTGTTTTAATTTTTAACGTAAAAAATAAGCCCCGATATCTACCTTAACAAAATAATGTCGTCATTGCCACTTTAAAATAATCTTTTTCTTTTTAAATCCATTATAGCATGTCACAGAAATGTTTGTTATGATTGATGAACAGAAAATAAGGTTATGATTTTTGAGCATACAACATCACTTTTATCGCTAAATTATTGAAAAACGCGATCACGGAACACAATAATGTGATACGTTACGTTAGATACGTGTGACGGATTGATACGTTTCACGTAACGTAACGAAACCCACGTATCGCTTCTGCACATGCGCATTGCGATACGTATACGGATACGTAGTGATTTTTAGAACTGCTTTAAGTCCCTAATATCAATAACGGAGGCTTTTGGGAAGCGGGGGACACCCAGAAGTATACTTCCCATTACTTCTTAACTGGGTCACTGGGATGCGGATCGTCAAAAACCCTGTACTCGTGGAAACAATACGAATTGCCCAAATACAAAAAATAAACAAAAAACTCAAGAGGTTGAAGGCGAAAGAGAAATTGAGAGACGATCTGTCACCTATAAATGAGGACGTCCAATAGTGTCAAAGTTAGTATTAAGGGGAGCCAAGAGTATCAAATAATTTTTAATTTAAGTAATTGTGTTTTTACATTCAATAATTTTGTATCTACCAGTATTATTTTGTGTTTTAAAATGAAATAATTGAGATTTTGATGAAAATTAAATTATTGAAAGTCTATTGAAAATATTTTCGAGATGTACCTCTTTTAATCTTTTTAGTTTTTAGAAAACATTAGATGTAGCTATTTTTTTATGATATTACCCAATAAATTTCAATATATTTTTCCGTTTTCGGATAATTTTTCATAATTCCGCTTTCATTGACCGCAACGTGCTGTGTTATATAATAAGTTACTCCTTATATAGCTTAACTTTGGTGAAATAATTTTCAAACTCGGTTGTCCACTTTTAGAATTTATTTATTCAAAAACAAATTCATTCACCAAAAAATTAGATAACCCAAACGAGAAGGAAATTAACCAACTCGTTAACTTACTTTTTAGATTACCTAGTTGGTTTCCTCAGCTACCGCTTATTGATCAATCATTGTCAGTTTGTTTATCGAATACCAAAATGTTTTGGGGTATAACACCAGCTTTAGATCTCCTAAAAGAATATTATTTTTTCAACGATAATGTATCAGAAACAGTTAATATACTAATTGTCGGAGGTAGCGATTGTAGACATGTTCTTAAAACTGTAGCTCGAAAATACAGACATAAACATGTAAAAATCAATTTTTATGTAGTTGAAGTTTGTGTAGAAGTGATCGCAAGACAATTGTTATTACTTAATATCGCCTTACAACCTCGGGAAGTAATAGGATTATCTCAGAAAACCAAGATATTTATGGAAATTTATGGCAATACACTAGTTCGACCGTCCGTAGCCAAGTTCTTAAAATCTGCAGCGACCGATTTAATAAAAATGGTAACTGATTATAATTACCTAAGCCAAATGATGGAATTTGTGAAATTAGATATTAAATACAAAGAAAGAGACTATTTGGAAAACCTGTTAAAGTTTTGGTGTTCAGCAGATGAATTTAAAATTTGTGACAGTTGGGATTCGAGAGTTAGGAAAAACTTGGGTATTAGATACGACTCGAGAACTGGAGCTTTTGATTGGGATTTACACATGCGGTTACATGATGTGGGTGCAAAACAGATTTGCAACCAGGAGTACAGAAATTTTAGAAATAACGGAGTTGCTTTTACATGGTTGGAGTCGGAAGTTTCTAAACCGAATAGATCTTTAGTATGCGCCACGATCCCAAATGGAACTAGTTTCATACATTATGGATATTTAGGTAAAAACTTTTAATAATCTAGAAATAAATTATCAAATATTTCATAACATAAGTCCAACGGAATTATACAGCTATTTTTATAAAAAAACTGTTACCAACGATTGAGTTAATTAACTGGAAACTTGGAGGGTAGTTATGGTGAGTAAAAAAGTGGAAAATATGGATGATACCGAAAAAAAATACTATTTCATGGCCAAACTTCCCGTTAGATAAATAAGTATCAAAATGGCAAAGATACATTGAGAATCTACAACTTTTGCAAGGTACCTACTTTTTAACATAACCTCAAAATATCCCAGAAACATGCAAATACTGTTGTTTATTATCTTTTATACCTATTTCCTAAAAAATATCCCAATTTTATCAAATTTGGTAAAAATAGACATCAAATAAACTCCATTATTAACAAAGTTTTATGAACCAAAATCAGTTTCACATATATATATTGGCTCGGAATGATTGTGCTTTAATGAAACATACTGGATGTTTCACAAAAGGTAACCCAGTCTCTAAGATAAGTAAAAAATTTTCGTAACTCCATTGATTTTTTAGATAAGGGTGTTGAAAAAAATTGTTCACTTATTTTACGATTTGGCCGAAGTTTCTGGCAACTTGTTATAAAATTATTAGGTATAAGAATTTGTTTTGGAGGCTGATACATCCCACGAATTTGTTTTTATATCTGAGTTCAGTTGATGATACGATGATCGGTACCACCTCCACTTTTTCTGCTTCTATGGCAAGATCGGTGTACTTTGCTATCTTTTCATTAATTTAAAATTAACTCTTTGTAACATGTCAGCCACATCAGTGTATAACCTTGTTGTTTCTTACCATCTAGTTAAGAGATTGATTACATTCCTAGAGTAACTTTGAGTGATACGTAAACAAACTCAAAGCTATCTCTGTAAGAATATAGATATTTGTCCTTCGAGTAATCTATAGAAGGACTCCTGAAGACTAACGTCAATAGCGTGTATCTCAGCCTAAAATATTGGTGGGGCGTGACCAAGGGATTTGGATGTCACTCCAATTTTTCCACCTATCTTGAATTCACATCAGTTAGCTCTGGTTCAACCTCTCCAATCATGTGGCGGTTTTCTGTAACCACTTCACATGGCGTATCAAAGTCAAACCTGACTGGCATGGTGTCCAATGATTGATAACAATTAAGTCTTCTGGAACCACGTCCCTATGAAGTTTAGAAAATTTGAATAAAGCGTGAAACAAATTTATCATGCTTGCACCTTATGGGGAGGTGAAGGTTATCTGCATATCCTTGGATCGCAAAACCAGCGTCAACAGCTTTTATCACAGCAGAGGTGATAGCATTTCTCTTTAAGGACACTTTTATTGATTTATAATACCTTAGAAACGGAATATGTTATGGTAGCAATAACACCTAGGGCATTATAAGCGGGCATTATGATAATGCCCGGAAATTTTATTGCTTATCCAATTTTATTTCTCTCATAATAAAGATATGCCATACTCCCGATCATACTGTTCCCTTGATTTAACTGGCAAAAGATTGTCGTTCGCGTTTATGGCATTTTCTCTTATATTTTGTGGAATTTCTTCCATTTTAAGCAAATATTTAAACAAAAAACGGGCATTGTTAGACTAATACACATCAGGCGGAAACCTAACTCTCGGGCCAGAGGCCCTCGGGCTACTATTTCCACCTTCCGGGCATTATCGTCCTTACAATGCCCTTGATACATAAATAGCTACTTTTTTGCAGGTGATATATTAACTGGACCTTTCATTGCTTTCGGCTTAGAGTGCGAAGATAACAAATTCTTAAAATCTATCCATGGTCAAAATTACTACAGAGCTACAGACGTAACTGAGAGAAACTTGAAGCAAATTTTCTACGAAATAGAACATCAAGAAGAGTACGTTGATCAATTGGTAACCGAAACATGTATGGGTAATGTTGTTATGAAAGATACTAATATGGTGGTAGATACTTCCGGTCTAGACTTTATACCAAGAACAACTAAAAAATGTTTAGGAATCACGGATAGAATAAATATCATTTCGCTGTCTTCATATAACTCCATGCAACACAAAGAACAGTTTAAAAATTACTTCGATTTGATATATTTTGGAAATGCCCATTTGAAGTTTTTTAATAAGGAGTTGGTGAGAAATGTTGCGAAAAAAGGTTCCGTTTTGTTTATAGAAAATCAATTGTTTGTGGTTAGTAATAGAAAAAAGGAACTTGAAAGTTTTTCAGAAAATATTTCTTTAACTGTGTGCGATTTAGATTTGGAAAAATGCAAATTCGATTATGAGAAAGATTCTTATGCTAAGTTCGTTTTTTATTAAACCTATTGTATTTTTAATTATACTTAATATTTACATTTTTATAATTAAATTATTTAAATATCATGTCAAAGGTGAAAATAAATAAAAAAATATTACTGGATACCTTTATTTATAACAAATTATCAACATGAACTCAAGAAAATTGATATTTTTTTCGAAACCATCGGACATTTACCTATTTTTACTCCACTTTTGCAACAGAGTATAGTCTCTTGTTTTAACTTATATAATTTTACCATACACTCTGTATATACACTTGCATACTACTTGAACTATGTTCTCTGTTCTCTAAAATGAGCATTTAGAATTGTATTGCCGTGGTGGGTGTCTTACTTTGCCATTTTGCGATATCTATATGTATATACGTTAATTGAAAAATATTTTATATGTAAACATAATAGCAACATATCAGGTATAAAGAGTATAATATTAAAAAAAAAACAAGCAAAATAATTTCAATTAGTAGCACATATGCAATAAATATGTATCGTTAGTAGTGTAGATTTAAATTTAAATTAAAAATTTAAAATCTTGGAAATAAATATTTAGTTTTTAGATAATTTGCAAACAATTTAAATTTTATCATCTATTTTGCTTTTATTTTATCATTTAATGTATGCATTATTGCTAACAGAACACCATTATTAATTTTTATTTTTGCAAACAGATGGCAGTGCCAATCGAGCCATATAAAAGTGTGTTTATTGTATTTATTAAACCTATAGGTATTTTTTAAATTATTTACAAAGAATTTTAATTCGTCAAAGCTACTTAGGAAACCAGTTGCAGTAAGATGGACGAAGGTACTATCGGCTTCAGAATAGCATATACATTTTCAAATCGCTTACATTGAATTAACTTTAAGGATGGCCTATTTATTGTGTATAACCAATCACGGTTTAAATAATAATAAATTTGAAATCAGTTAAACAGTTGTCCACGCCCACATCTTTAATGTTTGCAGCATAAGGTATTTTATTGACAAATTGCCTTTGTATTATACAGTACGGTTTTATTTGTTTTTTTATTGCAACCTCTCTACTGATTCCTTTTTTACTTCACTTAGTTTGGAACCCTCGATAATAAAGGTTTGTTAGGGATTAAAATCCCTTTTCAAAACATTTTTTTTATTTCCTTCTTTTAGGTAGGTTGTTAGAAATAATAAAAACATTCCATAAAATGAAAGATAAAATATAAAAATATTTATTTTTGAATCTCCAACAGTTTCTAATCAATCTTGATGTTACTAATTTTAATTGTTTTTATGTTGAATTTAATATTCTAAAAGAATTTTTGGTAACGTTTTTCTGTTAGGTTCGGATCAAAATGACCCTACATTTATTTATTTTATATTTTATTTAGTAAATAAATAGAGGGTGGTAAAAATCAAAATATACTTAGCAATACATTTTAAAAATGAGCTGTCAACGACAGTGTGAAAAATGTAATAAATATCTAATAAACATAGATATAATAATCAAATATTTAGGTTGTTTTATTGTTCTTTGTGTAAAATAAATTATTTTTTATAAACAACAGACTTGATTTTTTTGATAAATATAATTTAAAATGTTATAATTAAAAATGTTTTTGGATTCACTTAAGTTATACAAGAAAGCACACGTAAAAAAATACGCCTAGGATTCCACCTCTGTGGTATGAAAATGTGCATGACCGATCCTTGTAAATAAATTTAATCCCCAAAAACCATTTAATGTAGGCGTTTTAAAAATTGCCACTCCTATGTTGTTGAAGAAGGGCGTTTTTATAACTTCGGTAGGCAAACGAAACAGAACAACGGGGGTTGCCACATTCGCCACTATTGAAAGTTTGGGACAGGGCCGGCTTCTGAACTTGACGACTTTGTAACATTATTTCTAAAAGATATTTTTATTTAAATGCACAATAGTGCAACTTGTTCCATTGTAAGTACTTTTGAATTATTTATGAAAATCAGCTCAAAGGGTGATCGAACAACGAATTATTAAAGGCAAAAACTCTGAAGCATGGCAGCTGCCTGAGCAGCAAAGGAGAAGGAATATCTAGCAAGGATCGAATAAGGAATGAAAGAGTCAGCGACATAATGCAGGGTAAAACCACCATAAACCATCAAATAAAGGAAAGAAAACTTAGATGGTATGGCCATGTCTAAAGAATGTCTAAACATGGTATTCCTAAACAAATTTAAGAATAGGTCGCCCAGCAGAAATGTAGAAGACCGAAAATTAGTTGGTTGATGCTGATCTTCGAGGAAGTCAAAATAATAGAAAAATTTTTTTCTCAGTGTATTCTTTCATGATTTATATAATATTTAGGTTTAGTTTGATTATGCCAGAAGCTAGCCAAATTTTACCGGAATAATATTTATACTAATTAAACAATAACTTTTATTGCATATACAATAAACATACTTTGTTAAGTAGGTGCGTTTTAAAAATAACAGTTTGGTAACCGAATAAACAACTACACTACCAATACATGAACACAACTGTGTATTGCGTCTACTTTTAAACTCTTTATTACCTGATTTAATTTAGCATAGTTATTTTAATTTTGTAAAGTAAAATTCTAATAATTAAAGAGAGTAGTATTAATTAAAAAAACCCAACGGATTAGGATTCTTAACAAAAATTGATTGGCTCTTCTTTAATTATTTTATATTTGTGATAATTTTTCCTACAACGGCTTCATGAAGCATAAAATGATAAGTTTTTTATAAATATTTATTTTAAAATATCAAAAAGCAAACATTTCTATATTTTACATTGGCCAGAGGAAACTACCCGCCTTTAGTCATAGTGCAACTAACAGTCGTTACAAGCTAATTTGTTTTACCCTGTATATACCTCTATATATACAATATTATTAATAAACAGAAACAAAAATAGGAAAACTTACTGAAGCTATAACATATGGTTGATATGTGCACCTATCAGCAAGTAAAATAATTAAATTATGTCGCAAAATGGTGACTGTGCTTATTTTTTCAGTGTTGAAAATATTTTTAAAATTTAATAGAAATTTTTGCTCTTTAAGATTCAGTTGTCCAGCAATAAAACATGATTTCCTTTTGTTTGGATTTTGCTATGGTTTTTTAGATAGTCCAATTTGAATTAGAGGAACAGTAGTAAAGTCTTACTGTAGGGATTTTTATTAACTTTTTGTTGAAATAAAGAATAAAGTTACTGAAAGAGCAATTTTTCTACTAATTTTATTAAAATTTAATTTTCTTTGAGCTTAATAATTGAGTATTATTGAAAAACCAATGCGTAAAAGCCTTATCTACAAATTTCGATAATAAAATGTAAGCTTGTGTATGTAGTGCCCACCACAGACATTAAAAAGGTACTGTACATATTTTTGTTCAAAATATATCGGCTAAATAATACGGAGTTATTAGTTTTTTTAAAGGGAAAATAAAACATAATTGAACAAACTGCTTCTCGATGAAAACATAAAAATTATTTAATACAAAATGAGCAAAATAGATCAACTAAAATGTCTTCGAAAAAAGCTCATTCTAAATCTGTTTATTTCAGCATTTATTTTCAACATTCCCGTTAAAAAAACTATCCATATTTTTTAACAGTAATAATATTTAGGGCTATTTATATAATAAAGAATACATACAAACATAAATTTTCCATTTTAAAATATTTAATATTTAACTTGTAACAAAACGAATACGGTAAGGATATACAAAACAAATTAAATATAACTTTCAATTGTCAGTTTAGTGTGTTATTTCTTTAACAACCCTAAGAAATAGGACAGCATCGCCACCCGTCGCTGAATTTTGCGTGTTTGTTTATTTTATTTATTACCATGTAATTATCTTGGTATATTAATTTATTGTGAGTATATTATTATGGATTTATAGGCAGAATTCTCGTCAGATTCACGCACATCTTTTTCATTATCAAGTGATGATGGATTGGAGCTGGTAGCAAATCTTTTTTTACCCGAATTATTACAGAAAAAAAGTAAAAAATGAGAATTCGAAGCAACAGTACCCCTATATAGTGATGAACAGTGTATCCAACATTTTAGGTTTGTGGACAAAATAATTTACTTTTTGTATCAGATATTAAAAGTAAGGCGTTCGGGTTTTTTCATTTGTTGATAGTTTTCAAACCTTACATAAATAGTCCTTGGATTTAGTCTACTGCACATCCAGTCTGCACATCCAAACCGTCTGAAAAACGAATCCCGAATAAAGCTACCGCTGTTAAAAAGTTGATTTTAGTTTAGTATTGTGTATTGCAGAATAAATTTTGTTGTTAAATAGAACATTTTGTGAAGATGATAACGAGTTATAATTATTGCAGATTTAGTTTTACAGAGAGTACCTATATTTAATTATATAAATATTGTGTGGTGCAGATTTTAATTAAATAAAATACAGAATGTGAATATAGTGTAGTGATGAGTGTCCATACATCTTTTTAGGAAAGCCATTTGTTAAAAGTAAGTCATAATGAGAGTATATTTATATATCATAAGATTACTTTTTTAATGTTTTTTTTCGGTCAAATTTATAATGTAATATTTATATCAAAATAATTTATTTGTTTGTTTGGCAAAACGAGCCATTAAGAATCTAATAGCAATTCCGTCTATCTTCACCTTAAAAAATATAACAGGTAAATGGCCAAATAATGGAATGTTTTAAAAATCTTTAGAAAAAATTTTGCTTGGAACTCCATTTTAAGCAGTAAGAATAATAGCCCAGTTAAAAGTAACGAAAGTAAACCGATTTTTGTGAATAAATGTTAAAAACCGGAATATATTGAGAATTAAAGCAATTAAATAAAAAAAATTAAATAAATATTTTACAAAATACGTTATAGAAAAACTTATTCTTTAACGTCATATAGGTAAGCTGCATTAAACAATATTAATATTAATGTAAAAATAATTTTTACAGCAGTAAAACAGTAAAATTGTTCATTTTTAAGCCTCAATTCTTCAAGTATTTTCAAAAATTGACTGATTGGCAAATTAATGAGTAATTGTTAATACATTAAGGAGCAAATAAATATAAAATATAGTAACAATGTCTGTAAGTGATATTTACATTACATACATATATTTACCACCAAAGGCAGTGCTTCTGATTTACATAAAGTAAAATTACAAATGAAAAATAATTTTGTGTAATTTTTATGCAAGTTTATTGATATATCCTTACCGTGTCTTACAAATTTTAACAAAATTCATCTCCTGCGTGACGACAATGTTTAGGCCTTTATCCGGCACTGTGAACATTATTTCTAAATAGAATTTGTAGCTAAACTTACAAACTACTATAAAAAATCGTTAGTCACCGAAAGATTTCGTAATAAATGTAGTGAGCTTAGTTCGTTTTCATGGCCAATATTCAGCGATTTTTATCATTTTTGTAAAACCTCCCACATGTACTAATACAAAACATGCGCGCTTTTAAGTAATACATTGCTTACCTCTTTTACACAGTTAAATTTCAATTAAGAAAAATCAACAACAGACTTTGTAAATAATTTTATTGCAGACCATACAATACAGGGAATTGTTTTACTCACAGGTATAAAATAAAAAAATGCCCATACATTATTTGAATGCTTTTGTATGTTTGAGTAAAAGTTATATTATATTTGAATTCTTAGTTTTTAGTAATCTCTTTGCCAAGATTTAAACACAATTCTAATAAAACTGGAATAATTTTAAAAATAAATTAGTACAGTTCTTTTTTTTCCTCTAAAATATTTAGTATTACTTTGAAATATTTTAATATTATTTAAGGTGGATGAAAATGTATATTAATGAATAGAAATACTTTCAAATCTTGTTTTAACAAATCTGTAATATTATTTGAATTAGCATATTTTTTGTTATTTTTCACATAAATTATATTGTTGGCCTTTTTCAAAAAATCTGACGAATTTGAAATACATTTTATTTTATTACCCAGATCGATTTGAATATAAAATTTTAAACATCCTTAGTAGATAGTTTGATAAAAATTTAGCGCTTTGACTCAGAAGTGTCTAATTAAAGAATTATTATAATTCATTCTAAAACATCTAACTGTTTTTATTTTTAATAAAATCAAACTAACTTAACGAAAATAAATTCCCCAATAGTTTTTTTAAGAAAATAAATGTTAACAAAAACAGTGATTGGTCACGAAAACAAAACTGCTTACAACTAAGGCAAAATCGGGACTGTTCAATTGTCCAGACTACTCATACATTTATCAAAAGTTTTGAAATAATTATTCCATTATTGAATACAACTTTTGTGATCCAACTAGAACTAGCGAATACAGCCTAACGTTCTCTCATACAGAGCTATCTGATTAGTTGTTAGTCACTATTGAATGACATATTATGTAGACAATATTCCAACTTTTTTATTGGTTTTAATTGTAATGATCTTGCTTGTTTAATAGTTATGTATGAGTAATTTACTGTGATAATTATTTTATCCTTAAAAGTACTAGCTACTTTTTGTAGAAAAACTTTCTTATTATTAACCTTAAAATGTTCGTATAAATATTGCATATTTTAAATTGGTTGTAAATGGAATTCTTATAACAGCTTTTGTTAATTATATGAGTGGTCCGTTTTACGTAGGTATCTAAAAATTTAGAATTATGCATGTGCTATTTCGCCGCACGTCATCATAACTAGTCAAAGAAGAATATTCATTTTATTTTTTTAATGGTTTTCCTTATTAACAGCAAAATGGTCATGCTTTAGTGCTAACACTACACTTATAATACGGTTTTTGATTATAAATCAATAAAATTGTAAATTGTAACATGATATTAAACCATTCGTGAAAATCAGGCCAAATTTTAAAGATTCATTGACAAAAAATGCATTTGCTACAATGAAATGATCGTATAAAACAACAAAAGTGTATGTAATATTTCCTGATTTTCCAAAAATAAGGTAACCGAAACACTCACAATTTTTTTTATAAAAGAAGAAAATGAACTATTTTATTTAGTTTTGCAGAAAATTATTGCAAAGGTCATTTATTAATTGATTACTCATACAAAAACATGTAAAAACTCGCTGAATTTTTTTTAGTAATACATTAGTAAGAAATACATTTTTATTAGTGTATATGTTATTGAACATTTTATTAAGTAAATAAATTAAGAAATTGTTGGCAAATATAGGTTTATATTCCCATGGGAATAATGTCCAGAATCTATATAAGGCGACAATCAGACCTATAATAACTTACACAGCTGCAACATGATTTAAAACGGCATAAACCAGGCAGATATTAGAGGCAATTAAAATAAATATACTTCGACGAATTGCAGAAAAAACAGTGCTGGATGGGAATGTGAATCTGGGCAGAAAAAAATTAATGGAATGAACACATCAACGAGATGGGTGACACAATAATGGTAAAAATAGCACCTACCCTTAGGGCGCAGGCGCATAGGATGACCTAGCCAATGATGGTCAGAATATCTAATACCTGAACAGAATAATAATTTACACAGAAGCAAATCTTGGGAAGATTTCGGTAACTGATTTTTCATAAGAATTCGTCACGTAAATGGTGCATGACAACAATTCTGAAAGTGATTTGAATGACTGTGATATCTTGTAGAAAAGGAACTAGTTGTTTTTTTTTGAATTATTAGTCTAAAATAAGCTAAGGCTTTTTTTTTGTTTTCAGACCAGACAGAAGTAAGTTTTGGAACTGGAATTGTTTTTTCATTCATAAATTAAAACTAAGACCTAAAATTTGTAGAAATATGATTAAGTTTTTCATTATAACATTGGATAGGATATACTGTATTTGAAAATCAAGAGAGAGTAAATTCCCAGAATAAAAACTAATTCGGTATGCAAAACTATAGTACAGTACGTGCGGTAAAACTTCAATATTTGTAATGCATTCTAAATTGTTTTTGTTAATTTCAATACAAAATTTATTAAATTTCTTGGACTGTCACATTATTTTATGATCTTTCATTGTTACTACAGTAGGCCTAAGAGGATTAACGTGCGTCATAGGCGTAACCAGATTAGAAAGGGATAATTGTTATTTAACGACCACCAAATGGCAACAGCTTCTGATGACAGATATTTTGACTTAAATAGTGCTTAAGTTTCTAGAAATGCAGTTATTTGATTTTCGATAAACGTGGCAAATAGTAGTGACTAAAAATGGAAGCAGTTTGTGAGTATACGCCAGTGAAAAAATTAAAACTAGACCATTTATCGCTCAATGAAAAGAGTGCTGTAGTGAATGTGTACCACTATTTTAAACATCAAAATCCCTCAAACACTATTGACAGTGTAGTTGAAACAACATCTAAGGCAATGGGATATGGAAAATCTACAATATATAGAGTTCTAAAGGAGGAAAAATCAGGTGGAGTAACCTCACCAAAGCCGAAACCAGGTAGACAAAAACTATTAAAAGTCAACGTGGACGAGTTTTTTAAAAATGCTATTTGTAAGCTTGTTCACTCATTTTTTATAAATACCAATTTTAGATAAAGTTTTGCAAGCCATTACGAATGCTAATTGATTCTGAAGAAATTGTATGTTGGAGAAGACAGTACCTCAGAAGAATACAACAAGTTAAAGCTCAAAATAAAAACATTTATTATTTAGATGAAACATGGGTTAATGAAGGACATTGTGTAGGAAGAGTTTGGAAAGACAAAAATATAAAATCATCCCCTCAAGCTTTTCTAGAAGGATATACTACTGGTTTTAAGAAACCTATAGGAAAAGGTAAAAGATTAATTATTTGTCATATAGGCAGTACAAACGGTTTTCTTGAGAATGGTTTACTCTTATTTGAATAAAAAAAAACCGTTGATTATCACGAAGAAATGAATGGAGACGTGTTTGAGGAATATTTTGAACAGTTGATTCAATTCATACCAAAAGGATCGGTTATTGTAATGGACAATGCAAGTTACCACTCCAGATTACTTGAACCTTTACCAACCACTAAATGGAAAAAGGATGAAATTGCAAAATGGTTATCTTCTACTTACGAATTATGTTTATCTATCTAAAATTGGTAATCTAGGTATAAATAACTAAAACAAATTAAATATTTCTATTTCCATATTAATTTAATTCTGAAAACGCACGTCTATGGTTTACTGCCTTTAACACTGATAACTGCAAAACATTTCTGGGAATTTACTCTCTCTTGATTTTCAAATACACTATAGAAAAGATTTACATCAAAAAATTTACATAAAACATCCAAGATAAAAGTTCTTATTTTAAGAGAGAGTTAATGTCTTTCATTTTTTGCTTTTGAGAAGTGAAACATTTTAAAGATTAAATGCCGGAAAAAGAATATAATTTTGAATCACCAAAATTGGATAAAAAAGCATACCTAGTGAAAGAATAATTTTGTTAAGTTTATATTTACTTAAAAAATATCCTTTTACCAATAATTTTTAGTATTTTGCTCACAAAAAGTACTTTGGTATTATTATACAAAACTTTATTTTCGTATATATGTAAAAATACTTTATTAATAGTGAATAGTTCTGTAAATGGTTTTTAAGGTCAAGTATTTTGGTCACCACATCAAAAGAACCGTTAGTAAGATTCTCTTTTTTGGCATGGCGACGAAGATAGAACAGGCCACACGACTAAAATAGAGAAGGAAGAAAAAGAAGATTAAGACTTATTAAAGTGAAATATATAAAAGCGTAAAATCCCAAATACCATGTGAACAAAGGTTTCTATCACTGAACCGAAACCACAGCCCATGGGTGATTACAGTAAATGATGAAATTAAATTCTGCGTAAATTTAATAAATATTTTAATATGCTCAGCAGACAGCAGACATATTATGATCAAACCATAGAACTTTATTAAAGAGTTTTTATTTAATCTTTTGAAAAACACAGCAAATATTTAAAATGTTCATTAGTAATACACATAATAAAACTGTATGTACTGAATTTGAATTGTAATAATTTTTTAATAATCCATATATATTTTTACAGAAAAAGAATTTTTTTGGACTTTTGTACTATTACCCAAACAAATGTATTTACAAGTACTTTAACTAGTTATTTAAAAAACATTAATAGTAGTTTTGTTGAAAAAGAAAATGAATAATTATTTTATAATTAAAAAACTGTAAAAATTTAGCGAATTTTACATTTACAAGATTTGTTCGCACGTATATATGTCCATATATATCGTCCACAAATCCAGTAGTGTCCCATTACTTTACCCAAGACTCATAAGACTATCAATTTATGGCGGTAATGTCGATTCTTATTTTTAAGTAATCGTATTCTATGAAACATTTAACGATCATAATCGAGATACAACTTCGTGGACTATACTCGAGTTAGTCAAAAGAATATCAACATTTTTTATATAAATTTGTGTCGATTTAAGGAACGTTTAAAAAAAATATTTTTAAAATCAATGCTATTTTTGTTTTTCCACAAAACATTTAAGATCTACAAATCATTACTGAAAATACAATCGCCATTCTTCATAAGCGACCAAAACACTTGCGATACTCCAAAGAAAATTGGGTACCATTCAATTTTTTACTGTAAATAAATATAATTTTTAACTTTCAAAGTCGTGGCGATGTAAAAAAGAAAAGAAAAGCTAATACTATCGTTTTGAATGGATTACCTGCAAATTGTCTATTAATAAAGAAATAACTAGTTATTCAAACTGCTTTAAGAATGAAGCTGTATATACCTAAAATAGATTTAAATTGATTGTACTAACCCTTACTTTTTGGAAGTCCATCTTATTAAGGATAATAAAAAACTCTTCGTTTTAACAAAACTTCCAATATTTATTTAAAAAATTGCTTTCTTAACTATAATGACAGCCGTTTCGCTAGACTTAGCATCGTCAGATTGACATTTAAGTTACATTTTGTTTGTTTGTAGCTAGGTACCTGATGTTTAGGTAGTATTAAGGCTAGACCAAGTATGGAAGTAATAAGACATAACAATATTAAAGCCTAGATGTTATTAGCCCTAAGGGATTATCCTGGATGTATTTCCCTCTAAGATCAGTATAACTGTGCAATGATGTAGAAAAACCAGGAAAAAACTATATCATGCTGATCTTTACAATAACTTAATATATTACCTAAATTAAAAAAATCTGGTGTTTACAAAATTAATTGTCCAAAGTGTAATGCTGTATATATAGGTCAAACACAAAGAAATTTTGAAGTAAGATTTAATGAACATTTAAGAGCATATAGATTAAAACAACCAGATAAGTCAAATTATGCAAAACACCTACTTGAACATCCAACCTCACTCTTTCACACCAATGACATCCAAATACTACACATTTGTAATAAAAAACAAAATTTAGATTTCCTTGAAGAACTTGAAATAAAAAGACATCTAGCAGATCCACAATTTAAAGTTGTTAATGAACAAATAAATCTGGGAAGTTCTCCACTTTTAAAGTGTTTGCTTTGATTGAGTCTTCATTTTATACATAGATAAGACGTAAGTAAAGATCAGCATGATATAGTTTTTTCCTGGTTTTTCTATATCATTGCACAGTTATACTGATCTTAGAGGGAAATACATCCAGGATAATCCCTTAGGGCTAATAACATCTAGGTTTTAATATTGTTATGTCTTATTACTTCCATACTTGGTCTAGCCTTAATACTACCTAAACATCAGGTACCTAGCTACAAACAAACAAAATGTAACTTAAATGTCAATCTGACGATGCTTAATAGCGAAACGGCTGTCATTGAGTCTTTTAAAAAAGCAATTTTTAAATAAATATTGGAAGTTTTGTTAAAACGAAGAGTTTTTTATTATCCTTAATAAAATAGATTTGATTATTATTTACAAAGTTTTTCATCATATCATTGCAGTAGGTATTAGCTGCTCGTCACTCACAAACAACAGGTTGATTTTTATAATAGTCCTAATTGAATAAAAAAATGGAATATTGAACAACAAAATTCATATTTTTTACAACAAAATATTTACATTATAAAAAAAAACAATGATGTGACAAAGTTACGATGCATAAATAATATTGCAAAATCCCGGGACTAACCCAGAGATCGTGTGATTCATGTCAAATCAACCTTATTTTTTAAAAGTACCAACCTTCAAGTGACATGTGTCAAAATTTCATGCCAATCGAACCATAAGCAACAAAGCTACTGAGGCGAGAGTGACGCTCCTTTTAATAACAATACCGTCAGAGCCGTATCTAGGTATTATTGCGCCTTTGACAGTATACTAAACAGCGCCCCCTATATATAAAGTCAACACAATTTAATACTGCATTTTCTCCACGTTGGGCGCCAAATTTCTGAGACTCTATAATAGGTGTGCATGTTTATTTCCACAGATTGCTTTTTAGTTGTTGATTTGAAAACTAGTTGATTGATTACGTTGATGCCTGTGAAATAAAAAAAATTAATAAATCTTTAAAAGCGAAATAGTCTACTGATTTATTGACCAGAATAAAACCAGAATGAAACAACAAATGTCTTTTGTCTATGACAAGAAAGAAATTATTGAATAAAAGGAGAGTTCGCTTTTGTTGTACCTTCTATTTTTTGGCACTCTTGCGGACCTTGCGCCCTTGATACGTGCATGAATAACGTTATCTGCAGAAGTTAAATCAAAGGACTGATTAGCAGCCATAGAAAACTCAAGGACGTGCAATTGGTATGTGAATACATTTAATTACTAAGAAGGTATACTGTGTTCAACAATATCTACAATAAAAGGTGACTGTTATTGTTATTTCAGAGAATACTTTTTTTGTCACAGGAGCAGAAAATATATGTTTTCGTGTAAAATTGTCGAAGTTGAAGAAATGGTTTGATCGCTTTAAAATTTATAAAAAGTTAGAATTTTAAAGAAAATAAATACATAAAACAGTGCACGTATCATTTTATCGTTTTTCAGCATTAAATTTGTATCTAAGCTATATTGGTGTATCGCAAGTTCAACTAAATATAATGAACATAAATTAAATTTAAATATATTTGTAATTTGTCACTTAACTAAAGTACGTTTCACAATAATTCGTTGACTTGGTACCTGCTCTTAACTGCTCTTAAGGGATTACTAATAAAAGGTGGTTAATATTTCTTCGTAAACCGGTGAACTATTTACAGAAAGGTATTATTTATTTTTGTCCAGGAAGATATATTTTGGATTTTCTATTTTTCAGGTAAAATTTTAAATTATTATTACTGACCATCAATAGTAAATCATTAGTAAATGATTTTTGATTTTCTTAATCATCTTGGAAGAGAGTTTCGGGGTAACTTGTTTTTAAAATTCTCTCCTAGAATTTTAGTTTGTACTAAACATTATACTCTGAAAGTAATCTTGTGTTTATAACTAAGTATGTGGCGTCCTTGGGCAAAAAAAGTGCATTTATCGCCGGATGCAAAACAATTTGTGAAAAATGTGTTTGAAACATTGAATAATCGAGGTTATAGTGTAACCGATGCAGCAGAAGAAACATGTAAGTTAACCAAAACCCCAATATCCACAGTAAAAGATATTATTGATAAGCCAATAAGTAAACGAAAAAAACGAAGTGACGTTAATAATACCAAATGTGTTGATGAAATACAAAAAGATATAATCCGACGAACGATATATGTCCTATACCAAGAACAAATGATACCAACCCTAGATTGTATAAAAAACGGTTACTTAAAGACCACACGGGAATTATTTGTAGCCCTACAAGTTTGTGGAGAATTATTTCTCAAATGGGATTTAAATATTGTACCATTAATAAAAGACAAGTGATAATGGAGTCATATCGTTTACGAATGTGGCGTTGTCATTACTTACAAGCTATTCAAAAATATAGAAGTGAAAACCTTTCAATTATCTACCTCGACGAGACATGGTATGACACCCATGATACTCAAACGAAGGGTTTTGTTGATTCAACGGGAAATTGCAAAACAAAGGCTCCATCAAATAGAGGACAAATAATTACAATAATACATGCCGGATCAGAAACAGGTTGGGTTCCAAACGCTTTATTGTTATCAGCAAAGAATATTAAAGATTCAAGTTTAGATTATCACGAAGATACGACAGCAGAACTTTTTGAAGATTGGTTTGAGAATAATTTATTGCCGAATATACCGGAAAAAAGTATAATTGTAATGGACAATGCAACTTATCATAGCCGTCAATTAAATAAAGTACCAAATAGCAACAACAATAAATGGGAAATTCAAGAGTATTTGTTAAAAAATGACCTTTATTTTGAAGAATCGTACACAAAACATGATCTCTTACAAGTTGTAGCAGCGTTCGGTATTGAAAAAGAATACGTTTGTGATACTATTGCTAAAAATATGGGCCACACAGTGTTACGGCTTCAATCCTATAGAACACATGTGGCATCAGCTAAAATCCAAAGTTAGATCGGAAAACGTTTCACCCACATTAAACTCAAGTGTTATAGAGTTAATCAGAAATGTGACAAGTAATATTCCCATTGATAGCTGGAAAAATTCGATTCAGCATGTTATTAAGGTTGAAGGTACATATCGAAATGTTAATGTAACTGTAGCACCCTTAGTTATTAATTTAAATGAAGACGATAGTGATACTGAACTACATTTAGATTAAATAGTTGTAAATAATGTAGAATTAGTTCATTTGTTTAATCGCAATTAATAAATAAAGTTAAAATTTGTTTTTAAAAAATTTCGTGATTTTTTTTTACAAAATAAATTTTAGTTAAGTTTTAGTAAATGTTAACTTAGTACAAAATATTTTTAAAATGTGGCCATGATTAAACTACATCTTTTTTATTTGAAACATTTTTTGACAACATCTGCCAATTAGATGAAATAGACCAAAGCGTATACGTACACGTAAGTTTCAACAGTTTTGTTTAATTTCAATTAATAAATAAACTTAAAATTAGTTTGTTTGTTTTTAAAAAATTTCGTGATTTTTTTTACAAAATAAATTTAAGTTTTAGTAAATGTTACTGAGTTTTATTTAAATCTATTTTGAAAACCGGTTTACGGATCTGTTAATGTTTACTGTATAGTGAGAAATTTATAACCTTTCATTACTAATCCCCTAAGGTCAGGTACCGAGTCAACGAATTATTGTGGAACGTACTTTACCTATGTATATTTTAAAACTTGATTATTTTATTTATGTTTTAATAATGGCTAAGTTTAGGCGTTAATTCCAGTGTAATATTAAGTTATAATATCACATAATAAAATATTTATTTAAATTAAACGTTCCTTAATATATAAAAGCTAGCTATTTACATCTTCTTCGAATGTGCTATGACATGACACGCGTATCACATATTATAATACAGTATATGGGGAGGTTTTTAAAAATCCTCTTACAGTTATTCGCGCATCGATCGCGACATCCATTGTTTTTGTTTATCAACAACTATAAAGTCAGTCGATAGTATTCGACTGCGCAACACTTAACACTTTTTTTACACACGCACTGACGTTCGCTCATTACCGGCAAGCGAGGTTGATTGGATCAGTCTTGACTCAAATTCTTTTGGCACACGCTACAATTTCGAACAGATTTAAAAAAGACTGTTATCAACATTTTAGAAAAACAATTTTCTAACATATTTTATTTATCAAATAGGATGTCTCATTTTTGTTAGAAACATAAAAGTAAATATCACTCCTTGAAAAAGATTGTTTTGAGTCTTAAAATAATAGTTTGTGTAGGTAATACATAACGAAATATAATGTTTTTCCTATTAGACCTTTCAAAGAGTTTCTATACTTTTTAACAACATTTCCTACCAAAAATGGGAATCCTTATTTGTTAATTATGATGTCCTTTTACGTGTTGTAATAAAAAACTGTACATTTTCGAAAATTGTAGTTGTTAAATGCTGACAAACGCCTCTATTAACAATCATTCTGTTCACACTAATTTAGAATTTGATTTTATTTTAACCAACACTCATCCTATAACACTGGGCATCTTTTCTAACAACTTTAAATATTTACAACTTGCTGATCTTGTTCGAAATCGAATACGTTGTATCTAATTATCTACGAGACGAATTGAGCGCTCTAAATATATATATTTTTTTTATAAAATACGATATAATTAATGTAAGATGCTCTAACCTTTTTGATTGATGTATTTGTGTGATTTCGATAATAAAAACTATATTGTAAATTACATACTTATATTTAGTTTTAAAATTAAAATACCAAAAACGATATTTAAAACTTAAGCGGTTTTAAAATTGGTAAAATATTATAGATGTAGTTGGCATTTATTTTTTTTTAATTCTCAACCAGTAATGACATTAATATATTGTGATAAATAAGCAGTAGGTTTTGCTAAATAATAATAAATTCAGATATACTTTTAATAATTACAAATACAGATTTAAACAAAATTCTAAAACAAAATATACATAGTAACCACTAAGGTGGATGTCTGGAATTTAAAAATAAAGACATTTGAAGATATTTTTGATGGTTTTTTCTAGACAATTTTCAAGACGAGTTTGTGCCATCACATACGACTCAACCATTTCATAATCTGGAAAGTTCCAATGAACTTCTCTTCTCTTATCTGTTTTATAATATGTCACTTGGTAAATGTTTTACTATAAATAGAAAGGCCAGCAATTCCTACTGAATGGAGATATTTTGCAGTACATTGTATAGCTGACATATACGAGGGTTGTCTGAAAAGTTTCCGATTTCAACATGAAGATGGCAGCACTCGTAAACAAAAGTTGGGGAATGTGTTTGCGCACGCTTTGAAAGGTATCCACTAAAATTTCAGCCATTTTGGACGCGTAGTTGTGGTTTGACAATCATTTGAGTGAGTGTTTTTATGAAAATGGAAAAAATCAAGTATCGAGCTGTCATTAAATTTTTGTTTTTGAAAGGCAATACGCCTACGCAAATCAAAGACGAGTTGGACGCTGTGTACGGGGAATCTGCACCATCATTTACCACCGTGAAATTTTGGGCTGCTGAATTTAAACGTGGCCGTACCAGCTTGGGTGACGATGAATGTTAGGGACGTCCAAAAACTGCAACCACTGACGATAATATCGCTCAAGTTCACCAAATGGTGCTAGACAACCGTCGAATTAAAATTAGAGAGATAGCAGAGGCTATAAACATGTGCAAAGAACGTGTTTGTCACATATTGAATCAAGATTTAGGCATGAAAAAGCAGTCCGCGCGTTGTGTGCCGCGTTTGCTCACTTTGGACCAAAAACGTGTTCGAATGAACATTTCCAACTCTCTGTTTGCGCAGTTTAGGCCCAATTTAGGCGCCGATTAATTACTGTAGATGAAACTTGGATCCACCATTATACTCCAGAAACAAAAACACAGTTAAAACAATGGACTGCGAAGAGGGAATCGGCTCCAAAAAAGCAAAGGTTGTTTCTTCGGCTGGGAAAGTAATGGCAACTGTTTTCTGGGATAGTCATGGAGTTATCTAAATCGATTATCTTCAAAAAGGAAAAAACATTATAGGAGTATACTACGCATGAGTACTTGACAAGCTGAAGGCAGAAATTGCGGAAAAACGGCCACATTTGCAGAAAAAAAGAATTTTGTTTCACCAAGACAATGCGTCGTCTCACACCTCAGCGGTTGCCATGGTGAAAATCCACGAATTACGGTTTGAACTGCTTGACCACCCTCCTTACTCATCAGATCTAGCCCCAAGCGACTTTTTTTTGTTCCCTAAGCTAAACGTTGCGCTCGAAAGACAGAGATTTTCGTCGATTGAGGAGGCCATCACTTTCTTAAACAACTATTTTGCAGAGAAAGACGCCGAGTAGTACTATTTGGACAGGTTGAAGAGATGGGAGCATCGCTGGGAGAAGTGTAAAGACTTACAAGGAGACTATGTAAAAAAATAAAAATTTGAAGAAAAAAAATGTCTAGTATCTTTGTTAGGTCGGAAACTTTTCAGACAACCCTCGTAAATGTGAATACCAGAGCTTGGAATCAAGAAATGCTCTCTTGCAATGGACTTACTAATGGACTCCCCATTGATAGTTTGAGAGTAATTTTAATACTTTGAGTCAACGCAGACAAATATCCTTTATCCTTTTATTTGGTTTTTTCCTTTAAACAATTTAGTCCTCTGAATAGATATTTGGTGTTGCGTTTTGCTAACAAGAATGATACAGAAATAAAAATATCAAGGAAAAGCAAATAAATTAATCAAGAAAACATGAAGTATGACCGATGAGATTTAAACTGTTGGAAGAAAAAGAAGAGCCACAAATGAGGCACATAGAATAACAGTGGTCCAACTCCATTTTTTAATATATCTGTTCTTTATTGTAAATACTTTATCTAATGTGTATCTTTCAGTATAAAGGTGGGCTATCTCAATATTTTGACTGTCTGCAAAAAGATGATATGGAGATAGCCCACCTTTATACTGAAAGAAACACATTAGATAAAGTATTTACAATAAAGAACAGATATATTAAAAAATGGAGTTGGACCACTGTTATTCTATGTGCCTCATATATCCTCAGAAAAATGAAAAAGAGAACACTGTAAAACTCTAATGATTAGAAAAAAATGATTTATAAGAACTTCACTAATGACATTCTATTTTAAATAAACTACATAAACAAACAATTACCAAAATAAAGAAACATTTAAAACCGGTTAAATTTATGTTTTCATTTAATAATTTTGCATAATTTTTAGAATACATTGAAAATTAGAGCTAATATTAAAAATGCTCAGTTATGCAGAATTTAAAGATTTTTTAAAAAAGTCTAGGAGTGTCTTGAAATTATAAGTGCATTGGGAAAACTGGTTTTTAAAAATTTGGTCTAAATCGATTATACTTAATATTTAGTACTACATTTATTTAATAAAAATACTTAAGCAATTTCCAATTATTTTCTACCTCTATATAATATTAAATATTTTCACCAGAAAAACATGTTTATTAAAAAAATCAAAATTTGCGGATTTCATTTATAAGATCAGTTTCCGTTTCATCAGCTATAGTTTTGAATTGGATTAGCATCAAGTTTTTGTAATTTAAAGGTATAAAAACACCAACGATTGTTTCTGTTTCTCAAACAACCAATAAACGCTTTCACAATTTTGTTTGTACTCTTTAGGGGAAGGAAACAATCAAAAATAGCACCCCTGAGGATTTTTACCAGGGGTTTGCAGCTTTCTTCTGCACTAGGAAATTCTTTAAAATACTTAGACTCGTTTACACGTTCTTTAAATTAAATAATGACTTTATAGGTAAAGATAGGGCCGCTAGATCAATCTCTTGATAAGTTAATCAAAAAATACCAAGGGGTTAAATTTAAATTTGGTAAGCTTCTGTTAAAATCGAATTTGTTAGATTACTCTGTGTTTATCCTTTTGGTATGACGTGACATAATTTCTATCAAAATTAAATGTTGGCAATTCCGTTTTGTATGTGTTTTGTGTTTTATGCTGAGAGAATTAATTGACCTACAAATTGAGGCTGTTAAGAAAGAAATGGTATTCAAGGACAAAGAGTAAGAACTAAAATTGCAGAGGTTGCAAGAAGATTTAAAAGGAGCAGAAATGGACGTTGAAATAAAACGTATCGAATTAGAAATAAAAAAAGCAGCTTTAAAAAAACTCTTGCAACAAAACGAAGTGCAATTTTAATTATTTGTTATTCAATTTTTTAATTTTTCTTGGAGTTGTATTTTCTAGTAAATTTGAATTACATAAATATTATTTTTTTAAATAAAGACCTTTAAATAAAAAATCAAAATATAGAGTTGTTTATAATTTCGTCTCGATGTGACACGTTTTCCCCTACTTGTTCTTGATTGGCAATTGGAACCACATCGTTGATTAGATTTTCAATTTCTTCATCTACATTATAATTCCTCCTCCTGCAGTTCTACAGCAAGATTATGTACAACAGTTGTTGCTACTATAATGTCTTGAACTACAGGCAAGAAAACACGTAATCCCAGAACTGGAAACCTTCATTTCCATACCCCAATGCATAGAGTGTTTTCGTAAGATTGGATTTTCTAAAGGAGTCATTAGGTATTTTAGGGTTGGATAACCACTATCACCTATAATTAATTAATTGCCCATTCCTTCATAAAATCCTCTCTTTAAGGCTGAATTTACAAATATTGTACTATCGTGGGTAGAACCTGGCTACCTTGTTACTACATTTCTTGTTCTGAGGTTACTATCACATGCCACTTGCACATTTAAAGAAAACCACCCTCCAGGAGATTGTATACAAATGTGAGTCCCATCTGTCACTATCAATACTCCTGGAAACGAAGCAATATTGTAAAAGCCTTGTTGAATTATCAATTTCGTCATCTTGGGAAAATAATGTACTGTTCTCTTAATAAACATATGGTTTGGGTAACTCTTCTTATAACATATGATTGCATGCACCCCTCCAAAATCTCCAACTTCCATTAATATATCGCCAGTGGCATAAAACCGTAGTGTAATTAATAACTGTTGAAGTGGAGTTAAGCAATTATTTCTGTAAAAAGTTAAGATTTTTAAAATATCACACATAAAAAAGTAGTACCTTCTTGTAGGAAAGCCTATAGTACTTTTAATTAATTGCAGTAGAGCATTTGCACTTTCTTTGCTTATTGCATTCTTAAAAAAACCGCAAAAAAATCTTCATTTTCATCGTCACTATCGTTATCTAAAATGTTAATATTCATTTCAATTTTTTTGAAGTTCACAAAAATGTCTCAATTATTAGAGCTTAACTTGGTAAAGCCTTTTATTCCCTTGGTAAATTATACCAGTACATTGATACAACGATTTTGACAATTACCAAGAGGTTATTTTTACCAATCAATTGATCTAGCGGCCCTAAATCATACAACAAATTTTTGCCGATATTTATCAGAAATGAGATAAATCAAAATTATTCAATTATTTTAGATTTTTTTATTTTTAGACTCTTTTTTGAAAGTATACTAATCCAAAGTTCGTTAAACGGATATTTTTTTTAAATAATAAGTAAAATCGATTTTTCAATGAATTAATCAAAACAATTGCCAAGCAGACTCAAAAATATCGCCTCTACTCATGAAGATAAGAATATTGGTGTTTATTCGAGACGAAAATCTATACAATCAATGTTATTCCAAAGATTATGGTTTCACTCCAAATAACATAACATTTTTAAAAATATAAATAGATTTCTATTTAATGATTTTAATTTAAAATTTAAAACTCATAATTTTCGACTTTTATATTGATGCATGATTTGTATATGTGTGTTGACTATAAAAATTTGAATAATTTTTTACATTGAACACGATTTATCCAAATTTTTTCCCGTCAACAAAGAACACTTTTTGGACATACTAATTATATTAACTGAATATTTATTAGGTGCGTGGTAAAAAGCACAAAAAGTGTATTTTAACAGCCTAATAATTTTATTGTGAACAATTATTATCATTTTTATCCACGTTGTTGCAGTAGTGATGCTCTCATATCCCGATTTGAAGTAATAAAACTTCCTATTGTAACTTTTAAATGAAAAAACTTGACATTATTCTCCTATTTATTACAGTTTTCTGTCCTAATTGCCCGATTTCACCAATTTGATTTTAGGTACTTCCTATCAAAATAATTCCTAAGCTAGGAAATACCTAAATCTGATACTTTTCCTAAAACGGTTTTCACCAACCTAAGAAATTCTTAGATAAGAAATACCTAGCTAAAAATTGGACTTGGATAAATTTTGCGTATAATTGGTATTACTGAACAAAAATAATTTCCACTTTTTATTGAAAAATTAAATTTCGACAAATTTCGTCTTAACAAATTTATTTTAAGAGCGTGTCAGTATATAAATAAAAAAAACAAACACACAATCTACACTTTCAATGCTGTCAACAAAAATGACAAACTATTTTGAAGTATTTCCTAAAAGCTTAAGGGCCGTATTCATAGTCAATACTTAAGACTTCCTCATGCCTTAAGTTTTCCCTATGCACTATTTTGTGTTTCATAGTTCTATAAAGACGACTTGAGGGATCCTTAAGAGTAAGGAAGCTTCGGAGGTACCTTAAGTCTACCTTGACTGAAATTTGACGTGTTGAGGTTAGATTTTTAATATTAAAACGGTAGTTATTGTGTTTTGTGATCGCTATTTGTTGGAGATTTTTGTAATGGACTACGAAGATTTTATAGAATTTATAGAAATTGTTGATGCCGAAGAAGAAGCAGCAATAATTCCTAAAAGATATATAAGAACCAACAAATTAGATGTCATTGTCATTTCATGACATCGTTCAAGCCTAATAAGATTCAAGCTATGTCGAAAGTTGACATAAAACTGACAGAAAATGCGACATTGCCAAATGTAAGGCTCCCTTACGGAAGGAAGGTAAATAAACACACTATGAAACAGAAATTTCGAGGAAGACTTAAGGTCACCTTGCCTGAGATACTCTTGAGTGTACCTTCAAGCGTCGACTATGAATACGGCCCTTAGCTAGCTGTCCTAACATTAGGTATTTCCTATCTCTCTTAGGTATTACCTAGCACGTCGTGACACGCAAATTCCTAAATTTGATTTAGGTAATTCCTAACTTTAGGAAAGGGTTGGTGAAATCGGGCAAATATGAACTTTTATTTAAAAGTATAAAGCAGTAAAAATAGAAACCAAAAATCGATAAGACTTCGATTATATTGAAAGCATTTCTATTGCATTTAAATAACAGTATCCGCGATTTGAGCGCCTACTCGTCTCGGTAACGAAAGATTCGGCCGGTGGTCGATGTACCTCGCGGGCGTATACGTTGCTAGGTCAAGATCGGGCCTACGCGAGTACAGCGCCTCGAAGGCGCTCGGGAGTCACTATCAGTGTTTATATTCGGGGTATCGCTTCGGCCTGTGGATGGTTGCGTGATCAGGATGAGGGACGTGACTTCCAGGCGTCGGGGCAGGCGCTCGAGCGATACTCGGAGGTTCTTCGCTCGTTGAACTGCTCGGAGAAGGGTAGTACTCTCGTGGTACGGTATTGCCTACGCCGACGTTGCCACCGCTGGGGCCTGGCTGAACCCCCATCGTGTCTTCACTCGCCCACCGGGCTAGTTGCTGCTGAGCTTGAATAAATTCATCACTAGAAAATAGGAACAGTAACAGTACTACCAATAAAAGTTGGTAGCAATGTAATTTCAATATATTGCATTTTATCATCAAATTATACAGTGCGGTCCATATGTATGGAATTAATTCATTTGTAGCGTTATTATGCACTATATGAAAAAAACCTGAAACAGGTCGATTTTTATTCTTAAATTGACAATTTACAGTATGAAAATATTATCCCCCTCCAGCACCCCTTCGGAATTATAAGCACCCCCTCGAAAATTTTAAATTACAAAGGAAAGGGAAAGGGATTTTAGTCCTCTGTTCAGCAATATAAAGTTTTTTAAGTTTGGTGCAATCATAACTGAGAAAATTGATTTTTAAGATGTAAAATTTTGATAATGTCTCTAACACAAAACTTTACGTAGAATGAAGATAATAATGTCACATAATGATTAGAATGTGTTTTTCAATGTATTTGACACTTAAATTAAATGTTCAAAATGACCACCATTCACTTCTTGACAATAACCGAGGCGATATTGTTTGGTCCATTAAAATAACTTTAGAAATAATCAGGTATTTTCGTATCTGTTCTGCTAAATATTAGGAAAAAACTTTGAAGATATTAAAATAATAGTCAAAAAACTAAATAAACAATTGATATAAATCTAGTAGGCTGCTGTCATTTAGGTATTTAAAGTTACTAAAAGACGTCAGTATAATATTTGTGCGCGTATTAAATTTAATTATGGCTCATTTGTCCGAGACTCAAAGAATAGACATTTTAATTATGATTGGTTGTGGTAATAAAACCAGAACTCAAAAGGAGGTTTGTGAAATTTTTAATAATAAATACCCTGGTCAACACGTTTCGCAGTCTACAGTTAGCAAAATTGAAAAAAAGTTTTGTAAAACTGGATATGTAAAAAATATTGAAAAATCAGGTAGAAATGTTCAATTTATTGATGAAAAAAAGTTAGATGTACTTCTAGAGATTGAGGAAAATCCGCATAAGACTCGAGAACTTGCCGCCGACAATGATGTAAGTAAATCATCTATTTTGAGAGTTCTGCATAAAGAAAAATACCACCCTTACAACGTTCAGTTGGTTCAGGAGTTAAATGAAGATGATCCTGATAGAAGGCAAGAATTCTGTGAATTGATGATGGATAGAATGCACGCAGATTTGTAGTTCATAAACAAAATAGTTTTTTCTGATGAAGCGACGTTTCATTTAAACGGAACGGTTAACAAACAGAACTGTAGATATTGGAGCAGAGAAAATCCTCACTGGATGTGTGAGGCTCACACTCAATATCCTAAAAAAGTTAACGTTTGGGCTGGTATCATTAATAATTAAATTATTGGCCCTTATTTTTTTGAGGGCACAGTTACTGGTGAGGTTTATCTAGATTTTTTGATTAACTTTTTAGTGCCTACATTACAAAGAGTTTTTCCTGATGTTAATCATCCAAATGAGATAGATCGATCTTTTTACTACCAACAAGACTGAGCTCCACCGCATTTTGCACGTACTGTTAGAAATTATTTAAACGAGGTTTTTCCCAATAGGTAGATTGGAAGACGTGGGGCGATCGAATGGCTGGCTAGATCCCCCGATTTGACTCCTCTCGATTACTTCTTATCGGGTTATTTAAAATCTAAAGTATATTTTAATAGACCAAACAATATTGCTGATTTAAAAGTTAGGATAACGGAAGAAATTAACAAAATAAACCCCGAGGTCATACAAAATGTTGTATACGAGAATTCCAATATCGCCTCGGTTATTGTCAAGAAGTGAATGGTGGTCATTTTGAACATTTAATTTAAGTGTCAAATACATTGAAAAACACATTCTAATCATTATGTGACATTATTATCTTCATTCTACGTAAAGTTTTGTGTTGGAGACATTATCAAAATTTTACATCTTAAAAATCAATTTTCTTAATTATGATTGCACCAAACTTAAAAAAAACTTTATATTGCTGAACAGAGGACTAAAATCCCTTTCCAACGAGGTGCCACACGACCCCTTTTGTAATTTAAAATTTTCGAGGGGGTGCTGGAGGGGGATAATATTTTCATACTGTAAATTGTCAATTTAAGAATAAAAATCGACCTGTTTCAGGTTTTTTTCATATAGTACATAATAACGCTACAAATGAATTTATTCAATACATATGGACCGCAGTGTATTCTAAAACTATAAGCGATTGCAAGATGTTGATTTCATCAATAAATTGTCGAAGCCAGATGAGCGAGGTCGAGTTTTTTGTTGAAAAGCATGTTCATCAAACTGTTGGAGTTATGGTTTAAGGTGCTATAGCTTATAGTTCGAGATCACCTTTCATCTTTATCAGAGGATAATGCCCGACCACATGTCACAATAGACTTCTTTCAACATAATGATGTCACATTGTTACTTTGGCCATCAAGATCTCCCAACTTATCCCCAATTGAGCACGTGTGGGATATGATGGGTAGGAGTTTGCTCAATTTGTAGAAGAGCCTTCTGATTTTAGGCTATTAACATACTAACTGAACTCATGAACTAATTGCTGATAGATAATAAAGGTTGTAATAAAAAATTTAAATCACTATTGATTTAGTATATCTAGTAACCCAATACCTTTCGCTATCAGGAGTATCGCCGCACGGAACTCCTCTCTCATGGTCAGCGGTTTCATATATACTCTCCTCCTCGACTTGATGATGGCTATGGGGGTGGGGATAAGGTAGCCTGGTCGATGGCTGCCTGCTTAAATACAAATAAATAATCACATAAAATGATGATTTTGTGTTTTGTTTTCAAATAATGAATATTCTACCTGTAACGACCATAAACGAAGCGTGAATCCCTGTGCGATTGATGGGAACTCTCGCTGCAAGCCGAGGAGGACTCTTGTCGATAATGTCGATCAGTTTCGGTTTCTGACATTCTAATATCTTCGGAACCACTTGGGCTCATATGACGCGAATGATGTTCGAGTTGACGGATTAGATCTTCCAAATTACGGATGCGAATCGGTCCGCAAGGTGGAACTTCGTCGTCATCTTCTTCTTCTTGTTCTATCACCACCTGCCACAGGGATAAAAATTGTTTACACGTAAATAAAATAACAAAGCAGTAGACTAATATCTCTGGAAAATCAGATATCATAGGTATTGTAGATAAATGTTGTAGTAGAATATATTTACGATTTGCAATAAATCACTTTACATAGAACTAAGACTTTCTATTGAACATTTCTTTATCACAAAAAAATGGGATTGTTTTGCAATAAAAAGATAGATACTAGGTACGTAAAAACAGGGTATTTTACTTTATATCAGACAAAATCTATAAATATATTATTGAGATGGCTCATGCAAACATCAGCCAGTGAATGTTAGATTTAGTTCATTAAATAATAAAATAATTTTTAAAATTTAATTCAAGTCTTCAAATCTTTTATATTTGTTCTTTATTACGATGAGTAGACGTCATGTTATTACGTCATTCGGCTATGTAAACTAAAGTGACAGTCACAGAGTACTTTCACATATATAGAAAGTTACAGTTGCCAACTGTAAATTGTTCGCTGTAACCTTTTTGTTGCATTATGGGCTTCGGAACCAACTAATTTTAATATAAAACACATTATAAGAATGTAAATAAAAACTATTGCTATGGTACGTATTTTTTACCAAAAGAAAAACTATAAATAGATTAGATCTGGAGCGAAGATTGGAAAAAAAGAAGAGAAAAAGTGGGAGGAGTTACTGGAAAACAATCCGTGGGGTAAAGCATATGAAAAAGCGGTGAAAAGGATGGGGGGAAGCAGAAACGTGGTGCTAGAAGAAGGGTGGGAGAAGGGTAAGGAAAGCTCCTGGAGTGGATGGCTTGAAACGGGATGTAATAAACAGGAATTGGAAGTATTTTTGGGAGCTTTTCAACAAGGTACTGAGGGATGAAACATTCACGTAGGCATGGAGCGTTGCCAAAGTGATACTAGTGAAGAAGGCGGATAGGAAAGGAAAGCGGACAGGAGACTACAAAACCAACAGTCTGCTGTGTGGTATGGGTAAGATGAAAAGAATAATAAACGTAAGGAATGAGGAAGAAGTAAGGAGAAATGGGGGTTTTACAGAAAACCAGCATGGGTTCACGAATGAGAAATCTTGTATCTCTGCGCTAGGTAGAGTGGTGGATTTGGCGGAAAAGTCTAGGGAGGGCAGCTGGAGATACAAGAAGTTGGAACACTAGTGTTCTTCGATGTGGGGAACGCGTTTAATAGTGTCAGCAAGGGGTCGGTATTGAGCGCATTGTTGAGGCTCGGAGTGTGTTGGTTAATTTAGTGGAGGATTACCTATCGGCTCTGGTTATAATATTTTGAAGGTGAAGAAGATATATAATGGAGGTAGGAGTGCCCCAGGGATCGGTACTAGGACAGACGCTCTGGAAGTGTGTGTTTGACGAGGTTTGTGGGATTATATGCGAAGAGGGATGTGAGACTACGGTGTATGCGGATGATGTGTGCCTGGTGTGTACGGCAGAGGAAGAGGGAGATAGAATGAAAGGCGGAGACGATGTGTAGGAAGTTTGTGGGAAAGATAGAACGATGAGGATTGGAAGTGGCGGAAGATACGACGGTGGGATTGCTTGTGGAGGGACGTAGCAAGACGAAGAAAGTTAGGGTGATGGCGAAGGGGAAGACATTCCGCATAGAGGAGTCAGTGAAGTATCTAGGTGGTTGGTTGGATAGCCAACCAAGCACCATATGTTGAAAGCAGCAGAGAAGGCGAGAGTACAAGCAGCATGGTTGGGGAGATTAATGTGTGTGAATGGGCCAAGAGAATGGAAGAGGAGAGTTATTGGTAGGACGATTGAGAGTGGGGTATATACACAAGATTGGGAAGAGAGAGACTGGAATATGCGTGAGGTGTGAGGTGGAAGATAATGATGGTAATGTGTTTAGATATTGGAAGAACAAGGAGGATTTAGAACATTATTCTTCTTTTTGGAATAGATAATACAGTTTGATCTGTGCCTACTTTCTGGGAAGATAGCTACTCTGATAGAGTGACGTCACACTCTTAATTTATAATTTAAATAAACATTTTTATTTTAAGATATTTTTCATGATGGTTAAAAGGCATATTGACTAAAACAATTATAATATTTAAAATATCTCATGAAAGACATTACCCTATTTCAAGAATCCACTTACCGATGGTTCGCATATATTTTCTTTGCTGCCGCTTCTTTTATAATCTGAATAACTTTCTGCCACTTGTGCTATGCTCCTTCTGAGTAATTCATCGCTTAACGCACTGGTACTTCCACTGGGTGTTGAAGTACCTCTGCAAACCAAAATGTATTAGGTATTAAATAAACGTATTATTTGGTTATAATAGAAAAAAATTTAAAGGAAACAAAAAGTCTATCCCACAAACTGTTTATTAAAATGTAGCAACTAGTTTCGGTACTATAGGACCATCATCAGGCTGTAAAAAATGTTACAATAAATAGAGAGAACTCATTGATACAAAACGCGAGGTGTACAACAACACTAAATAAATGTCAATTTTTTTGTAAATATAAAATTATATCAACATTATTAAATATGAAAGTGTAGTGTGCAAATAATTAAGTAATACATTGAACGTAATGAAATGTAACATTGTTAAAAAGTAAAACTTGTAGCTTAAAAACAAAGTTCAAAATTATAAAATATTTATGCATCAATTGTTATCAAATTGACACTATAATTTAAAGTCAAGAAAACTTTTTTTAAAAAACTACTAAGACTTTTTTGTAGAGCATTAAATTTACTACAAAAATAATTAATTGCCGCAGCTGCGTATGAGCTGGCCGAGGAAAAACAAAATTAATTGCAAAAACTACAAAAACCCCATGTTATTTAAATGGGAAATCAATCACCTTTGTGGCACGGTTGATTATCAATATTAAGGGCTTATACAGGGTGTTTCATTGGGAAAGGGCCTAACTTTAACTGTTGATGGGGATCACTTTGGTGGTTCCAAAAACCTATATTTAATGTGTCTGCTGTACTTTATAACCGAGATACAGGGTGTTTTATAAATTTATCCTATTTCTTTCGAACCTCATAACTTCCGAGTTACCCTGTATATTATTTTGAGATTTGGTACACGTAATAACTATTACCTAGAGACTCCATCAAAAGCATCTCCAAAAAGATAAGGCAGGTCCGGCTTAACAAAAAATTTCAAAACTCGTCTTTCCTAAAAACAACACCCTGTATATAGATTTTCTGAAAATCGCTTTTTATAATAGAAAAGGATATGAAAAATCGAATCTAATTATTTCTTTTTTATTTTTCCGCAGACAATTTTACTACCAAAAATTCACCGTCAAACTTATAATTTATGCACGTTTTGGGGGTTAACAGTGGTATCGGAGAGGTTTTTTTATTTTTTAGCTTGAAATGGAATCCATTCAATGCATCTAGAGAAGCATCTTAGAAATTCAATTGAGTGTGTATATTTACGAGTACAGACCACTAAAAATGTGATTACAGGGCCGTACTTAGAACATACTCATTCAGTATGTTTCGAATATCTCGAACACCCTGTATAAGGATATGTATCTGGAAACTATGCACTTCTATATTTAAAATAACAAGAGTAAAATACGAGGAATAAATTAATACTTCAAAAAACGTTAAAAGTACTCGTATAAACTAGATAATACTTCAAGTAGGCTATGGAATAGACACATCATTGAAGTGTGTGTCATTTGCTTCTAGTTTCTGTCAAACATTGTTTGATGTTTTGAACTCCCTACAGTATTTTCTTTTTGCCTAGTGAGTATTAAATCATTATGCCTCATCAATTTTCTAACCGAGAATACGCAGATATTTTATTTATTTAAGTACGGCCCTGTAATCACATTTTTAGTGGTCTGTACTCGTAAATATACACACTCAATTGAATTTCTAAGATGCTTCTCTAGATGCATTGAATGGATTCCATTTCAAGCTAAAAAATAAAAAAAAACCTCTCCGATACCACTGTTAACCCCCAAAACGTGCATAAATTATAAGTTTGACGGTGAATTTTTGGTAGTAAAATTGTCTGCGGAAAAATAAAAAAGAAATAATTAGATTCGATTTTTCATACCCTTTTCTATTATAAAAAGCGATTTTCAGAAAATCTATATACAGGGTGTTGTTTTTAGGAAAAACGAGTTTTGAAATTTTTTGTTAAGCCGGACCTGCCTTATCTTTTTGGAGATGCTTTTGATGGAGTCTCTAGGTAATAGTTATTACGTGTACCAAATCTCAAAATAATATACAGGGTAACTCGGAAGTTATGAGGTTCGAAAGAAATAGGATAAATTTATAAAACACCCTGTATCTCGGTTATAAAGTACAGCAGACACATTAAATATAGGTTTTTGGAACCACCAAAGTGATCCCCATCAACAGTTAAAGTTAGGCCCTTTCCCAATGAAACACCCAGTATAGGTTCGATATTTTTTTTGGGTCATCCACTAAAAATTTTAGGGGCGCTGCAAACTCAAAAATGAAATCGCGCGGTAAATAACGGACACCCTAAGGTGCAAATTCAATTTTTTTGGGAAAAAGATGGTTTTCTTCGAGATGTCTAGGAGTTTTACAAAAATTTGGGAGTGTCTAGTACTAACTATTTCAGTTTCAAAACTGTAAAAAAAGTATGGCATTCCATTTGAAAAAAATTAAGTCTATTGCCTAGTTTGCTAATGGACCACCCTGTATACATGAATATAATTTTAAAATGTTTAATTTTAATTACCCTTTACATATATCTTATAAATAAATGTTAAGTTGTATACAATAACAGTTATAGAACTACGACACATCATTGAGTACCCAAAAAATTACAAAAAAAATACAAATTTACTGATTTTCATATGTAAAAAGAATAATAATTAAGAGTAAGCTTTACTAAATGAATTGAGTTCACAAACCTATGGGTAGCTGCATTCCTCAATGCCTTTATTATGTCTTCATGGTATCCATTTAAAGTCTTTAAAGTTCTCTCAACTTCTGCTCCACTGGTTAACTCCGAAATATCCACTTGACTTAAAATCTCGTCATTTTGCGCACTGTTCACCCAATTTTCTTTTCCATCTCCCATCAACAACATACCGTAGTCATGTTTCTTCAAGATACCTTTTTTCTCTGAAATATTTAAAATATACTATATATAGGTGTGTAGGTTTCCAAGCAAAATATTTACTTATATCCCTTTGGAAAAACAATTAGGTGAAGACTCGAAAAAGGGATGTCATATTTGTGTTTTTTTTTACTTCTAGATAACTACTATTAAATGTTCCTCCAAAAATTTTAAAAGTGAATATTAGGAAAAATTGATTCAGATAAAAATCATTATTGTAATTTTTTGTACGAACACATTTAAGAAAAGTAAATACCTACTACTAATGGAATGTTATAAGAACAACCTTAAATCTGTAAAGTAACATCTGCTTTATTTGTTTTCTAAGTATATACCTGACTGAGATTGGTCTTCATCAACAGACGATCCTACGCCCATTCTCTTTAACTGCTGCATTTTGTGGTCCCTAAAAATAAAGCTTTTAGTAACAATTATTTTGTCAATAAGTTTGTGAGACAGGCCAAGGTTATAATAGTATCTGATATTTAATATTTTAAATTCAAATTCAAAGATAAATAACAAAATTGTTATCTTGCGATCTGCTAAATATGTAAAAAATGTAAAAATATGTACAAAATGTAACAGTTAGAAATATTTCTACACAAAACATAATCTAAGTGCTTGTAATATCAACTAGAAATACAATTAATCCCAAAAATGTCGATATTCAATAGTAGAGCAAAAATTTACAACTCAATAGACCAGCTACTTTTTCTTCTTGATGTTACGAATGTTGACAATAATCTTGATCTTATCTGCAGCATCTCTATAGAGTTGCAGAGATAATTTATGGAACCAAGTTCTGAGGTTCTTCAAACAGGACGTTCTTCTTCTTCCTGGACCTCGCCTTTCGAATATTTTTCCTTGCAGGATTAATTTCGCATGTGTCTGAAATATTGAAGATTTGACTACGGACAATGTATCTCGATTCTTCTTCACTCTTCTCAGAACAACTTCATTTGTGACTTTATCAGTCTATAAGGGATCTTTGGTATACAGCCACATCTCAAATGCTTCCAGCAAAAATCCTCCTTCAGAGTCCAAGATTCCACACCATAAAGAAGAACAAAGAAAACAGCATCCCAGCATACTTACTTTTATATACAGGGCGTTTCATTAAGAATTATCCGTATAGTAACTGCACGAAATATGAAGATTTAAGCCAAAACATTCTTTCTAACGAAGATATAGGGTGTTTTATTTTAAATATTTTAAATTATTGTATCCCATATTTGTGATACCTTCCAGGATCAGGAGGATTATGTGTTAGTTAGAATTGCTAATGATCTCGAATTAAGTCCCAAACGTTTGTCAGAATATTAAAAAAAGAAGACTTAAGACCTTACAATTCACTCCAGTGCACAATCTGCTACCCACAGATCTTCCTCGACGGATGGAGTTTGCACAATTTATTATAGATAGGACAAATGTAAATAACAATTTTGTTAGCAATATCCTTTTCAGACGTAGAGGGGTTTTTAACTAGAGAAATTACCATATTTGGGATAATGAGAATCCATAGAGGCAAGCATCAAAGAGGCAAATTTTCAACATGAACTGAGAATTAATGTTGGGCGGAAATCCAATTTTTGATGAGCTAGAAAACTTACCATTAAACCAAAGAAGAAGTATGTGGTTTATGCATTATCCTTTAGCGGTGCGAAATTATCTATGCCCTATCCTTATAGATGGATAGGGCGAGGGAGTGAATTTAGATGGTCCCGATTTTAATCCCCTAGATTTTTATTTTTGGGAACATATGAAGACACTTATGTACGTTCAAGAAATTAATACCCGAGAGGAATTATGGCAGCAAATAGAAAATGCTTGAAATTTTATTAGGAATCAACCCAAAATATTTCTAAAGATTAGGAGAAATTTTTTCAAAAGGATTAATAAATGTACTGAAGTCAATGGAGGCCACTTCGATTTACCAAAATGTTAACTAACTAGAATTTTTTGTTACAGTAGTCTAAATAAATAATTGCTTCAGTACATTTATTTTATGTATTCATCATGTTATTTTATAATAAAAATCATAGTTCTGATCTAATCATAAATTTAAAACTGAAACGAATTGTTAAATGAAGAATTAAATATTTTTACAATCAATAATAGTTGGTCGGAGTTCTAGATCTGTAGAATTAATTAAAATACATAAGTTTATTCCATGTAAAAAGCAAGTATTTAATTTTCGTTTAAAAAAAATACTTACTGAAAGTGCGCTGCTCCTCCGGTTCCCATATGATTCGATGGTCTAAAGAGCACTCTTTGAGAATCGGCACGGCTAACAACAAAGCAGAATTCAATAGTATATATTGAAATATTAAAAAAGATATGTCAAAATTTGTATATACATATTGTTTCAGTTAATATTTTTGATAATTTGAATTAGTTAGTACAAGGTTATAAACTTTATACATTTAATTAATCCTTTACCGATATTTTCCAAATGGTGGTACTGGAATTTCACTTCAACTCTGAAAGCAATCTTAAAACAAACGCATCGGCTGCCATATATTCAAAATTCAGGTGAAACCTAGGGCATTTTAGATATTTCAGGATGCAAAACGATGTGAATAGCTACTCTGTATTCGGATCAAATGGTTTCTGAGACATAGTTTTAAGAAAACTTTGAAGACAATTACCACTGCTAAACAGACCTTTCAAAAATCGAAAAAAAAGTGGAAAACTTCTGTTTATCTAGACGGTATACCCGAGTGTTTCAGACAGAGAAAGATTCTACCAGGGTTGCCTTTTATATTTCGGGTTTTGACAACCCTGGTGTTGCTATCTGGCAACTGACAGCTCTATCGTAAAGTTGGACATTTTTGAGGTTATACGTACTCAGAACGTTTTGACATAAGATCTATTTTTGTTGTTTACAGTAACTTAAAAGATTCATCTTGGCCCAAAAATGGAATTACATCGTGAGCAATTTCGTACAATTATTTTTTACTTTCGACTTGGATTAACTCAGCAACAGTACATGGATGAACTTAATTCAATTTTTTTGTTTTTGTTCTCTAATCCCAAAATTTAAAAGACAACCCTCGTATCCACTTTGCTACTGAGTTCAAATTCTCGCGATTCGCTCAGACAGCCCTGTATTAAAGCAGTAGAAGTCAACTAAAGGCTGATGTGAAACTGCATAGAAGCCCTGGTAGAAGTGGGCAATACCACCAAAAAATCTAATGGGTACATCTACTAGTACAAGGAGAGGGACTAAAGATTAAAAACACAATAATAAACTTTCACATGACTAAAGGAGAACTAATTAAGTCTCAAGAATGGAGGATAACATTACCAGGATTGAAACAGATGAATAATTTATATTGTTCCCGCAACAAAAGTAAAGTTATAACAGTTTGTTTGCTAGAAATTGTTGTTTTAACATACAGATACAGATGTCACTCTTGCTTTTTTATAAATGGCTATGAGTTCGAACAAAGTTTCTGCCGAAATAATTTTGTTGTTGTAAACAGGACGTGACTATTTTTTTTAAGTAAAAATACAGCAAAATTTTCGTACAAAAGTTTTTATTACATTTTAGCCAAACTTTAGTATCGTGTCATATCGGTCTAAGTAAATGTGAAAGTATTTCTAAAGCAGTCATTGAAGCGAAAAATACGGTCTTACCTCCGAATTTTTTTACTGTGAACCGATTTGCATAAAATTTTGGAATTTGGCTCATCCTAGCCTTAACTTCAAAAGGAAAATGATCTGAACTTCGCCTATTATTTTTAAGGAGTGTAAACAACCCCTTAATGGAAAAATTGACATTGAGCCATTTTATCACTAGAGAACATGTCTAATAGTAAGTGGTGAAATTGTAAAGTGTTTCATAACACAATTACATCATATTAAAATAATTTTCAACCACTTGAAAATCTTCCAAACCTTGCAAACAACTCCTAACTTGAAAAAATCACAAAAAAATACTTTGGCATGACATAAAAAGATGTAAGTATAGAGTAAGTAATATTTTATATTCTCTATGATAATTATTAAATTTTTAACCCCCTTTCAACCCTTGAAATTTTTTTTTTTTGATAAAATGAAAAGGATTTAAATATTATTCCACACTCTCGAAAATGATTATTATATTCTTAAGCTTTTCTACCCTTAAAACTACCCCTATATCAAAATAGTAAATATATATGGTTACATATTTAAAAATAATTAAATTTATAGTATTTATTGAATAAAATATTTAAAAATTATATAAAATTGTACTATCATTATTAAAATATAATATTATTATTCATGACTCAATGTCGGAGTGGCTGTCACATTCAACATCTTCTGGATGAATTGGAGGGCTATTTTGGCAATTTTCATGCTATTACAATGGCTGAATTAGAGGGCTGAATTTTCTCACAAAGTTGAATTTCTTAGGCATATCATCTTGGGGTATTTCCCAAGTTTGATCACATTGAAGTGATCGATGTTTTTCCCTGATAATTCCTTCTTTGATCATTCTATATATTGTTTTCTTCCTTACACTTTCTAGCAGAATTTGCAGTGGGTCAAGTTTAAAATCACCTCCATTGCAGCAGTGGGGCAAGTTCCCATTGCTCCAGTGATACATGAACAGGCTAGTCTCTGAATCTTCGAGCCCTATTGCTGTGTACATCCATTGCAGAATACGTGGGTTACATCCCCAGTTCTTCCCTGCAATGTTCCTACACACCATGAGGGCCTTGGTTGCTTTGTGTATTACTTCGTCTTCGTGTTTATTCCAGAGTAACCTGCTATCTAGGATTAGCCCTGGATATTTTACCTCTGTTTTCCACTCGACGATGTTCTCCCCTATTTTTATGATTGGGTTCCTTTTTCCTTGTAAAGGCTACTAGTGTTGTTTTGGTGGGGTTGATGCTGAGTCCCACCGAGTCACACCATTGTTTCGCAATATTCAGTCCTCTTTGAACAATATCACAGAGGACATTCTCATATGCTTCCCTTTTGCCAGGATAACCATGTCGTCGGAATACCCTTGACATGGTATGCCTTCCCTAGTCAATTGACACAGCAGACTATCTACAGTGAGACTCCACATAAGCTCACTTATTTTATGTTCAAAAGACTTAATAGTGCTCATTTTAAAGCATATTTCAAGCACTACAAAATTATTTTTTGTTAGAATGCATAAAATGCATCTGCTCGCAAGACAAAATAAAAAACAGCTTTGATCTTAGATATCTAGCTTAATATTGCACTTGGAATACTTTATAAAAAACCAAATTGTTCCTTTTTTAACTGCTACAATTTTTTTCTTAATAAAATTTTCGATAAAACCTATATTTTTGGAGATATTTGCAAAAAACCGATGAAAAACGTGAAAAAGTTGGTAATTTTCAATTACTAATAATTTGAAAAGTATTCAATGTTCAAATAATTTTTACTTTTGAAGTTGAGGGTAAGATGAACCCAAATCCAAAATTTTATGTTCACAGTAAAAAAGTTGGGAGCAATAATAAACTACACGAGGATTTCACAATTTGATGAATCGTTGAGAAAAAATTAACGCAAGATAAACTTACATGTCTTATTATTATTAGTATTACAGCAGCTCTAAAAATCACAACAAATAGAGCAAAAGATATGATCTCGTAACTCACTCCATTCAGTTGATAGTTATCACTAGGCTTTCATTTGTGGGGCTACATCACACTGGATGATAAAACTATGGAACATGTTCTGTTCAGAAAAACTTAAAACATTTATTTACATGATGAAATAAAGCAACTCATTCATGAATGTGGGAAATTTGCAACAAATTTTTTAAAATATGTTCTTTAAGTGGTTCAATTTACTTGTAAATTTTTTCCAAAATACTGAAAATGTGAAATCACTCTTTTTATTTGGGGTATTTGTTCACTGCAACTATAGATAGAAGATTTTTTAATATTTTTGTATTTCTTATTAACTTTAGCTAAGTTTTTGAAACAAAATGTATATACAAATTATTCGTTATTCACACAGACCTGTTAATCCATCATTCAGATTATATTATATCTATAAATGCTTACAATTTATTATGAAATAGTCGATAATATCACCATTTAAATGTTGACACCTCCGAAGATGCTAAATTACGTAGTACAATTTCTACTTTTTAACTTTTGATTCTTTTTTATAATCTGAATGATTTAATAAATATTGAGCAACAAAAGCATCGCTATGAAACGAATGAGAATGAGACCTAAGATGCATAAGATGGATCTACAAAACTACAATGTGCAACACTACACCTGTAAATACGTACTTAAAAAAAAAATAAAAACACAAATTGTACTCAAAACACTTTTCAATAAAGTAATAAATAGTATTACTTTCCAAAATTGTAATTTAAAATCTACCACATATTCAGTCGGTTATTGTTCTATGCAAAAATAATGGAAACGTACATTCCTATATCGTCAATTTAGCGATGGTTAAAATTAGATACAAGTACAATATGGAAGTTGTCTTCTTCAGAGATCGAAATTGAATTGAATTGAATTGATTATGGATACATTTGTAGCATCAAAGCGATAAAACTGTTAGACATAAACGGATAAACCCACTTCCTGCAGTATTAATTTAGCTAATAGTCCGGGGGTTGTCAGTGGCCGGTGGAGGTTTTTTTAAAGTATTTTGACCTCCTGAATCCGAATATCGAGGGTGAACAGCTGTAAAATAGGACCTCTAATTGTTATCACCAATTTAATTGTTTAGACAATCAAAACTTTTTTCTTTATAAAGATAGAGATATCCGCCCAAGGTCAAATTGTTCCTTTTTTAATTTAGAAACTTGTATGTTCAAGAATTTTTCTCTATCTTGCTTCTACAAAAAAAAACCGTTCTACCCGCCATATGCAAGCTCCTTTCTGGACTCAAGGTCATTTTGCATATACCCCTTCCTGTATCTTTTTGTTCTAAGATTTGACGGAAGTCGGCCATCTTGTTTACAATAAGTTATAAAAATTTAGTTTTCTGTTAAAAATTTGGATTAATTATTTAAGTTTAGAACATTGTTCGTTTATAATAGGTTTGTTTAAATATAAGTAAGTTTTTTAATTCAAAGTTTCAGTGGCGTATATATTGTAAATACTTTTAAAGATAAGAAAATTACTTTTCATCGGTAAGTAGCTATTATTGTAATAAATATACATTATATATACGTAAACTATATTTTGATGTTTAAATTAAATTAATACTTTGTATTAATCCCTAACCTATCTTTTTATAGTGACATAGGCGTGTCAATAATGCAAATATACTCGTAGGAATTATATTTGAATTTTAACCTAATTAATATTTATAACTTCTTACATGATGAAAAAAAAAACAAATAAATTATGAATTAATCTTTTTATTAAAAAATATCTCATTGAATACATTTATTTTTATTGAAAGTAAAGAAATGGAATAAAGGGTACAAAAATTTATAATTTTAATCATCTTCTTCCTCTTCATCATCGTCTTCTGGCTGCTGGTAAAATTCAAACTGGTATTCATGATCGTCTTCAACGTCATTTGTCTCAAGTTCTTCCATGATTTCGTGGTCAAAGGTTCCATCTTCGTTAATGTCGCTCTGATATGGTAGAGCATTGAGACAAGCTTGCCTATTACATTGGCCATAAGTTAAAGAGCATTGCAACCTGCAATCGCATCGCGAACCACAATTGTATTTAGCAAATCTTCTGGAGCAGGTGGTAAAATTGTCATGATATGCTCCAGAAAATCGTTTCGCAATGCCCAACCCCATGCCTGGGGTTCCAAATAATGTCCTAACCAAGTCTGATGAGCAGCTGCACTTGTTGGTGGAATATTTGAAAGCTGCACAGGTTTATTAAGTTTTGTAGACTTGACGTAATGCATATAACGAAAAATGATCGTGACTTTTCACAGATTATTCTTATTCTCTTAATTATTTTTTAATTTTAGTAAACGATTATCAGTATTATTGAATAGATCTAGATTTAATGCATGAAGAAAAGGATAAAATATAATATAATAGTTAATAAAAATTGAAAAATATTTATAATCATTGATTTCTCGATAGTTCATTAACTATATATGGCGCGTTTTCGACGGGAGGCAACGGTTGACCTGAAGTGATGCTGTGACCGCGCGCTCTCCGCCCTCTATCTCGAAAACGGTTCACCGTATAAAAATTTGTTTTAAACAAAATTTGTAGAGAATTTTGTATTCTACAATATTGATAATAAATACAAATAGCAAAAAACCCATAGGAAATGAGATATTTCCAAAAAAGTGCAAAAAACCCGAATTCTCGAATTCCGAGATTCTTACCTAATTTAGGCTTAAATGACTGGACTATTTGGTTTGTACAATTTTATCAAGAAATATTATGTTTGGTAAAATAAATATCGAATTAATACTTTTATAAAAAAAATCCATTACCTATTCAACCAAATATACACATAGGTATGGTTTTGGTTCTGTTCCAAGTTCTAAGGTAAAAAAAAAGTCCTAAGTATTAATTGTATTGCTTATAGAATTGTGTGAATGTCTTATTATTTTCATAAGAATTGCTATAAAATTGTAGTGGAATTTGGGTATACTATTGGTAGGTAAAACAGAAACAACAAAAAATTGAGAATTACAGGTGAATAATTGGGTAAAAAACGCCGTGTACCTATTTGTTGTGTATGTGGTAAATTTATTCTGTATTTTTGTATAATAGATCTTACTAATATTACTGTTGAATTAATTTTTTTCGTATTTAGCGCTAGGAGTTGTATGTACATAGAGCTGATTGGCGCATACAACAGGAGTTAAACGTAAATGAAAATGTTCAAAATATATTAATAACGCATAACGTTTCACAAGTTCCAATTTATTTCATTAACTGTTCCAACAACCATTTTGCTTTAATTTTTATGGAGTTCACGAAAAAAATTAAAGTATTTAACTAATAAAGAATTTTGATGTTAATTCCTCAGAAAAGTGGTTATTTGATACTAATTAATCATAGTTCTATGTAATATCTAAACCAGTTGAAATTTTTAACATGACTAACAATAAAAATAAAGTTTATAAATAAAGTTCAAAAATTTATAATTATAAAAAATATTGGGGTCATGGGAAAATTGGTGTAGGTACACAACGCATTTCCAGTAGCCAGTACTTTATTTGTTCCTTATTCCAAGTTGTCTTTGGAAAAGATAACTTCGCCGAATGGTATGACGCATTGTCAAACACTACAACATACTTTGATCCGTTTTTCGGCAAATTAGGGATCAATTGATCTTTAAACCAGGCCTCAAAGCCTTCTGCGTCCATTTCGTCGTGGTAATCGTCTGCACCTTTCTTTGCCAGAAAAGTTTTTTCTGCACCCTCAAGAAAACCGTCTTTCCAGCCTGCATGAAGAAGAACAAATCTCGGTCCTCGTTGACTTGGAACCTTCAGTCCTGTTGTCAGTCCTTTGACAAATGCATCTGGGGCATTTTTTATGGTAGTGTCTTTCCATTCAAAATTTACACTGTGGCCCACATTAATCCATGACTCGTCCAGATATATTACGTTATATCCTTCTTCGCGGAACTTCTTTACTGATCTTAAATATTTGTGCCTCCAGGCGATTATATCAGCTATTTCTATTAGAATCGAGTCTCTTCCTCTCTTTCCATAAACAAACCCCATATCGTTAAGCAAGCGTCTTAGCGTACTTTTAGAAAAATTTGGTACATTTTCTTATGAATTTATTTTAGCAAGAACTTTTGCCAGTGTTGGTGGAATATTTTCGGAGTAGAATTCATGCACAGCTTTTCGTATTTGCGATTGGATACCTTCATCGTAGGTGATCAGTCTTGAATTCGACTGGCTGCTTTTCCGTCTTCGTTTTTTTGGCGATGTCAAAGGTTCAGTAGCGGCTTCGCTTTTCAGATTATACACTGTTCTCACACTAAGGCCAGTCATTTTAGAAATCAGTTCTATTTTCGCTGTCACACTTTTGTCATCTTTTGTATTCAACGTATACGTTAAAATATTCAATAAAAGACCCTTGGTTTGACGACCTTGTTTAAATTTTTCAAACGGTGCTGCTAACTGCATGGCTGTTGTTTCAATAATGCCCTTTCGTTTATCAGCAGAAACAAAAAGGTACCTGCCTATGTTATTACTTACCTGTACATTTACTTACCTCTACATTCCAGGAATATTACATAACGGAAAAATAATTACCATTTGTGTAATTAAATAATATTTTCACTGGCAATAGGATTAGGATTTGTCTGAAAGATTTAGTAGAGATCTAAATAATCCATCAAGTGATCAGGTATATACTGATTACAATCTACATAAATAGATTTGAATTCCATTTTTTAATAATATTTATTATATAGAATACATCTGTTTTGCAAAATTCATAATAAAACGTTTCTACGAAAATAAATTGGCTGAGTTAATTGTGGTTCAAGCCGTAACCAAAGCGGCAACAGTGTTGAATATTCGCCCATAAGATTTACATTGGCCTATGCCGGCCACGCTGCATAATAACTGTGACCCGCTCTATAGTAAGAAACATCCTTAAACTTCTACAAACAATATTAATTTTAATAATCGTCTTGCCGCTTAGAAACTAGAGATCAATTTCTCTTAAAGAGTTATATCTAATAAGCACTGAACATCTTGGAAATTCCGTCTTAGTTTAATTGCTTCTATACACTTACATGATAGGACCTCTTAATATGTCGTAATACGACCATACCTATTAAATTTCTGTGATAAAAACCGAATAAGCGAATTTGTATTCAAGATCCAATAATAATAGTGAAAGTAAGACTGGATTCGTGAGGCAAAATTTGCATCATCTCATATTTATTGCTTCTCGAGTTAAATTTCTTCTCTGTTGTGGATCATTAAAAGTATAGAAATGCATCCGAAAATATTTAAAATTTAATTTCAGTCTTGTCTCTTGAAATTGAAGTACCACAAGGTAAATAATTGGCTAGTAGAATGTCCTCAATATCTAATTATACTCAGTAATTGCACATTCGATGTCATAGTTTTATTCCAAAATTATTAGTTTTAAAATTGTCAGAATTTATTTCGTCAAGTTCTTGAGTTTAATAAAACCTAATTTTGGTTGGTATTTTATTACAATTTATTAAAGTCAAAATTTTCAAATGGATAAGTTTTTGAAACCAGATCCAAGAATGGTTACACTAGCTAACAACATTTGAAAACTTTATTTCCTCTCTAGAGAATGTATCAGCTGCTGATAATAAAAAGTCGTACATGTAAGCCATTCTTAGCAGTTCTAAAACAGTTAAGTAAAATTTATAATTTCAAAGCAAATAATGCAGACCAAAACAGAGACGAATACATACGAGATGCCTTTATAAATGGATTACAGTCACAAATCAGACAACGGCTTTAGAAATTAACACACGTTCACTGGAAGAAGCTCGATCCTTAGAATCAGCACAAAAACACTTTGAAGTTTATACAGCATCACAAAACTTTGTGGTATACAAGATGACCAACCAGTAACCACAGCAACTGTGAGTAAATGTTATTTTTGTCGTAATAAACGGCATCCTAGAAGCAAATGTTTAGCACGAGAAGTAATTTGTCGTAATTGCAATAAAAAATGTCACTTTTCAAAAGTTTGTCTTAGTAAGGATCATCAAAACACGTCTGCTTCTATGAGTCAAACTTTGAATCTCTTAGCAGCTGCACCAAAATGTTAAAACAAGTCTTTGACGAAAATTAAAGTCAATAGTTATTTGGCCGATCTATTTGATCTTCATCAAGTCTTATGTCATCCTGTAATCACACGTTTGTATCATTGGATTAAATCCAAGAATATGCCTTATTGATCTGAAAATGACAAATTCATGCCCTAAATATGCTGAAATAAAACCAAAATTCATAAACAAGCAAGGTAAACCTATCAAACTCAGCCCTTTGAGCGACTGAACATGGATTTTAAAGGCCCTCTACCATTAAATTCCAGAAATGTATATCTTTTCACAATTGTTGAAGAATTTTTAGGATTTCCTTTCGGTTAGGTTAGGTTAGGTTAGGTTAGGTTTCCATGTACCGATACATCGTCTAGTACAGTAATATCTTATTTAACTCAATTATTCGCTATTTTTCAAAATCCAAAGAACTTAAATCATTCTTATACAACAGAGGAGTAGGAACAAGTCGTAGTACCTCATACAACCCAGAAGGAAATAGTCAAATAGGACGCTACAATGGTATAATTTGGAAGACTATGTCATAAGCTTTAAAAACAAAAAATATCAAAATTAATCAATGGGAAAAAGTATTACCTATATGCATTACTTTGCACCTCCATTAATTGTACTACTCCACACGAAAAGTTCAATTATGCAAGAAAATCATCTTTTGGAACTACTTTACCTAGTTGGCTTACTGAACCAGGACCAATTTTAGTAAGGAAACATGAGTATGCATTAGTACGATTGTCAAATGGAAGAAAAACTAACTTTTCCATAACACATTTGGCTCTTGGTAGACCAGAAATACATTGTAACTCTAAAATAAACGTTTCAGAAGAGCCAATTTTACTGAATAGAACTCAAAATCTCAAATCTCAAAATCTCAAAATTCTATGAATAATAAAACTACTGAAGATCTAATTCAAAACAAAAATTTAGCGGAAGTTAGACCTATTCAGAACAATAAACAACTAAAAGGTTGAATTAACTTCCACTATTTATTCTTTAATTGCAATGACAGCCGTTTCGCTATCGAAATAGCATCGTCAGATTGACATATTCAAGTTACATTTTGTTTGTTTGTAAGTAGGTACTTGATGTTGATAGGTAGTTAAGGCTAGACCAAGTAAGGGAGTAATAAGACATAACAATATTAAAGCCTAGATGTTATTAGCCCTAAGGGATTATCCTGGATGTATTTCCCTCTAAGATCAGTATAATTGTGCAATGATATAGAAAAACCAGGAAAAAACTATATCCTGCTGATCTTTACAATAAATTAATATATTTGTGTTATAATTACGTCTTATCTATGTATAAAATGAAGACTCAATCAAAGTAAACAGTTTAATAGTGGTGAACTTCCAAGATTTATTTGTTCATTAACTACTTTATATTGTTGATCTGCTAGATGTCTTTTGATTTCAAGTTCTTCGAGGAAATCTAAATATTGTTTTTTATCACAGGTGTGTAATATTTTTATTTAATAAAACTTAATTTTGGTAGGTATTTTATTACAATACTGATGTCTTACTTTTAGACATTTAGACGCGAGCTTATGCTAGCTCGCATAATAAATGTTTTTAAACCGGTGCCCAATACAAGCAGTAGGTATTCATTACTTCAGTTTATATAAACTCATGATAACAATAACAAAATTGTATAAGCATTATAATCTGATGTTAATTAACAATGTATTCCTTTCGATCTTTGGAAAATGAAATCGGATCTCCAAAAACTTTACATTTAACGTTTATAGATAAGTTTTGGGGTTTATCAACATCAAAAGTTATTTCTTAATTGACAATGATTTTATTATTAACCAAGAAAACTCCATTTAACAAAATGGTTTGTCTCAGTTCACTAATAATTATCTTGCAACAAAAAACTATTATCCAATTTTTCTGTAATTCTGTGTAATCTGCAGTAAAAACCAGGACCAGCAGTTTTTCAGAATTTTATGTTCTGGTATTCATTTTATTATCATTTTATTGGCTTTTCTTTAAGTGGCTCAAGCTTTTTTCATTTTTCTACCTTCTACCAAATCCATTGTGTTACCGTTACCTACTTACGCAAAATACATTTTCTTTTCAAGCAATAATAATGAAAAATACAACGAAAAACCCTGTATAAGCAAACTTTTGTCTTATAGTATTATTTCACATCGAAATTCTTGTTTGTTATTAAGTAAACTCAATTAAAATTCTAATATACAAGTTCTAGCACTAACAAACTTCAATGAAATCTTCACCAACAATAATACAAAGTTGTTGTTGTTATTGTTTATCTAAGGTAAAGATAGCTGCAATTCGACAATTCGAATAATGCAGCTATGTCTAAGAAAATACGCCGACTTTGTTTATGTATCCATTGAAATGAGATTAAATTTATGTTTAATTTACAAATCAAATAAGAATGAATTTTACAGTAACAGTAACAAAACTTTTTTCGGCAAGTTGCATTTTTCCGGCCGTACTTCCCGGACTAGGCCGGAAAGAATCATTGTAATTATTGTAAATATGAAAATCTTGGTAGGTATGGTTTTGATGAATGCAGTTTATCATTACCATAGTAACGAAATAACGACTGACAGCTATTTGACAAGTTATTAGTTGACATTTCGATTTTTCAAAGTTTGCATGGTTTTTGGTCGCAAATATCGAAAAAAACTATGGAAAACAGCAGCGATAGTAAGCTTGAAAATGTGCCTTACGAAATTTCCTATGCAGCAGCTGCTGCTACAGCACAATTATTGCCATCACAAATTTGAAGAGACACGGTGGCTGGAAGTCTACCAATGTCGCTGAAGGATACATAGACAATTCACTTTAAATTACATTTCTTCCGTAAATCTAAAAACCAGGTAGATCGACCCCGTATTTGTTTCAGTTGTAGCAAAGTTTACGGTTTCTTCATTGTTAAAGGATTAGCAGATAAGCAATAACGCAATGCAGTGGTGTGTTTTTTGCGAAACAAATACGTTTTAAATTATAATATAATAAAAAATGAAAAGAAATTATTATTGGAATACATTTATTACTTACATTTTATTCTATATCCTACTCGGAAGAGGAAGAATCGTTGTTGACATTAATAATAATAGGGTCGATTAAATCATCACAAATATTGTCAATTTTCCACATATTTGCCTCTACTTTGATAACATGCTCGATACAGTTTGTCCAATTTTCCTTACTAATATGACTTACAACACTCTCAAACAATTTCACAACATCGTTTATTTTAAAAGTAGTATTTTTTTTTCCAACTTCCCCCTTTTTGTTTTGTATTTATTCTTATTCATTTTTGCAATTCTGTAAAGTTCTTTCTTTAGTGGATCTTTTGGAAACTTAATATTTTTCGAAATAAGCCACTCCAAAAGCTCTGCTTTACGCCAACGACTGGTGGGCAATGCTTCTCGTAACCGTGAATAGTAACTTGCGTTGTCCATAACAAATACAGCCCCTTTTGGAATCAGATCCAACATTTGAACAAACCATTCCTCGAAAACATCCCCATTCATATCTTCGTGATAGTCCCCCGTGCGTTTTGAAATAAAATTTAATAATCCATCATCAACAAAACCTTCAGAACTTCCAACATGGACAATGATAAGTCTTTTTCCTTTTCCAGATGGTGGCTGCAAATCTAACGACAAACTTTCCACGAATGCCTGCCTTCCGCTTTTAATGTTTTCATCTTCCCAAGATTTGGAAACTGTATATCCAGCATTTATCATCTTTCAAAAGTTTGCATAATGTCATTCTGGAGAATTTTGTATAGTCCGTATCTTCTTGCACTGATGTCATAATTTTGTCAAGTGTTGTAATTTCCTTTCGTAAGTAAAATCCATGGACTTTACGCCTGTCTTTGTTTTAATTACTTATCGATCTCAATTGGTTTTCGGTCTGAAAGAGTTTTAGGGGGTTGAAGAGTTCCATTCTTGCTTTCTTTTAGTAATCTATAAATTGTTGATTTAGCAACACACAACATAGCAGCCGTTAATTCCACAATATCATCAACACTTGCACTTGGATCCTTGTTTTTCAATGATATATAACAATTCAATATCAGAGTTTTTTCATTTAAAGATAATGGACCTGTTTTTAGTCGTTTAGATGGTCCTTGGCTTATCGACATTGTTTGGTACTTGCACAATTAACATTCAACAAATGTTTTAAATATATTCCAACTGTTTACAATATTATGAAAACCATACAACTTTACTCAAAGAACTAATAATAAGTACTGATTTAATGTACCTACCTTCTTTTAAAATAATATTCCCGATAATGTTTCTAAGAAAACTGGGTTGTTTGGAAAATCCCTCTCAATAATCGAATAATCTGTAAATAGGTGTAATCGTATTAAGCCGATTACAGTAGGCCACTTGCCATTTAATTAAAATTTCTGAGAAAAATTCCCCAAACACTACATATAGGAGTAATACAAATAAAGAATATTAATTTTGCTTCTTGGAATTTAATAAAAATTGTAACGATATCTTGCTATCTTGACTTAAATCAATTTTTTAAATGTATATTTCATTGTAATTTATTTGTGACAATATTCAAAGTTTGAATTAATCTTCTTACAAAAAGAACAAAAATATATAAAATAATTATTGTTACAGATTGGTTTGTTTTCTATTATGAATAAACTGTGTTGCCTTTCTTTATCAAACTTACTAAAATGTATGTACCTCTATCACTTTTTTTTATTAAAATTAGTACATCCCGTTACCTCTGACCTAAATCGTACATTCTTTAGTATAGCTGCAACTCATTCGTTCAATACAAAATGTACCTTACGGTATACCCTCTTAAAATATATTTTGGTACGTCTATGAAATCTACTTAAATGGATGATTTATTACTCCTTGTCCTTTCTATATAGACTATAAATGATTTGTTATTCTACACGGTTGCCGAAAAAATAATGTACGCAACACGTCCGAAAATAGTTTTTTTGGACTAGCAGACTCGTCCAAAAAAACAGTATTTTCCGGACTTGTTACGTAAATTACTATTATTTAAACAAAATCTCATTAAAGCATTATTTTTGAGTGTTACTTTTAACGTTACTCCTAACGTTCTGCAATATTCTCCAAAGCAGTATATTCATCGTTACTAAACGCAGATAAATTATCAATTAAGTCTTAAACGTATATAATCGTCCAATCAAACAAGGTACATTTAAACTAGGCTCCCAAGAGAACCTGAAATGCATTTAACAATGCCTTTGCAGTTAGACTAAGATATCTATACACACCAACGCCAGTTTATAATTCAAAATGAAATTGTGAATATTAAAATTTATATTAGTTATACAATAGGGTCTGATTTGAATATATATTAAATGGATTTCTCAATTCCCTTATATAATTCATTTGTATAGGAAAACAAATTCTGGTTTTCTATACACCGGTCAATAAAATAAATATTTTTTGTTTACTTTAAAATGGTCACAAAATTCTTTCGTGATTTGGATGTGTTTTGAACATTTTCATTTACGTTTAACTCCTGTAATTCTCCATTTTTTGTTGTTTTTGTTATATCCATAGTATACCCATCATCTACCGAGATTTCAAAGCAATTTTTATGAAAATTATAAGGCAAAACCTTAGACAAGGAAAGAGAGAGGACGCGTAACCCGAGTCGTGAAACTGTTACCACTTGCCACATAATCGATGTGGTCAGTGGCGTAACATAATGTTTACAATACATTTTTCCCACATAATAGGTAATAATTGTATGTTTCTTAGATACAAATAATAGGTTGGTATCAAAGGAAGGAAGTGAATAAAATTCAGCAATGGTACATATAGGTACATTTAATAGATATGATAAAACAAAAAATCATATTTATATTATAAAATACTAACTATATTATATTAATCAAGGAGTATATAAATAACAAATAAAATTTACTAGTAATTATAAAAAATCTTTATTTGTTATGAAAATATTAACATAATTAATCTATAACTACCTTAATATTAAATAAATACTTAAATTAAAACTGTTTATTTGCTGATATTAATAGTGATGTTTGACTATAGAAAATTTTTGTTCACCATTTAAACCATTAGACAAAAAATAGCCAAGTGGAAGCTTCCATGTGTCATTAATTGCAACTATCATTAAAACAACAGCTTCTTTGGCTAATTCATTTGAATCAACCCCAAAATTGACTAACCGTGGAAACTTTTACCATTCCATACCAAGTGCTGCCGAATTGACAAAGTAAGTAAGTTTATTTGAATTTTCTATAAGTTTACTCAGAGTATTGAATGATTCAATTGTGAAACCAGGAGCTGCATAGTTTGCAGCCCTTTTCCCAATAGTGCTTCTATGGGGCAAACATGTTTCAAATACTTTCCTGATATACTTGTAAGCTTTGTAGGAGAGAAAAAATTTAAAGTCAATGCAAATTTTCGTAATTCAGGTGGGTATTTTTTATTTTTAGACATTGCATTCTTTGTAACAATTGCTTATTTACACTACTCACATTTTCTAATAAAATGGCTTTTTCATTATCAATCAAGTTCTTATTTTTCAAACTGGTGATTAATTGTTTAAGGGAAACAACTTTTCTTTTTAGCCTGTTTATAGATTGTTTTAATACCCTAATTTTTCTAGTCTTCTCTTCTAATAGTTTCTAGAAGTAACTTCCATTTCAGTATTTTTAACCAGGACAGTCAGCTGTTGGGTTTAATGACTGTGTTGAGGAAGTAGAAGGACCAGGTTTTCTTCTCTGAATATATTCGAATGGTGCTCTCTATTTGGCCTAGAAAAAACAATATTTTTATATAAATATTTCCAATTCACAAAAAATTTAAATTATGTTTTACTTAGAACTGCCAAGGTGTTTTATTGTTATTAGTTATGTAGGTACATAGGTACCTTCCTGGGTTGCAGGTATGTGAGCAACTGATGAAAAATTATTGGAACAGCTTCATGGAGCAAATGTAGTCTTGAATTTACATCAGTTTTATATAACCAACATTCCTCAAAGTGTTTTGACCAAAGCCTATCATTTTTAGTTGATTCCCAAATCCTTAATTTTGGTGTTACCTATCCATAATTTGCGTTTTTCTACATCTGTAGGAAGGCTCTAGTGAAATTTCTCCTATTTTACAGTGAATAATTCTTTTGTCGTTTTGAGTCAGTCCTTTTTGTATTAATCTCCTATTGAAATGAATAGCTAGATTTATTTGGAGAAACTTAATTAAAAATTGCTTACCTACGCCATTGGTAAAATGGCTGTTTTGAAGCAAGAAAATATATTATTTATGCAGATTTAGAATGAATATTATTAAACCGCGTTATCCAAACACTATAATTAGATGAATTAAAGACTGAATAATTACATACTTAAATATAATTACTCAGAGATAACTCTTTTATCTTTTAAAATAGAAAAATCTACAAAGGTCATTGTATACACAATCCTTTGTTTACCTGTAAATTGAAATTCCTATCTCCTTTTCTCGCTGCGACTTCGGCATCCGTAAGCACAACAATTCACCATTATTCGGTTCAAAAATAATTCACAATCTCAATAATTTTCACTTAAAAATTCACAAATAAAGCACACGCTGTATTCGCTTTGTTTGCCACAGAAATAATGGCGGCTGCTAAAAATGTGTCACAGAACGCAAGCTCAAAATAAAGCGAAGTGCGGTATCCATATGCTTTCCTAATCTAAGGGCAAAACACACTTTAAAAAGTACTTCTATAAGTAATGAAATAAATAGGACTATATTACCTTGGAAACGCTAAACTGAATACCTATGTGTATATTTGGTTGCATAGATAATGCAACTTATACAATATTTTTATAAAAGTATTAATTTGACTTTTGTGATATTTAAAAAATATCCACTTCAATTGTTCAGCAGTATATATCTGACGTATTTAATTCATTTTTTTTCTATTTTTAGGTAAAATTTGCATTTGTAGGTAAATCAAGAGCAAATTAGCATTGCTCTTATCTAAAAACCTCGGATATCCAACACATTCCGAGTCAAATACATTAATTATTGCAGTTGACCGATTATTTAATATACAAAAAGTATATTCATTCTATAAAAAGTTGTACCAATTATCACAAAGAAAAATTAATGTGCTATAACAGGTCGGCTGAAAAGTCCCCTGTCTGACCTATAGATGACGACACTAGAATTAAATCCATTTTATTTTTAGATAGTAAGTATCAAACCTTCAAAAGATTCGTGTAAAAATTTGACAGCTGTCGGATATTGCATTTTTAGTGAAGCTAAAAGGTTTTGTTATTTTCAAAAAGATGGAAAAAAAAAAGAATTTCGTGTGCGTATTAAAAAATATTGTTATTTGAAAGGAAAAAATACAGTTGAAGCAAAAGCTTGGCTTGATAATGAGTTTCCGGACTCTGCGCCAGGAAAATCAACAATCATTAACTGGTACGCAAAATTCAAGAGTGGTGAAATGAGCACCGAAGACGGTGAACGCAGTGGACGCCCAAAAGAGGTGGTTACCGACGAAAATATCAAAAAAATCCACAAAATGATTTTGAGTGACCGTAAAGTGAATATGATCGAGATAGCTGACACTCTAAAGATATCTAAGGAACGTGTTGGACATATCGTTCACGAATATTTGGGTATGCGGAAGCTCTGTGCGAAATGGGTGCCGCGCGTGCTCACAATCGACCAAAAACAGCAACGAATTGATGATTCTGAGCAGTGTTTGCAGCTGTTAAGTCGTAATAAAACCGATTTTTTGCGTCGATATGTGACTATGGATGAAACTTGGCTCAATCACTACACGCCTGAGTCCAATCGACAGTAAGCTGAGTGGACTGCGGCCGGTGAACCGCCACCAAAGCGTGGAAAGACTCAACAGTCAGCTGGCAAAGTTATGGCCTCAGTTTTTTGGGATACACACGGTATATTGTTCATCAACTATTTGGAAAAGGGAAAAACAATCAACAGCGACTATTACTGTGCATTATTGAAGCGATTGAAGACCGAAATCGCGAAAAAACGGCCTCATATGAAGAAAAAGTGTTGTTTCATCAAGACAATGCACCGTGTCACAAATCATCGAAAACGATGGCAAAATTGCATGAATTGGGCTTCGAATTGCTTCCTCACCCACCGTATTATCCAGATCTAGCCCCCAGCGACTTTTTCCTTTTCTCTGACCTGAAGAGAATGCTCGCGGGAAAAAAATTTGGCTCTGATACTGAGGTAATCGCCGAAACTGAAGCCTATTTTGAGGACAAACCGAAGGAGTACTACAAAAATGGTATCGAAAAGTCGCTATAATCGCTGTATCGCCCTTGAAGGCAACTATGTTGAATAAAAAAAAATGAATTTTGTCAAACTATTGTGTTTTACTATGGTAGACCGGGGACTTTTCAGCCGACCTGTTACTAAAAGTAATACCTTCTCATTTTTTGATAATATTTATACATAGAAAATAAACTCATTTATTCATCAAACTTACAGGGTGCTTGTGGTGGTGAAATGTGACATGATACTGATCTTATGATGTTGGTGGCTTTTAATTTATTAAAGATTCAGCGTTTTGTAATAAAAATTAAAAATAAACAACTAAATTAAACAAAAAGAGATATTAAGCCAGTTTTTTAACTGTTCATTTATGTTATTTTTCCTCATTTTAATCTTTATTTGTTCTGTAAAAAAACGCTGTATCTTTATTTCGACATGTTTTACGTGATCCTTATGCAAAGGGGGAAGAGGGTTACAAAAAACTTACCCAAAGGATGTCACACTTCCAGGACCGAGTGTATGTATCTTGGCGTTATTATCTAAACAGTCTTCTTGGGAATGGTTGCCAGTTACTATGTAGTTTTTCTGTATAGGCTGCTTGCATTCTTTTTCGTATTTACGTACGGTTGTTTTCCTTCCATTTTTAATTAAAATTTTTGGTAGAATGAGGAAGAATAATAAACCGAGTTAATTTTAAATTATGAAAAAGTTCATGTAGCCTTAGCATGATTTTAGTTCCTAAACTTTTTTTATTAGTTTTATAGAAACTCTTAATTATGATTCAACAATATGGGTAAATATAATTCAATTGACAGCTACTTTTTGTAAACTGTAATTCTTTCGTTATTCTGCAGAATTGAAGCTTTGGTAGTAACGATAAAAACTTTCCTTTTTCGATAACTAGGAGGGGGAAGAAATTCATAATTCCTGAACCATTTCTCGGTATAGTTAAAAGCGAAATCAAAGAAAAATTTATTAAACTTGATGGATCGGAAGGGGTAATCCTACTTGTATGAGCTGAAGGGTCTAAGCCACTTTCAAAATTCAAAATAAATATTTTTAAGATTTCTCAACAGCTGCTGGATAAACGCAGACAGTTCATACGAATTATAATAGGACTACTGACTGGGCACTCAAACTAAAGATGAAAGCATATACAGGCTGTCCCATATCGACCTTCACCTAGAAGTTTATGGGGAACGGATTATACTAGATGGATGAAATTTGGTATACAGGGGTTTTCGATACTTCTGAATTCAACTAAAATATTTTCAAATTTATAGCACTTGACACAAACTTTAATATTTTAAAGAGAATACTACTTTTTTTCCTTTTTTTTGGTTAGACAATTAAATTTAAGGGCCACTTTATGCGACGTCCCAGGTACCTACAATTTACAGTTTTAGAGAAAAGTTTTTTTGAAAAAAATGCCCATTAATAAAATGTTAATGATTTCAATTAAATAATTGATAAAATTTAAAAATTATTACATCGTTTGGCACCTAATGGCCTAAATTATAAGTTATAGTGTTTAAATAAGAAATTGATTATACAGGGTGGTCACAGCGTGAGTTAAATTTTAACTTGAGAAAACGACTATTTCTTCTTTTTTTTTAAATTGCAACCCCCATTTTTTATATTTTTATTTGATTCCTCATGGAAAAATAAAGTAAGTTTGTGTTTACTTTCATATATCAATTTTTTCGTTTGTAAAATATGGCGGAAATTAAGTTTTTTTGGATACCAAAATTGTAATTTGGATTTGTGCAGCTGGGGCTAGTTTTGATCATTTATAGAATGGATTATTTTGTAATAAATAGGATCAGAGATCTGAAATATCAGGGGGTTTACGACTTTTCAGATAGGAAGGTAATTTTCCAAATTAAATTTAAAATATCTTCAGATTGGATGACGAGAAATATTTATAAGAACAAAAAACACAACTAGGTAGCGAAAGGGACAACAATTCTACTATAAATTCGAAAAAGAAGAAAATATTGAGTTATTTGTGGATACCTCTATGGATGAGTGAACATTTAAAAAAAAAATAAAAGTGATAAATTTTTTCTTAGTGCCTTGCAAAAGTTAAGAAGTTGGAGGCTATTGTGTTAAGAAGAGGGCCAAAGATATACTCTTCAATTATAGGAGAACCAACAAAAAATAAATTTAGAGAGGGGAAAATGTGACATATTTTATAAAAAAATATGGTAAAAGACGTTTAAACTTAAAAAAATAATATAATTGGTTTTATGTTGTTCATTAATTATTTTGATGGGAACTAATGTTGAACACAGTTGTTGCAAAGCTTTCTCAAAATAATTTAGGTTTTTTAATCTGGTCTATTTATAATTTAATATATTTTTTTAAATTTTTTCTAATAAATAGCAAAACGAGAGTTTTTTTTTATTTATATATTTATAGTTTTTTATTATTTAAAAACCCAATTGAATAAAGAATTTTGATTTTACTTTGACTGAGGCTACATGAACTGAGTAAAAAACGAAATAATTTTCATTAAAATTTGTTCATGCGGAATAAAACTAATTAAAATTGTCGCTTAAAATTAGATTTTTAGTGTTGCTGTGTCTAATGGTAAATCTATGGTGATCTAGTTTTTTTAGTGGTTAGAGTCTGTTGAACCATTTTAAGTAGCTACACTAAGAAGTCTTGCATATTAATAGAAACAGCTAATCAAGGCCTTTTTTCATTTAATAAAAATATTTGTTAGTAATATCTTAAATATATTTTATTTTCAATTAAGTAATTAAAATATACAAAACTAGTTCTTAGTATTAAAATCTAGGTATATGTGAAATGTGTTATTGTGGCTACAATTTGTGTAGTTATGAGTACTGGAAATCTAAAAACACACGATTTTGTACATTTTGCTTAAAGATCATGTACCAAGTATCGTGTTTGACTAACTTTTGTGATTCGTTACGCTAAATGAAGACCGACAAAAACTTGATTTAACCAATGATACAGCAAAGTGGTATAATGAAAATCAATTTTTACCCATCTTTAGCTTTCATTTTTAGTAATATTTGTCGAAAAACTAAAAGTATTTAAAATTTTCTAATTTTGTAAGGTTAGGTTAGGTTAGGTTAGGTTAGGTTAGGTTAGGTTAGGTTAGGTTAGGTTAGGTTAGGTTAGGTTAGTTGTTAACATTAAGTAGTTAAGTTATGCAAGTTCTGTTTTATCAATGAATAAATCAAAATAAGTATAGTCCAATTCATAATTTTAAAAGTTCAAACATTTTGTAACCATGCCAGTAGCCAGTGTATTACTCACAGGCTACTAGTTATATTTTATGGAATAATCGTAATAGTTAGATGTCATTAATGAAAAGATTTTGAAAAATGTCCATTTATTCCTTTCTTTTTTTTTTAAATTTCAGCTCCTTTTAACGTTTATACAGGGTGTTCCGAAAAGAATGGTCATAAATTATACCACCGATTCTGAGGTCAAAAATATGTTGATTGAACCCCACTTACTTTTATACAATAGTGCACTAAAAAAAGTTGGGGGGTGAAAGGTGTGTTGATACCCTCTGAAAATCCATAATAAATCAAAATAATTGAATGCAACTGTTTCCAATTTAGTATTTCCTATAAATTTTCATAAATTAACGTTTTAGAGCAATGTTAAAAAAAATTATTTAAATTTTTAACTTTAGCACCCCGTAACTTTTTTGTGTGCACTATTGAATATAGGTAAGTGGGGTTCAATTAACATATTTTTGACCCCAGAATCTGTGGTAATTTATGACAATTCTTGTTGGGACACCCTGTACATATATCTGCCATTTTCGTCAGCATTCTTTGCTTATAACTACCATTATTGACACGCCAGCAAGTAACTTTTAGACTTTGTACCTTGTAAAAATATTGTAATATGGTTTATTAGTCAAACTTCTGGACTTTTTGCTTAAGATACCTTTCATTGAGTAGGATTTTAAACGTTATCCTTGTGACACCATTTTTTTTTATTTTATGAGCTTTTTCGTAACGGCTTTCAGACTGTTAAAACTTTAACACTAAACTCTGGTAATTGCAAATTAAGGTTTTAAATTTAAAGCAATCTATAATTTTGATTAGCGTTTTTTTTGCTTCAAATTAACATTGCATCCCATGGCCAATTACAATAAAATATTTCTTCCTTTCGTTGGTCCTTCCCTTAAGTTAAGACGAATTAGTTTGAAACACTTCCAATCACTAGTCGGATGTTTTTACATCGTTTCCTGACAGTTTGGTGACAGTCGAAGCAGTTTGAGAATTAATTTCCAGCAGATTGTTGGCACATGCGCGTATTAAACCTTATGTCAAATAGTTCTATTGATGTGAAAACAAACCGTTAACATAACATTGATGTTTTAAGCAAAATTGACCTTGGGACGTCTTACTAATGTTGATACATATCTCGGGTCTACGTAATGTAATGCATCTAGTTTATTTACTCTATATACGTCGTATAATTTATTTTGATTAAATTTTTTTTAGTTACCTTTTAACAATTTTGTGTTTTACTTTAATCCAATAACCTAACAAATGGAGTAGTCTAAAGTAGAAACTAACTTTTGTTCAATTTTATTAGTTCCTATATTTTTTACAATGGGCTTTTTCTATTTCTGTAACGTGTCTAATACATTTTTGCCAATTTTCACTTGTTACTTCAGATATTGCCTTATTGAAGAGATTTTAACATCTGATAATTTAAAAGTAGTGTTATTTCTGGCAACATAACCTTTAATTTGAGCCCATATCAATTCTATCGGATTCAGCTCACAATGATAGGGTGGTAAACGAAGGATTTCAATTACTCGTTTTTTGGCTATTTCTTTAATATTATAATTTTTATAATTTTGCTTATGTTTTTTAGCAATAGTTAACAATTCTGCCCTCAGCATTGTATTGTCAAAGGCTAAATTTTTAGAAGATAACCATTTTGCAATTTCATCCTTTTTCCATTTAGTGGAGTGGTAACTTGCATTGTACATTACAATAACCGATCCTTTTGGTATGAATTGAATAATCTGTTCAAAATATTCCTTAAACACGTCTCCATTCATTTCTTCGTGATAATCAATGGTTTTTTTTATTCAAATAGTAAACCATTCTCAAGAAAACCGTTTGTACTGCCTATATGACAAATAATTAATCTTTTACCTTTTCCTGTAGGTTCCTTAAAACCAGTAGTATATCCTTCTAGAAAAGCTTGATGGGATGATTTTATATTTTTGTCTTTCCAAACTCTTCCTACACAATGTCCTTCATTAACCCATGTTTCATCTAAATAATAAATGTTTTTATTTTGAGCTTTAACTTGTTGTATTCTTCTGAGGTACTGTCTTCTCCAACATACAATTTCTTCAGAATCAATTAGCATTGAGTGTCTGCCCATTTTTTCAAATTTAAAGTTTAACTCATGTAACGTTTTCCATAGTTTATCCCGGCTTATTGTGGGTAAATCAACATCATTCGTAATGGCTTGCAAAACTTTATCTAAAGTTGGTATTTGCTTGTTTATAAAAAATGAGTAAACAAGCTTACGAATAGCATTTTTAAAAAACTCGTCCACGTTAACTTTTAATAGTTTTTGTCTACCTGGTTTCGGCTTTGGTGAGGTTACTCCACCTGATTTTTCCTCCTTTAGAACTCTATATATTGTAGATTTTCCATATCACATTGCCTTAGATGTTGTTTCAACTACACTGTCAATAGTGTTTGAGGGATTTTGATGTTTAAAATAGTGGTACACATTCACTACAGCACTCTTTTCATTGAGCGATAAATGGTCTAGTTTTAATTTTTTCACTGGCGTATACTCACAAACTGCTTCCATTTTTAGTCACTACTACTTGTCACGTTTACCGAAAATCAAATAACTGCATTTCTAGAAACTTAAGCACTATTTAAGTCAAAATATCTGTCATTAGAAGCTGTTGCCATTCGGAGGTCTTTAAATAACAATTATCCCTTTCTAATCTGGTTACGCCTATGACGCACGTTAATCCTCTTAGGCCTACTGTAGTAACAATGAAAGATCATAAAATAATGTGATAGTCCAAGAAATTTAATAAATTTTGTATTGAAATTAACAAAAACAATTTAGAATGCATTACAAATATTGAAGTTTTACCGCACGTACTGTACTATAGTTTTGCATACCGAATTAGTTTTTATTCTGGGAATTTACTCTCTCTTGATTTTCAAATACAGTATAATTATTTATAAATTTTAAATACAAAATTTCTGAAATAAGAGATTAACACTATCATTTCTATATTTTTCTGTCCAATTGCAATATGACAAACGTGGCTATTTATTTACTAAAATTACTTTAGTTAATTCGACAAATAAAACTTAAGACCACCTTGCACAATTCTTACTTATTAAAATATCTACTTGTATGTATGTCATTCTGTTTGCGTGACGTCAACAAATTCTAGTTAATATTGTCCCTAGATCGACAGTGAAAAGGAACTTTTGGAAGGGTAAACATCAAACACTCTGCACATACATTCATATGGCCATAAAATGCTCCAAGTACGTTTTATAGCAGTGCTTTAAATTTTCTTGAAAATAATGTCGAGGAAATTTTAAATGTTTTGTTTAAAATTTACTCAATTTTTACATGGAGTAAATTTATTTGAATGAAATAAATTTGTTTACTGCCACATAATCTGCCTTTTACGACATTTTTATGGTTTTGTTATAAAAGTGTTGGTTAACTCGGAAAAAACGGGGTACCTATATATTTTTTATTGTACGAACCCTTACTATGTGAAAGTTTATCTTGTTAAGAACAGTACACGTACACAACTAAAAAGTTGAATTAACTTTCACTATTTATTCTATAAATACTTTAAATGTAATGACGGCCGTTTCGCTGTAGAACTAGCGAAACGGCCGTCTGATCTTTACATTTAAAATATTTTCAGCCAATCTCAGAGTAAAAAATTAAATTTTTTTAAATATATATTTTAATTATTTTAATTACACATAAGTAAAGTAAAAGGTCCACAATTTTATACTCTGAAAGAATTGTTTTGATATTTTAATTATTTATATGGTTTTTACTAGGGTTTTTATAGTCTTAAACTTATCCTTTAGTGCAGGTGGTGAGTGGAGGGTTATAAACATATGACACTGATAAGTTTTTAATTCAATAACCTGTAAGTTATATGCTAGGTATAAGTTTATTAAAAAAAAACTGCTTTTGTCTGTGTGAGTATCATATATTTATTTACCGGTATTGTCAGTAAAAGGCACTAAATCTCGTTAAAATCTTTATATATGTATTTTTGTAGAATACAGAAGTGTTACCATATCATGTTGTTTCAATATTTATCCTCTTAACTCAATAACTTAGACAGAATCTATTGTTTTTTAAGACATGTAACACCCGTTACTATTCTCTGTAACACCCGTTACCATAGATTTATGCTCATAAATCAAATATTTTTCTCTCAATTAATTATTTTCTTATACCAATTTAAAGCCTATAATCTACACTTTCAGCTCAATTTTTTTCAGATTTTTCTCTTTTTTCAATTCACAGAGTTTTGAGATGAACCACTATTATCTCAAATGGCAGGCTCATTTACTGTAACACCCGTTACCATCTTCTTTCCACTTTATTTAATACTTGTATTGGTAATAAATATCTTGAATTACTATATTTTCAAAGAGTTTGCAATGTATTATCATTAGGTATATTAAAAAAATTATAAATTTTTAAAATTAATTTAATATCAAATTTTTAGTTGTCCCAGTGTAACACCCGTTACCCGTGGACTGGCTGTTTTACGAATATACAGGGTGATTCATTATTAATTGGAAATAATTTAATACTAGAATCCTGACTTCAAATTATGAAGATTTAACCCAAAACACCTAAGTAAAACGTAGCTGCTTACTTAGTTACAGGGTGTTTTGTGTAAAAATTTAAAAACTATTTGGGTTCAGTACTTTAAGACTGTTTTACGTATTCATTTCATATTTGGCAGAAAATGTAGACACTGTACACCCTACAAAATTATATTAAACAAACGTTTCTAGCTACCACCAGAGGCGTACGACAGGGGCAAGTGACAGGTTAATCGTTCCCAAATTCTACGCCACTGGCGGAATAGAAACTTTAGCACAATTTGTCGATTCTCCAATACTTTTTACGTAAATAAAGTACTCTTTCTTCATAACGATAAAGTCAATATTTCTCGAGATATTTTAAGTTAAACATGAAGCTGCCCAATTTTAATGTGTGATAACTGTCGATGTTTTCGACCAGTGAATTGCATTTAATACGCAAATGAAATTTTAATCCTTAGATAAAGATATTAAATTATTGACAAAAAACTTAAAATAATATTAAAATGATTTTAAAATATTTTCAAACAAATAAACTGATCTCTATTTTGAATTACAATCAGATAAGTGGCATTTGATGGATAATTTTTCAATATTAGTTGGCTCTGGTCTGAATCAAGTCCTGAACCCAAATAGTTTTTAAATTTTTACACAAAACTAAGTAACTAAGTAAGCAGCTACATTTTATTTAGGTGTTTTGGGTTAAATCGTCAGGATTCTAGTATTAATTTATTTTCAATTAGTAATGAATCACCCTGTATAGTGAAAGTTAATTCAACCTTTTAATTGTTTACTGTTCTTAACCCGTATATTTGTTTCTGTTTCCAGCTATTTACATATTTAAAAAAAAGTAACATTTAAAATGTCTTGGAAAAATATTTTTAAAATAGAAACCAAACAATTTTTTTATTTTATAAAATTTTGTCATGTCCGTGACTTTATTTTCAAGAAATACACTGATTAATCCAAACATGCATCATTCAATAAGAGAAAGGTTAACTACTTAAAAAAGATAATAGGACATGCAATAGATACAAACGTAGGTACACTGTTAGATTTACAATTTTTCGCAGCATCCCAATTAAAAACGGTGGGAGGGGGGTATTGAATTTTATTTATAAACATAGTTATTAATGTAGAATATACTACTTTGCTCTGTGTTATCTATTTTATTCTTATCATCTAGGAGAGATTTAATTCGATGCCAGAAAAAGGGCTACCATTTGACCGACCACTGCAATGTTTTCTTCTTGTTTTATAACATATAGTCGGATAGGTACATATTACTTTGAATTTAAATAATTAATACTTATTTTTATTAATCAATGTCAAACAAAAAATGTATATTTTTTCTCAAATATTAGTCAGTTAAAGTGTCTTTTGGGATATTAAAAAGACATAGACAATACCATTTTCTGAGCGGACACACATACAAATTTGCACTTTATTTTTCACAAATATAACACAAAATCCCTTTTGAACTGTTAGGTAGATTCACATGTACGATTTTTCATAAATATTTTGAATGTTCACCGAAAATTACGACCAAGGTATCATTTAATCCGGAATATTATGTAGATCGTTTAAGGGAAGGTTCCAGTTTTGAATATCTGGAACAATATTCAAGATTTTCCAATTGTTAAAAAAGATTTAAAAAGATCTTTTAATTTGTCAAAAAAAGTCCAAACTGCCGGAACTCTATCTCTCTATCAGAGCCTTGAAAATAGTGCTAAAATCGGGCGCTGCGTCACTCTAAAGCAGTAAATAAACTAGTATATTAAACAACTTATTTCATATGGCTGTTATGACAAGAGTTCACGTTTTATAAGTGCAGAATATAAAAATAATATGTAAACATATTAATATGAATACTAAGGAATTGTTCCAAATTAATATTCCTTAAAAAATATTATATTAATTTCACGCTGTCATTCACTTGATCGTGACAGTTAGCGACAATTTTCATCGGTATATTCTAGTAGAAAAACAAGATTGATGGGGAATAAAAAAAAGTAAAGATGTGACAGAAGAGTTTTGATTTTGTCAAGAAAAGTAAAAATAGTATATTGTATACCAAGTAGGAAAAGCTTAACGTTCTGGGAATGTGGCTTTTCCTACGAGGTCTACTTACCATTTTTCCGAAAATCGGGAATCATTAAAATTACGGTAAATTATTACTAATCATGTTAAAAATTTCAAATCAACATTATTATTTTTCCCTTAAATAATAAAAGACGCCATGAAACATTGTTTCGTAACTACGGAAACGAAGTACATAATTTTAAACTGTCAAATTTGACGAGTGAAAAGTTTATTTGTGGCGCTTTCCAAAGTGTTGATTTTTTAACGTTTTAAAAAGCCAAAGTAACGTGTAAAATGATGAGTGATGTTGCCTGTTCCATTTCTGGAACCCCCCAGAACTCACGTAGGCAGTGAAAGCTGCATCATTGGAATTTTTACCAGTAAAATCTAGAAATAAGTATAACTATGCATACAATCGCTTCATGGACTACCGTACAAATAAAAATGCAACTTCTTTCTCGGAAAATGTTGTAGTGGCATACTTCTTGGAGCTTGGTTTAAGACCAAGAGACATGAATACCACAAGTAGAAGGAATTGACCAATTTAGAAACATGCCTAAAATAGTGGCCAGTTACTTATTTGAATTTGCCAAACTCGAAAGAATATACCGTCCACTGTTTTCGTCGGCCTTCTGCCACAATGCTTGTTGATTCTGGTGGAGATATTACTAGTTTAAAGAGACTGGGTGGATGGAAATCAACAAACGTCGCTGAAGGATATATAGAAGAGTCTCTTATTAATAAGGAAAAAGTGGCAAATAAAATGTTCACAGCAGAAAGTAAATCTAATATTTCTAATACTGCAGTAACGCCCAATATTAGTTATCATACAAATAAAATTATTAGTTTGGAAAATATTCAACAAAATAATACTATTAGTTCCCAAGTTCTTCCAGTTTTCAATACTTGTACTAATTGTCTAATAACAGTAAATATAACAAATAAAAAGTAATAATTTTATTATATAATGTTAACCTTGTTTTTGCTGAAAGTTTTAAAAATAAAATTGTTTAGGAAAAAACCTGTTCGCATTTATGTTCTAAAGTTTACTGTATGGAAATAACATTTCCTTACAGTACAGAAATGAATATTTCCTTACTGTTATTTTCGGTTGCCATCAAGTTGGAGGAAATATTTACTTTTTCTTTCAAATATGTTGTCAAAAATGTTATTATTTCTTATCGATTTTCGAAAAATATCTTTCCTACAATCTTATGACGAGAAAAATAGTGCTAATGTAAGAAAAGAAGCACCGGTTTTGGACTAGCCAGAAATATTGTTCAAATTAAATTTTTTAACAGCAAGTAGCTGGTAGGGATTGCATGCTGTGGCATTACAACCCATTGCTTGTAATGGTAATAGATACTTTTTATTGAATAGAGTTTTATTCCACCCTATTTCCATTTGAGTTTTATCAGGATAAAATGACCTCACTACGTCTACAGTCTTGAACAGCATCGCATTTGTTCAAGGCGCCGCTGTACAATTTATGATTTTTAGTGAAAAAACGGTTACATATTGCTAAAAATGCGTTTGTTAATTAACATTCTATTTTTTGGAACTAAGTAAATTAAGAAACCATTTTTTCTCTAAAAACCATAAATTATATTGTTCTTTTGGGTTATAAAAAAATTCATATATTTTTTATTTGTTCCTTTTTTTATACAACTTTTAATATTTTTGTTTTATGAAACTATTTTTTATTTTTTTTTTTTATTTATACGTCAATACTTCAGGTCTATTGTATTTACTTTTATTTGATTAACAATTTTGGGTTTTAATAAAAGCTCTAGCTCTCTTTTAAAATTTTGAAAACCTGTTTTTATCACTATTTTCACGACGCTGTAAAAATCATAAATATTAAAGAGTTCCGGGAGTTGAGAATTTATTTTAGTAAATTTAATGACCTTTTCAAATCTTCTCCAACATTTTGAAAATCTTGAATATTTTTCTAGATATTAAAAAAAACGAAACTGATTTTGTTTACTTAATAAGTGTTTCACTTTTGCTATTTTTTGGCTACTTTTGGAATGTTTCATTAAACGATCTACATAATATTTTGGATCAAATCACATCTCGGTCGTAGTTTTTAAAAGTTTAAAAGGGATATTTTGGTTATTTGTTATATTTGTAGAAAATAAAGTGCAAACTGCAATTTTTTATGTGTGGCCGCTGAGAAAATATTCTTGGATAGATATATCTAAGCGTTTATCTTACAGATCTTTTTGATTTGTTAAAAAACCCTTTTAGTCCAGGCGTGCTGTACTTTTAGACGGAAATTCTGATACCTGGAATGTAATTGTTGGAGGTGGTAAAGAGGCTTATGACACATGATAAAAAAATACATTAACTATTTCAATTATGATCATAAACTTTTTAGGGATGAAAAAGGGTGAAAAAGGGATAAAAAACTGAAATATTGCAGTTTGCGGCTAAAATTGACGTCAAAATGAAAAGTGTCCAATAGAAAAGTTGTAGATCATGTAAAAATCTAAAACTTTTCTCTCAGTAATTTTCTCACATAACCTCAATTTTTCGAGGAAAATTGAAAAAAAACGTTTTTCGTTTTTAATTTTTAATTTTCCAACGGATTCGTCAATCTTGGTGAAACTTGGTGAAAACTTACCTTTTTATGTGCAAAATAACCTCGATTTTTCTCAACCTTGTAACATAATAATTTTCCGAGAAATTGGATTTTTCCGGAAAAATCTCTTTTTTTTCAACTGTAAGGTTTGCTCGGAAAATATTATTGGAAAAGATTTTCCTGAGGCTCATTTTTTTCGTTTTTACTTCTACTTTTACATGAAATAGAAAAAAAATACACCTCTCATTTAAAAATGTGCTCCAAAATGAATAAAAAGCAAAAAATAAATTTTGCAACAGTTAAATTTGCAATAATTGTTAAATTTTTGTTATAAAATATTAAAACATGCAAAAGCCGACTCTTGCATTACATTCTACGGGAAAAATTACAAAAGAAAATGTATTTCATTATTTAGTCGAATTTTTAGTTCATTTGCAATATTATTATAAACACTCAAGTCTATTAATGAAATTAATAATCCGAGCGGGGATTTCATGGTTTTTACTATTGTTGTATGCTGATTTGTTTATATTATAACGTTTTTCATCAGATAAATCGATTTGTTGATATTACAAGGCCCAAATACCCTTCCATCAGAGCCCTATGGCCACCTTTCATAAGTGACAAAGTGTAGACATGACAACTCTAACTATCCTAGGGCCTAGGCCTTTTGTTTTCTCTTTGACCTTGCAACATTTCAGTATACAAAACATACTATCATCAATATATTTTTTAATTACAATTACGAATTACTTAAAACCGAACGATTATTATATTAAAAATAAACAAATTATTCCAAAAAGTCAAAGAAAATTGAAATTTTGATGAAAATTGGGCTATAGGGTTCTGATGGAAGAGTATTTGGGCCTTGTAATTATCAACAAATTAATTTATCTTATGAAAAACCTTATAATATAAACAAATCAGCATACAACAATAATAAAAACCATGAAATCCCCGCTCGGATTATTAACTTCATTAATAGACTTGAATGTTTATAATAATATTGCAAATGAACTAAAAATCCGACTAAATAATTAAATAAATTTTCTTTTGTAATTTTTCCCGTAGAATGTAATGCAAGAGTCGTCTTTTGCATTTTTTAATATTTTATAACAAAAATTTAACAATTATTGCAAATTTAGCTGTTGCAAAATTCATTTTTTGCTTTTTATTCATTTTTGAGCACATTTTTAAATGAGAGGTGTATTTTTTTTATTTCATGTAAAAGTAAACGTAAAAACGAAAAAAATGAGCCCCCGGAAAATCTTTTCCAATAATATTTTCCGAGCAAACTTTACAGTTGAAAAAAAAAGAGATTTTTCCAGAAAAATCAAATTTCTCGGAAACTTATTATGTTACAAGGTTGAGAAAATTCGAGGTTATTTTCGACACAAAAAGGTAAGTTTTCACCAAGTTTCATCAAGATTGACGAATCCGTTGTAAAATTAAAAATTAAATACGAAAAATCGTTTTTTTCCATTTTCGTCGAAAAATTGAGGTTATGTGAGAAAATTACCAAGAGAAAAGTTTTAGATTTTTACATGATCTACAACTTTTCTATTTGGCACTTTTCATTTTGACGTCAATTTTAGCCGCAAACAGCAATATTTCAGTTTTTTACCCCTTTTTCTCCCCTAAAAAGTTTATGATCATAATTGAAATAGTTAATGTATTTTTTTTTTCATGTGTTATAAACCCCTTTACCACCTCCAACTGTTACATTCCAGGTCTTAGATATTCCGTATTTTTTATTTTTTTGGTACAGCACGCCTGGACTATTTAACTAACTAATATTGGATAAAAATCTGGATCCAACGACACCTCGTTCCTAATTTTCAGCTAATATTAAAATATTTTATGAAAAATCGTAGATGTGAACTGGACTAACAGTTCAAAAGCGGTATTGTAGTTATTTGTTATACATTGCGTCCATTGCATAAATTCATTATTGGCTGAATGAACAATAAAATTAGAAATCGCGAAAAAGGTTGATTTTTGATCTTAATTTACTATTGTTTCAAATCATAATCTAATATACAGGGTGAACCACCCTGTAATGACCATCACAAAAAGGAAATCATTTATTAAAACAAAAAAACTATGTAGATAACGAGTTGATATAAGTCAAAATAGACACTTTAAATAAAAATTGATCGAAATAAAGTAATCTCTAAGGCTGTACTTCGACTTTTCATTTCTTTTTACCGTCCGTGGCCATTACTGTATGCTCTTAATTGTTTTAAATAACAATACGCAAATGTTGTTTGTAAGTAAACACACTTTTGTGTTAGATTTTAAAGATTAAATGTTTTGGTCGGTGATATGACGTATCATTTTATTTACTTCTTGGTCCCGATAAGGCCCAAATTAAAAAATAAACTGCCCGCAGATGTTTTTCCTAACCTAAAACTTTTTATACATCAGTGGGATAATTGATGTGAAAAAAGTTAGTTGAAGTGCGCGCACAAAAAATATTTCGATTTTTATGCTGTCAACTTGTGCAGAACACGAGTTTATTTTTGATAAAAATGATAAATGAAACCGTACATCTACCAAAACGGTAAAACATAATTAAATTTTATCAAATTTTTAACCTTAAATAAAAATTATTTAAAGAACTGGATTAAAAAAATGCTAGTAGCAATTACAGAGTATACGTTTGGCTATTAAGTAACGAGACTGCTCATGAAAAAGAGTTTTATTTTAAAAAAATTTCTACAATCAAATGTTCCCCTTCAATAAACTTCTCTTCCCTCGCCACACACCGTTCCATTAGTTCTTTTCATTGGTAAAAGCAATGCTGAACGTCTTCTTTTGTAAGAGCATTTAGGAGCTCCACTGATTTTCGCTTCACATCTTCCATCAATTCGAACCGGGTTTCTTTTAAGGCAGATTTGATCTTCGGAAACAGGAAAAAGTCACAGGGTGCTAAATCAGGTGAGTACGGCGCGTGTTCGAGCACTGGAAGGCTCTAACGGCATGGATTGCCGCTTAGTTTCAACATCGTGTTGGAATATCCAGGATTCATCGCAAGTGATGATGTTTTCCATCAATTCATTTGAAGAAAATCTTAACAGATCTGTTGACAGACTAGCTTTTGGTCAGGGGTCAAATGTTTTTGGTCAACTTTGCACAGACTTTCTTCATGTTCAACTCGTCATGTAAAATTTTTCTGACAGTTTCTTTATCTGCGTCTACAGTCTCAGCATTCATGACCTGGACGTAATAGTAAACACTTCCAGCTATCTAACGCTGCATTCGTTTCCCATCCTACCCCTTTAGGACGCCTTCTGCGCGCGCAGTCTCGTTATTTAATATCCAAACCTCTTTAATCTTCCTCATAAGTTGAGAAATTTTATAAAATAAAGTAGTATAATTGCATTTTTGTATCTAATTAACGAAAAGGTGATTAAGAACTTTTAAAAAAGGCACCTACAATTAAAAAAAATTGTGTATATAACCAAAGTATTTCGTGTTGCATACATCGTCTTTTCTACAAACGTTAAAAAATGTGTATAACCTGTTTCAATTATACGATATTTTAGTAAAAAATAATAGTTTTGATATCAAGTACGAAACAGCCAATCGAGATAATTTCAAATATTTTGATGCCACAGCCTTCCGGAAAAATGTATATAACGTGTGATCTATAAATCCATAAAATCTGTGAAATAACATAATCCAAATTTATTGAAAAATACAGATGTAGTATTTAATTTTCTATTTAATATCCATTGTAATATTTCGTCCGTTTTAAGTTGGCATTACCCTATAGTTGTTTTTTGTTTAATTTACCTGCACTTGAATATTTATAATACCAAGTATTGAATTTTCTTATGGCCCGGCTACACACAACGTTTTGTCTGCAGTCCAAAACCGACGGAACAAAAAGACGGAAGTTTTCTTTTCTTTTTTCTTCGATGTCACCATAAAATATGTTGTTATAATCAATATATAATTTGACCTTAATGTTTTCAATTACTCCCTTCTGGACAACTTTGTTGCCACAACAAAGTGTTTGAGTTTTATGTATTATGTACATGTAAGATTATTTAACTCGCTATCATGTTAAGTCTAATGTTTCTCTATGGTATTCTTATTTTTAGCCTGATGATGGTCTTTAACTAGACCGAAACTACCTTGAGGTAGAAACCGGTCACACCGTCGAACGAGGATCTAGTGATAGCCAAGTTGTTGACAATACCAAAGATAATAATATAGAGATACAGAGACACCAACTTCAACCAGAAAGAACCGGAAAACGGGTTAAACGTAAACTAGACACCAGTAAGGCAGATGAATAAATTTTTCTAAATTACATACCTGCACATATTCTTTTAGTGCTTCGATAAGGGCTTAACATACTTCTGGTATCATCTGAGAAATACTTTGTTGTAATACTTTAAACAGATACATTAAGCTGTGGTAGGAGTCCTCCTGTAGCTAGAAATCTCAGAGTGATAGCTAATCTTTCTTGAACAGGAATGGCGTCTCTAAATCTAGTATTCCTTTTAGCTATTTTATGGCCCACTGCATTTATTAACGTTTCAAAATCCGCACTTGACATTCTTGCAAAATTTTTAAAACTTCCGTTACAGCGTAATTCACCACTTAATCATCTGCTTTTAATTGCCGAAGAGGCTCACTGCCACTGTATTTTCTGCGCGATTCCAAAATTGGTCGTACCAAAAATCTTCTTTTTTTGTTGTGGTGTTTTTCCTTTTCTTCATCGTATAAAATGACACTGCGGCAGCAGCCAGAAGAACATCTCGTTCGTCAGCCATATCGTTTAAAACTGATATTTTATACAGTGGATGCTCTCTTGTTTTATAACAGTGTTATTGAAACAATGTTATATAACTTATTATACAACATGTTACTAAGCGTGGATGCGCCTTAATAAATAAAAGAAAAGGTTTTGAAACGCTGACATTTTTTAAATAAACGGGTCTTATAATACTTTAAATCATATTTGAATATGCATCAATTTTAAATAAGTTCATTTTTGAGTACAAAAGTAGAGCTACAGGCATCTAGAGAGCTTAAAAGGCAAAATGAAATATTTAGAAGAAAGACAAATACTTCTTAAGTACGATTGATGGTAATGTTAAAACTGAAATAAGTTTTCGCAAATATCGGTATGTAATACCTACATTTTTAATTTAATATATTTCACCGCTCGGAGCGACCAATAATTTAAATAAGGTACAAGTTAAATCTACCGAAAAGAAAATTTGACAAATATTAAAATTTCTCAGCGTGCATGTATGGTAGTTGGGAAGATAATATTGAAGCTGTTTACAATTTAAAATATTTTTTAATATTGTAATGATTAAATGTGAGAGGAAAAAGTTTGGAGCTTCTGATAAAATGTTTGCATGACTGCATTATTTAGAGGTATTGAGTCAATGATAGTTGCGATAGTTACAAAATGACGCTATCAATCTGTTCCAAATAAAATACTATAATCTAGTCCAGTAGTTATTTCAACCCAGTAATTATATTCTTTTCGTTTTGTGGGTTACGAATCTTGAATAATTCCAGAAAACACCATATTATGGTCCTTCGATAGCCGAATGTTGGAAGCTGTTGTACTAGGTGTAGAATAGGAGCAAAAGATCAGAAATTTGGATTTGATCAAATCTATTGTAAGCCAAGTTTTCGATGTATTAAATGTTTCAGTGACGCTGAAAAATATTTCACTAAATGTATGGCAGTTTACATTGATCTTTTCCAAATAAATTCATAGAGTTAACATAATACTTTTTTCTAAATTATTTTTAATTTCGTATAGTAAAATTACTATTTATTACACGAGTTTAGCTTTTCTTTCAATACTTTAATCCCCAATCGACCGTTTGCCAATTAACATCGCTTTGTACAATGGTAATAAACTTAGTTGAGTTCGGACAGACAGCGAATGGAAAAACGTTTTTCTTCTTCCAAACTCCTTATAGGGAGTTGGAAAACGATTTAATAAAATTATTTAGAAAGTCTTTTCAACTAATCGGAGTAACTCAAAAATAAAATAAAAGCCTCGTCCTATGGATAGTTAACGCAAAAGTAGATTAGCTTGTAGTGGGATTAGAAGTTATTTTTCATGAACCTTTAAGGACAAAGGGTAAAGAACTAGTATAGTTCATGACTATTCCGTGAATGAAAAGATAAGAATATTAACGATCTAAAAATGCTGACCTTTAATCTTTTAGTTTAAACAATGAAAAAGCTATTAAACCATTGCAAATCCACGTTTTTAATTAATGTGCACAACATGTTAGGAACTACACCCAAAAATGTTTGGATATCCAAATGGATGAACATGCTTTTCAACAAAAAACCGTGGATTTCTCATTTTACCACGTCGTCTTCTAACCCTTGCTCGACCATCGTGCATGCCTAAACAAAATGGAGACTCTTCACTAAAGACCATAGGGGTTAAAATGCACTTTGCAGGGCGGACCTTGAATTTTATTTTAAACTTCAAAAAAGGATATTTTTAGTGTTTCTAATTAATTCCCTTAAGGATTAAAGGCGCGGAACCTAACCAAACTTAAACTTAAAATTCACTCAAACAGCAGGTTAGATTTGGTTAGGTTAGTTTTGGTTAGGTTAGTTTTGGTTAGGTTAGATTTGGTTAGGTTAGTTTTGGCTAGGTTAGATTTGGTTAGGTTAGATTTGGTTAGGTTAGTTTTGGTTAGGTTAGATTTGGTTAGGTTAGATTTGGTTAGGTTAGTTTTGGTTAGGTTAGGTTAGATTTGGTTAGGTTCCGCGCCTTTAATCCTTAAGGGAATTAATTAGAAACACTAAAAATATCCTTTTTTGAAGTTTAAAATAAAATTCAAGGTCCGCCCTGTAAACTGCATTTTGGCCGACAATAGGTTTGTTCATAGAGCAATCAGAAACCTGTCTGCGCAGTATTTATTTGTCTGTTCTCAGTGATTTTCGACAGTTTTCAAGCAAAGTGTCGGATGTTCGTACAGAAAATTCTGACAATCCGAGGACAGTCAAAAATGTTTGCGGATAAATCTCAAGTACAGTCGACAGAAGCAAACATGGTCCGCGGAAAATATGCCAACTAATTTCAAGGTTATCACAATCAGCCAATCACGAGCCAATGTTAACGATAATATCAATTTTAGTGGCTGCATAAGTGAGATGAAAATACAACTACAGCGACAAGGACACGCCCACCCAGGGTTCATGTTTGCTTCTGTCAACTGTAAATTGTCCAAGATTTGTTCTGTGACTAACAACTGATTTGTGACGATACCATTCATTGATTGATTTGAATTTTTCTACTTATAACCTTATTCTATGATGGTAGATAGTGTTTAATCAGTCAGTCAGTGTTTAGATTAGTATGCGGTAAAGTATGCATCCTCTACAGATTCCGATATTGAAGATATTCTTGATGAGAGAATAAAACCCAAAAATAAAAACTTTTTTAATCAAACAGTGCTACAATATAATGATGAAGAATTTATAGAGCATTTTATAGTCAGTCCGGCAGTTGCCAATGAATCATCAACACTATCAGAATACCAAAAGAAAACACACAAAATTTGTGTTCTGTGATACCAATTACCGACTACTTATAATAGATGTTCATACAGGACATTTACAAATTACCGACAGATCAGGGACAAGTCCACAAGATTATATCCACAAAATGTTGGAAACTTGTCAGGGATTTTCTGTATGAACAAACCTAATACTGTTTCATTCCTGATCCCAGAGTGACCGTTCTCTGCACCACTCAAGGGGATTACGTCGGTGTTCTGGAGTTAAAGGGAGGACCCAGTGTGGTCGGTATAAAAACAGGCCAAAACGTCTTATTCGACGGTAAACACTTCGCATGCCAATAGGTCTTCTGTGTTCTGCAAACGATTCATTTTCAATGGACCTGGTAGTGGAGAAACGGTCCCCTAAGGCCAATAATCTTAGGCGGCAATCTTCACGGTCTGTTGTTCTAGGGGGGCGTCCAGAGCCCCTTGCTCTTTGCGTACGGCCTTCTCGAAGCCATGCCTGACAACACCTAACCACGGTGTCTACACTTTTTTGCACTCTATCTGCAATTTTCCGAAAAGAAAATCCAGCTTCCTAAGGTCCCGCTATATCACCCCTATCAAACTCACTAGTTGACGAAATCGTACAGGTCTCCGTACCCTAGGCATCGTTTCCAATCGTAAAGAATGTCAAGAACCAAAATCCGCAAAAAATTTGGATCTTTACTACGGCTATAATATTCATTTTTGGATTGTTAGTGGATTTCAAAAAAAGCAGTATAGAAAGCATAATCCTCAAATGACAAGGCTATCAATTGTTTATTTCAGTAAAATAAAATTTATTGATATAAAATCATTTAAACTGGGTGTTTTTTATGTTTTTATGTCACTTAGTATGGATGTTAGCCCTTCATCAGCTGGGTCGTAAAATTTAAAGGGCTCATTCTGCTATCTTGGCTTGAATGGCGCGGTTAGATGAATAGGAAAGGACCCCGCACTTTTCTTATGGACACAGGAGCACCGTCAAATTGTGTGAATTTTTAATATGTACTAATATTTGATGTCCTGATCAAAAGTCTCCATGGCCCCAACCTTATCATATGGCTAGATTTTGAGATACAGAGCGTTGAAGATTAAAATCTCGACTTTTTTAAAACGGTCCCCAAAAAGTTGCTTGTAAATATTTTTTTTATGTTACTGCCATATATATTAAAACAAAATACATACCTAATAGAAAAATAAAATACCTGTTGTTTACAGGGTGATTCGTGCTTTCACAGACCTGTTTTTGTTAAAATACGTATTTTTGCAGGAGAAAAAAACATCAAATATCATTAAAAAAAAAATCACCGTCAAAGTTTCTGAATATTGGATATAGTGTAGATCTCGATATCCTCGTTAAAAGTTCTTATAGGTAAAATTAGATACTACTAGTAGTCCTACTGACTACTGACTACTTTTGTAAATATTAAATGTTTAGTCTGTAAAATAACATTTTTTGGTAATGCAATATAAATACAAAATAAGAAATGGACTTATCGCGAAAATTCAATCAGGAATGGTATTACCATCGATAATTTCCTATAGTCGTAGAAAAAAATATAGTCTTCTACTTTCTTAGATGATTTTAACATTGTACGTTCGTTGATAAATGTACTATTTTTATGTATCTTACAAGTAAATTTTGAAACACATTTTATAGTTTAAGAAGTTGAGTTTATCTATGAAATAAATAGTAAAGTACGTTTCACAATAATTCGTTGACTCCGGTACCTGACCTTAGGGGATTAGTAATGAAAGGTTATAAATTTCTCACTGTACAGTAAACATTAACAGATCCGTAATCCGGTTTTCAAAATAAATTTAAATAAAACTCAGTAACATTTACTAAAACTTAAATTTATTTTGTAAAAAAAATCACGAAATTTTTTAAAAACAAACAAACAAATTTTAAGTTTATTTATTAATTGAAATTAAACAAAACTGTTGAAACTTACGTATACGTATACGTATATATCTTCCTGGACAAAATTAAGAAATATTAACCACCTTTTATTAGTAATCCCTTAAGAGCAGTTAAGAGCAGGTACCAAGTCAACGAATTATTGTGAAACGTACTTTACAAAATAATCCTTAAAGAGTATAAAATTTTAGGGAAATATCACATAAAGCTAACCTTAGCTCTGGGAGATATTATTTACTTATAATGGTGCCAACCTTTTTCTTTTCGTTTTATCGTTGTATTTAATAACAGGGATATTTGATAAAAATAACATAATATGTCAGTAAATAATCCCTATTAAGGAGTTTCGAGACATTGAAAATGATAATTGTTTGTTGTAATTGAATATTTGACTAATGAGTGTATTCGGAAACATTGCGAAACAGACATTTATTTTGATAGTCAAATAAGTTTTTCTCTATCTACCAATGAAGTAGGTATTTACATTTTTTATTTTTCGATTTGATTGGTTGAGGTCAGTATTAGAAATTTCTACAACTGCTGTTTTAGTATCATTATTGGTCGCTTCCAGTTAAACGATTTTATTTTCAGTTTCGACATTCCAGCAGCTGATTATTTAGCAACAACGCAACTGAATAAGCGTTTTCAACATTTACATAGTCAAAAAAAGTATGGAAATATTAAAACAAAAAATGTATACGGATGCTGAGAAAAAACGTGGAATTCTACCTGGTTTATAGCCTGCGCACTAACCTTAGACAGAGCGAGAAGTTTTTGTGTACTACGACTGACCTGTAGCAAAGGGCCATTGTAGCAAATACAACGAACACACCCCCTACCACCGACATGAGAGTGCTCACGAGAAAGATCGTGTTCGAGCCGTGATAATCCTCTGTTTCGACGAAAATCGGTCGAAGTCGGTTTGACGTCATCCACGGGCAGCCATCGCATGCACAAACACAGCAGGCGGTAGAACAGACACATAAAGAGAAGGAAAGCACCAAATAAGACACTTTGCTAGGCGATTGGTTTGATAGACACCAAACTTTAAATCATATCTTCATACATCACACACATTATCTAGGACTAGGGATACATTTCTAGCTAGACTGTAATCTACAGTCTAATAAAACTATAGGGTGTTTCAAAAAAAGGTAACACCGTCTCTAGGATAGGTAAAAAACTGAAAAATAATTGGGGTTTGCTTAGTAAAATTTTTTTCTAACGCCATCCGTTTTTAAGATAAAGGGCGTTGAAGAAAATGAAAAATTACACATTTCTTACGATTTTGCCGAAACTACTGGCACCATTGCAATGAAATTTTATACGAATATGTTTTGGAAGCTGATATATCCCATGAATTTGTTTTTATAACTAACTCTCATAGAGGGCGCTAGTTACACGATTCATACAACGTATTATTCAACATAACTTTTTTTAGGGTAGAATTATTAGTTAAAACTCCAAGTAAACATAAACATCGTTTAATTCTGCACCAAAAAGGTACTCTTGGTAAAACTCGATATTATGTACCGTTTTCGGAATATTTTGATTTGAAAATTATGAAGTAATAACCGCTCCTCGTATAAGTTAATGATAAAGTTCGCTTTTCTCTAAGTTTGCCATGTAAAATTGACAAAACTCTATTTATTGTTGACTTATTGTCATAACAATCAATAAATGTTAATTTTACATGGCAAACTTAAAGAAAAGCGAACTTTATCATTAACTTATACGAGGAGCGGTTATTACTTCATAATTTTCAAATCAAAATATTCCGAAAACGGTACATAATATCGAGTTTTACCAAGAGTACCTTTTTGGTGCAGAATTAAACGATGTTTATGTTCACTTGGAGTTTTGACTAATAATTCTACCCTAAAAAAAGTTATGTTGAATAATACGTTGTATGAATCGTGTAACTAGCGCCCTCTATGAGAGTTAGTTATAAAAACAAATTCATGGGATATATCAGCTTCCAAAACATATTCGTATAAAATTTCATTGCAATGGTGCCAGTAGTTTCGGCAAAATCGTAAGAAATGTGTAATTTTTCATTTTCTTCAACGCCCTTTATCTTAAAAACGGATGGCGTTAGAAAAAAATTTTACTAAGCAAACCCCAATTATTTTTCAGTTTTTTACCTATCCTAGAGACGGTGTTACCTTTTTTTGAAAGACCCTGTATATCAGTTTCTTTACATTGACAAAATGCTCAAATCAAGTGGCTTTCATAAAAGTATAATAATGTGTAGATAAAGAAAATATGATTTTTAACTTTGTATATCTACTCCTGCTTAAGGCGACGAAGTACTTGTAATTAAACGCTATTTACCTACATTATTTAAATATACTAAAAATACTGCATTCTATAGATTTTTGAAAATATGTCAATGTAAAAATATTTCAATTATAACAAATATATCAAAATAGACATTATATTTTAAAAAACATTCTAAAAAGCTAAATATTTGTTTAAACCTTAAAATAATATTCCGGTTTTATGTTTAATCTGTGATTAATTAGATGAATTGTAATCTCATACGCTTTCAACATATTTCTAACCTTAATATTTCTAAATTTCTATACGTTATCGCATTGTTCATTTTTATTATACAGGGTTAGTATAAAGTATGGAACCCCCTAAGTATCTCCTCAACGGTTTGATATTTTTAAATGAAATTACTTATCCCCTTCTAAGAAGATCCAGGGAATTTAAAAATGCTATCAAATTTAATGTACCATTTGCGGTTAAACCGGAAATGCATATCAACTTTTTTATTTTAAATAGAACACCCTGTATATTTTTCCATTTTTGAATTCCTTGTGAAATTCTGCATACAGTAAAACTTTCCATTCATATTGTTATTGAATAATTGAGGCTTTAATCAATAATTTATCTTTTTTGACTTAGTTAGCCATGGATGAAATGTCAAATGGTGAGTAAGGCAAAATTAATTTATGGAAACATCCTAAAAACTTGGCAAAATAACAATTTATTTATTTTAACAAAATATAACACAAAATTAACAAAATTATATTAAATGTTCAAAATTACGCCCTTCTGCTATTTGACAATATCCTAAACGGTCTTCAAATTCTCGTAAAGAATTTTGCAAAAATTCGTTCGGCACTTACAGCAATAAGTTTCGTATGCGTAACTCTAAGTCATTTAAATTTGTGGGTCTATTTATGTATAATAAAGGACAGTCTTTCCTTTATCTATTTATGTATACTTTATTTTTTAGATAACCCCACAGAAAAAAATCGAAAGGAGTTAGATCAGGACTACGAGGTGGCCATTCGATAGTACCCCTACGCCTTATCCATCGACCTGGAAAAACTTGATCTAAATACTGGCGCACAATTCTAGAATAATGTGCAGGTGCGCCATCTTGCTGAAACCATATGTCTTCAGCAGGAATTGCTGGGTTATTTGGATGAGGATAAAGTCTTGCAATAGCGGGTACAATATAATTTGTTAATAAATCCAAATAATGATGTCCAGACAGATTACCTTCAATGAAGAAAGGTCCAATAACATTATCGTCTATCATTCCTGTCTACACATTTATTTTTTGCGGATACTGCGTATGTACTTGCCTCATCCAACGGGGATTATTTCTAGACCAGATACGATAGTTATGTCTATTCACTTTACCACTTTAGCAAAATGTTGCTTCATCTGAAAACACAATTTTTTTGATAAAATTTGGGTTTGCTATACATCTGTTCTGAATGTTTTCGCAAAATTCTGTTCTGCGATCTGGATTATCTTCAGTTAATTTGTGACAGAAGTGAAATTTATATGGTTTCAATTTCTCGGATTTAATTATGTTCATGACAGAAGTCTGGCTTATGTCAAAGTCAAGAGCTAACTGGGTAGTTGATGTTTGTGGATTTTCTTCAAGTGATAGTAACACATCCAACTTTACATTGTCATTTGTGGCGGATTTTGGTCTTCCTGACTTGGGTTCATTTACTACGTGATGTGTTCGTAAATAACGCCTTACAGTTTTCACAACTGTTGATTTTGTGATTTGGTGATCTGGATTAACTTCATTGAATAGGTTTAAAACTTCCTTATAAGAACGCTGTTTGTCTTCATATCCTCGCATAATTAAAATTTCGATACGGTTTCCTTCACTTAGATACACCATAATAGAAAAAACAATAGTAACAAATAACAGAGAGAAATATTATTGCACAACTTATACTACACTGATAGGTAGATTACTCAATAATTAATTAATTTGACAATTAAAGGTTTGACATTTCATCCATGGCTAACTAAGTCAAAAACGATAAATTATTGATTAAAGCCTCAATTATTCAATAACAATAGGAATGGAAAGTTTTACTGTTTGCAGAATTTCACAAGGAATTCAAAAATGGAAAAATATACAGGGTGTTCTATTTAAAATAAAAAAGTTGATATGCATTTCCGGTTTAACCGCAAATGGTACATTACCCCACTTACCTATACACAATAGTGCACACAGTTTTGACCCCAGAATCTGTGGTATAGTTTATGTCCATTCTTTTCAGGACACACTGTATAATGGATCGCCGTATACCTATGTATTGATTTCAATAACACATTTTACTGTTTTCTGTTCTGAATGCATTAAAAACTGGCTTTAACAAAAAATTTTAAAATTGAATACAAATTTTTCCATTTTGCGTGCTTAAATAAAAAGAGATTAAATTGGCCCTTCGAAGTATTTCATTGTTGGAAAATCCTTCATGTTCATATTTTTATTTCATTAACATATCCCGACCTAAATAATGATAACAAACGGGTCCAGCATATTGAAAAATTGGTCTAATCTAATTAGTTTAAACTGTACAAAATGACAGAAAGGAAACATTCGTGAAACACGAATTGGGCAATCCCCTGTTACCACGGTTCCATACAAAGATGTTAAGTTATATCACTGTTCATTATATATAAATTTCAAATTAAAGTATCCTAGTTTTGTGAGATTTTCTAGGAAAGGTAGTTAATTGAAATATATGAGTAGTTCGGTTTAAGGGGGTTAACAAAAAAACCAAGTAAATAGCAATAAAACTCTTGGAGAACGCCAAGTGCAGAATGTCACTACCAGAGAAAGAAAATTTCGTGGATACTCCTAAGTAAAGAAGTACGCAATGTGTAATTTCATAAGATAAATATGACTAAATATAGTATATTCAGAACATATTTTGCCTGGACTGAGATTAAGAAAGTTCTGGACCAAAACTTAATATTTCCGCCACTAGATGGCACTGGCCACCGGACGTAACAGCTGCGTCCCGGAATAACAAAGTTTTCCATGTCAGTTGTCATACGTCTGTCTATGGTTTTGCCATCAATGTCGTCTGTTATGAGGCACGGGACAACAATGTGTCCTATGCTCTTGTTAACGATGTCGTTTGTCGTGCTCCATGCCATCACGGGAAATACCAACTGTCACGGGACAGCAATGTTTTCAATGGTTTTTTTCGTCGATGTCATTTGTCATAAGGCACGAGACAGCAGTGTGTTCTATGGTTTTGTCGTCGATGTTGTTTGCAATGAGGCACGGGACTACAGTGTGTTCTATGCTCTTATTAACGATGTCGTGTGTCGTGCTCCATGCCCTCACGGGAAATACCAACTGTCACGGGACAGCAATGTTTTCTATGGTTTTTTTCGTCGATGTCATTTGTCGTAAGGCACGAGACAGCAGTGTGTTCTATGGTTTTGTCGTCGATGTTGTTTGCAATCAGGCACGGGACAACAGTGTATTCTATGCCATTTGTCATCGGTTAGCTGTCATCCGTCATGTCGTTTGTCATGAGGCACGGAACAACAATGTGTGCCATTTGTCTGTTATGTCGTTTGTCACAGGAGAAATATTGGATAATGTCCTATTCGCGAAAACGAGCAAAGGGTGCGCCCTCTATCTGAACTAATAGAATGGGGAAAACAAACCCATTCTCCATTTGTTCGCGTGTTATTTGTGAGTAGTGTTTTTGATTAAATTTTTTAGTTTTTGAACAAGTTTGGTAAAGTTTTTGTTTTAAAATAGTTAGTTAAATTGGATTAATGACTAGCAAGTGTAAGAGGTATTGCTCGGTGCCTCAGAGTAACCAGTACAAATATTCAAACATATCAATACACAGATTTCCCGCAGATGTAAAATTGCGAAAAGTGTGGAAGAACGTTTTAAAGATTGGGATACCTATTTCCAAATACATGTCTGTGTATAGCAAGCACTTCTTGGAAACAGATTATAAAGGTAATTTAACTCAAAACCAAACAAATAAATGTTTAACTTCTACTATTTATTGAAATAATTTACTTCTATATATAAATTAATCACCACACGTCCATCTTTCACTAACGATCTTTACCACACAAAATTCAAAATAGAAATAGTTAAATTGATATTGAAATAAATGGCTGGTATCAATGTTTTCCCCATTCCACTGACAGATACTGCAGCGCCAACTATCGGAAAAATTTCCGCGAATAAAGACTTGGCTCAGTTATAAGTTCTGTTATATTTAACACAGATAGGCTGGTTTACATTGTGATGGGCAAATGAGTGGAACCAAGTAAATAACTCTGGAAAGCTTAAAGATATCAGATTGAAATGTGGAAGGTGAGTATTACAGTAAATTGCCTATTTGTTTTTCATTTTCTCAACAATTTTGAATTTCCAGTTTAACCGGAAAATATGTCGATTTTAAATTTTTTAATGGAATAATGGTTTTGAATAAAGCATTTTATTACGATTCCAAAAATATAGGGTTCGATATTTTTTATTTCATTATCTACCGAGATATTAACACAAAAGTATCTAAAGAAAGGAAAAAGCTAATATCTAGTAGTCCATGAAAATCTTTGTAGCATTGACATTAGTTGTCAAAATAAGTAAGCAGTAAATTTACCAAAAAATGGCCGAACTAAATGAAAGAGAAAGAATAGAAATATTAATGATGACTGGGTATGGTGAGATGAGAAGAACGCATCAAGGAGATTGTGATCTTTTCAACAATGTTCATCCAAATCGACAGTAGTGACAAAAACTGTGCAAAGGTATAACGCAAATGGAACAGTAAGTAATTTATCAAAAAGTGGCCGGTTAAAAACAGCAACAAATGAAAATGTAGCTCAAAATATATCTTTAGAAGAGAATCCTCATTTATCCACTACTGAACTCGCCAATACGTACGAAATTAGCCGTCGTTCAGTAGGAAAGATATTAAGGCGAGAAAAATATCATCCATACAAAATTCGCCTCAAGAATGAAGAAGATTTCAACAGACGCGTCCAGAATTTTGGATATTATGCAATATGGATATTTCCAACCGTGATAATAATTTTGCCAGGAATGTGGTGTTTTCAGACGAGGCTACATTTTGTTTAAATGGTACAGTTAATCGACACAACTGCCGCTACTGGTCGCAAACTAATCCGCATTGGGTACGAGAGGCTCCATACGCAAAATCCCCAAAAATTGAACGTTTGGGCGGGTATTTACAATAACAGAAATGTGGGACCTTTCTTTATTTAAGAAACTTTAAACGGAGAAAGGTATTTACAGCTTTTAGACACTCAAGTGATTCCGGCGCTGGAAGTAAATCTCAATCCACTGGACTTCTTTCTATGGGGTTATTTGAAGTCCAAGGTTTATACTAACAAACCAAACAATTTGCAAGAATTAGCTGAAGGAATAACTCACGAGATTCAAATTTCATTTCGATATCTTTAACAATTCCAGAGATATTCACTTGGTTCCACACATTTGCACATCACTGTATAGTTACTAGTAAAACTTGAACAGTATGTTTACCAAACGAAATTTTTACAAACTTGTCAATTTATTAAGTTATTATATAAAACAAAACTTACACCAAAAATATTGGAATATCATGTAAAATAGGCGGTTTGGGTTAATATATCCTTAAAACATATTTCCATTCTATGTTTGATTGGAATAGTAATGTCATTGTACATACTACAGCCATGGCTGAAGAGATAATAAATCATTACGTGCGTAATACAATCAAGGTACAATTACCATAGGGCATTTACCGTCCAGTTTCCGGAAACAGGTGAATGGAATGCAAATCTCATAAAGAAGATTGACGTCTATAAAATGATAATATTAGAGCGAAAATAGAAACAGAACTGTAAAAACCAAATTCCTTGAGTGGTTTTTTTAAGGATCTATAGGAATATTTAAAGGACAGAGTTTTTACACGGCACATACAATACTAAAAAAAAGTTTTATATAGACATAAGTTAATTGCATGATCTGTTGGGTCTCACATATGAAGACATTTATAAGAAAAGGAGTAAATCTCAAAAGCTACTAGATGTGAACAAGAACTACGAATGGTAGGTATTATTGATTGGATATTGTGATTTGGGAACAAAAATAGAAAAAAACGGTAAAGCATATTTTGGACGAAAAATACTTTTCTGGTGTTGAGCCTTCATAGTGTAGAAGGATTGGACGGATTATGCAAGCACACCAACTATAAAAGCAAGACTTACTTTGATATATATTTAACAGGTCGGCTGAAAAGTCCCCGGTCTGACCTATAGATGACGACACTAGAATTAAATCCATTTCATTTTTAGATAGTATCAACCTTCAAAAGATTTGTGTAAAAATTTGACAGCTGTCGGACTATTAGTTTGTGAGATATTGCATTTTTAGTGAAGCAACTTTTGTTATTTTCAAAAAGATGGAAAAAAAGAATTTCGTGTGCTTATTAAATATTGTTATTTGAAAGGAAAAAATACAGTTGAAGCAAAAGCTTGGCTTGATAATGAGTTTCCGGACTCTGCGTCAGGAAAATCAATAATCATTGACTGGTACGCAAAATTCAAGCGTGGTGAAATGAGCACCGAAGACGGTGAACGCAGTGGACGCCCAAAAGAGGTGGTTACCGACGAAAATATCAAAAAAATCCACAAAATGATTTTGAGTGACCGTAAAGTGAATATGATCGAGATAGCTGACACTCTAAAGATATCTAAGGAACGTGTTGGACATATCGTTCACGAATATTTGGGATGCGGAAGCTCTGTGCGAAATGGGTGCCGCGCGTGCTCACAATCGACCAAAAACAGCAACGAATTGATGATTCTGAGCAGTATTTGCAGCTGTTAAGTCGTAATAAACCTGATTTTTTGCGTCGATATGTGACTATGGATGAAACTTGGCTCCATCACTACAAGGCTGAGTCCAATCGACAGTCAGCTGAGTGGACTGCGGCCGGTGAACCGGCACCAAAGCGTGGAAACACTCAACAGTCAGCTGGCAAAGTTATGGCCTCAGTTTTTTGGGATACACACGGTATATTGTTCATCGACTATTTGGAAAAGGGAAAAACAATCAACAGCGACTATTACTGTGCATTATTGGAGCGATTGAAGACCGAAATCGCGAAAAAACGGCCCCATATGAAGAAGAAAAAAGTGTTGTTTCATCAAGACAATGCACCGTGTCACAAATCATCGACAACGATGGCAAAATTGCATGAAATGGGCTTCGAATTGCTTTCTCACCCACCGTATTCTCCAGATCTAGCCCCCAGTGACTTTTTCCTTTTCTCTGACCTGAAGAGCATAATTTACACTACAAAACGATTACATAATTTTGACTTTTTGATTTTCGTCTTCGCCGCTAGATGGCGTTAACTGAAATGGTAGCCAATTTTTGAGATTTTTTCAAACAAATTAAATGTAATGGTATATTCATTTTTATATATTTTAAAAGAGGATGCATTTTTTTAGCGGACGTTTGACAAACTCAAAAATAATTTACAGCAATTTCTCTGGGCGACTTTTATCATGATTTTTTTTCTCAAATATATACGACCAATATCTTATGAGACATGGCCGCTCGCTACCCTTAACTGATCACCCTGTACAACTAGAATTAGTCACCTGGTAAGGTCAAGGTGGTCCAAGATTACCATTACAATACTGGAGGCAACCAAAGGGTGTAAGATCAAAGAGATTTAGAGCTTACTACTGATAGGCAATTACTGTTGTTCTAAAGAAATATTTGAGTGCACCATAGCACACCGAAATAATGAGTTTAAATATAGTTGGGTCCAAAATAATGCATTGTTGCTTTCATTCCTAAAAATTAGAGTTCGATGTAAGCAAAAATTCAGCTTTTTAGAAGTGTTGATTAATTTTGTTTCTATTTCTATGGTAGTGCAATCTAAAACAGTATTAAAAGTATGGGAAATATGGATATTTTATTTGTTAAAAGTTACCCGATTTTAAAATTTTATTCACTGAATGAAAACTACGTACCAATTGTCACTTACCAATGATTAAATATTATAAAAAATAAATTGTATCATGTTTAATTATCATAAATGACAATGTCCATATAACTAACTAGATAGATATTTCGAAAAAGTATTAATAAGAGCTGTTTGTCAGTGTCCGATGCTGTGAAACTGTATTCAAAAGCAGTCAAATTACAAGCACAACGTAATGCCTAACAATTAGCCTTTGTTTGAAGTTGACGACAAAATATACCACAAATTGTTTATATACACAAGTGAACCACAATATAAATATGTACAGTACACATAGCATATCATTAACACTATACAAGATGTATACAGACAAAATATCGTCGTTTATTTAAGCGAAAAATCCCTGATCTATACTTAAAGAAACAATATAGCTAATAAAAAGCAAACATAAAAAATATTTTTGGCACTACAACAACCGTCATAAACAGACTTTTAATTAAGAACAAAATGATTTACACTTAATATATAGTTTAATGTAATTAAATAAAAAAAGTTTCGGACTGACCAAGTAAAAATATTTACTTTTATATAATTATCATCTATTAATTTGTTAATAATTTTTATATAAAACTGAATGTACTTCCTAGTACTTCTTGTGCGTTTTTCTTGATTTAATTTGCACAATAATATGCACTGTAGACATATTCTACATAATGTATTTTTGAATGACAGGCATATTTACCAAAATAATAATATTCAATTTAAAATTTACATTTTAATTCGAATTATTGACGACTGATTTTAAAATTTCTAATATTCATTTTTAACAATACTTCCAGTTAAAGAAACCAGAAGAATAAAAGAATAATTTCTCCAACTAAACTGGATTACGAATCCAGTTTATAAAATTTATGTACTTATCCCATTGAAGTAGGTAATACATTTTTTTGGCTTTGCCGTGCGTCTTTTAAATGACGCACTATTATTTTTTTATTGTACAAGAGTTTTGTGGGGTCACCATCTTTGTTTCCCGGCCGCCATCTTAGAAAACATTTTCTCGCTGTAATTTGTAGGAAATTAAATTGTCTATCACTTTCTTTTTATTACTTTTTATGGTAAAATGGAAAATAGTTAATAGTATAATCAAAAATAACTAACAATTTTTTAACACAATTTTTTTGGGTTTTATAACATTTTTTGGTACATTTAAAATAAAATAACACTTAGAACTTCTAAACTGAAATTCCAAAGATATTGAAATTCCTCAAATTAACTAACCTCTATCCTAAAATATGAACTTGCATGACATTTTACTTGTTTTATGTTTAAGATAAGTTTATGTATATTTTTCATAATGCCAATGGCCATAGTTGTCGAGGAACTTAAATTCAAATAAAAAAAACATCAGAGCAATCTCATAAAGGTTATTAAATAAATAATTTCAGAAACAAATTTATTTTACTTCATTAATTGATCTGGGTGTATCAGCACTGATGTTAACCAGGTTTCTGAATTGATTATTTTTTCATTATTTTGTTATCAAAAAATATATATATAAACACAGATTTTTTTATAATTTTTTTTCTTTTCAAATATTGTTTTATTATTTTTTTTGATAGTCAAACCTGTCGTTTAGGTTTTAATTCAGTAAGGGAGTTGTATATTTTCAGAATAAGGAAAGTTAGAATTGTGTATAGCACCTACAGCTTCATATCCATTTTCTTTAATAAATTTTGAGATAAACATGATGTTATTAAAGGTTCCACCAGAACATTTAAGGTATACTGTAAAGTACAATATTTTATTTAAATTTAATAGCCACCGAATACGAAGCAAATATACTCCCGCCAAAACTTATTAATATTTTTAACACAACCATAGGATGGCGCTGATCGTTGCGTCTACTCATTTTAATTGTTCTATTTTTCGGAAGAGGTCTCTCTACTAATACTATTAACGACAATACTTTTCAATTTAACGGATCTGTATCAATATGTATTTGGTGAGAAACAGTTTTAAGAAAATTAAGAAAAGAGACAGTAGTTCTGAGAATCAGGAAAAGAGCAGGAGTTTTGTCTTCAGTTTTTTTAGGTTTGTTGGTGTATATCATCTTTGGTTTTGTGCTTCCAAATAATTCTGTCCCTAAAATGGATTCAAACTATCAACCCCCCTTATCTAAAAGGAAATGTTGTGTACCTACATGTACAAATCGTGAAGGCAAAATGCATCGTTTTCCAAAAAATGAACCAAGTGTGTTTAGTGAGTGGATTTTAAAGATACAGTCTTTAAATTATAAAGACTTGTCAGTTGAAGACATTTATAAAAAATATGTATTTTGTGAGGAATATTTTTCTAGTAACTGTAAAGTTTTAGGTACCAAAAGAGGTCTTATAAGAACAGCAGTTCCAACTTTAAATTTAGCTGGTAAGTGAATAAATCAAATTGTAATTTATAAAGAAAGAAAACTTGTACTAGCAGATCATGCAAACGTTTTTATGCTGAAAGGACTGTATAAACAGTGGAAGCAACCATTAGCTTTTACATTTAGTGAAGGACCTCATAAATCCATGGCATTAAAAAAATTGCTGAAGGTTCTAATCTGCAAATGTCAAAGTATAGGTTTGAAGGTAGTATCGACAGTTTGTGACCAAAGTGAAAATAATGTCGGAGCTATTAGACTGCTAATGAGTGAAACGAAGGAGGAATACTTAAAAAGAAAAGAAGAGAAAAGAAATTTTGGTTCTGTGATCAATGACCAAGAAATTATTCCCATATTTGATGTCCCTCATATTTTCAAGTATTTGAGAAATAATCTTTTGAAACATGACTTGTATTTTAAGCAAAATAAATAAATAAATGATCATTTTTGGATTGTAAACATATATATTTACTGTAGTTTCGATGAAATGTAGCTGTCTATTTTATCGCAGAGTACTTCTTATTGACAGATAGATGGCACTAGATATAAATTTAAGGAATCTGTATTATCGACAATACTTTTTAACACAACCGCTGCTACTCGATGTCGCATACGGATCTAGACAGTAACTAGGTTCTTGCCATTCTATTCGTAGTTCCGTATTCGGTGTTAATAGCTATTCTCACCTGTTTCTTTATTTAATATAATAATATCAAGGTACTTATTTCGTTCTTGACGAATATAATATCAATATTCGATAATGTTTAAAATATTTTGAAGGAGATTGACGTATAAATAAAATTCCATTGGAAACATGTCAGAAGTACTAACTTGATAGTTGACCACACTTTTCCGGTCTATTTACGGTTTATGTTGTTTTATGTTAATAATATGATAATATGGTAAAATGGACATTCTCCGCATTTTTATTTTTTGGTTCCTCATACTTAAATAAGTAAAATTTTATTATTTGAAATAAAACAAGGAAAATTGCTTGATAACTATGTATAAAAGTTACGAAAAGTTCAGGAAAGTTCGGCGCCCATTCGATTAGTCCGATTCTTCCAATTCATTGATCCCCTAATATCCTACTTATACATTCTCTTTTTGCTACTAAATTAACATTACAAGGAACTGATAAAAATATACTGCTTCCCCCCTTTTGGAATTTGCAATAAAAAAGTATTCTTGGCTTTTGACATACAGTGAATTCTTATTAAATGTTTTTTATTAGTAAAAAACAACTAGAAAGTTTTTAAAATGGCATATTAAACATTTGCTTTATGGTAATCATAGGTATAAAATATAATTTACCGCAAAACTAGGTAAAAGGTAAGAAGAAGAATACATTACATCACACGATAAAAAGAAAGCTTGGATATACTGCGCTATTAACCAAGAAGTTGTTAGTGGCTGGAACCAAGTAAAATAAATGGCAATCTCACAATTTTTTATTGTCTATAAAAATCAATCTGGAGCTATCTTCCTGGATATCAGCAAAGCCTTCGACTGAATATGGCACGAAGGACTGATAAACAAGATGAAAGAAGCAGGATACACCAGAGAACTGACGAAACTACTACTCAGCTATCTGAAAAATAGAAGATTCAGGATAAGGATAGGCAACGCAAAATCCGAAGTAGAAACAACAGAAGCCGGAGTACCACAAGGAGCAGTCCTCTCACCGGTGCTTTACAACATATATACGGCAGACATTCCAAAGGCAGACAACACAATGATGGCTCTCTATGCAGATGACACGGTTATCGTTACAAGAAGCATTTCACCAAGAATGGCGACAAGAAGACTCCAACAAGCTATGGACCAAATAGACGAATAGTACACAACATGAAAAATCTAAATAAACCCAGAAAAAAACCAAGCAGTCTACCTTACTAAAAGAAGGAAAAAACAGAAGAAAACATTAACATAGAAGGAGAAGAGATCTAATGGAAAAACAAGGCCATACTGGACAAAGGACTAAACGTGGAAAGGACTAACGTGGAAAACATCACAAAGAAGGCAAAACAAGCAAGAGGAAGACTAGCCGGACTCATAGAAAGAAAATCCCAACTAGCACTGAAGACAAAGATACATCTAATAAACGCAATCATCATTCCGATCATGTTGTACGCCTCCGTAACCTGGGGATACACAGCCAAAACCTACAGAAAGAAGATACAGACACAGCAGAACATCAGCTTAAGGCAAGCAGCAGACGCCCCATGGTACATAAGAAATACACAAATATACAGGGAAATAGACCAGGAGAAGACAGAAGAAATTATGAAAGCCAGAGCAAGAAGGAGATTTGAAGAACTCAGGACATACCCGAACACAGCAAATTAACAAACTACACAGCAGAGGACTACAGAAGACATCCAAGACCAAGGAAACAGCTGGACAACTAAAAAGGAACATCTGTCAAGAAGCAGACAGAAGAGGAACCACCTATAAAAGCCTCTGCCCTATTTTACATCTATTTAGACTCTAATTAATTCTAAAATAATAAAAAGTTGGTGTAAAAAGAATCTTTTAACAGAATACACAGGAAAATAATATACCCAAATATTAAATATACCAATTTAAGATACGGAAATTAAAATTTATAATAGAACAACCATCAGATCCTTTTGAACAGATTTAAACTAGAAAAACTAGTACTGGAAACTTTCTTTCCTACAATACTTTAGAGCAGATCCAATTTTAGAGATACCTATTCAAAAGTCCGTGACTGATAGTGAGCTTGGATCTGAAATACAGGACCATCTTACGCTTACAGAGTTAAAGTTCTTAAAATTGCAATTTAATCCATTACAGAACCTACGCCTGCAAAACATGAAGACTTAATATATCTATAATACGCCCGTTGCTAACTGATGGATTCCAAATAAGAAAATACTAGATATACCTATGTTTTTAATATTAATTCTACCTTGCCGGAAAACCAATCAGTGAAACACCAAAAATAAGCCGAAAATTCATAGCGCCACTATTTTTTTTCTAGCATTGAAAAAGTGTAACTTGGAGTTGACATTTGTAAATTATACATACCATTCTATCTAAGGTTCTATTCAATTTTTTTTAAGTAATTGGAATAGTATAGTGCTAGCGTGTAACAGAACAAATATTAAATTTTTGAATCATTCGAATGATTACCTCGATAAAAACTGAGATGAGGATTTTAAATTTAACACTACATAATAGTATCAATTTTACAATACGAGCAATGTTTTCTAGAACGGCTGCTGGCGCAGTGGCATGCCTGCTTGCTCGGCTTCAATTCTCAACCACAATAATTTTTACAAAAAATTTAAGTCATTAAGACAGGCCGAAAACAGTTGTGTGTCGCACTCGCATAGATGCATTAGCACCTCTAAGCTGGTATTTGCTACCCTCGCTACGCTCAGGGAGCAAATACACCCGAGAGCTGCTAATGCCCACTTTTCTCTTTTGTAATGTACTGTTTTCACACATTTTAGAGGTGTAAATAAGTATGTTTCGTTCATGTTTATAATTGGAAAATTTTAGGGATTGAAATTGCGAAGTTTTTGAAAAAAATGAATTGGTTGAAATTTATTTAGTCAATAATTGCGTTTAAAATGTAAAATATGTTCGTATTGCCATTTTTTAATAAATGAAGTAGTGCCAAAATTAAAATTAATCCCTAATAATAAATTTTATAAAGAAAAATATATTTAAATACCATTTTTAAATAAAAATAAACTAAGCAAAAAATATATATATACCTATAAATAAACTAAATTTTTATTGGGTTTTTCATTCGACATCCGGAAGAGTTAAATTGTAATTTTGTCCAGGGCAATATACACAAAATACACTGCTGCAAACACCACTTCGCGCCAAACAGCATACATATTTGGCTGTGCACGGTGCAAAATTTCAGCTTGTTTGATAAAATTCACAACATTTAATTACTTTGTTCTTGAAATTATTTCAGTACCTGTAACATACTGCCAAAACAGCAAAACAAGCAAAAACCAGCGCCACGACGCCGACCATCAGTATCACCAGATACAAAGTACTGATGTTGTCAGCATTATCGGCTTCTGTGAAATAACAATCGAAAATCATGGAATAAGGCGTGACTATTCTTTTAATCTACAGATAATTCAACTGCCACCATTTGATTATGTTTTCATAAATAATTTTTTATTATTCTATTGTAGTCCGGTCATTATACGATATTGAAAACACAAAAATTCCGACAGAGCTGAACTTCGGTGAAGACCTTTATTTTACTGTAAAAAATTAAAATTTAAAAATCCCCATTTGTCCTATGAGTGCTTCAAAAGTTATTCGGGGTCAAAGGTTAAAATTTTCGGTTTTTTGAGTTTTTCCCAGAAACCGTAAGTTTTTTCGAAAAAATACCTTAGACAAAATTTGTAGATCTCAAAATTCTCTATAAAAATGATTTTTATGTTTTTTTCTGTAAGTATCACCGTTCCTCAGATATCACGATTCTAAGAGTCACATTAGCCACGCATACACACATTCAAGTACTTAAACAACTAAAAATTCCTGTTTGGTTCTTTTCTATGTATATACTTGATATTATATTCAGAAAATATACATTTAAAGGAATGTCAGTCCCTTCGGAAATCCCCTCTATCCGTATGACCTTGAATATAACATCTGGCTACCTACTCTATTGTCCATGTGGCTCCGTTCATGTGCCTGCTTCTTAAATAGTCTAAACTATTTCCGGTTTATCTATCAAGAGAGATTTTCTATAATGTTTGTATATCTGAAACCCACATCTTTCAAAAGTTTGCATAATGTCATTCTGGAGAATTTTGTATAGTCCGTATCTTCTTGCACTGATGTCATAATTTTGTCAAGTGTTGGAATTTCCTTTCGTAAGTAAAATCCATGGACTTTACGCCTTAGTCTTTGTTTTAATGACTCATCGATCTCAATTGGTTTTCGGCCTGAAGGAGTTTTAGGGGGTTGAAGATTTCCATTCTTGCTTTATTTTAGTAATCTATAAATTGTTGATTTAGCAACACACAACATAGCAGCCGTTAATTCCACAATATCATCAACACTTGCACTTGGATCCTTGTTTTTCAATGATATATAACAATTCAATATCAGAGTTTTTCATCTAAAGATAATGGACCTGTTTTTGGTCGTTTAGATGGTTCTTGGCTTATCGACATTGTTTGGTACTTGCACAATTAACATTCAACAAATGTTTTAAATATATTCTAACTGTTTACAATATTATGAAAACCATACAACTTCATACAACTTTACTAAAAGAACTAATACTAAGTACTGATTTAATGTACCCACTTTCTTTTAAAATAATATTCCCGATAATGTTTCTAAGAAAACTGGGTTGTTTGGAAAATCCCTCTCAATAATCGAATAATCTGTAAATAGGTGTAATCGTATTAAGCCGATTACAGTGGGCCACTTGCCACTTAAAATTTCTGAGAAAAATTCCCTAAACACTACATATGGAGTAATACAAATAAAAAATATTCATTTTGCTTCTTTGAATTTAATAAAAATTGTAACGATATCTTGCTATCTTGACTTTAATTAATTTTTTTTTAAATATATTTCATTGTAATTTATCTGTGACAATATTCAAAGTTTGAATTAATCTTCTTACAAAAAGAACAAAAATATATAAAATAATTATTGTTACAGATTGGTTTGTTTTCTATTATAAATAAACTGTATTGCCTTTCTTTATCAAACTTACTAAAATTTATGTACCTTTATCACTTTTTTTTATTAAAATTAGTACATCCCGTTACCTCTGACCTAAATCGTATATTCTTTAGCATAGCTGCAACTCATTCGTTCAATACAAAATGTATTATAGTGATATAATTATTTGTGAGAGAATGTTTATATTTAATTTAGATTATAATGTTTATATCAATTATTTCACGTTGGGCTAACCAGATTTATAATAAATGTTTATTATATGTGTAATTATTATCGTTTCATACCAATATCAGTATAAATGTTAATTAGAAATATTATAATTATTTATCTCATTAATGAATTGTTAAAATAAATGATTTAAATGAAATATTCTTTATTAATATCGTTAAAACGTTTTATTTTTTATTTATCTCAATAGATGGCGCTGTATTACTTTTATTTTAAATAATTTTAATTTTATTTTATAATGGTTTAGAGTTTTATATACAAATAATATTATAAGCTTAGATATTATGATTTAGATTATAATGAGTATGAAACTTCTTTTCTCTAGAGTTAGGATTCAGCTGTCAATTCTTGTTGATTATAATTATTCATTTGTTTGATATAAAATTTATTATATTTGTTAAATTTTTCCTACTTGTATACTTTTCTAGCAGCCTATATTATTGAACAAAATATAATAAAACAACTTGTACAATATCGTGAATTTATTATTATTCAAACTTTTAATCGACCCTTAAAGTATATCAAAAGAAATTACCTTTACGCAAATATACAAATTTGTTCACAATCGTGAATACATATAAATTGTCACTTCGATTAAGAGAAATATTATAAATAGTTTTTTTGAATTTTTGAATTTGCCTCGCAAATTAAAGTTAGTACTCACATTGACATTGTTCACGTGACTCGATGCATTCCTAAGCGTAGAGATCGTTTTTACAAAATGGCGAATCCAGCCGACCGCTGCTACAATCGTCCCAGAATGATTCCACTTTGTATCAATTTAACTGTGTTAGAATCTTTTACAAGTAAGTGATGGTTATAAAGTGTTGTTAAACTTGTATCAGATGTGAAAATTTACCATACTTTTAGGTATAACTGGAAATAACATCTTTATGACCAGTCAACCGGCAAAATTTACAATTATTCCATACAGAAGCACGTATTTCAGAGATGACCAGGAAACCAAGAGAGAGCTTTTTGATTGTGCACCGATTATTTATATCTTTTTCAAAACAATTGAATCCCTAACGACTGTTGTTATGCAAGGTAATAATTTTGTTTTACAATACAAACATAACCTATACTAAAATAATATTAACAATATAATTTTTTATAAATTAAGACATATTTTGAATAATATTTACTTAAATTATCATTCTTATTTATAAAAATCAATATTCACATGTATCCATAGTTGATATTTTGTGTATTTGTTTATTAATTTGCATAAATGTTTATGTTACAACTTTTTATTATTTTAGGGCTTTTAAATGTTATTCTGTGCTTATTTTATTGAAAACTTAATTAAGATCATTTAATAATCCTTTTAAATACTATTTTAGATACTCAAAATGTGAATTATTGAAAATACTTATTTCAAAATTAATCTGCACTTTGACATATAAATTTTGATAAATGTTTTTAAAATTTTTGATAATGTTGTAAATATTATTCTTATATACAATTTTTAATCAGAATACAGTATAAAATAAAATGAAAACATTATAATACAACCTTTTGTTAATTAAAATAATACAATTTTAGATTTGACGTTTAGTCTTTACATGTACATTATTGTACTTTCTTTGGAGCACCACACAGATAAATTCCATGTCTTTTAATACCATAGGCACTCTGGGTTTTCAACACTGAAGTTGTCTTTTTGTGCATTCACTAGCAATTATGATTTTGGAGCACATTTGTACTAACAAGAGGCATAATTCAAAGTCCTATCTTTGACCGTATACTTTGATACACAACACTCAAAAAAAAGTAAGTAGTTTTTCCTTATGCTAATTTGAACAACCTAACTAAATTATACAATTGTTTGTTTTAAATTCACTATAAGTAATTTTATTATATTTTGTTGTTTTAGATTTGAGTTTAAGAGTTTAATGGAATATACTATGAAAATTTGTAATCACCTTTACATTATTGGAACGATTCATCAAAATCATAAAGAAAGAATGTCATATAGATTCCAACTCTAGATAATTATTTTTAAATTATAATATCTACACTAATTACTTGTCATAATGTTTAAAAGATTAGTAAATCAATTAATAATATCATTTTTAAATTGATAATGAAATTGGTGAGTTAATTTATATTATTGTTTGATTATATTTGAATTATTATTCTTATTAACGAACTATTATTATTTTTAACTAAATTATTATTGATTAATTCTTATATTTATTATTTCATTATAGTATCTTACGGTATACCCTCTTAAAATATATTTTGGTACGTCTATGAAATCTACTTAAATGAATGATTTATTACTACTTGTCCTTTCTATATGGACTATAGTGTTGAACGGTCTGTTCCAATGAATATACGTATTTATTACAAGCGTTTTACTATAAGAGTTTTTAGTGATTAATATTTGACAAAAAATGTCGCAATTTTGTTTTATTTACTTAAAACTTTCGACTAAAGGTGAAACTGTTACCTATCGTTAATCGTGGAATGCAAACTTTAATCGATGCAAGTAGTGCCAGAAAAAATGAGTTTACAGAATATTCAAAAAGTCAGAAGTCCGTTACAATCCACGTGGATTGCAGAAAATCATAAACCCGGAAAACTTCAATTACCGCAGCAAAAAGACAACGTGAAGAGGAGTAGGCCAGTACTTCAAAAGTAAGTCCACCTTGTACTGTATACTCAAGAGCTCAAGAGTAAAGAATCTATGTTGAAATTAGCTAAAGATAGATCTGATGACTTATCAAAAGCTGTCGTTGATGTTATTAATTTCGAAAATGATTTAGTAGCTGCTGATGCTAAGTACCATGATAGTCTAATGGTCTAATAATAAGAACTTGGATGAAAAAGAAAACCGAAGGAAAATTTTAAAAGCTGCGGCAGCGATCATTCAATCTTGTGTACTTGACAATACGATGCCATAATTTGGATCATTTAAAGTTAGTCTGTACAAATATTTGCCATAGTATAATGACAGCTGTTCGACCAAGAACCTTTAAAGAGGAAGAAGAATCATCAGTTAAATAAGTATTGTGACTAAAAATTACGTAATAACGATTCGTGGAATAGGCCTACTGGGAAAACCACGTTAAAAAAAACGCGCCGAGTACACTACTTCACAGGTGGTGTGGAAACGTGTGCTCATTATTTATAACGTCTCTTAGAAACGTGATATCTAAGGAACGGTGATACTTACAGAAAAAATCATTAGGATTATTTTTGTAGAGAATTTTGAGATCTACAAATTTGGTCTGAAGTATTTTTTCGAAAAAACGTACGGTTTTTGAGAAAAACTCAAAAAACCGAAAATTTTGACTTTTGACCCCGAATAACTTCATAAAACAAATGGGGACTTTAAAATTTTTATTTTTTATGGTAAAATAAAGGTATTCACCGAAGTTCAGCTCTATTGGAATTTTCGTTCTTTCATTACTATTTTCAGGTCTAATTTGACCGGACTAATTGATTTCAATTATAAAATGCAGCAAATAAAAAGGTTAACATTTTCGGATGCAATACTTTATATCAGTAAACCACAAGAAACCAGTAGACGGAAGAAAACATTTTAATATCCACAATTTCTTTCGACTCCTACTTGTTTTATTGTTTTACTGTATTTTATTTCTATTACTAGAGCGTAAAAGTTTCTAAAAATTCTCGAAGTTAAAAATGAAAAATTTTTATTCGTTGCGGCGGCCGAAGTAAATAAAAAAGACGAAAAATGGCTTCTGTTTTGTTAGCCGAAATTGTTATTATTTATCAATCTTTTTTAAGTTAGTTAACCATTATAAAACAAAAATTCATTTCACCCATTTTGGCATTTAATCAAAATTTTTTTTATTTCCTTTGTCATTTGTATTTAGTTTCTTGTAAGATTCCGACACATCCTTTGAAGTTAACCTATCCTATATAAGATTAATTTATTGATCAAAATAACCCCATAAAAAGAAGTCTAATGGGCTCAGATCAGGTGATCTAGCAGGCCATTCCACTGGTCCCCTTTTTCCTATCCATATTTTTTACTATAACTGATCTACTGAGCTTCCTCACACTAATCAATCACCCTGTATATATATATATATTTTCTTCTTTACTTTATTATATATTAACACTTTTACCAACAAACTTATTTTCAAATGGTCTTTTGTGAAATATTCAAATCAGTTTAGCAATAATAAAATAAATAAGCGAAACTAAAAATAATATAATAGTTATAGTAACAATATAAAAGCAATAACAGATGCAATGGGGTCGATTAAAATTGTGGCATTTTATAAAATGTATTCTTCGTCCAGTAATAGGTTAATAAAATATTTTAATAATTTCGAAATATCAGCAATCTATATAATTTTAAATTAGCATATTGGAAATTATTTTAACTCCAGACAGTCACACTTTATTTTGTATAATTTTGATTTTGTCGGTATTTATTCGCAGTGATTTTGTTACTGCTATTGCTCTGTGTACGTACTTTTTAATTTTATTGAAACCAGCGAAATCAAATTAAATGTTTTTATGTAGTTTTCGAAAAATCTAAAAATATTTAGGAAAACACTTTTTTAATGATAATTTTTCTGTGTTTAATATTTATATTTCAGAAAAATCTTCAATGAATACAAAATCTTAACGATAAACATTTTATCCAAATGTTTTTCGGTAAATCGCCTCATAAATAATTATCATAAAACGATAATCAAATCGGAAACAAAAAGATGCAGGTAACAAAGTTATTATAGACTCCCCCAATACTTTACAAGATAAAATTCTTAATTTTTTCTGGAAACATTATGAAGAATACATACACATGTTTTGTCCGAATATTGTGGGAAATCTACAGGGAAATATAGTTAAAATATTTTTTTTATTTTCAACTAATTATTTCACTAATTGTTTATAATTTATTATGAAAATTGGCACTATCTCTAACCAAGGAATCTACCCTAATAATAAAATTTAATTTAAAACTTTTATTACATAATATAACGTTAACACCATTAATATGTAAAATTACCTTTTTTGTTAACTTTATATTTTAGAGAAAATTGCAGCTAAATTGAATGAGTACTTTATATTGAAAACCGTAAACCGTAGAGTTATTTTTAAGCTAAAAAATAAAAAATCAAATTAAATGATTTTCATTGGTTCTCCCTTATTTCTATATTTCAATGATAAAGGTTCTTTTGACATATTTCGTCCCCCAATATTGAATTCTTCAACAAAAGTCGTCTTGCATACTACACATCGATCTTATTTATTCATATACTGACAGATCATTCAAAATTTCATCAAGGGTATTTTGCAAAAATAAATAATGAATTTTCCATATAAATTTTTAGAAATATCGTATGACCATAAAAATCAATGGCCTGCTTCCATTTTACAAAGAAGGATAAAATTTTAAGAAATTAGCTTTTTCAAAAAACTATTATCAACTTCAGAGAGCTACCTTAAAAAAATAAAATGTAACGAGTTAAAAAGTTAATTTAAAAAAAAGTTTCGGTAAAAAGTTTAGTTATTTACTGTTTTTAGTACTTTTTTAAATTATTTGCAAATTTCAATCTTACAAATTCAAAGCATTAAGAAAATTTTGTGACGAAGGTTCAACAGTCAATATCATTGTCTCATTAAGTTACACACTTGTCTTGGGATTTGTATTTTACATGGAAATAAGTAATCTATAATAAAATCTATTTAGTATTCTTTGCGCATGCTATATTATAAAGCTTCTTGTTAGGATGTTTTGGCCTCGGCTGCAGCGATTGGCCAGCTACTTCGACAAATACTGCCAACATAAGTCCAGACCTTATGGCGTCCCTTGCCCCAAGGTCAAACGAGTGTTCAAATTACCCTAATTTATTAAACTTTGTGACTTTTATTTTCGAAACAAAGCTGCACAAAGTGAAAAATTATCAGTAAGCTTTCAAATAAATATATTTGTGTTATAATATGATTTGGAATGTAACAGGAAGCATCTGTTATTTAAAGTACGTTTGGATGAAACCTTTCTAACAATTTATATGACTTTAATATATCTTTTTAATTAAGAGCTATTGGTAAAATTTACAAGACATTACTACCGACTTATGATGACGTAAATAGAGTCACACTGGTAAAAGTTTTACAAGAATTTAATATGATATCTAGGAATACAAGTCTAAAATGTCACTAAGTAATAATATTAAAAAGGTGTAAAACAAACAGACTTTTTATCCACTCAGCTATTTAACTTCATTCTAGAAACGAAAATCATAGAAAGCAATAACAGGAACAGGAAATTAGTCAAAGAGAAGTGGAAATGATAAATGCGAAGAAAGATCTGAGATTAGTAAAAGGAAAGAGATGTGCAAGAATTATAACATCCAAAGACGTACCTATCGAGAAATCCAAAAATAATGCTATAAAAACGATCCTAAAACAGTTAACATTGTACAAATAATTAAAATGTTAGAACAGAATTTCCCAGATTTTTTTGAGGAAAAATGAAATTTTTTGGCAAGGGAAAAACTTCAATGGCTAGGACATTTAACTAGAATGGAGTCCATTAGAGAGGTAAAGGATACCAGAGTATAGAGAGAAACGACGTAGATAAAGAATAAGGTGGAGATATATCGTGAATGACAATATAAAAGAAAATAAAGTAGAAAATTGAAGAAAAAATTTCTTCATAAAAGGAACTGATAAGAAATAACAAATCTTTGGGCCTAAAACCATCAGCTTAAAGCTTAGTTCTTGTTTAATTGGCCTGATTTGCCTGGTTTCAGTTGTACAAATATGTCTCCAGTGGGTTAGTATTTTTTTAAGATGCACTCTTTTATATTTGACATTTTTCCTTCGGTTTGTAAATGTTATTTAAACTTACTTGTTTACATTTATACTACTATGCTATTTTACTATTATTTTTGGAGTTATGGCTCTCAAGATGCAATCGCTGTATTTTCATGGGATGTTATAATCCATGTGTGGTCAGTAAAGGCTTTTGAATAATATCATTTAAATTCAATTTAATATTTTTTTATCCTTAAAAGAAGATTCTTCGGTAAATAAAATATTTGAATTAAAATCTATGCGTGTTGTTTGTTTCGTCAAAAAATTTGGCCTTCGAAGAAAATTTTCTTAAGCACATACCCAAATCAACCCATACTTTTCTGATTTGTAATTCTCCTTTGTAAAAAATGTATGCAACTAAAATATTTCTAGCACTAGATGGCAGTGACAACATTTATTTGACAGCCAAGACACTCTTTATCTTAAATGCAATATTAATTAATTGTTTCCCAAAAATATTATTATTTTTATTAATTAAAAAGACTTACAAGTTTACTGTTTTTCAATAGAAAGCACTCGAAGACTCAATTCAACTACGTTATTCTATTATACTGAAGTTTTCATTATATTTTGTAACAACACATTTACCTACTTGAAGATGGGTAATGTGGCGACTGCTTTAAGAAATAGCAAAACATGATTCCTTAGCTAAATGTGCCAATATTCGTAAAAATGTATCAATATGTCCAGAAATAATTACCAGAAAAAGAAAATCTTTTTTAACTTTATCAATCTGTATTTTTTCCACAACATTTTATGTCGGTTCAAATAATCTGTCTCCCAATAGTTATGAATCATCCTGTATATACATAAAGCATGTACAATGAGAGATAAACTACATTGCTGAAAACAATTTTGAAAGTAATTAACAAAAACATTTCATTTTTCATTTCGATCGGTTTCAATGTATATAGGAATTGTTTTTTCTAAAACAGCTGAGAAAATGCAAGTTTTGATTTCAAAACGTTAATCCTGCTCATGGTGTATAAAGTTCACTTTTCAACGAAAAAGTAAATTCATTCTTACTAGATAATTTGTGGTTACGTGATAGTGTACCTAACCAATGAATTATAAACTAAAATTTCTCTTTCACGTCGATTTTTATTTTTATTTTTCTGTGTAAAATTAAAAGTGCGATAAACATTCAAATAAAAATTACATATACAATTTTTAATTTAATACTGGTGTATTTTTGGATAATTTAGTTAAAGTATTTCTAACTTAAAATAAGAGAAGTGAGATGTTCATTTGTCAAAACGAACTTTAGGCTTTAGGCCCGAGGGTTTTTCTGATTAAATTAAATAAGAATCATTCAGAAGGTATCCGTGTGTGAGAAAACTATTTCACATTTATTTTTCCGGCTACCTTACCGGAAAATCAATCATATGAACACCGAAAATACGACGGTAAGTATTTTTTATCATCCCAAGGGAGGAAAATTCATAACGCCACGATTTTTTTGTAGTAGCAATGAAAAAGTGACATTTTTAAATCAGAAATAATATAAATTTTGACCCATTCTACGGGGTGAGCTTGTCTAAAACAAAATTCTATAAATTATAAAGCAAAAAAATTTAAAAAACTATAACATAAGCGTCCGATTCTAAATACCTCATGATGAGGGCAAGCAAATACATAACATCTAGTAGAAATTTTTCAATATGATCCTGTTAAGGCAGAAAATACAGCCTTGGGCCGCTAATGCCACTTTCTGCCCTTTTGACATAATATAATATTATATTTTGTTTGGATTATATTGTCTTACTGGTTATATTAATGCATGACATGTTGCAATAGTGCAACTTAGTGCCAAAATTGTTATTTAATACGTATTTCTTTAAATTAAACATTGATAGAAAAAGGTCATATTATCATGATAAAGTTAATATTTTTAATGCTAATGTTAATTTATGAAATATTAAGTTATTGAGTTTTTTGTACTTTTCATCTATGAACAAAAAATATGAAAAATATTTTGTTTTTAATTTTTCTGTCATAGTTAACATCTTTCATTAAGTCATAAGAAAATTTTCTTTGACTAAATACAGTATCCGTCAAAATAAACAGTACTAAAAATAAAAATAAAAATAATTTTTAATTTCTGTAATGTAAGTGTTCAAAATGTTCACCATTTCGACGCAAACAAGCTTCATATCGATTTTGTAATTCAATAAACATATTTATAAAAAAGTGGTTGATGGAACTGCCGAAAAATATTTTGTATTTTTTCCCGTAGTTCCACAATATTTTTTCCTTCATTATGCCCCAAATGTATGCGTCAGGTGGCGTCAGATCGGGTGAATGAGAAGGATATTCGAAGTATGTTCCCCGAGAAATTATTCTATTATCGAAATGCTGACGGAGTAAGTCTACGGTGCGCACAACTGTATGGCTCTTGTTGGAACCATTGTGTGCGAAACTGTAGATTTCGTGCACGGCAAAAGTTATTTAGATCTCTCACAAAAAGTATAATAATTTTCTCTTTATAACGTTCTTGGTTAGCAGTAAGTGGATTCTGATTATCATCTTCAACGAAATAAGGACCAATCATTCCATTACCAGATACCGCGCACCAAACGGTAACTCGAAGACTGTGGAGTGGTTTCTCTACAATGACATCAGGACGTTCAAATCCAAGGAATCTGGTTGTTTGTCGATTAATATAGCCGCTAAGATGAATGTGACTCTCGTCTGAAAACCATATGTTTTTCAAAAATTCGGGATCTTCGTAAATTAAACTCAACATGCGATCACAGTAAATTTCTCTTGCACGTTTGTCTGCAGCATTTAGTCGTTGTCCAACTTGAATACGGTATGGATAACCACCAATTGATTTGAACATGCGACGTAAAGACGTTTCACTAATATTGAGTTTACGTTTACAAGCAGTTCTTACAAGACTTCTTTGAGGTGATTGCACAACTTGGTTAAACGCACGTCCTTCATTTTCGTTAGTGCATACTGTTTTTCGACGACCTGAAGAACCTTTACGTTGACACAATACACTACCACTGCGACGAAATTTTTCAACAACAGCTAACATCACACTTTTACTAGGAGCTGCTTTATTAAATTTTTGTTGATATTTTATTGACACCTGTTCTAAGCTTGGACCATCATTACGACCTTTTCCGTATGAACGAAAATAATGCTCTACCAAAAACATTTTTTCTTCCGTTGTTAGAACTATTTTTAAATCAAATTTAACTGCAGCGTACTATTAATACTCACAATACTATGAGTTAATTGTGTACTGGTGGGCGAAATCGTGAGACACATTTCTAATAAATTTTATGATATTGTCTGGAAATCTTAGCGTTTAGACACAGATTCTAGAGTTCTCCTTCAATTACTTTCCTCTTCAAGTTATGTCTGGCTGGACATTGGCCATATTTTATAGTGGCACATTTACATCGTTCAAGCAGGTTGCTGTAATTTTTACGAGTTTTTAGTAATTTGTAATAAAATGACAGGTAAGTTTTTTTAAATATAAATTGCATATGTGGCATATTTTTGTTTGTAATTTTTTGTTAAATGTTTTTATGATGAATTTAGTGTATTTTGTACTTTGTTATTGTGATGGCCGAGCTGCTGGGATACAAGGCAAATGTTTGTTTCTTTATTTACAGACAAAAAGAATTATTCGATTGCTGATTTAGATAGAGCGTATGACACAAGACGAATTATTAACTATTATTGAAGACATTACGTCTGATGTTGATTCGGATATTGATGACTGCTCTGATAGCAATAACGACACAAATTTTGTGACAAACAATCTGGAGGAACGTATTTTTGATATCGATAATCTGCCACTTTTATATTTGAAGAGAACGTTTGAGAGGAAAACCAAATTTAGGATATGTCACACGCAAATCAAGTGACGATGACTTTCCATTGTACATTCTGGTTAAAGAGATAACAGCGTATAAAAAAAAAACGTCAAAAACAATTTGCTATAAACAGAGTTTACTAATAGCATGAAACGTATATTTAAAATATTATTTTTGTAAGCAATTTTCTAAAATTTAAAAAATATCCACTTCAATTGTTGAGGCAGTGTAGATCAAATAAGGACAAAAAACTAATTTCAAATAGTCCACTTTACTGCCTAAAAGAAAAAAATATTTTCATATCCACAAAATGTTTAAAGTACCAATCCAGAAAATAATTAAAACAGAATTATTACATGAACTAATTAAACGAAACAGAAATGGTTAATTTCAACGAGGATATTAATTTTCAATTAAAAAAGTTGGATTTTATCTTGGTTAAAAGTATATTAAATTTATTTTATACCTTAAAAATATATTAATCATGGTGATTTTATATGGTTTTTAATTATTTTATGGTTTTTAAATTAATTCTATCACTAAAGTGCTGTGGAGTTGTTTATGTAATATGGATTTGTCATATTTGACTTAATTGTCATTAGTTCATATATTAACAGTACGCTGCAGTAAAATTTGATATAAAAATGGTTCTAACAACGGAAGAAAAAGTGTTTTTGGTAGAGCATTATTTTCTTGAATACGGAAAAGGTCGTAATGATGGTCCAAGTTTAGAACAGGTGTCAATAAAATATCAACAAAAATTTAATAAAGCAGCTCCTAGTAAAAGTGTGATGTTAGCTGTTGTTGAAAAATTTCGTCGTACTGGTAGTGTATTGTGTCAACGTAAAGGTTCTTCAGTATGCACTAACGAAAATGAAGGACTGTTTTTAACCAAGTTGTGCAATCACCTCAAAGAAGTCTTGTAAGAACTGCATGTAAACTCAACATTCGTGAAACGTCTTTACGTCGCATGTTCAAATCAATTGGTGGTTATCCATACCGTATTTAAGTTGGACAACGACTAAATGCTGCGGACAAACGTTCAAGAAAAATTTACTGTGGTCGCATGTTGAGTTTAATTTACGAAGATCCTGAATTTTTAAAAAAAACATATGGTTTTCAGACGAGAGTCACGTTCATATTAGCGGCTATATTAATAGACAACCAACCACATTTGGATTTGAACGTCCTTATGTCTGGAATGACTGGTCCTTATTTCGTTGAAGATGATAATCAGAATCCACTTACTGTCAACCAAGACTGTTCTAGAGAGAAAATTATTATACTTTTTGAGAATAACTTTTGCCGTGCACGAAATCTACAGTTTCGCACACAATGCTTCCAACAAGATGGTGCAACGAGCCATACAGTAGTGCGCACCTTAGACTTACTTCGTCAGCATTTCGATAATGGAATAATTTCTCGGGGAACAGACTTCGAATACCCTTCTCATTCACCTGATCTGACGCCAATTGACGAATACATTTGGGGCATAATGAAGGAAAAAATATTTCATTCGGAAAATCCGCCGGCGAATATTGCCGAACTACGGTAAAGAATACAAAATATTTTTCGGCAGTTCCATCAACCACTTTTTATAAATATGTTTATTGACTTAGAAAATCGATATGAAGCTTGTTTACAGAAATTAAAAATTAATTTTTATTTTTATTTTCGGTACTGTTTATTTTGGCGGATACTGTATTTCCCAAAATATCCCGTGTCAGCGAATTATTTTAATTTAGTTTTTTTATTGATGAGAATAAGTTGTACAATAATATACCTAACTATAAAGGATAAATACGTTTCCGGTAAAATTTAGGACAAAATAAATTAACTTCGAAACACAGTTAAAAGCTAGTTTCAAACTCTCTAGAGTAATTAAATCTGGTAATCATACGACGTATTTGTTGGTAGGTAAATTGGTAATTTTATGTTGTGAAGTTTGTAAACAGTGTTAGACTCTTCTAAACTAATTAATTTGGTAATTATAATTTCTAATGATATTAAAAAAAATAAAATTCTTGACTTGATTCTAAATTAAAGTTATAGTACACCTCGTTTTTTTTAAATATATGTTATTTAAGAATAAATTGTAAAGATAAGAGTATTATCAAGATATTTCTTGCTATAATTATTAATTTATTAGCATCGTCAGATTGACATATTTAAGTTACATTTTGTTTGTTTGTAGCTAGGTAAAAAACATACAAAAAAAATGTAACTTAAATATGTCAATTTGACGATGCTAATCTTAGCGAAACGGCCGTCATTGTGATTAAAAACTAATTTTTTCAAATATACTTGGAAGTTACGTTAAAACGAAGAGTTTTTTATTAATCTTAAGAAACATAATCAATGCCAAACACTGGTAAACCAGAGAACCCCTAAATATGTTCTTTGTAGACCTCGAGCCGGCACAAAACAATAAGGATAAGAGCTCTGCAAAACAAGATAGTTTTAATAGAACCTCTAAACAAATCAAAAATAATAATATAATGCACAAGGTGCCAACTTTTATTCAGATTACATGAGAGAATATTGAATATTATGTACCTAAATAGAAAAAGTAGGAAAATTGTAATTTTTAGATAAAAAATATCATAAATCAAAAACGTTTTTCTTCAAACGTCAAATAATGATGACATTACTTATCCAACTTGATGCTGTCAAAGTTTGATGTCTCCGCTGGCAGCAGTTTTCCCATTTCTTTAAGGCGGAGGGAAAAATGTTGTCATGGCAACAATAGGAAACATGTCACAAAGCAACAATACAAATGTCATTAACAACAATTAATAGTATATTATGTTACTAGGAGTAGAAGGCCAACATTATTGTTGAGCCCAGGTTCTTGCACTGCCGAGGCGCTAGCCGAGGCTGTACAAACTGGGCGAATTTCCAATTTCCATGATTCATGTACCACTAGATCTCTAGATATTTAGGCCGTTTATTGGTCGCTTCCTGTATAATTTTCTATGCTCAAATTTAAATATTACATACTTTAACTAAAAAATACAAATGTTTTCTCTCTCGTTTATAAAGTTATTTAAACAAAATCGTATTTTACTCAGTTACTTATAGAACTAAACAAACATAGATTTTGTGCTGAAGAGTTAATTAAGTTTTGAAATCATCTGGTTCGATCGTATAAAACATTTTCAAATTAAACTTCGCAAAATTTTCGTTTGTTCAGCATTTTGAAATTTGCAGATTACTATAATTTCCGGTAAAGCAGGGTGGAAAAAATATCAAAAACACCATCAACTGTGAAATATTTTAAATAAAAATCGACGATTTTCAGAAAATTTGCAATTAATCACTATTTTTATTATAAAATGTATCATTTAATTTGTTAATGATAAATAATCAGGGCTTATGCTTATTTAAACATTTTGATGGCTGCTGGGAACAAGTGTGGCGAGATCGCAAACTTTAAACTTAAGCTTATACACAATCCACAACTACTTATTTTTTTCTCAGCTGTTTTAAATGTAATTCTTATCGTAATCGAAAAATATCTAAAGTGTTGAAAAATTGACAATAACGTACCGTAGGGGGTTTCTTTCTTTTGCATTTTGTCCAGTAGATTAGTTGGCGACAAGTCTGGAGACGCCGTCGCGAGAGGTGGTGGTGGAGTCGTTTCCACTTGTATTGAGCAATCACTGCCGGTCCAACCGGAATCACAGAAGCACTTGTTTTGGTTAGTGCAAACCTGAAACAAACAGAATAATTAATTTTTCATTTTCATAATCAAATTTTTTAAACACGAAAACTTATTTTAAGAACCAATAACCGCGGTGTGTCCACCAAAAAATGATTTAGTGTAATAACTTTTAAAATAACTATATTTTTGGGTCTGTTTTCTGGACATAATTTTCAAGGTGCCTTTGTTATTAATCTATTCAAATTTGAAAAAATATAAATAAGAACTAACTACAGATTTCTTGACAAAACCTTAAATTTTTTACTTAGGTACATTTTTCGTCGATGTTCATTGTTCGATTTAAACCAAATTTTTGGAGTGAGAATAGTTGATCATACCCCAGAGGCCATGCATATTTTTTTTATATCAATTTTTTTTTCTTTGAAATACAACATTTATTTTGGTTTATTTAAAAAAATTTAACGTAAAACTATGCATAGCTTCTGGAGCATGATAATATCAATAAGTACTGAAATTTTGGAGTTAAAATTTTACTCATTTTAAGAGAAAATTGTACCTAAAATTTGAATTATTTGAAATATTTTAAAAGGCTGATAAACGCGCCCTCAGCGACGAATCCATATAGATTCTGTAGTACACTTCAAGTAAAAAATTGAATGAATATGTGGTCGTTATTATTTTATTGCATTTTGGTCAGGTAAAATATTCCCATTGAATTATTTGCGGTGTTTATGATATTTTATTCTTGTTTTCGGATGTGCGTGGGTTAGGCGTAAATACTTTTAGTTTGTATATTTATTCATTAGACTTTAATAAACTTTTCTTGAAGAAATCGTGGTTAAAAAAATGTGCTTTGGTTTAAATTTCATTAATTATTTTTTTAAAAACTTTGAAACTTCGTTAGGTAATCTTTCCTTTAGTAAATAATATGAAAAAACAATCGGACACTTGGATTTTTTTATTTCAGACGGGAACATTTTTGTCTCCTACTTGTTTAAAGGTCAACATCTTATTTGAATGGAAAAGTGAAACAGACTTAAAAGATTTTTAATTATAATTTGATTTCACATATTAAACATGATTTCAGTATTATATTCTTTATTGTGTTGAAATGCTAATAAAATAAATCTCAAATGAGGTGTCACACTTTAAATTATGTAACGATTAATATTTTTTTTAAAGTGGATGCTGAAATCGGTTCTTTATACAACAACATTGGTTGAGCTGATGAATTCCTTATAAAATTACCTTTTCAAAATGTGTCACATATGGTACTTTCCTTACTCAAAATTGAGAATTGAAGAGACACTCGACTTGTCCCCGCGTTTTTCTTATTATTCACTGGCATCACAGAATACATGTAGCTGGTGTATTCTGTGCTGATATATAAAGGTAGAGCCAGTGACCAATTTTGGGTGGTCATTTCAAAAGTCACGAAACTCACCAATCGTCTGTTTATTATTTAATAAATGAATAAACCAGAGATTAATATATTATTCTTAATTGTTTAATAAAAAATATTTATTTAAAAATCTTCCTAATCCTAGCACCTAATCAAAAATCGTCTCTTGTCTAGATTATTGTTCAACAATCGTCCCTAAGGGATCTAAATGATAAAATTACAATATTATTTCCTTTTAATACTAGTTGTACTTGTATCTGATGATAATTAAAACTTTTTTTAATCTTACCATCTTTGTTGGTTAATTTTTTTTTTTGAAATCTATGTGGTATCAATTTCGATCGAAGAATAATGACTTTTACTTTCAGTAACTTCTTTATTACAACCATTTTATCTGGACTTTCTCTTTCCTAAATATTTGTGGATATGTAGGAATACCTCAGTTGAGATTATTTGATTTTACTTTCATCCCTTTATTAAAATTTTTTATAATTATCATAATACAGAATGGAATATCTCATTCTAATAAGTATATTATTTGCATTAGATCTAAATCGATTATTTATTTTTTTCTATTATTTAAACCCTCTTTTAACGTACACTAATGGGTTTATATAATTTTAGGAAAAACAAGTAGGTAATTAAACAGTGAAATAAATTTTATGTTGTAAACTTACTAATCATTTCGTTTTGTTGTAGTTTTAAAAATTTTATTTGTTGAGGGACCACCGTAGTTGAGTGCGAAAAAAGAAGTTTACCCATAATAAATTATTAAGACTTTATTTCATGTTGCTAGGTTAGATTATTTTGTTTTTTTTTTATTCCGGACCTCTAAATTGGATATTTCTTTTCGTAATAAAGTTTTTAATTTTCAAATCACCTTAAAAACTTCATACCTACGTTCTGATTTCCCCAAAAACTAATCAGATCCATATTTTTACATAGTCGATTTTTGATGAAAATTTCGTAAAAATCTGGTCAGCCGTTCTTCCTAAACCGAAAATTTTTACCACACATATCAGCTTAGGTAAACACACACAGTTACTTTTTTTAATAACATGTTTTTCTGTGAAAATAAGAAAAAAATAAATAAAACGTAAGAATGTTTCTAAAAAATATTTAAGTACCTATTATCTACGATTACTTTGTCATTTCTTCAAAAACTATTTTAATTTTCTCCTGTATAAATTGTGAAATCCGTAATTTTTAATTTTGTATAAGTAATTCAATATTTTATCGATAACATTTACAGGTAGATAATTAAAATTGAAAACTTTGTAACAAGTTTATTTTTAATTTTTTACTTATTTTAATTCTCTATACAATAGGTATGAAATATTATTTTGAACTGAAATGTATGCACAATGATTTTTCCATTTTCTTAAGAAAGTAATTTCAAAATACACGTATTGCGAATATGTATAATAAATTCCGATTTGGGTCTCCGATTGTACTTAGTCCAGCCTCGGGCTAATTTTAAACGGTAGTTGGGTATCGGACTCTCTCTCTTAGAACTTAAGTTTCCTTGTCATCAGTTCGCGCCACTTTTAGGCGTATTGGCTCTTAAGTTGTTTTTATTAAAATAGTTTTATTTATAGTAGATGGTCAATATAACTCCTAATTTCTGTACTTTCCAGCAGTGGTGTTCTTTGGAATTTCCTTCGAAAGTAGTTGATAAACTATTATTACTTCTTACTTCTAAATCCAATCTGGTTGTGTGTTGGATGGAACTGGTATATTAATTTAGTACTGGTTGCAGTTATACGGATAAGTGTTAATATAATTTTTTTTATCGATCTTGAACAGAAAGGACCATAAATACTAAGATTGGATCTCCTCATTTTTGTCAATAGGATTCACAGAAAAATAACCAAAAAACTAGTTGAAAACATTCAATTTTAATATCCTTTATTAATCCTATTAAGAATAATAAAAAATTCTTCGTTTTAACGTAACTTCCAAGTTTATTTGAAAAATTTAGCTTTTTAATCACAATGACGGCCGTTTCGCTAAGATTAGCATCGTCAGATTGACATATTTGTTTGTTTGTAGCTAGGTACCTGATGTTGTTTAGGTAGTATTAAGGCTAGACCAAGTTGGAAGTAATAAGACATACCAATATTAAAGCCTAGATGTTAAGAGCCCTAAGGGATTATCCTAGGCTAGACTAAAATTGAGTAGAAACACTGAAATTAAGTAGGTAGCTTAAATGTGAGTCTAGATTAAATCTTGATTATGAACATTTAACTCTGATAATATCAATATTGGCCATTTCTAAGAGCCACACGTAGAAAATACCGTGAGTTAAAAAACCACACTATGACTAGAGATTTTGGATTATTGTTTTATAGCTCCTTAAGCTTTAAATACCTATACCCTTCAAATGTTTAGCAACACTGACACTGCATCATTCAAAAGCTTCACTCAAAATTCTTTAATCTTATACTTTGGTAAAATAATAATATTAAATAATAATTATAAATTGAGAAAGGTATACATATATTCAGATTTGATTTCATACTTTAACACGATATATTTAACAATATCGAAAATAATAATCCTACTTACCCCATGTCCAGAGCATTCATTGTTGGCTTGGTTCGAAGGACATTTCTCCTGTTTTATATACGGAAATATGCTAGTGCAGGTCTGGTTAAGGCAAATGAGGTTTTCCCCACACGGTGTACCATCTCTGACTAGTCCTAAGTAAGTGAGATCAACAGTTTTCGGATTGGTAATGTCCTTTCGTCCTGCCGTTGTTCTATATAAACAAAATTATGTAACATATTAAAAGTGAAATAAAGCACAGGAAAGTTGTTAACAATCGACTTACTTGCATTCGTATTCATGACCTTTAGTCGATATGATAGTCCTTGAATGATCCTGCGGTTGTTCCAACCCTTCTACGACCGGATATCTATTACCCAACTGGCATTGCAATGATCCACATTTGACATTTTCTAGCGAACACTTAATGAATCTCCCAGTATTGTCACTTCCACAATGCCCGTTGATCGAACCCTTGGAGTTGAATTGTTCATAGCATTGAGGATCAGCTTCAATCCCACCTAGATTAAAAAATTATGTGAATAAAAATTGCATTCGTCTAAATAGTTTTCTGTATATTTAAAAACTATTAATACTTATTTATATAAAGACAATATACCTAAACCCCATATGTGTTCGCACTGTACGCTTAAAGTTGGACACAATCCATTGAAACATTGCCCTGTATTACTTTCGCAAGGACTTCCGTTCTTCTTATACATATCCAAAGGACATTCTCCTGAAATTCCTGTACAACGTTCAGGCAAATCACATTCGTTGGTAGCCTCTCTACAAATGTCACCCTTTCTTTTTAATTGACAATCTTCACAGCAATCTCCCGAGGCACACTGCGCTTCTTTAGTTAGTTTGCAAGTAATCGGATCACAACACGGATTATTTTTGTGACAATTTTCTATACTGCCACAATCACAATCTTCGCCTTCTTCAACTATATTGTTACCGCAAGTTCGGCGATCCTGAAAATAATAATAAAAAAGAACAATAAATAACTGAACGATTGAACTAAACTTTTTATACACAAAAGAAAAATAACTTACTGTAAGCTCGTTTGGTTTATTAAGAAGGCATATACCGTTCCCAGTCCTTAATCTATCAATGTAATCTTCTTTACTACATTCTGAAAACTTATACGGTTGTACGTTGTCTTGACCTACTATTGATTGTGCCATAATACATCCATGCCAATCTCTGCACGAACATTCTTCCCTGCCATCGTCGTGACCCATACCGATGTTGTGACCTAAAATAAAATAAATGAGGTTAATTTGTGTAACAAAATTACTGTTGAAATGTAAGTAAAACGTATTTAGTTGGCTTAAAAGTTACAATTGTGTTTGGTACATGTGAATTGAAGAACAAAAGAAAATAAGGATAACTAAACGTTTAAAAAGCTCATAGGTGCTTTACTCTGCAACAGCGTTGCTATAAAATGGACAATTTCAAACGAAATAAAACTTACAGGGTTGTAGGACTGATAATAGTGAGATTAGGCCTAGAAAGTATCCGGAAAAAAGAATGCACAATTATAATTTTGCAGTATATATGTTTATTATTTGAATTATAAAATAACCACAAACAATCCATCTCATTTACTTATACAACCTCCATTTAATTTTAAACACAAGTAAACGTCCAGGTGAACTAGGTCACTGCCATACTGCTCGGTGATGGTGGTCCATGCCTGTAAAACCGAACGAATCAAACCTTCTTTTTATTTCGTGGGGCTGCTCGTTCCACTTCAATCTTCATTAATTCCCATATATTTTCAATGGGACTAAGATCTGGTGAATCTGCTGGCCATGGAATTGTTGTCAGTTGGTGTTCTTGCATCCAAGCTTGAGTAAAGGCAGAAGTATGACATCTTGCATTATCCTGCTGAAAACGCCATCCCTCTGGATATAAAGCATGAGCTGTTTCAAGAAGAAAACCATACTTTGCACTATTAACAGTGCCATCAACTATACAGAGAGGCGTAGCACCACGTGCTAGATATTGATCTCCAAACCATTATTTTAGTGGGAAATTTGAACGGTAATATTTTCTCTTGACAGGATTTTAAGATGGTTTGCACCAAACTGGAAACAACTCTGGTCAGATATAAAAATATTGCTGAAATTATCTTCTTGAAACCGTTCACAAAAGTCCATTCTTTGTTGCTTTTGTAGAGGTATTATTGCAAGGATCTTTTTTGGTTTCCATGATATGTAGCCTTGTCTTTCCAGTGCCATGCGGACAGTTTCTGGACACACATTTATTCTTCGTTGATTTTTAAATCTGCTGGCCAGTTTTCGAAACCCTAGGCGCGGATTTTGTCGTCCTAAATTCGCTAAAGCGTTTAAATTGTTTCCGCGAATCTTACGAGGTCGTCTTATATCTGTACTATACACTGCACTTAAACCCCCGAAAAACAATGAGGTAAATTTGTATCGTAGAAGACTCGTGTTTCAAAACTAATCTAATTTATAAAAAATTCTTTAATAACTTTCTCAGTAGTTTAGAAATATTAAATACTTTTCCACAAAGCTTTGATCGTTCTTCTTTTATTTGCAAAATATAAAAATGTAATCCAATGTCCGGTAGAGCTCAGATATTAGTTGTTGTGCTTAGAAATTTATTAAAATTTTCAAATTTCACAAAGGATGAAGTACGTCAAATATTTCAATTATTTTACTCCTTGTATTTTGAAATTGGTTTCCCTTAATTAGTTGCCAACGATTAGCAGTAACCTTTGATCTTTTGGTTTGCAAATAAACGGTGGGATCAAGGTCTTACCCACTTTATCGTGGAGTCAGACTAACAGCACAAGTAGTGGTGTATGAGAATGATTCTGTATCTTGCTCTGATGGATGTTAAGGACTTACTTCTTACAGTTGACGACACAATAATATTGAAACCCGTTTTCGAGTAACTTGAATTTCATTCGCAAAACGATGAAGACGATCCTAAGTATTGACCCAGTCAATGGCCATCCTGTTTCCTATTGAAATGCAATTCAGTATAGACCAGGAAGTAACTATATGTGTTTTATTTAGAAAACGGTCAAATTTTTTTAGGAAAGTATTTATGATTTCCATATTTCAGAGTAAAAAGAGATATTTTTTATAATTATTGACTTCTCCTCGTATTTTGATACATATTTGCATAAGTTAACCGAGTTGTAAGGTTACAATGGGATCAAGAAATGAAATATCATGTTATAAACGGAAAAAAGGGATGTTCTATGTTTTAAATCTTTTAGTGCGGGGCAGTATGTGATGGATTTTTGTTTATACCGGGTGTCCGAATAAGAACGGCTCTCGGCCATATATCAGTAACCATTGATAGTACAGCTTCGGGAAAAAAAAATTTATGATAAAAATAGCCTCGAGAAACACCTGGAAATTATTTACAGACTCTTAGGTCTACCGCTAGAAGACGTAATTTAATACTAAGAATTAAGAAATCAAAATTTTACAAAAATTGCCTTATTAAAGGGCATTTTTAATGCAATAATCAAATTCTACGAACAATTCTGCGTATTTTTGGTTTCATAAGTTTTAGTCTATCTTTTCAAATATAAGGTGGGGGAGAGTGGGAACATTATTTTAGAAAAAGGTCTGTAAGTCCGGTCCTGTTTAACCGATCTTTGCAAACTTGGTCTTGTTGATAACAGCTTTCTTCCACCAATATTATAGTTATCATTTCCAAACAACCTAATAAGTGACGTGCCCGCTAGAGGGCGAAACTTTTTTTCTTTTTTTAATCTAGTTCTCTTTGAAAAATATTAAATAGAAGCATGCAATTTTAACCATGAATTATAAAATTAGACCAAATTAGCAACAAAATGGTGAAAACCGCATGTCAATATCTTTTTCCTATCTCGAGATAACTTAAGAAACGTGTAAATTTTAAGTATTTTCCTTTGAATATTAGAATACTCTGGTTATACTGAACGGCATTTAATAATTTTACTTTAGTTTGTTTAATAATTTGACACATGTCTGCGTGCTTTGTTTTCCATGGCCCACTACTATTTTTATATTTTTTCCATTTCAACTACCTTACAGGCGTTTACTGGTGACAGTAACAGTGATATTGAAATATTTAAAAACATCATAAAGAGGACAAGAACATTCAATTTTAGGAAGTCCAAAATTATTAAATGCCGTTCAGTATAACCAGAGTACTCTAATATTCAAAGAAAAATACTTAAAATCTACACGTTTCTTAAGATATCTCGGGATAGGAAAAAGATATTGACATGCGGTTTTCACCATTTTGTTGCTAATTTGGTCTAATTTTATAATTCATGGTTAAAATTGCATGTTCTATTTAATATTTTTCAAAGAGAACTAGATTAAAAAAAGAAAAAAAGTTTCGCCCTCTAGCGGGCACGTCACTTATTAGGTTGTTTGGAAATGATAACTATAATATTGGTGGAAGAAAGCTGTTATCAACAAGACCAAGTTTGCAAAGATCGGTTAAACAGGACCGGACTTACAGACCTTTTTCTAAAATAATGTTCCCACTCTCCCCCACCTTATATTTGAAAAGATAGACTAAAACTTATGAAACCAAAAATACGCAGAATTGTTCGTAGAATTTGATTATTGCATTAAAAATGCCCTTTAATAAGGCAATTTTTGTAAAATTTTGATTTCTTAATTCTTAGTATTAAATTACGTCTTCTAGCGGTAGACCTAAGAGTCTGTAAATAATTTCCAGGTGTTTCTCGAGGCTATTTTTATCATAAAATTTTTTTTCCCGCAGCTGTACTATCAATGGTTACTGATATATGGCCGAGAGCCGTTCTTATTCGGACACCCGGTACATAAAAATCCACCTACGTATCGAGTAGCTACAGTACAAAATAGTTTTTTTGGAAAAGTTCGTGGCCCTCAAATTACATTAAAAGAACCAAAAAATGTTACTAAAGATTGTGATAGAGTTCCACAGCCACAGCTCACTATTTAAATCAACAATATGCCAAATATTGATAATTAGTTTTATAAAAAATTCTTTTATAGTTAGAAGCAGCCAACAAAACAAAGTGGTAATAGCCTTTATGATATCCAACGTCTCATAGGAGATGGAATTTTAAGAAGAAGAAGGAGTGACAGAATTTGCACAAAGGATTGTCAGTCTTACAACATGCATATACTTGTTGTTTATATTTAGTAACTTTTCTTAGGATTTCTTAGAACAACTTAATGATTGATGTTGTTTAGCCACCAAAGATTCCAGGTTTCTTAAGAGGCCTCGTTGGATCTTCTCGGCCTAGTAGGTCTTCTTCGCTCCCTTTGTACCCGCTATGACTTTTGAGGAATTTGTGCGATATACAAATGTTTTTTTGTTTTTCCAAATTCCAAATTCCAAATTTCCTTGTCCATGGTTTAGTATATAGAAAGGATAAGTGAAGAGAGGTCTGGAACAAAAGGTAAGGATGCTGAAATGGCTGTGAGGATAGAGGGATCGTAAAAGGACTCTCTACATGATTAAAATGGCTGGTTTAGATTATATGCAAACAGATTTATAGGAACATAAAAAGATATAAAAAAATTATCTTAAATATGTTAAAGTAACAGTAATCCATAATATTTTAAATATCACTCATACTTTGAAACTTCTCTTCTTGAAAAAACACATTTTACTCTCAATAAGTTATGTAAGACTAATGTAAATATTTCTTGGATCCTACTTTCCATATTTTTGTTTGAAAACTCGTTGGCGTAGTTTTATAAATGTACATGCAACCTATGGATTTGAAATGGCTAGCTTGGACTATAAAATTATTTTAAGATCTCATAAAACTTGCAGAACCTGCTACTGGACTATAAATTTTAGTTAGCAGCTCAATTTTCAGTCAAATCTTGGCTATTTGATTTAGTACTTACTATTAAACGGACAATTCTGAATGTTAGTGCATTTTTATTTTATACTTAAATATCTTTTAAAAAGTTTTAGATTTACATATCCATTAACAATAAAAACAACAAGCTTTTAATGTTAAAAGTTCTCAATTTCTTTACTTTATATTATCATTTTTTTAATAACTGAAAATTACGAAACTTTTTGTTTTAATAATGAATAAAAGTTAACAATAAAAAGAGCTTGCGATTAAAGCATGGTATTTTTATAAACTATTCAAAAAATAACCAAATAAGGTAAATAGTTTTATTCTAATTAAATTTATTGTACCAACCTTTATTTTTTGGAAGTCCATCTTATTGAGAATAATAAAAAACTGACAAAGCAATACAGTTATCGGATATTAAATATAGATCACGAGTTTTGGAGAAGCAAAAAATGCTCTAGAAAGAATTTAGTATTCTGAATCACATAAATAATCACGGATTAACAAATATTATAAATAAATTTATTGTACTAACCGTTACTCTGTGAAGGTGCATGTTATAAAGAACATTAAATAATCACTTTTTTAAAAAACCTTCATGGTTTATATAAAAAATTAACTTTTAAACTCAATGACAGCTATTTAAAAACCAGAATTCCAATCAAAGTAACAAAGTTAAAAAAAACTTTTTTACATTATCCTACATTTAAGAGCTGTCAGAAAAACGATTACATTTATTTTTAAAATGTAAGGGTGGTCCATAAAATATACAAGTTCCTAAAAAGTAATTATACCAAACCAAAACATAAAACATGAATTATAACAGTGTATACATTGGTCATTTCTCTAATCAAGAATACAATCCCAAAAATATGATAAAGAAAATTACGCAGCACTTACTTATAGTCTATATAGAAAGGACAAGGAGTAAAAAATCATTCATTTAAGTAGATTTCATAGACGTACCAAAATATATTTTAAGAGGGTATACCGTGTTGATGCAATTATTGATGATATTGTGGAATTAACGGCTGCTATGTTGTGTGTTGCTAAATCAACAATTTATAGATTACTAAAAGAAAGCAAGAATGGAACTCTTCAACCTTAAAACTCCTTCAGGCCGAAAACCAATTGAGATCGATGAGTCATTAAAACAAAGACTAAGGCGTAAAGTCCATGGATTTTACTTACGAAAGGAAATTCCAACACTTGACAAAATTATGACATCAGTGCAAGAAGATACGGACTATACAAAATTCTCCAGAATGACATTATGCAAACTTTTGAAAGATGTGGGTTTCAGATATACAAAACATAATAGAAAATCTCTCTTGATAGATAAACCGGAAATAGTTTTTTGGAGAAGAGACTATTTAAGAAGAATTCGACATGCCAGAGAACAAAATTTGAAAATCTTCTACTTAGAAGAAACATAGATAAATGCTGGATATACAGTTTCCAAATATTGGCAAGATGAAAACATTAAAAGCGGAAGGCAGGCATTCGTGGAAGGTTTGTCGTTAGGTTTGCAGCCACCATCTGGAAAAGGAAAAAGACTTATCATTGTCCATGTTGGAAGTTCTGAAGGGTTTGTTGATGGTGGATTATTAACTTTTATTTCAAAACGCACGGGGGACTATCACGAAGATATGAATGGGGATGTCTTCGAGGAATGGTTTGTTCAAATGTTGGATCTGATTCCAAAAGGGGCTGTTATTGTTATGGACAACGCAAGTTACCATTCACGGTTACGAGAAGCATTGCCCACAAGTCGTTGGCGTAAAGCAGAGCTTTTGAAGTGGCTTATTTCGAAAATATTAAGTTTCCAAAAGATCCACTAAGGAAACAACTTTACAGAATTGCAAAAATGAACAAGAATAAATACAAAACCTACATTATAAAAGAAATGGCTTCTTCTCGTGGTATATCAGTTCTTCGACTTCCCCCTTATCATTGTGAACTTAATCCCATAGAATTAATCAGGTAAAGGGGGAAGTTGAAAAAAATACTACTTTTAAAATAAACGATGTTGTGAAATTGTTTGAGAGTGCTGTAAGTCATGTTAGTAAGGAAAATTGGACAAACTGTATCGAGCATGTTATCAAAGTAGAGGCAAATATGTGGAAAATTGACAATATTTGTGATGATTTAGTCGACCCTATTATTATTTATGTCAACAACAATTCTTCCTCTTCCGAGTCGGATATAGAATAAAATGTAAGTAATAAATGTATTCCAATAATTATTTCTTTTCATTTTTTATTATATTATAATTTAAAACGGTTTTTTTCCCAAAATATACACCACTGCATTGCGTTATTGCTTATCTGCTAATCCTTTAACAATGAAGAAACCCTAAACTTTGCTACAACTGAAACAAATACGGGGTGAATCTACCTGGTTTTTAGATTAACGGAAGAAATGTAATTTAAAGTAAGAGATTTATCAAAAATTTCATGGTGCTCCCTGTAAAGGTTTTGCATACTTAATTAGGGTTTATTACTCCTCGTACTTTTTGTACAGACTATAACACTCCACTCATAACAACCACAAAAATTTTAGTTAAACAATACAAAAAGTCTAAAAACAGAAAAAAAAAGAGAAGAGAAATATTAGAAACCAAATAGATTATAAAAAAACAACATTCAATTAATGAACAAAAGGTCTTAAACAATCTCAATAAAATTTTAATATTCTATAAAATAATAATCTTCAATAACATTATTGACACGCCTAAGGCTACAAAAATAAATAAAGCAATTCAGCGAACCACGCAGAAAATCAAATAATAAAATAAAAGGCAAGGGAAGAATAATTCAAACATCTGTCGAATGTGCCGATTTTAAACAAATTAATTTTAACAACCACTCTGAATCAGATAAACGATGTAATTAATAAAAAATATAGAGACGGATCAAACAGCTGTAAGGGCACAAGTGCTGCCTTTTTTGTTTCTGACATTATACTGTATTTGAAAATCAAGAGAGAGTAGATTCCAAGAAAAAAAACTAATTCGGTACGCAAAACTATAGTACAGTACGTGCGGTAAAACTTCAATATTTGTAATGCATTCTAAATTGTTTTTGTTAATTTCAATACAAAATTTATTAAATTTCTTGGACTATCACATTATTTTATGATCTTTCATTGTTACTACAGTAGGCCTAAGAGGATTAATGTGCGTCATAGGCGTAACCAGATTAGAAAGGGATAATTGTTATTTAACGACCTCTGAATAGCAACAGTTTCTAATGACAGATATTTTGACTTAAATAGTGCTTAAGTTTCTAGAAATGCAGTTATTTGATTTTCGATAAACGTGACAAATAGTAGTGACTAAAAATGGAAGCAGTTTATGAGTATAAGCCAGTGAAAAAATTAAAACTAGACCATTTATCGCTCAATGAAAAGAGTGCTGTAGTGAATGTGTACCACTGTTTTAAACATCAAAATCCATCAAACACTATTGACAGTGTAGTTGAAACAACATCTAAGGCAATGGGATATGGAAAATCTACAAAAACTATTAAAAGTCAACGTGGACGAGTTTTTTAAAAATGCTATTCGTAAGCTTGTTCACTCATTTTTTATAAACAAGCAAATACCAACTTTAGATAAAGTTTTGCAAGCCATTACGAATGATGTTGATTTACCCACAATAAGCCGGGATGAACTATGGAAAACGTTACATGAGTTAAACTTTAAATTTGAAAAAATGGGCAGACATTCAATGCTAATTGATTCTGAAGAAATTGTATGTTGGAGAAGACAGTACCTCAGAAGAATACAACAAGTTAAATGAAGGTTAATGAAGGACATTGTGTAGGAAGAGTTTGGAAAGACAAAAATATAAAATCATCCCATCAAGCTATTCTAGAAGGATATACTACTGGTTTTAAGGAACCTATAGGAAAAGGTAAAAGATTAATTATTTGTCATATAGGCAGTACAAACGGTTTTCTTGAGAATGGTTTACTCTTATTTGAATAAAAAAAAACCCGTTGATTATCACGAAGAAATGAATGGAGACGTGGAAAATTTATAACGCTACGATTTTTAGTAGCAATAAAGAAGTGTGTCTTGGATTTAACATTTTTAAATCAGAAATAATATAAATTTTGACCAATTCCACAGAGTAATAGCTTTTTTCAAACATAATTCTATAAATTATAAAGCAAAAAAAAATTAAAACACTCACAAGAACAGGGCATTCGGTTTTTCGATTTTTAACAGAAGTATCCGACTCAGACTACCTCATGATGAAGGCGAGAAAGTATATAATAGTATAAATCTTACGATATGAGCCTGATCGTGGCGCAGTGGAATACGTGCCTACCTTTCACGCAGAGGGCTAGGGTTCGAATCTCGACCACAACTTTAAAAAATAAAGGTAGGCGAAAAACAGTTGTGTGTCACACATGCATAAATGCATTAGTATCCCTTAGCTGCTAAAGTATTTGTATCTCAGGATAAAATATTTTTAATTTCTATGTAATATGAATTATAATTTACCAATCATGTGTGCCATGGTTCCAGCTAATAGATGAGGTTCGTAGGTGTTAATATCTACACTTATCCCTACTGACTTTGCGGTACAAACGGTCGCAGGAACTGCCATTCCAGCTTCGCCACCGACGAAAACTTCACCGGTAAGAAGCTGGGTAGTATCTTTGTCGACTTTAAAAAGCTTTCTTGCGGAATAATCGTTGAAATTTGATAAAGCTTTTCCGATGTCTTCGTTTGGATTGATTACTGCTTGATTTGCTCCTTAAACAAAAATAAATTCAATTAGTTATTAACTATAGATAACTGGTAATATTGATAAGAGAAATAAACTCTTAATCAGACTTACGGAACATAGCTACATACAAGTGACAAGTGACAAGTGACAGCGCGCGCTGTCGCACTCACGTTCAATCACATGCACATACTACATCTCCCTTCTTTACTGTGAGCCTTACTTACAAAAGTATATTTAAATCTACTGTACATTATTTAAAACTAATTTCTAACAAAGTAACAAAGTTGTGGTTGAGTGATTTTGCGTTTTGGGCACTTAGCATCTGAAATAGTTGCTTTACAATTTAATTTGGGTGCTTCTTTATTAAAGCTGTTTTTAACTAAAAACTTCCTATTTGTCGCCAGATTTTTCAAACCGCGAAAAATTTAAAATACTCTCGGGTGACTTCATTTATCGCTCAAAAACGAGCGACTGCATCGGCCGCACCCTTATAAATCACGTGCCTACAGTAAAGCAATTAACGGCGCTCGCATTTCTGACATATTTTTAAATATATGGAATTAAATAACTTTGTATAACAAGGGAGCAAAGTGCTACTTATTCTACAGTGGATGAATTAATCATTTAAGGGAGGAAAAGCACTTTACTCTCATGTTGTACATATGTAATCTGTAATCTGTAAATTGAGGAAGAAATCTACATATATGTTGACAATCTTGTGTAAGCGCAATTGCAGAATATGCAATCTTTTAAAAATAAGGAAACTACATTCCAACGCGGATCTTAAAAATTCGCACAAACATCTGACAGCTTATTTGGGCATATAAATTGCTAAACATTTTTGGTAAAAAGGCCAAACTTCCTTCTAATTTAGAACACTCAAATAGAACCTTTGTACAACTTTGGTAATTACCTATTAGAGTTATAATATAGACTTCAGCAAGCATGTACGATACAAGAGAAAATTTAATAATAATGTAATGATGAGACTTGTACCTAATAAAAGACGAAACTTTAATCCCAAAACTATATTCAATAATAATCTTCCAAATTTAACAAATTAAATAACCCCAATTAAAATGCTCCTACCAATAACTATTTAATAATCTTATTGCATTAATGCACATTTATTTAACTGACTTATTTCTTAATACTCATAACCTACATTCTTACACGTGGGATAAAGTATGGAACCAAGTAAATATTTTTTAAACGAAAAGAACGATATTTATGAAAATTTTCAGGTAAGTGCAATGGAACAAAACGCATCTGATGTACATTTTTTTGACAATAATATACTTCCGGTTTAACCGGAAATGCCATCAACTTCTTTAATTTAAATGGGACACCCTATATATTTTTACAGATTTTGAAAGAGCTTGTTATTTTGAATTCATACATACTGAGTTTAGTGTAAAAAAATTGTAAAAACGAGGAATGTAGCACTTTAACCAACCTCCTTTGAGTTTTTTGCATTAGAGCAAAAAACTATTTAGATAAACTAACTGATGTTGTTTGTATGCATAGTAATAAATAAACAATTACTGTTTAGTACGTCTTTTGTTCTTCAAGTGTCAAATTCTAATTGTCGGTAATAAATTGCACAATTTAGAATGGTTCAATAAAGTGAAAAAGAGCGTATTAAAATTTTAATGATGATCGTGTTAGAACTCATGAAGAAGTGTGTCATATTTTTAATAATTTGCATCCGGAGAGAAATCCTATATCTCGCTCAACAGTAACTAAAACATTACAACGTTTTAATACTACTGGGATGGTAAAAAATTTGCTTAAACCTGGAAGACCGCGGACTGCAACGAACGAAACTGTTAAACAAAATATTGCAATCGATTTAGAAGAATCACCTCAAACTTCCACCACAAATTTGGCACTAAACCATGGTATCAGTCGACGTTCTGTAGGAAAGATATTAAAAAGTGAAAAGTATCATCCGTATAAGGTACAGTTGGTTCAAGAATTGTAATACGATGATTTTGACCGACCGATGGAATTTTGCGAACGGCTAATGGACAACTGTAATGTCGACGAAAATTTTGCTTCTAGCATAGTTTTTTCCGATGAGGCAACTTTTTGTTTAATTGGAACAGTTAATCGCCATAACTCAAGGTATTGGTCAAATGAGAATCCTCATTGGATTCATGAAGCACATACCCAGCATCCACAGAAGTTAAATATTTGGATGGGAATTGTCGAAAATAGGCCCATTTTTTATCGACGGAAACTTGAATAGTGGCAAGTATTTGGATCTACTAAATAACGAAATTATTCCTGCACTTCAACAGAATGGGCAATTACCACAAAATATTTGGTTTCAACAAGATGGAGCCCCTGCCCACTATGATAGACGGGTTAGGGATTTCTGGATGCGAATTTTCCAAATCGATGGATTGGACGTAGAGGATTCATAGAGTGGCCTGCTCGTTCTCCGGATCTTAGCCCGTTAGATTTTTTTTTGGGGTTATCTAAAATCACGTGTTTACGTTAGACGACCAACAAACGGCAAGCATTTTGAACATTTGAAGTAATTTTTTTTCTCATAATTCTAAAATAATGAAATGTACATCTATTATACTACTAACAGTGAGTTATTCCTCGTTTTTACAAATTTGTTTACATTAAACTCAGTATGTATGAATTCAAAATAACTAGCTCTTTTAAAATCTGTAAAAATATATAGGGTGTCCCATTTGAATTAAAGAAGTTGATGGCATTTCCGGTTAAATTATCAAAAAAATGTACATCAGATGCATTTTGTTCCATTGCACTTACCTGCAAATTTTCATTTTTCGTTTAAAATATACTTACTTGGTTCCATACTTTATCCCAACCCTGTATATTGAAAGCAGCTCCCACACCGTCCGGTGACTTGGATGCATCTGTGTATACCAGGTAATAATTTTTATATTTCTTGAGTTCATCTTGAAAGAGATTTTTAAAACTGCATTTGGTATATTTGATTTTTTTAAAAGTGCCAGATTTGTATTTGTGTGCGGGGTGTTTATCATCCATGGGTGTGGGGTTTTTATGTTGGAATCAAAAAAGTTGGGAAATTTTAATTCTAGGTCGCTCATGTTTTTCCGCACTCTTTCGTAAAATGGAGGATCGTAAGTATTACTGTAACTATCGGTTAGAGTGTTCTCATAAACTGGATGAGATTCATGGCAAATAATGTTTGCAGCCAAAGATAGACATAAATATTTACGCCTATTTTGTAAAGAGGGTTCTTCCGTCAGACAAAGTAGCTCTTGATAGGTGTGGTTCGAAAAGCTCCAGTTGAAATACGTAAAGCGCTGTTTTGGATTGGTTCAAGTTGGCGTAGCACAGACAACGGCACTATAATCCTAATGCTTTACACACATGTAATAAAATTGATTCATTTGTTTCCATTTTTTATTAGATAATGTTTTTCTTACATTTAACCCTTGTTGGCGACATTTTTCAAGTTCCATAACGTTTTTTTCAGTTTAGTTTTCTATCAAAGATCATTCCCAAAAAACGAATTTCTGTTGTATGTTCCAGTGGACAGTTGTATAGCGTTAAATCAGGGATATTGGGATTGTGCTTTCCAGAAAATAGTATACAATTTGTTTTAGTTGGTGAAAAGTGCACACCTGTAGCTTTTGACCAGTTTTCCAATCGGTCAATAGGATATTGCAGGTGTTTTTGCATCGACACTGAGTTTTTACCTTTGACAAACAGAACGAAGTCGTCTATGTAGAGTCTTCCTTTGACTATTGGATTGTTATAAAATATCGTTAATTGCTACCAAAAACAAGGTTTTACTTAGCACTGCTTCTTGAGGTAATTCATTAGCTTGAATATTTTTATTGTAGAAATCGAGTTATCTATACGGGTGCGGAAAGTTATCTATGAATTTTAGCATGTTACCTCCAATTCCCCATTTATTAAGTTTGGAAGTCACATCAAATCATCTACACACAGTGTCAAAGGCCTTGCTAATGTCAAAAAAGATTGCCATACATTCTTGATTATTCACAAAACTTTCATGTATGTCAAATTCAAAGTCTATTAGATAAACCAGATTACAGCGATAGCCACTTTGCTGAGAGATTAAAAGTTCGTTTTGTTCAAGATACCAAAGAAGTCGTTAGTTAACCATGTTTTCTAATATTTACACATTACGTTAGTTAAAGATATGGGGCGATATGATTCCAACTTAGTTCTAGGTTTGTTAGGTTTTAATATTGGAATAATAACGGAATCGTACCAAGACTTAGGGAATAATTGATAAATCCAGAAAAAGTTGTACATATTTAATAAATTTAATTTGTTAAAGCTTCGTCTTTTATTATATAAGTACAAGATTCATCATCATTGTTGCACAATATTTTTTATTTTTTCTTGTTTACAATCTTTATTCTGTGTGTGCTAATAACGCGGCTGGTTTAGATAAAGAGATAGAGCCTGTTGTATCCAAACAGCTAACATCAAAAAATCTGTCGAAAGCTTTTTCCTGTTTCGAACAAAGAATAAACATCCTTCTTGAAAACGATCCTGACGTCGAACGTAGCGCTTTAGTTTATCGAGGAATTAACCCAGCCATTAGCTTTTATAAATCAATGAAGAACGAAATAGATAAAAATGCAAGGCAAACAACGTGGCTTTTTAAGCCACACCCATATTTTTATTTGCTTTTAAAATAGAAACAATATGTATGAATAATACACACAAATAGTTTATTTAAAAGTTATTTATTTTTGTTTATTCATGGAATATTGTTGGTCTGCTATTAATTTATGTACAAATGTATCTTCTTTTATGTATGTTTTTTTTTATTTAAATAAAATAAAAATGCCAAATTCAATTTGAATGATAAACCGTTTTACGTTTTTTACTAGTTTGCTAACTATCCCATTTAAGTTGTGTAATATACTAAGTGACATAAGAATCCGAACACCCAGTATAAATGATTTTATTTTAATAAAATTGGAAATATTTGTATAACTCCTACAAAAAAGAATCAAAAATTGGATTTTACAAGAAAATAAAGTATTTTTACAAAATAATAAATCAAAAACAATATTAGATAAAAACAAATTTGTAGGGCAATATTTTAAAAATTAATTTCTTTTAATTTCTTTAGTTTGTTTTGGAAATATTAGTTCTAGTGACATTTTTGTTCTTTCTTATTAATTAATTTATTTATCAAATGTATTGGAAGTTCTCCACCATTAAACTGTTTACTTTGATTGAGTCTTCATTTTATACAAAGATAAGACGTTATTGTAACACAAATACAGGGTGTTTCTTAAGTAATCTAAAATATTATATGGGGCGCTTCGTTACTCAATTTTAAGACGAAAAGTTCATATAAACATGTGTGATAGGTGTTGTCGTTTATGAGATACAGGGTGTTGTACGTGAAATTAATTTTTCTTGGTGACGCTACTGATTTATATTTTTTTATTATTTTATTACAAGCAACATGTGTTAAACATAAAGAAAAAATAATACATTTCAGAGCAAATGTTCAAAATGTCCACCTCCAGCTAAAATGCAAGAATCCGCTCGATGTCTAATGGATTGTCGAATACGTTCGAAGATACCAGGATTGTTACGAATAACATTACAGCCGTCTATGATACGATTTTGAAGATCTTGTACGTTTAATATCAGTGTTGTGTAAACAAGCGATTTCAAATATCCCCACACACAAAAATCCAGAGGATTGTGTCCAGGTGATCTAGGGGGCCACGGGTGTGGAGATCCTCGTCCGATCCAATGGCCTGGAAAAACATTATTTAAAAACTCGCGTACAATCACTGAAAAATGTGGAGGAGCTCCGTCATGCATGAACCACATGCGCCTTCTAATAATAATAGGTACATCTTCCAAAAGAAGTGGAAGTTCATTTTCTTGAAAATGTTTGTATGTCTCACCGGTTAACCGTACAGGAAGGAAAAATGGTCCAATTAAATAATCATCGATGATGCCAAGCCAAACATTGACCGAAAATGTTTGTTGAAATCGTTTTACACTTATGGTATGTGGATTTACATCTGCCCATAAGTGGTCATTATGAAAATTCATAATCCCATGTCTAGAAAAGTTGGCTTCATCCGTAAATAGAATATTGGCCACAAAATTCGGATTGTTCGCGATTTCACGTAAAATCCATTGACAATACTGTATGCGTAATGGATAGTCAGTAGGTAACAAATGTTGAACACGTTGAACGTGATATGGATACAATAAATTATCTTTTAGAATATTCCAAACAGTTTTGTTACTAACATTTACTTCATCTGCAACTTTTCTTGTACTCGTTTCTGGATGTTGGTCAATAATTTGAAGAATCTGGTTTTCCAATTGGGGATTTCTCACAGTTCTGGGTCGTCCAATAATATTCTTCGATTTAGCAAAAGTTCCAGTTTCTTGTAAACGAATATGTAACTTAGTAAACGTATCTGAATATGGTAAACGATTATTTGGATAACGCTGGGCATACGTACGTCTAGCTTCTAAGGCATTACCATTCGCTAATCCGTACAAAAAATGCATATTAGCCATTTCAACATTAGTAAACATTGGCATAGTTATTAACTAAACACAGAGTCAATCAAATAAAAATGTACGATTTTTGCGTTGGTTTTCAAATTTGACACTTAACATTATTTCAAAGGCCACTTAGAATAAGCATGTTTTTGCGTATTACTTCTAAAAACCAGTAGCGTCACCGGGAAAAATTAATTTCACGTACACTGACTTATTACAATAAATTCAACACCCTGTATCTCATAAACGACAACACCTATCACACATGTTTATATGAACTTTTCGTCTTAAAATTGAGTAACGAAGCGCCCCATATAATATTTTAGATTACTTAAGAAACACCCTGTATATTAAGTTATTGTAAAGATCAACAGGATATAGTTTTTTCCTGGTTTTTCTATATCATTGCACAGTAATACTGATCTTAGAGGGAAGTACATCCAGGATAATCCCTTAGGGCTAATAACATCTAGGCTTTTTTAATACTGTACCTACCTGGGAGGGTAAAGGGCACCATGTCACAAAACTCTTACTTTTCAGGAGAGCGGTTTGAAAATATTTTCTCAATATAAAATGTTATAACTTATCATTGGTATTCATTATTAAATTGATATTTTTATATTTGATATTTCAACTTATTGTCCTTTTAAACTAATGGGTTTAAAACAAAAATACACCATTTAACTAGTTTAAAATATTTTTTTTAAAATTTGTTGGACCTGGTGCTTTTTACCTCTGAGAAAGTAGTAGGTTGTTAGAAATAAAAAGGACATCTGTGAATGTTTTCTATTTTAATACGTTGTAGTACTTAACTAGTTAATAATAAACAGAGTATTTACAAAATAGTGCCAACTAATCAGAGTCTTATTCCGGGTACATAGAAGCGTTTTTGCTTCTTGGCAGATTTTTGAAGTAGTCATCGCACACAGATGGGAGCAAGGGCAGTAGTAGTGCTATCAGATCATTGTATTTCGCTACATTTATTGGTAGTCTCTTCCTTGATACTAGTTGAAGAGTTTCTGGGAAAGGTATTTCCTGTCCTCTACGGGATCGCAAATAATTTACATCTGAGAAATCTTCTTCTACTTTTAAACATCATCAATTTTCAAGTTTTTAATTTTAAGATAGTAAATATACAATGACCCGTAGAAAAAATTGTTTCATATAAAATTTGCTATAAATGAAGGTATCTACAATTATATAAAAAAAATTTTTTTTTGTAATAATTTTTTAATGAATTATCACCGATTTTCCACATAAAACTCTCCTAAAAAGTCGTTTTTTTTACTAATTCTTTCTACTAAACATTGAGAAATTAAACAATTAAATTATTAAACATTATGTACTTAAAATATGATGGTTTAATCTAAAAAATTTATTTGAAACTTTTTTTTGTAACTAGATTTTCCGAAAAGATACATACGAATTTCCAAATGCTACCGTTGAAATAAGCGAATTCTCGAAGTTTCATTTATAATTTTAATTAGTATTTATGACGACGAATATATTTCATTTATAAGGTATTGTTGTTGATCAATATGTTCAGAATATCCCGTGCTTTTTTATTATTAAATTGGTTTTTCATGAAAATTCTAGCGATTTTCTACGTAAACCTTCTTTGACTATTATATATTTTTGCAATTTTTTGAATCAAAAAATTATAAAAATTAAAAATAAAATTATTCCATGAGATAAGAATTAAGGACCATGATACTACTACACGTCAACTCGTCTGCTTCTATAGAGTAAGAGCATGCGCGCTGGCCCACAGCGCGACGGCGCGGAGAAGCAGCTGCCAGCGGCTTTCTCACCTGCTTTTTCACCTTCATTCGTACTCCCTTCTCTTTCGTACCTGACGCATAGGTGTGTTAATATGTATCGCGATCGCTTCTCTATACAATTATTATCAAGCTGGCAAAAATCTGAATAATCTTGTAAGCACTAAAAACAGTTATGCTAGATTTTCTAAAAGACGTCTGATTTTAGCACTTATTATAAATAAATGTCTATTATTTAAAAAATTTGATATTAAAAGAAAAACTGTATAATAGTTTTGAAAGTATATACTTCAAAGTATTTACAGATAAAGTTTCATTGAAGTATATTAATTTGGAAAAAAGATATAATTAAATAAAAAAAAACGATTGAAATTAAGCATGTAAAAAACAGAGATTTTTAAAAAGCATTTGTTTAAAAATTTAAACATTTTTCGCTTTGTTTTTGTGATAATAATTTTCAATGATCATTTGAAATGTTAAATTTAAAAGGAATTATCGCTGCGACAATAATTAATTAAATAGGAAATATAATTGTTTATTGACGTTTTTCTGCTCGTTTTTTTTATAAATAAATGGATTTTACAGTTAGAAAATTTACTTTTTTAAACTTGAAAGTAATTTTTTTTGAAAGTTGACGTCTTTCTCTACATTTTATATTACTTTTTCTGTTTTTTCAGTGCATCACAACCTTTAAATTATTAACTTTTAAATCGAGCCTTCAATAAATTCGGCTCACGGGACGTTCGCGCGCACCCACGAATCGACTTCCGCTGAAATAATTATATCTCGTACATTTTTCAATTTACAGAAAAACTTTTCAGACAAATTTTGTAGATAATTGCATCAGCTACAAATTTTAATTAAAACTTTTTTCCATATAGTTATTATTTAAACAATTAGAGTGAAAAAACAAAAACAAAATTTTTCTCCCGAGAATTTTCCGGAAAATTGCATACCTATTTTCGTAAAGAATTTTTCATATTAAGTACAACCCTTTTAAATACTCGAATGTGAAATTTCAAGATTTTTGTCTTTTTAGTGAAGCTATATGTGTACTTTGGCCACGCTAATAAAGCACTATAACTAGAGTAATCTGTCTTCGGCGGTTGGTTTTCCTGATTTCTTGGAAGACAACTGGCAAACAAATGGTTGTGTACCACTCAAAATTGACTTCTCTGCGTTTTTCTAGTGGTACGGTTGCGACCTGTTCAGTTTTTCCGAAAAAACAGGCTACCATTTACTTGTAAGTGCTTCGTATGCGAACAACTTGTGTTGGACTGGGCTCATCTTGAAACACCCACACTGTCGATTGCTGTTTACTTTGTGATAGTTTAATTTTTGATATAATTAAGAGATTATCTGATTTTTTTTATATCTGTGTCTTACTCATTTTACCCAATCTATCTCAGTATATATAAAATAAAATCTAAATAAATGTTATTACTTTAAAATTACTATATACTATATAAAGTATGTTGTAGTAATATTACAAGGATGTGCAATAGTTAAAATTTTATAATTTTCATTAAATTGATTGTACTAACCCTTACTTTTTGGAAGTCCATCTTATTAAGGTTAATAAAAAACTCTTCGTTTTAACAAAACTTCCAATATTTATTTAAAAACAACCAGATAAGTCAAATTATGTAAAACACCTACTTGAACATCCAACCTCACTCTTTCACACCAATGACAGCCAAATACTACACATTTGTAATAAAAAACAAAATTTAGATTTCCTTGAAGAACCTGAAATAAAAAGACATCTAGCAGATCCACAATTTAAAGTTGTTAATGAACAAATAAATCTGGGAAGTTCTCCACTTTTAAAGTGTTTGCTTTGATTGAGTCTTCATTTTATACATAGATAAGACGTAATTGTAACACAAATATATTAAGTTATTGTAAAGATCAGCATGATATAGTTTTTTCCTGGTTTTTCTATATCATTGCACAGTTATACTGATCTTAGAGGGAAATACATCCAGGATAATCCCTTAGGGCTAATAACATCTAGGCTTTAATATTGTTATGTCTTATTACTTCCATACTTGGTCTAGCCTTATAACTACCTAATAAACATCAGGTACCTAGCTACAAAAATAAATAGTAACTTCAATATGTCAATCTGACGATGCTAGTTGTCTAGCGAAACGGCTGTCATTGAGTCTTTTAAAAAAGCAGTTTTTAAATAAATATTGGAAGTTTTGTTAAAACGAAGAGTTTTTTATTATCCTTTATAATTTTCATTGATATTTTTTATAAAAAGTAAGAAATGAAAAGTGATTTTATGATTGCTGGAGTTAAGTGTGATTAGTTAAAAAAATCTCGAAATTTGAACACGTGTGAAGTATAAAGTTTGCCAGGAAGATGCTCACAATCTGGCCAAATACATAAAGTCTAGTGAATTACGGAAGGGTTAACGCCACGTGAACTTGCCTAACGGTTGCGGTTTTCTTAAAGTGTTTTAAATTGCACGTTATACCCGCACATGTTCATTTCGAAGGACTCTAACGACATATCTCCCTAGTTAAAGATCTGCAAATTACTGCGACCTAACATACATTAAAAAAGTATTAGGTACCGTAAATGACGGAATAAATTAAAATTAAAAAGTTAGTTTGGACAAAAAATTTTCGTCATATAAATAAAGAAACAAGGTGTTTACCAAATACACAAATGTTCAGGTCAGCAATTTATTACGACATATGTTTCTTATTGTTGTTTCTGTGCGTTGTGGTTTTGGTAAGTAGTTTTAGTCGAATTCTTGATATACAGAAAACTTAATATTGTAGAACAGAAAAAAAGGAAATAAATTAAAAGAAAATGTCAATGAATTGTTGACAGAATTATTACAACATTTTTTATTAAGTACACTGTAGCATGTAACATGTACGGAAGACGCCGAATAATTTTACAGGTAAATTTAAGATTAATGAGTGTCATTCATATTTTGCAAAATATTTAGATCAGTTAAGACGGACAATTAATTAGATTCTGAAACTGCTTAATGGAAAGTAATATATTACAGTTGGAATACAGTGACGGTATTTTGTACATTTAACTCTGGATGCCAATACAGTGTAACTTTATGTTGGTTTACTGTAATAATTTAAAAGCGACAAAGTCAATCTTGTATTTTTTCAGTAATTATATTATTATTATTTTAATACTTTACTTCTTTTGAAAAAACAGTTTTTATCTGGTTTTTATTTATGTTTTATTAACAATGGAGATCTTAGATTTGGATTGTTTCCAGAAACAACACTGCACCTTTTTTTAAAACGCAATTTTATCGGGTTATGTTTTAAGAACGAGAATCCGCCGCAAAAAAAGGTAAAAAAAAGAAAAACCAGTACCAGGATGTCCCAGGTGCAGTCACCTGTCTACTTATAGACATAATTTTAAGCGCAGGACTTGCGTTCACATTACAACCAGCAACTGCAAAATAATCTCATCAGAATAGGTAATGTTCAAATATCTCTCATTGAATTATAAATAGATTAAGGGATTTTGAATTCGAATGCCTGTTACTGTTCCATTGGTAACCAGAGCGCATCGTTTATGTCTTTGTAAGGTTTGCTTAGAAAGATGATCGAGCTAATATAATATTTAAATATTAATTAAAATTTTCAGTATATCCGATAAATGTAATCTAGTTTATAGAAGGGTATGTAAACGATTTACTTAATGTAAGATAAGAGCAACCCAAATTTATGGATATGGCTCCATTAAGATTAAAACGACATAGCATTAACAGTTTCGTAGAGATGTAACAGGTCGGCAGAAAAGTCCCCGGTCTACCACAGTAAAACACAATATTTTGACAAAATTCATTTTTTTTATTCAACATAGTTGCCTTCAAGGGCGATACAGCGATTATAGCGACCTTCCAACTTTTCGATACCATTTTTGTAGTACTCCTTCGGTTTGTCCTCAAAATAGGCTTCAGTTTCGGCGATTACCTCAGTATCAGAGCCAAATTTTTTTCCCGCGAGTATTCTCCTCAGGTCAGAGAAAAGGAAAAAGTCGCTGGGGGCTAGATCTGGAGAATACGGTGGGTGAGGAAGCAATTCGAAGCCCAATTCATGCAATTTTGCCATCGTTTTCGATGATTTGTGACACGATGCATTGTCTTGAGGAAACAACACTTTTTCTTCTTCATATGGGGCCGTTTTTTCGCGATTTCGGTCTTCAATCGCTCCAATAATGCACAGTAATAGTCGCTGTTGATTGTTTTTCCCTTTTCCAAATAGTCGATTAACAATATACCGTGTGTATCCTAAAAAACTGAGGCCATAACTTTGCCAGCTGACTGTTGAGTCTTTCCACGCTTTGGTGGCGGTTCACCGGCCGCAGTCCACTCAGCTGACTGTCGATTGGACTCAGGCATGTAGTGATGGAGCCAAGTTTCATCCATAGTCACATATCGACGCAAAAAATCGGGTTTATTACGACTTAACAGCTGCAAACACTGCTCAAAATCATCAATTCGTTGCTGATTTTGGTCGATTGTGAGCACGCGCGGCACCCATTTCGCACAGAGCATCCGCATACCCAAATATTCGTGAACGATATGTCCAACACGTTCCTTAGATATCTTTAGAGTGTCAGCTATCTCGATCATATTCACTTTACGGTCACTCAAAATCATTTTGTGGATTTTTTTGATATTTTCGTCGGTAACCACCTCTTTTGGGCGTCCACTGCGTTCACCGTCTTCGGTGCTCATTTCACCACGCTTGAATTTTGCGTACCAGTCAATGATTGTTGATTTTCCTGGCGCAGAGTCTGGAAACTCATTATCAAGCCAAGCTTTTGCTTCAACTGTATTTTTTCTTTTCAAATAACAATATTTAATAAGCACACGAATTTTTTTTTTCCATCTTTTTGAAAATAACAAAAGTTGCTTCACTAAAAATGTAATACCTCACAAACTAATAGTCCGACAGCTGTCAAATTTTTACACGAATCTTTTGAAGGTTGATACTATCTAAAAATGAAACGGATTTAATTCTAGTGTCGTCATCTATAGGTCAGACCGGGGACTTTTCAGCCGACCTGTTAGATAAGGTAATCAGAAAATATATATTTTGAGAAAACGACTATAATTTAATTATCCTAAAGTACTTAATAGACTTTTTTTAATCTGTTAAATTTTACCAAATTCGTTGGATTTGTTGAGTGGTCACTGGTTCTTTAAATAATTAAATATAATTTTACATACCCTGCCAAGTCTCGACGTAAATTACTGATACCCTGGTGTTTAATGTTCTAAAATAAAGATCGGCAATATTAGCCACTTGGATGGAATCGTGTACCACATCGCTTCTAGTGCTTCCGTTCCTTTTGTCGAACATCGCTTTATCTATTACTAATGCCGTCTCGATGTATTTGGTGGCTTCGCGAACATCTCTCTTCACTCTGTAAATAAAATACAGATATTGTCAAATAATATTATTTTGTAAGAATTATTATTAAACGATAAATAATATTAAATGGTTACGCTATGTCCCATAACTTAACACCTGGTGTAACGACAAACTAATTTATGGTTTTCCGAGGGAAAAGTTACACAAATTGTTTGGAGAGTTTCAATTAATGAGAGGCTTGTTTTTTTTTGCACGTTGTTAGTCTTTTTCACACGAATTTTCAGTAAATTGTGTGATACATAGGTGTATTTACGTATACTGGATAACTTTGTATAAAACATTGACGTACGTATCTAGAAAAAGTTTACGTTAAAAATTTAATTTGTTTGGTTAAGAGTATCAAAAATAATAAAAATTAATCAATTAAGCGAAGGAAAATCTAAAGTCAATGGAACGGATTTTTTATTATTGATCAGATAGGAAACTGCCATCAACTTCTTTAATTTAAATGGGACACCCTATATATTTTTACAGATTTTAAAAGAGCTTGTTAGTTTGAATTCATACATACTGAGTTTAGTGTAAAAAAATTTGTAAAAACGAGGAATATAGCACTTTAACCAACCTCCTTTGAGTTTTTTGCATTAGAGCAAAAAACTATTTAGATAAACTAATTGATGTTGTTTGTATGCATAGTAATAAATAAAAAAGTACTGTTTAGTACGTCTTTTGTTCTTCAAGTGTCAAATTCTAATTGACGGAAATAAATTGCACAATTTAGAATGGTTCAATTAAGTGAAAAAGAGCGTATTGAAATTTTAATGATGATCGGTTATGGTGATCGTGTTAGAACTCATGAAGAAGTGTGTCATATTTTTAATAATTTGCATCCGGAGAGGAATCCTATATCACGCTCAACAGTAACTAAAACATTACAACGTTTTAATACTACTGGGATGGTAAAAAATTTGCTAAAACCTGGAAGACCGCGGACTGCAACGAACGAAACTGTTAAACAAAATATTGCAATCGATTTAGAAGAATCACCTCAAACTTCCACCACAAATTTGGCACTAAACCATGGTATCAGTCGACGTTCTGTAGGAAAGATACTAAAAAGTGAAAAGTATCATCCGTATAAGAAGAATTGTCATACCATGATTTTGACCGACGGCTGGAATTTGTGTAATGTCGACGAAAATTTTGCTTCTAGCATAGTTTTTTCCGATGGGGCTACTTTTTGTTTAAATGGAACAGTTAATCGCCATAACTCAAGGTATTGGTCAAATGTGAATCATCATTGGATTCATGAAGCACATACCCAGCATCCACAGAAGTTACATGTTTGGATGGGAATTGTCGAAAATAAGCTTATAGGCCTATATTTTATCGACGGAAACTTGAATGGTGACAAGTATTTGGATCTACTAAATAACGAAATTATTCCTGCACTTCAACAGAATGGGCAACTACCACAAAATATTTGGTTTCAACAAGATGGAGCACCTCCCCACTATGATAGACGGGTTAGGGATTTTCTGGATGCGAATTTTCCAAATCGATGGATTGGACGTAGAGGATTCATAGAGTGGCCTGCTCGTTCTCCGGATCTTAGCCCGTTAGATTTTTTTCTTTGGGGTTATCTAACATCACGTGTTTACTTTAGACGACCACAGGAATTGAGACAAAGAATTATTGATGAATGTGAACTAATACGTGGAGAAGTCTTTAAAAAAGTGACTCAAGAATTTGTTAATAGGATGGCATATTGTCAGCAAGTAAACGGCGAGCATTTTGAACATTTGAAGTACCAATTTTGTTTCTCATTATTCTAAAATAATGAAATGTACATCTATTGTACTACTAACATTGAATTATTCCCCGTTTTTACAAATTTGTTTACATTAAACTCAGTATGTATGAATAACAAGCTCTATCAAAATCTGTAAAAATATATAGGGTGATATGCTATCATTAAAGCGACTATGTGGTTGACAATCTTCTACAGTCGAATATTTCTTTCATGTATTAAATAGTTTTTTTAATAATTCTCCATGTTTTTAAATAATAAAAATAAATTTTAAGTCCAGAGCTTGAAATTAAATACAAATTTTTTCTTCATAGATTTTTAAGGTTTTTAAATAAAAAAATCTATTTTTTCGGATTAGCCTAAAACAGCCATTTAAGGCTGGGCATTGGCAGTGTATTTAATATAGGCAAACGCGACGTCCTTTCAAAGAGCTTTTAGCAAAAACTATAAGGCAATGAAAATTGAAAAAAATCAGTAGTATACTAGATATATAAAGTTATTCAATAAAGAATTTTGAAGCTTGAGAGTACAAGGAATCATCCAGAAAAACTTCCCGAAATATGTCTATTTTTACATTTCATAAAATGATTAATATCTCACTTAAACGTGATATGATTTTAAAAATATTTCTTCTTTGAATAGATGGTATATCTACTCATAAGTCAGTGTTTTTAAAAATTACAATAAATTCGTTTTTTTCCTTAAAAGCTCTTTGAAAGTAATTTTTAAGAAATCAGAAATGGTGCCATTTTTTTACAAATTTAGGCAACTCTTTTATCACATATAAAAGGATCTTAAAAAATTATTCCTAAATTAGTGTGAGCATTGTCTAATGGAGGGCGTTGTGATAGAACATCTATTAAATCTTGTTTATCAGGTCCGCATTAGGAATTTAGCAAATCTTTATTTAATTTAATATACTTACTATAATATTAATACTAATATACAGCGTGTCCAAGGATGGGGTATCCTAAAGGTGAAAAATGTTTAAATACCTATTAGTTTTAGTGAAAAATGTCATTCTTGATAAAAAGTTTTGCTTGTTCTGAAACCCCATAAAATAAAACAAAATTCAAGTTTATCAAAATCCGTCTGATTTTATAGCCGGTTTTATTTATGAAAACTGTATGAATTTTTGCACTAAGTTCGAAAATAATGTATTAATCTAGTGAGTGACTTTTATAAACCAATTAGTTTGTTGCTGTTACTTCAAGTTAGTTGTCAGTTTGACATTTTGTAAAAAGCGTAGACGGAAGGCTTTTAGAGAAATTGATATATTTTTAGTTTTATTTTAAAAAAATAAATGATTCAAGTTCTGAAGAGCTACCAAGCGATATTGAAGAGGCAGCTGGTAATGCTCTATTATCAGTAATTCCCAACAAGTCAAAGTCAGTTTACGAATTCGTCGGGAATTAATTTGAATAATTGCAATAATTGTGTTATCAATATTTATAATAATTAATTAATTTATAATTTATGTTTTTAACTTGTATTATAACAGTTGCCGCTTTTTTGTGAGCGGTCGTAAATCATCGGTACAATAGCAGAAATACGTTATACGAGGGTCAATGGGGTATGTTTATTCGAAAGTGTGTCTACGAGGGTTAAGCGTGGGGTGTTTTGATCACATTCATTATTTATATTTTTGTATTATCTTTTATTGCGATTATTACATATAATATTCTAATAACAACAATGAAGAAACTTTTCGTTGTAATAACTAACATTAATTACCTGATTGCTTAAATTGGGACAGGTAAAAGGGTAAAATACTTAAAAAGGGAATTCAGAGAAAAGACACAATGTTTAAGGCTCTTTATTTGCTTATCTTGAAATATGTTGATTTCATGTACAATAGTTTATCTCTGTTAAAATAGTTAATAGTTAAGATTATTTTGATTGAAAAAGTGAAAGTTTCCATTTATTTTAACATTTGGTAAACATGTTGCAAACCTTGTAAGGGTTTATCTTTGTAGTAAGAATAAGGGTACTCGAACACAATAATAAAACTCAGGTAGACTTGCTTACTCTATTCTAAAATAAAGTAACAATTTTCGTGCAATAAAACCTTCAATTATTTCATAAAAACTAATGATATCGACATCCATAATCTCAAACTCTTACTATTATCATTGTTTTCAATTATTACATATTTTGCAAAATTTTATATTTCGGATGTTATTTTTTTAAAGGTTGATCTTTTATTTGTCGGTTTACAAATTTGATTGTATAGTATAATCGAACTCTTGTAAACAATGAAAGTAAATAATCTTTATTGCCATATGGGAGGGAGAATTCTGCATTGGAAAAATCTTTAAAAAATATGTTTCCTATACCATCCTGTATACAATAATTATTAAAATTCAAAGCAAGCATATTCTCTAATCTACGTGCATTTCCTTTCTCTGATATCAAGTTCCTATAATCCGTTGATCAATTTTTATAATAGGAGAAATATTTTCGTAAGTTTTTTCCTGAAAACTTTCAATATTTTTCAATGACTTTCCATGTTATATTAACCAAAATATCGCCACTATCGCGTCCATAGAATATATCTTAGAATATCTTTGGACGATGTTTTTACTATTGGAGTTTTACTGGAGTCCTTTACTAGATTTTTGGATTAATAAGTAAAAAAAACATAAAAAGGTCGAATATTAGTTCTTAGTGGATCTATTAATCGTGTAATTTTTTTAATCCATTTAAAAGGTAAAACTTAGTTCCTTTTAATTTTTTAAAATGAACTGGTAGTTACTGCTGCTACACATTTATTTTAGGTTTACGCATCATTTTCTTAAATTTCTTTACTAAAAAACTTGTTAATCGAATTTTTGACCATTTTAGTTTTTCCAGTTCGTTACTTTAAATTTTTGGAACCAATTTCAGTTTTTTTATGAATATGTATAGGTAATGGTAACCGAATATATTTAAACACTTAAGATTTTTAAAATAATCTGCTCAACTGCTTTTTGCTAAATTTTAATTTTTGTTTTCTTCTTTTTTCCCTTTTAAAGAGCTTTTCAATATATTGCCATATATGAATATGTATATCGTGAGTTTTTAATGACCATCCGGTATGTAGTATAAATATTTTCCTTCGCTGTTCGGTCCTTACCTACTCGTTATTGCTTAGTTAAGATAAACAAATGATAACATTTTACACTTGAAAAAACTTGAATGATTGCCTTTTTAAAAATAATACCCCAATAAATATTCTATTTATAATTTTGATTTGAGAAAAAAACATATATAAATAAAAATATTGTGTAAAATCTATAAATTAATATCGTTTAATGTAAATACAAATAGCCAATTCATATTCAACAGAATCAAACATGTTTGTTTTAAAATTAATCCAGCCCTGAAATTTCTAAAGGAAACTGATATACTCCAAGAATAAATGTAATATTATTTCGTTTATCGCGTAGGGTCATTGCAAGAGGCAGCACCTCTCGGGTATACTTATTCGCTCTCTTTTTAGGGACGTTTTCTCACTCCCAATGCCCAGCCTTAAAACGATACCCTCATTACCATAAAAACAACCAAAAAATGTTTTAGCAAGTGTTTTATGGGATGTTTTGTATAGTAATTTGTTAAGGAGATGAATGTTAAATTTTCCACCAACAATTAGCGATAGCATAATTCATAAAAACAACCATTTTACCGGACTAAACGGATTAAAATAATATGAAACTGAAAAAGTGCGGTGTTACCTTAAATTTTGCGGAAAAAATCCCGAATGCGGATTCACTCGCCATTCCATACTACCGGAATTGGCACATCCCTTACTCGCTTTGGTCCGGGCTTCAAAAATCACGTGAGGATGTTTCTGCTGAAAAAAAAGAAAAGCTGTGCAGTGATTTCTGTTATCAGCATTAATAAATAAAAATGTGAAACTTGTGAATACACAGAGAGCCGTGTTTTTTTTCGAATCCAATGTCAATGTAGAAGATAAAAACTAAAAAATGACGATAAAAATAATTTATATTAATCTAGATGTGAATGAGTTTTTTTTTGCTTTTATAATGCATAAAATAATAAAGATATGCGTTCAATTTATTCTACATAATTAAAACTAATTTTTATAAATAATTTTCCAGCTTTAATTACAATAGGAAAATTAGCAATACCTGAAAACTATAAAAATCATAAGTTTATTTAATTTTCAACAATAACATTTACTTTAACAAAGTATTATTTATTACCTACAGGAAATTGGAATAAAATGTCTGCACTGAGAACATGAAGTTTTGGTTTTCTTAAAAACTACGAAATTCCAAGACATTATAAAAAAATATACGAAAAGTTTAAATATAATAATCTACAAAAAACCAAAATTAAAATCCCAAAATTAACAAATCCACACCATCCAATCGACTGTCATACGTACAGTCGGCTTTAGAATAGCATATACATGTTAAATGTGAATTTCGTTTACCTACCGAAGGTATAAAAACGCCCTTCTTCAATAACATAGGAATGGCAAATTTTAAAACGCCTACATTAAATGGTTTTTGGGGATTAAGTTTATTTACAAGGGACAGAGGGACAGGCAATTTGTCAATAAAATACCTTATGCTGCAAACATTAGAGATGTGGGCGTGGACAACTGTTTAACTGATTTCAAATTTATTATTATTTAAAACCGTGATTGGTTATACGCAATAAATAGGCCGTCCTTAAAATTAAGGCCGTCCTTAAAATTAATTCATTGTAAGCGATTTGAATGTGAAAATGTAAATGGTATTCTGAAGCCGATAGTACATATCTTGTTTAACGTCGACTCAGTTAAACTCTGTTATTGTGTACGTTTTGTGATTATTGTTATGTTGGTATCTATAAGCAAGGAATTGCCAGATTTCAAATTTAGACATTATGTAAGGGTATCTTTGTTTAACTTGAAGTTGTGTTTTGTGTTATTGTTTAGCGTGTCAGGTGTTATAAAAATGGAACATTCTACTTTAAAAGCAAAGAGAACGGCAAACTTTACTTATGTTAAAGTAATAATTTACAATTAAATATTCAATTTTTTTTTTAAAGAGAGTATTGTCAAGAACTTCAAGCCAACACAATTTAAAAATTAAAATATTTATTACAGTAGTCCATAAAAATAATTAATAATTTCAAGTCTTCTAATATTATTCACGTTCCTGTCTCTAATTCATATAGCAGCTTCTTCTTCATTATTTATGAGAGGAACAGGCTCGTTTAACAGTTTTCCTAAATTATGTAATACAGCAGTTGTTATAACGATCCCTTCAACTTTCCTTTGCTGCATGCGTATCCAAAATGATAATATTGGAAATCTTCCAAATCCCAAATGTCTGCTCTATTCAATTCCAAATTCTTATATGGGATTCATTGTAGAGGTTTTCTGCAGGAGTTAATACATATAAGTTTTGACTGCATAGCTACTATCCCCTATCAATAAATTATCGTTAAAGTCTCCACGTTCGAATTTCACTCTAAGTAAAGTTTAAAAAAATTGTTGAATCATGTGATGACCCAGGCCAACGGCATACTACATATTGAAATAGCAATCAGTCTCGCAAGGTTTTTATGACATTAAAATCTTGTAAGCTATCCATATCTCAAATGTGGGTTGAAACACAAAAGGTTCAAAGGAAACTCAAAGTCTATCCCACAACTGTTTTATTTATTGTTGCAACTAGTTTCGGTCCTATAGGAGCATCATCAGGCTGAAATAGTTACAAAATAATAGAAAGAGGATCTTAAAAGTACCTACTATATCAAGTTAAAAATTCAATACACTTCCATACAAATTGATAACAATAATGAACTGATAATACAGATAATAGGGAAAGTTACAATCAAATGTCAAACAATAATGGCAATTTAGTATTAGACGAGGTTTTTGTGAATTGTTTTTTGACTTGGTCTCATCCTGTTAGTATTAATTATAAATTTATAGATATTTTTGAAAATTTATCATTTTCTAACTCTTAAAATGTTTTAATGTAGACTCAATTTTAACAATGTTAACTTTATTATATTATTTCAGTTTACTTAATTGTTTGAACAATAATTTGTATTTTCATATTTGTATACCTAACTATGCTTCAAAATGAATTGGTTCCTACTTTAAGGATTTTATTCCCCGATAATGTGGATCCCAATTTATTTGACCAACAGATGTGGTTTCAAAAAGACGGGACACTACCACATTTTGCTCAAATTGTACGGACCTATCTCAACGAAGTGTTTCCGAATAGGTGGATTGGAAGAAGGGGCCCAATTGAGTGGCCAGCAAGATCACCCGATCTCACCCCATTAGATTTTTTTTATGGGGATATTTAAAAAGTAAGATTTATACTACTAAAACTAATGACATAGCCGAGCTTCAGCAAAGAATCAGAGACGAAATTATTCAAATAACGCCGGAAGTATTACAAAATGTTAGGAATAGTTTTTATGATCGATTGGAATATTGTCAGCAACAAAATGGAGGGCATTTTGAACATTTATTGCATTAAAGTAGTATTAAAAAACATTTCGGTATTTTATTTTTTTCTAACACATTACTTGTAAAAAAACAAAAAAAAAACCTACTTGTATTTGCAATTGAAAAAGCTTTAAAATAAAAAAAAGATCAACCTACCCTTTCATTAAAAAAAAGTTGGGGGTCGCTACAACCCCTAATAAAATTAAGAAAATAAACAAACCTCTTTATTTTATGCCCCATAGAAAATAAAAGTTGACGTGTTTCAGGAATTTTGCGACAAACCTTTATTTATTAAATTACAGAATTTGTTCCAGTTAAACTTTCCACTCTGTATGTACACTCTCTTTTTATTACCTTAATTATACAAATCAACATAGTACGTAAGACAAATATCTTTCTATGTAATTAATATGATTTTTTTTTTAAATAAACATAACTATTAATTCATTAATAAACTTAATATTTCAAATTATCTTTATTGAAACTGAAGCAGTTAACGAGTAAACTATTCAAGTGTTATGTTGTTGTCAGATGTAATTTATTTCACATAAGTTAATTACTTTACAGTAAATAGTAGCATGAACATTCACTGGATTAATATTTAATTTAATTATTGTTTTATATAACTTTACATCTGTTGTGGTTACATGAACGAGCCTACAGCCGTTTTATTTATTAACAAATTGATAATAAAATTATCTCAATATTTAGTTGTAACGTAACATTAAAAATTTTAGATGCATTTTTATAATGGTCTTGAATATGAGACCTGTAGTGCAAAATAAGTTTTTGCGTTTTATAACTGCTTTTAAAAGGCATTGTAAAATATAACATTAAATCTCCGATATTTCGAAATATTCTTGGTATTTTTTAATAACTGGATGAGAGTTATAAGCTATGGGATGTCTACCCTCTGTCCATTTCCTTGTAAAATCAACTCCAGAACTTCAAGGTTTGTCATGAAATTAGCTAAAAAAGTTTGGATAACTCAAGAAATCAAAAAGTTTTATAATCTTTTGCATTTTATTAGCATAAAATTTAAGTGTATTAACTTTTTATATACTTTACTATGGACTCATACAGAGTTTGATATATTAGATATAGATGTCAGGGATTATGTGAAAGAAGGAGGTAACGACAATTTTTATAGATTATCTAACAAACAAATATTTCAAAAAAACTTAATTTATACACTGAGCACTATCTTTACAACCAATATTTGGTTGATAAGCAGGCCATAACATCTGACATACAAGGTGTAGGTGTAGGATGCAAGGTATTATAGCGAAACAGCTGTAATTAAATTTTAAAGCGAATTTTTTGAATAAATAGTGGAAGTTTAGTTTAACTTTTCAGTTATTTATTGTTGTTAGTTTATTTAAAAGTTTTGTATTAATTTTTAAAATTGTTTGGTGACCCCACTGTATAATAAATGACAATTAAACAGAAACTTGCAATCAGACATCAACATTACAAACACATTCTCATATTTATGGTGTTCAATTTGTTAGCCAAGTTGTTATGTTTCGAGCCGGAGATTGGCATTTTAATTGATAATAGCGTAGTCAAAAATTTTAATAATTTCGCAATCGTGACCGGTCGTAGCTGGTGCTGGACCCTCTTTCGGATTAAGTTTGTCTAATTTCCGTCAGTAATACCGATTTGGAGTTTCGCCGAGTTACAGAAATCAATGTAGAGAAGGGTCTGTCAGATTATCACGATTGCTGGATTTGTGAGTTGATTTCTTTTACGTTTTGATGCATTTAATTACATCGTTTAAAAATCAATAAAGTTTGTTGCAAAATTGATAACCTACAACCTTACCTTTAAAGATAATTAATATTATGACAAAGTATACAGTGTGTAAAAGCCAAATGGAATAAATTCATTATTTCGGTTACTGTACATATTTATAAAAAATCCCGAAACACGTCAAATTTTAATTATAACTTGACATTCTTTAACGTGAAAATGCAACCCCTACCTTCAACCCCCTTAGAATGACAGGTACAACCCCCAATTTTTTAAATGGGAAGTATAGGCTTGTGATATATCATTTGGAAGGTCTCTTCATTCTCTATGCAAAAATGTTATTGTTTTTAAATTTAATGCAAAAATTAACATCATGTTGTTACCGAAATTTGCTAAAATATTCTCGAAACTTATTACAATATACTTAAAACTTATTTCCCGTTTAGGTCCTGATAATTAGAAAGTGAACAAAAACCATAGCAATGTGGTTTTTAGATGGTAACCATTAAAAACCTTTAAAGAATTGCCGTGGCAACGCTATTTTAACAAGCAGTAGTAAATTGTTTTATTTAAGTTGTCTTTGTTGTAATTTAAGTATAAAGTTTGTTCAGTTCAATTCTGAAAAATGGTTAGATTAACGGAAATGCATAAAATAACAGTTTTACAAATGATTGGTTACGGAGATAACATCCGAACACAACAGGAAGTAACTCGCCTATTTCATGAGAAATTTCCTAATTTATCGCCTATATCCCAAGGAACAATAAGTAAAATACAAAAGCGAGTTTGGTAATGTAAGGCAGATAAAAAAAGCAGCTGCCAATGCACTGAGTGATGAACTCAAATTAGATGTGTTGCTTGAGTTTCAGGAAAACCCACATACATCGAGTAGACAGGCATCCACTACATTCAATGCTAGCCATACATCGATAGCAAACATATTAAAAGAAAATAAATTGCATCCGTATAAGATGATACCTACTCAGGAGCTCATGGAAGACGATTTTGATAGGAGTACTTTTTTGTGAGCAAATGATGGACATGTTGGATAACAATATTATCCAATTAGAAGACGTTATGTTTTCTGATGAGTGTACTTTTTTACTTAACGGTCATGCTAATCGGCAAAATTGCCGCTACTGGTCTACGGAAAATCCTCACTGGATGAGAGAAGAACACACTCAATACCCTCAAAAGGTTTGGGCAGGGATTGTAGGGAACAATATCATTGGTCCCTTTTTTATTGAGGGCAACTTGAATGGCAACAATTATTTGGCACTACTTCAAAATGATGTCATTCCAACGTTGGCAAATTTATATACTGATCCAGGTAACCCTCAAGTTCCAGCGAATACGATATGGTTTCAGCAGGATGGAGCACCACCACATTACCAACTTAGTGTCCGGCAGTACCTAGATACAATATTTCCCATTCGGTGGATAGGGAGGCGAGGATCGATTGAATTGCCAGCGCGATCACCTGATCTTACATTATTAGATTTCTTTTTATGGGGATATGTGAAGAGCCATGTGTACAAAACTAAACCTTCTGATTTAAATGACTTAATATAACGAATAACGCTTGCGATTATGTCGATCACGCCTGATATGTTAAATAATGTTAGAAGACAGTTTTATTTGAGATTAGGATGTTGCCAAGGCGTTCGCGGAGAACATTTTGAACATCTACTTCATTAACATTCGTAGTTCTTTTTCGTTTTCTACATTTTATTACGTTTTGCATTACATTTTAGTTTTTGATTGTATTGTAGCGAATTTCGGTAACAATGTGATATTAATTTTTTTTGTGTTAATTTTTGCATTAAATTTAAAAACAATAACATTTTTTAATAGAGAATGAAGATACCTTTCAAATGATATATCACAAGCCTATACTTCCCATTTAAAAAATTGGGGGTTGTACCTGTCATTCTAAGGGGGTTGAAGGTAGGGGTTGCATTTTCACGTTAAAGAATGTCAAGTTATAATTTAAATTTGACTTGCTATAATGTTTTCTGTCATTTCTTAGTTTTTAAATGACAAATGAGTATTGAGTGACCAATAATATTAGACCTTCATGAAGCACAATAATTGTAATTTAGATAAAAATAACTGTTACTCTGATTTTGATATGAAACAATCTACAATATCAACATTTATCTGCAGTTCATTTAAGGATCCATTCTGACTTCCCACCGGTAAGCCTATTGAAATATTGAATATAACCCTTAGTAGCACCCCACTAGACATTCTGTGACAGCAACCTTCCCAAACAATACTCGTCACTTACGGACGCGTCCCAAGGTACAGTCCTTCGTGAATTTTCCTTTGATGTATGCAAATTTAGTCCTTTAGTTCACTGGAATTATGTTGTTCAGTTTAGTTAATTTATTTTTGCAACTTCATTCGATTTGTAGAGACACGAAATAAAAATCCTTTTTTATCCACGTTTTTATTTATAAGTAATAAAAATGTCTAAAGAAAACAGATATTGAATTTTAAATTTGCCAACATATTTCAAATAATAACAAAAAGCAAAAATAGAATAAAACTTATGGTACTAACCCTTACTGTGTGAAAGTTTATCTTATTCTATAAATAGTGAAAGTTAATTCAACCTTTTAGTTGTTTATTGTTCTGAAAAATAGAATAATTAAATTGATTGTACTAACCCTTACTTTTTGGAAGTCCATCTTATTAAGAATAACAAACTGTAACTTAAATGTCAATCTAATCAGCAAAACGGCCGTCATTGAGGTTAAGAAAGCAATTTTTTAAATAAATAAAAAAAAATTTTGCTAAAACGAAGAGTTTTTTATTATTCCAAATTAATTATTTTGGTTACTGTACATATTTATAGAAAATCCCGAAACACATCAAATTTAAATTATAAAATGAGTTTCTTTGAAGTGAAAATTTGATCTCTACCCAATTTTTTAAATGAAAAGTATGAGCTTGTGATATATTGTTTAAAAGGACTCTTCATTCTCTATCCAAAAATATTATTTTTTTAAATTCATTGCAAAAATTCACTAAACAAATATGTGATATACAATATTAAATTGTTCATAACGTAAAAAATATGAATGTCAATGCCATGCAAAAAATAACCTAGAAGAAATAAATTTGAAGTTTTTTGTATCTGGTCACAGTTTCTCTAAGTGCGACCAGAATTTTGGGGTAATTCATAAAGCGAAAAAATACCATGAAAATATTTTCATTCCTGAAGATTGGGTGAATATTATAAAGGATGCTAAGAAAAAAAACCCTAAATTCTGCATACATAAAATGAAGAGAGAGGATTTTTTGATATAGTAAACAGGAAGAAGGCACTAACAGGAGAAAAAGTGGTATGGTTGAAAATATCATGGATGCAACTCCGAAAAAAAGAACCTAGAAAGATGTACTTCAAATACAGTATCCGCCAAAATAAACAATACCGAAATTAATTTTTAATTTCTGTAATGTAAGTGTTCAAAATGTATGGCTCGTTGCACCATCTTGTTGGAACCATTGTGTGCGAAACTGCAGATTTCGTGCACGGCAAAAATTATTTAGATCTCTCGCAAAAGGTATAATAATTTTCTCTCTATAAAGTTCTTGGTTGACAGTAAGTGGATTCTGATTATCATCTTCAACGAAATAAGGACCAATCATTCCATTACCAGATACCGCGCACCAAACGGTAACTCGAAGACTGTGGAGTGGTTTCTCTACAATGACATCAGGACGTTTAAATTCAAGGAATCTGGTTGTTTGTCGATTAATATAGCCGCTAAGATGAACGTGTCTCTCGTCTGAAAACCATATGTTTTTCAAAAATTCGGGATCTTCGTAAATTAAACTCAACATGCAACCACAGTAAATTTCTCTTGCACGTTTGTCTGCAGCATTTAGTCGTTGTCCAACTTGAATACGGTATGGGTAACCACCAATTGATTTGAACATGCGACGTAAGGACGTTTCACTAATGTTGAGTTTACATGCAGTTCTTACAAGACTTCTTTGAGGTGATTGCACAACTTGGTTAAAAACACGTCCTTCATTTTCGTTAGTGCATACTAAAGAACCTTTACGTTGACACAATACATTACCAGTGCGACGAAATTTTTCAACAACAGCTAACATCCCACGAGTAGCTAGGAATTATCTGCCCACGACCATAGAACCCGCTTGTGCTGGTAAGGCTAAATACTTCAGGAGGTCATCAGGTAATCTGAAGGCACCGTTTATGACTCTCTTACGCGCAGCCATTCATCCATTGCCATGGTAGCTAGCGACGAGGATTACGAATTATTTTATTAAAGTTTACTTTTCCAGGTTTTTTTCACGGTTGGCTCCGGACGCAGTAGCTACCGCTAATCCATTCACACAACAGAGTTAGTTGGTCATGAGGCTCTTACAACTCAAAAAGCCTGAGTCCCTTCACAGGCCATGACTCCTTAAGACACCCTATTAACTACTGGGACGCGCCGTGTCGGGTGGAAACATCCCTCTTCTTGGGATAAGCAGCATAGTAACCATTTATTTTTTGATTATTATTATTATCAATAGACTTTTTTTTTAAACCAAGATGTGTTACATTTTTAAGTATTCTCTTCAAAATTTGTTATAGGTAGGTCGTGGGAGATTGGGATATCTTGCAGCAAATAAAGCCCATATTCTTTTAATAACTCTGCCACATTCCCCCCGCCCCAATGTATTAAAAGTAAGATTACATAATCTGTCTATTAATCAAACGAAGTAAACCATCCATAACTCAAATGCGACTCATGGAATAACCAAATGAAGAAGTCAATGTTACAGAATTTTATTGATGTAAATAATTGTTTAGCTACTAGTTTCAGCCTATCAGAAAGGCCATCATCAAGCTATAAAAACAGTTATGTTGTGTAGATACAAGCACAGCACAACATCAGCTTAAGGCAAGCAGCAGACGCCCCATGGTATATAAGAAATATACAACTATAAAGGGAACTAGACCAGGAGAAGACAAAAGAAATCATGAAAGACAGAGCCAGAAGAAGATTTGAAGAACTCAGGACACACCCGAACACAGCCATCCTAGAGGGATGCATTCTGGAAGGGACGGGTTTGGTTAGAGTGTGTGTACATATTTGAGGTAAAAAACCAAATTTAGATTTCCTTGAAAAATTCGAAATAAAAATACATCTAGCAGATCAATGAACAAAAAAAATCTTGGAAGTTCCTCACTATTAAACTGTTTACTTTAATTGAATCTTCATTTTATACACAGATAAGACGTAAATGTAACACAAATATATTAATTTATTGTTAAGATCAGCTTAATCAACTGAATCAATGTCAAACAAAATGTAACTTCAATATAGCAATCTGTCTATTGTATTTTATATGTCTGTGATTATGCCAACAGAGGCATCATATACTCCACTACCTCTGCAAAATCAGGAGGATGGCGTTATAAAACGAAACTTTCTTCCTTGATTGACCAGTAAATTTTTTTTTATATTTCTGTTAACTACACTTTTAATGTTATTATTAAATGTAATATTTTTCGTTTTCAGCTGAAAAAGCTAGTTCTTTTATATTTTTAAAACCTAGCGTTTAATTTAGTATTTAAAAAAAAATAAGCTGTATTAAAACTTCATAATTTTTATGTTAATTAAACGATACAAATCAGTTAATTAAATTTGTATCGGCCCTTCTACCAATAGTAATACTTCGAATGGTTTTTTGCTTTATTCAAATACTGAGAACAATACTTTGGACCGACCTCTGGCGCCCGTTTCTGTAATTAGAGCCAGATGGGTACAATAGGATGTGATCTAGAGTCCTCAGGAATTTGTGTAAAAACAAATAGTCCAGCATCCTTTGTGGCGAATAATTACGAACACTAAACTGATGACCATTCAGAATTCAAATGTCAAATGCATTGTCTGAATTCGGGTCTCGATCTCATGGTTTTTGTTCTTCACCCGATTCTATTGCTCTAATTTCCATATGTGGGTTTTCCAGATTAAATTAGAATACTTTTTAACGAAAGGAAATCTTAATTGTTAATTTTCTAAAAATTACTATTTTAAATGAAAAATAATTATTTATTATGCAGTGTGGAAAAGCCAAATGGAATAGATATATTATTTCGGTCAAATTTGAAATTTCGGTCACTCAAACCCCTTTGAGTGACAGTTGTAACTCCAAACTTTTTAAATAGGAAGTTTGGGCTTGTGATATATAGTTTGAAAGGTTTCTTCATTATCTTTCCCAAAATGTTATTGGTTTTAAATTTATTGAAAAAATTAACATAAAAAAAATCATCTTATGATTCAAATTCGCTACTAATTTTTTCCCATTTTCCTCTTTATAATAAGACAGTACCCAAGCAAAAACCATATCAGTTTCCTATTTTAACATCAATTAAAAAAATCTTTTAAAAAACTCTTATAGCAATTTTGCTAGAAACGCCTCAGCAAATTGGTTTGTATTAACTATAACTTGTCAATATTATAATTGAGTGGCTCAGAACAAGAGCTGCCTAAGCCTATCCAACATTTTTCGAGTTCGGATATATTAAGGATTAAAATTCATTAGTAAGAACAATAAATAACTGAACAGTTAAACTAAACTTCCACTATTTATTCGAAAAATTCGCTTTAAAATTCAATTACAGCTGTTTCGCTATAACTAGCATCGTCAGATTGACATATTAAAATTACATTTTGTTTGTTTGTAACTAGGTACTTGATGTTGATAAGGAGGTAAGGCTAGACCAAGTAAGGAAGTTATAAGACATAACAATATTAAAGCCTAGATGTTACAATAATGTCTTATCTGTGTATAAAATTAAGACTCAATCAAAGTAAACAGTTTAATAGTGGAGAACTTCCAAGATTTATTTGTTCATTAACTACTTCAAACTGTTGATCTGCTAGATGTCTTTTAATTTTAAGTTCTTCTAGAAAATCTAAATTTTGTTTTTTATCACAAATGTGTAGTATATGAATGTCATTGGTGTGTATAAGTGAGTTTGGATGTTCCAGTAGGTGTTTTGCATAGTTCGACTTATCTGGTTGTTATAATCTATATGCTCTTAAGTGTTCATTAAATCTTACTTCAAAATTTCTTTGTGTTTGACCTATATATACTGCATTACATTTTGTAAACACCAGATTTTTTTAATTTTGGTAATTTTTTTCACATTTAACAATTTTGTTCCAATACTATTTTGTGTTTTAAATGATATTAATGCTGATGTTGCCGAAGATATAATTTTTGAAATTGCATTGGAAATATTTCCACATTAGAGTAAATTCGAACGCTCATCAGAATCTAGAATACTTGTGACGTATTGCTTGTCATGTTGCCAGCAAAATGAGGTAACCATACTATATTCTACAGACCGTGAAGCTAGACCAGGCGCCAGAGTACTGCGTTTCAGAATCAGTTGCCAAATTGTAATGCAACCTATATCAATCGTAAATAAAAATGGGTGAAACAACAACAACCAAACGAAGCTACTAAATATTCACACACTAATATTATGACATAAAGTTTGAAGAAAAAAAAATACTAAACACATTTCGTTAATCGTCAATCTGACGATGCTAATGAGCGAAACGGCCGTCATTGTAATTTAAAACATAATTTTTCAAATAAACTCGGAAGTTGCGGATGCTGCAAATGCAATACGCATATACGCAGACGGCTCAAAAACCAAGGAAGGATCAGGATGTGGAGTCTACTCCAGATCACTTAGCCTAAGGATTAAATGGGGTATGGGAAAAAATACCAGCGTGTTTCAAACAGAACTGGCTGGTATCTCAATCGCCGCAAAAGAGCTAACCAGAAAAGAAATTTCTGACAAAAACATAATCTGCACTGATAGTAGACAAGCCCTACTAACCTTGAATAGACAACGTATTATCTCAGGGTTAGCACTAGAGTGCCACCAAGATTTAGCTAACGCCTCGGTAGATAATAATATCGTACTAAGGTGGGTGAAAGGGCACGACAGGAGCAAAGGCAACCGTATTGCTGACTCTCTGGCCAGGATGGCGGCTGGACTGAAAATTTTGGGACCAGGCGACACCCATGGTTTGACGACTTCGACAATTGCGGAACTAGCCAAACGTTACACCCGTACTCAATCCCTTAAGAGATGGGATGTAACCAAAGGATGCAGTTTTGCCAGGACTTCCCTGGGCGACCCTGAGAAGCTGGATACGAATAAATATTTGGCGATGACCAGGAAGAACCTACGTTTAACAGTGGGATTTTTGACTGGACACTGTCAACCAAGGAAACATCTCCATATTATGGGGCTAGAGGACATACCTCTATGCAGGAGGTGTGAACAGGAAGATGAAACTGTCCTGGTGACCTGTCTTCCTTCCTGGATAAGGCAGGATGGACAATGTCCTAGGAGGGCGACTCCTTGGGAGGATGTACAATGGGCCATATTGTGGCCTAAGTGCTGTGGGTCTATGCTCACCCTTCCTACTCTACAGATACAGAGATGCTAATCAGCGAAACGGCCGTCATTGTAATTTAAAACATAATTTTTCAAATAAAACGAAGAGTTTTGTATTTTTCTTCAGTATTCGGTAACATGAGTTACCGAAATTGTTATCGTGGTATTTTATTATATAAATGAACAATTTATTTTTAATTTTTTTCGCAATTTATGTTTTGTTGCAACGAAAAATTAACAATGTTTCGGTTGATTTTTTCGCCGATAAATTCATTGGGTGTATAAAAGCTATTTAATAAAAAACAATTTAACCAACATGTTTACCAACATGGTTTTATAGCTTATCTCCAATACTGCACGTTAAAATGTGTTGTGATATATACTTGAAACAGCATTTATATGACTCGGAAAAGTATTTATACATAATATTGTTCACTGCAACAATAGTCCAACTATTCGAGTGGATTTTAACAAAAATTAATATCATTTTCTCTACATACAGTTTCAAATAAACACTTGAAGTTATTGAAACATTATGCAAAATATTTGTTCCCCTATGTATTCGTTGTTTTAGTCCAAACGGCGACTGCAGGCAAAGGGTGGTCGACGAGAATAGGTACAAAAATATATTTTTTTTATAATTCACTCAACGGAGTGTGGAAATGAAATCTCTTTCCACACTCGTTTAGTTATTTTTTGTGTCACAGTTGATAATTGTGTGCATTTTATTAGACAATTTTGAAATTAACTAAGATTCTTTTTAGTTTATTGCAGTTAAAAGGCCAATATCATTTACTGTGAAAAATACTATACAACGACAATTTTCTCATTACTTTAGCTTTTAACATTTGACTTTTTTAAAACCAAATATCTTCATTTTTAAAATATACATAATAATTAATTTTACTTGCAATTATAACGTAACTCAGATCTACAATTTGTTAATATTCTCATTTTCAACCCCTTGTAACTCTGGTATTTGTTTTTGTTAGATTTCCTCTTTACTGTTTTATTGTACCGAAAATTATTAAAATTTGGAAATGTTTTTGATTATGTTATAATTTTCAATCTGTTCACTCTGAAACCTTTTCAATATTGCAGTTTTTACATTTTATTTGTTGCCAATACTATTTGTTTCACCGCTTTGTCTAGGCGACACATATTCTCAATTCTAGTTATTTTATGTTTTAAACATTGAATTAAATTTAATTTTAAATGTGACTTTTATATAATTTTTGATTGGTATAAAAATTTTATCTTCGTAATTATGTTTTATCATTGTATCACTTTTACAATCGTTTTTTATTTTCTTGAATACTAATTCTGATTTAGTTTTTAACGAAACAAGTTGCGCCATTTCAAGTAGCTACAACAAAAGTCTAGGGTTTGACTTAGATCTATATTGAATATTCTCTGTAGAATTAAAAGAGGTTCAACAATACATACAATTTCGAACTTTCACTTTCCTATTGTTAAAGTTAAAGCTCAACAAGTTTTAGTTTTTGTAATAAAAAAATAGTAAGTATATTAAAATCTATAGTACTGACCGAGAGATCTCCTCCATAAAACGGATGAATAACGAAAGTTTCGTTGCCCACGTGTATAACTCCACTGACACCGTTGCAAGTGTGGAAAGCCGCTGTAGCACCCGGATAGTCCTGCACAGTTCCATGGTAGTAGCAATGTTCAATATCCTGCAAAGAAAATACTCTTAATTTTTGATTTTATGCAAAAAAGTCTGTAATTCAATCGTGTTAATATATAACAATCAATCAATCAATCAATCTTGTTTACTAACATCGAAATTAATAAAAACAATGAAAAAACAATGAAAAATATTGTAAACAGAATCATTAAGTCTTTTTACTAAATAAAATAAAAAAGGTTTTTTAACTGAACAAAATAAGCAAAAACGTTATTGCGTTTTAACCTAAAATACAGTGTGTAAAAGCCAAATGAAATAAATTCATTTTTTCGGTTACTGTACATATTTATAAAAAAATTCCGAAACACGTGAAAATGCAACCCCTACCTATAACCCCCTTAGAATGACAGATACAACCACCAATTTTTTAAATGGGAAGTATAGGCTTGTGATATATCATTTGAAAGGTCTCTTCATTCTCTATTCAAAAATGTTATTGTTTTTAAATTTAATGCAAAAATTAACATGAAAAAAAATAATATCATGTTGTTACCGAAATTCGCTACAATACAATCAAAAACAAAAATTTAATGCAAAACGTAATAAAATGTAGAACACGAAAAAGAACTATGAATGTTAATGAAGTAGATGTTCAAAATGTTCTCCGCGAACGTCTTGGCAACATCCTAATCTCAAATAAAACTGTCTTCTAACATTATTTAACATATCAGGCGTGATCGACCTAATCGCAAGCGTTATTCGTTATATTAAGTCATTTAAATCAGAAGGTTTAGTTTTGTACACATGGCTCTTCACATATCCCCATAAAAAGAAATCTAATAATGTAAGATCAGGTGATCGCCCTGGCCATTCAATCGATCCTCGCCTCCCTATCCACCGATTGGGAAATATTGTATCGAGGTACTGCCGGACATTAAGTTGGTAATGTGGTGGTGCTCCATCCTGCTGAAACCATATCGTATTCGCTGGAACTTAAGGGTTACCTGGATCAGGATATAAATTTGCCAACGTTGGAATGACATCATTTTGAAGTAGTGCAAAAAATTGTTGCCATTCAAGTTGCCCTCAATAAAAAAGGGACCAATGATATTGTTCCCTACAATCCCTGCCCAAACATTAACCTTTTGAGGGTATTGAGTGTGTTCTTCTCTCATCCAGTGAGGATTTTCCGTGGACCAGTAGCGGCTATTTTGCCGATTAGCATGACCGTTAAGTAAAAAAGTACACTCATCAGAAAACATAACGTCTTCTAATTGGATAATATTGTTATCCAACATGTCCATCATTTGCTCACAAAAAAAAGTTCTCCTATCAAAATCGTCTTCCATGAGCCTGTCTACTTGATGTATGTGGGTTTTCCTGAAACTCAAGCAACACACCTAATTTGAGTTCATTACTCAGTGCATTGACAGCTGCTTTTTTATCTGCTTTACATGACCAAACTCGCCAAACTGCTTTTCTATTTTACTTATTGTTCCTTGTGATATAGGCGGTAAATTAAGAAATTTCTCATGAAATAGGCGAGTTACTTCCTGTTGTGTTCGGATGTTATCTCCGTAACCAATCATTTGTAAAACTGTTATTTTATGCATTTCCGTTAATCTAACCATTTTTCAGAATTGAATTGAACAAACTTTATACTTAAATTACAACAATGACAACTTAAATAAAACAATTTACTACTGCTTGTTAAAATAGCGTTACTACGGAAATTCTTTAAAGTTTTTTAATGGTTACCATCTAAAAACCACATTGCTATGGTTTTTGTTCACTTTCTCATTATCAAGACCTAAACGGGAAATAGAAATTATAAGAAATTATTTCTTGTATTGTTATCTTTCGATTACAGTAACCTTTGATCTGTTGGTTTGCAAATGAACGGTAGGATGGCGCTTTTGCGACTTTATCATAGAATCGTGGATTCACGGTTTATGTATTGGAGTAAAAGAATCATACTGCATCTTGCTCTGCGGGATGAGAAGAACTGCTTACTTCGTACTGATGAGACACAATAATGTCGAAACCAGTCTACGAGTAGTGTTCTTCCCGCTGATTTACAAATCGATAGAGATGGTTTTAAGTATTGACTAAGTCGGTCGCCATCACGTTTTCTATTGGAATGTAATTCAATGTCGGTTGGGGCATATAGCCCAGGAAGTAGTTGTTTTTTCATAGAAAACGGTCAAGCTTGGTATAGAAACGGTTAAGTTCATTTACCCTGGGTGAATATGTATAAGTATTATCAGTTGGCGTGTAATTTCTTGAGAAAAAGATTGCAAAATCATCTACTATATCCTTTGGATCATTTAATTGGTGGTTGTCATCGATGTTCATATTAAAAGATATCGTTGAGAGATCTCCCTTTATGAAATTTATAAAAGAACAGACTATTTTCGATTTGCTTTAATATTTTCTTCGGAACATCTCGCATAATTGTATTATATTAATTTAGTCTTGTTTTTAATGTCACTTCTTAATTGACTATATATTAAATAATAGTACGTTTAAATTATATAAATTTGTATTGACTAATATAGAAAAATATTTTTGTATGAATAACCTATATTTTGACTAATAAATTATTTTATCACAATAACCTAATTTAATCATTCATAGTCCAAAAACCAGTGTAGTCTCTTAATGAATCAGTCCACAATCCCATAGGTATTGTTTTTCATTTTAAAGGTTCCACTTTTTAAAAATCTATAGCCATTATATAACATTTTTTTCTTTTTATCACCTCAGCTTCTCAACCCAATAGGTCTCTATGACACTCGAGTAAATCCCGATTTAGCATCGTGGGCTCCCCTACTATAATAATTAATAGTGAAATAACCAAGAACCAAAAAATTGTGTAGAAATATGTTTATCGTCAGATATTTTTAAAATTACGTTACAAAATACTTTAAGTTAAAATAGACAAGGAAACATTTTTAAGTTTTATGATTGTTATTTTAAAGACTGTTTTTACGTATCAAAGAAGAAGAGGTTGTTTTGAAGTAAACGTGGTTAATATTTAATTTACATGTTAATTTTACTATTAAAAAAGCTAATGAAACTCTTTGTTGTCAGTTTCATCGGTGCAGAAACTGTGTATTAGTAAAACGAAATTAAAAATCCTTTTTAACAACGCTAAAAGTAAAAATAATGGACAAAAAGTAAAACAATATAAAAGAATGGTAAATTTTCCTGATACAAGAGTTGAAAATTTGATGTTCGCGACAATATTTATGAAATACTTAAAAAAAAGAATTATATTTCTTAGGATTTAATTAAAAAAAATAAAACTCGGGAAAGTTATGAAACACGTTGAATTTTAGTTCAAAAATAATTATTGTGTTGAAAATGCTTTGTGGAAAAGAACCGGTAGAATTTGGAAGCAAATGATATTTAAAAAAATTATAATAAATTTTTGGTAAAAAATGGGGACAAAATAATCATTTTTCTGAAAAATACCTCACAAAAAATTAAAGGAAGACAGAACGAAATTAATTTAAGTATAGATGTAGGAAAAAATTATGGTTTTAGTTACAAAACTTTTCTACTATGCATTTAGTTGCTGCAATTTGATGCAAAACGCTTTGTTGCATAGTGTAATACGGTAGTTGCATGCAATTTCAGAACATGCGCAACGAATTGCATGAAATAGAACATGTTCTATTTTTTGCAACAGGCTGCTTGCAATTCTAGTCATTTTTTGGTGACTTTTGGTTTGACTGTCAATGTATATGTCGATCATAAACTTCAAATGTCAGTAGCAACTTGAAATTAACCGCTTTCCAGTAACGGCGGAGATTTTTTGTTCAGATCAAAAGTTGGTTAAGTATAAAGCAAGACGTATTGTTCTGAGTTTAAATACTTAAGAAAACATACCACAATTCAGCAGGGACCAGACAAGCCTTTTAATTACTCTATATGAGAATTATCCTTGCTTGTACGTGGTGGCAAGCCCCGATACAAAAAAAATAAAAGAAATGAAGCAATTAGTGAAATCACAACTTCCATACAAGAGATTACAGGTGTAAACTTCACTGAAGACGAGGTACGGAAGAAGATCCATGTTCTCAGAACGCAATTTCTAAAAGAGGTTTCGAATAATATCAAAAAATGTTTGGCAAGTGGAATGGCTGAAGAGTCCCTTTATAAAAGCCATTTGTGGTGTTTCGAATAGCTGAAGTTTTTACGGGAACTCTCTACTCTCTACGTCTTCTCCAAGTTCTTTATAGACCAGACAAAGATTACCTTTTTCCACTTAGACAAAGATTACCTTTTTCCACTTTTTCCACTTTCCTCTAGCCATGGTCTCACCCACCATCTTCGCTTCTTTCTTTACTTTCTTTTATTATTCATATAAATTTATTTATTTATTTATTTATTAGCTACAGCTGCAGAAATAAAATAGACTTTTTCCTTCTTTCCTTTTTCGCTTTCATCTTTCGTGATGATATTTAACTTCATAACATGAACTTAACCTTTCCCTAACCTCAATCAACAAACTGCTTCATCTTTATCTCTTTATGGACTTGTGTAAGTTGACATTCAGAGAAGATTTCTGTCAATTGTCAACCTTCAGCTTTAAAAACTGCATGTGAAAATTGCACAGTGTAAATCCCACCCTTTCCGGCAATTTCTTGCGCCACTATTTGAAGCAATAAGTTGCAGCAACTAATTGCATAATACGCGCTTAATATAGCTATCTGTCAAAATTAAAATTTGTCAGAAAATACAAATATTTATTATAATTTGTGTTATAAAAAGAAAGACTATTTACCGGGTGTTTAGTACGTAGCAATAGACAAAATAGTTGAATATTAAATTAAAAGTTTAGAATATTACAATATTTACTAAGTGACTGGTTTAAATGATTTTAGTTTAATAAAATTTTTCATCTTTTATGATTTAATGTGAATCTTTATGTTTAACCATATAGGTATATTAAAACTGGCTATATACAGTGCGTCCATAAAGTAACGCATAAATTCATTATTTGCTGAATGAACAATAAAATTAGATTGATTGTACTAACCCTTACTTTTTGGAAGTCCATCTTATTAAGAATAATAAAAAACTCTTCGTTTTAACAAAACTTCCACTATTTACTAAAAAAATTTGCATCGTCAAACCACTTTCGTGTAATGACGTCATCATCATGTTTTTCAAATGGAACCCCCCCCCTTTTTTTCAATTTGGTTCAGCCAATAATGAATTTATGCGTTATTTTATGGATGCACTGTATAAACAAAATGTTTAGTATTAGCTTAGCCTGCCAACGGCAAGTTAATAGATTTCTATATATTCGTAAATAAAAAATTAAAATCAATTCACGTATTTACTTATTTTAAGTAATTTTTAATTTTTATACTTAATTACTACACGATACTACTACCTTAACGACAGCGAAAACCTTCAAGCATTTCCTGTAACTCATTCTATTACCATAAATGTTTTCTTCAAGATATTTAAAAAACAATAACCATATTAACCAGATTTTTTAGAAAACAGACTAATTTATTTGATTAATCTTTATTATGGGACAATCTCAACAAATTTCCAAATTAAGCGTAAACATCTATGAATTTTAAAGAGAAGTTAATTTGGGAAATTGGCAATAAGCTTCATACAATTTTAATGAAACAACCTTCCTTGGGGCCATCTTCAAAAACCTTTCATAAAACAACAAATGGGTTAATTAAAAGGGTCAAGGACGGCATTCGACCACTCAGCGCTTGTTAATAACAAACACCGAGGAACAGATAAAACCTTTCGAACTTTTTATTAAATTATATATTCCCCAACATAAAGCATGTCAAATAGTAACTATCCCCAAAACAAAAATATAAAGTTGTAGATCTTTCCTGGATAACGAGGGACTGGAAAAGGTTATTCGTTTTAAGAGCTCAAACAGTTTAAGGGGAAATCTCCTTTTGATACATTAAATACCACTTAGTAAAAGGAGGTGCCCTATTTGGTTTAAAGTTTACTTAGGACTCGCCGTTTATAGTCTTGTTCTATGTCTAATTTAGACTTGATTTTAGAATGCAATTGTTTAGTTTTTATATAATAACAAAAAAATGTTTTAGGTCGTAAGTATTTTCATTTAAATCATCCAAATGTGTGTTTCTTAAAGTTTGTGTAGCTTAAAAGAGGATGCTTTTCATCACTGAAAGTTGAATTTAGTTGTTGTAGTGTGCTGTAACATAGCCAGTATTTTCCGTTTAAAGATAGGCGCATATTGAGCAAGTTAATAAAATTAAATGTAGTCGGATCGATAGATAATTTATTACGTTTATCTATTTGGAAACATACTATAACGTAACGAGGACTTTCAACAGCAGCACTTGTTTTCACCGCCCAAATCTCTCGTTTTGATTCTTTAGTAAGGGCTGGTAATTAGTTTAATTCCCATTTTTTGAACGGAATAAATGTAGGTAGATCTTTCTTGATGGGCTCCATTAATTGAATTTTAATTTCATCTAGATTATAACATGTTACGCACCAAAATTCTGTGATAGATACACGTGACCATCACCATCGATTTTTAGATTTTCTTTTATTTCCAACAAAATTTCGTAAAGCGCAAAAAATGCATCTGCTTGATATATAATAAATTCTACCACATCATTATTATTGAAGGATTTGATGTAGGATGTGAAAGATCTGTATTCCTCTACGAATACTCTCATCAAATTTCGGTTTCTTGTATAAATCAAAATTCAAAAAAAATAGTATTTAGATAAGTAATTTTATAAAATTTATTGAAGTAACACTTACTCTGTGGAAGTCCATCTTTCTAAGAAAATAAAACAATTTAAGTTACGATGTTAGTTTATCGAAATAGCTGTCATTGAGTTAAAAAACTAATTTTTAGTAGAAAATTGTTTCTACCTGCACCCAAGGTAAAAAAACTTAATAGTTTCTATACCAAGCTTGACAGTTTTCTATGAAAAAACAACTACTTCCTGGGCTATATGCCCCAATGAACATTGTCTCCCATAGAAAACATTGTCTTTTCATAGAAAACGGTCAAGCTTGGTATGGAAACCATTTCTTTACCTTATGTGCAGGTAGAAACAATTTTCTACTTTTCATTTATTTATTAAAACTTTTAAAATAATATGTGGTCACGATGTTTTTCTTTTATTTAAATTAACGTTTCTGGACTGCTGAGGTCATTGACACAGTTACAGTATTTTATGCAATATAGTTGTGATATTCAATAATTATTAAATAAAACATGTTTGTTACGATTTATATCTTTTAGGTAGGATAGCATTGTATTTACTACACTAAATTTCAAGACATCACTGATTGGTTTTGTTATATCGTACACTGCTCAACAATTGAAGTAGATATTACAAAAATCTGTTAGTTTCTTCTGTCATTGATTAAAAATAAATCAAAATTCGATAAAATAAGTTCATCTTCATTCTTTCACGCTACAATATACCCAAAAAAATTAAATAAACAATTTTTTTATGAAAAAAAAAACAGTTACAATATAACAGAAAAAATTGAAAAATGTTAAATTATTTATTGCGCAGGACATAAAGTCCTTTGACGTAAATTAATATCGTGTAAATGATAAAAATTTCAAAATGATTGCATTGCTTTAAAGCCCTTTTACCTTTAATAATGTGTGAATGCACCCCGATGTATTACGCATTCTCCAACGCGCCTAGGCATGCTTCTGATCAGGTGGTCAATGTCCTCCTGTGGTATCTCATTCCAGGCAACCACCAACTCCTCTCGAAGTTCTTCTAGAATTGCAAATTGAGTAATCTCCTACCCATTATATCCCACAAGTGCTCAATTGGGGATAAGTCAGGAGATCTCGGTGGCAAAGGTAACAATGTGACATCATTATGTTGAAAGAAGTTTATTGTGACTCTTGCGACATGTGGTCGGCCATTATCTTGTTGGAAAGTTGGGTTTGCCAGGGTGTCAGGATAGGGTAAAAGATGGGGTTCTAAAACTTCTTGGATATAACGCTGCGTGTTCATGTTACCTCTGATGAAGATTAATGGTGATCTCGAACTATAAGCTATAGCACCTCAAACCATAACTCCAACAGTTTGATGAACATGCCTTTCAACAAAAAACCGTGCATTTCTTCTTTCACTACGTCGTCTTCTAACCCTCGCTCGATCATCGTGCATGCCTAAACAAAATCGAGACTCGTCACTAAAGACAATACTGTTCCATTTCTGATCCCAGAGTAACCGTTCTCTGCACCACTCAAGGCGATTACGTCGGTGTTCTGGAGTTAAAGGGAGGACCCAGTGTGGTCGGTATGAAAACAGGCCAAAACGTCTTATTCATCGGTAAACACTTCGCATGCCAATAGGTCTTCCGTGTTCTGCAAACCATTCATTTGCAATGGACCTGGTAGTGGAGAAACGGTCCCCTAAGGCCAATAATCTTGGGCGGCGATCTTCACGGTCTGTTGTTCTACGGGGGCGTCCAGAGCCCCTTGCTCTTTGTGTACGTCCTTCTCGAAGCCATACCTGACAACACCTAACCAATATTGCAATATTGCGAATGTCAGGTGGAGTACAGGACATCTCGTTCTCTTCTATCGACATATTCTTCAGTCACAGTCACAAAAAACTACCTTAAAGCCGGCCGTAAAATGACTCGCAGTTTGGTGAGGTGACGCAGTGTGAGTCACGGCGAGGTTTTGAGGGAGTTAGCTGCTAACGAGGTAACCTCGCGATCGCAGTTATACACTTGCGTGTGCTTTTAATATAACGCAGTTGATTGAAGGTTCACAATGGAAATAGCTACAACACCGTGAAACAAGAAACTGCGTTCCGCAGGATCACGTTAGACAAAAACTGCGTCACGTCACACTGCTGCTATGTATACACGGTGGAATTTATTTATTAGGTTCACAAAATGTCGCCGTGACTCACACTGCGTCACCTCACCAAACTGCGAGTCATTTTGCGCCCGGCCTAAAACCCACGAATTTCACTTTGTACGGTTTTGCCGTCAATTGTGTGATTTTGTTTGTTTGAATTTTTGGTTATGTCACCGTAGTAACTGAAAGCTGTTGCCAACGTAATAATGGGGAAAATATAAAAATCCCAACATGTCCGGTCCTCATTCCAGTGTTTAAAAGTTCTTGTCAATTTTACCCACAGCTGAGAACCAATCAAAGATCTCCTTTAGGTTATCGATGAGTAAAATGAAAATTTACAGTGGGGTTTTCACATCAATAAAGTTTGCATTACGCTAAATGATCGTAGATAAAAAAAATTACAAAATATACTTTAAGTTAGTTTTTATTATTAAAAACTCATTAGTTTTGAATAAGTTTTTCTCAAAAACACACATTCTACGAACTTGATTTACTACAAATGTCTACTACCTTTCAACGAGAAACTAAAACAAAATTTAATTACGTACCTACTTCGTATTTTCGCTGAAATTTCCAAAAGGCAAATAGACATGAAAAGAGAAATCGTAAACGACAAAAAATCTCGAAGAGTCGTCTGTTTAGCTGTTAGGCTAAGTATAGCCGTAAAGTAAATTAAATTGGAGATACAATTTCACTAGTAGATACTTTAAGTGCAAAGCGAAAAACGTTTAGATTCTACCTAATAGAAAATGTTCTCTTTTACAAAACTAACAGAGTGGAATTTCGTGAGATTTTATTATTATTTATAGGTTTCCTAAACGTCTACTATGATTATTTTATTTGAAAACTTTTCTTGCAGACAAGAGTTTTTACTTAAATACTTAAAATTTTCATAGAATACTTGCACTGGAATCGAAGGAACACCAGAAATTTTAATATCCCGTTCTCTGAAAACAGAATATGTAAAGATCATATTGATTATAATAGGACGCTGCAAATTAATTTTTTAATTGCAGTCTGTTGTTGCACTGCTTTATCGTTGGTTATCCCAACATGATAATTGGCCGATTTCTAATTTCATCACGCGCATTGCATTAATAAACGACACGTGTGGCTGCATTTTTAATAGATGGGATGTACGTAACAACCTTTCGACAGGATGAATTACCACTAACGGGATACATCAATACACTGATCCAATATTTTATATTGATGATGGGCTTATAGAGTAAGAAACTCCGGAATCATTAGGATTTAATATCATACCACTTAAGTTGCACTGCAAGATCTAGAGGTTTCAAAGAAATGAATAAAAATGACCGATAATAACGAATCACAAATGCAATTATTTTGTCGTATAGAGACCATTTGTTTTGATACTTCCAATTGATGGTATCGCGTTGTGTTCATGTTCAAAATTTCCTTGAGACGCTCTGGACTTGGCATAAATCACATTTGTATAGAATACGCAATAACGACTTGTTGCAGTATTTTAAAGTAAAAATTCTTGTATGAACAAACTTATTAAGAGGAGAAAAACCTTTTTATCTGACAACTGACTTTTTTTTTGTTACTCTATGTAATTTATAAGAAACAAATATACACTGTGTAAAAGCCAAATGGAATAAATTCATTATTTCGGTTACTGTACATATTTATAAAAAATCCCGAAACACGTCAAATTTAAATTATAACTTGACATTCTTTAACGTGAAAATGCAACCCCTACCTTCAACCCCCTTAGAATGACAGGTACAACCCACAATTTTTTAAATGGGAAGTATTGGCTTGTTTAATATCATTTGAAAGGTCTCTTCATTCTCTATTCAAAAATGTTATTGTTTTTAAATTTGATGCAAAAATTAACATAAAAAAAATTAAAATCATGTTGTTACCGAAATTCGCTAAAATATACTCGAAACTTATTACAATATACTTAAAACTTATTTCCCGTTTAGGTCTTGATAATTAGAAAGTGAACAAAAACCATAGCAATGTGGTTTTTAGATGGTAACCATTAAAAAACTTTAAAGAATTTCCGTGGCAACGCTATTTTAACAAACAGTAGTAAATTGTTTTATTTAAGTTGTCATTGTTGTAATTTAAGTATAAAGTTTGTTCAATTCAATTCTGAAAAATGGTTAGATTAACGGAAATGCATAAGATAACAGTTTTACAAATGATTGGTTACGGAGATAACATCCGAACACAACAGGAAGTAACTCGCCTATTTCATGAGAAATTTCCTAATTTACCGCCTATATCCCAAGGAACAATAAGTAAAATAGAAAAGCAGTTTCGCGAGTTTGGTCATGTAAGGCAGATAAAAAAAGCTGCTGTCAATGCACTGATGAACTCAAATTAGATGTGTTGCTTGAGTTTCAGGAAAACCCACATATATCGAGTAGGCAGGCATCCACTACATTCAATGCTAGCCATACATCGATAGCAAACATATTAAAAGAAAATAAATTGCATCCGTATAAGATGATACCTACTCAGGAGCTTATGGAAGACGATTTTGATAGGAGAACTTTTTTTGTGAGCAAATGATGGACATGTTGGATAACAATATTATCCAATTAGAAGACGTTATGTTTTCTGATGAGTGTACTTTTTTACTTAACGGTCATGCTAATCGGCAAAATTGCCGCTACTGGTCCACGGAAAATCCTCACTGGATGAGAGAAGAACACACTCAATACCCTCAAAAGGTTAATGTTTGGGTAGGGATTGTAGGGAACAATATCATTGGTCCCTTTTTTATTGAGGGCAACTTGAATGTCAACAATTATTTGGCACTACTTTAAAATGATGTCATTCCAACGTTGGCAAATTTATATCCTGATCCAGGTAACCCTCAAGTTCCAGCGAATACGATATGGTTTCAGCAGGATGGAGCACCACCACATTACCAACTTAATGTCCGGCAGTACCTCGATACAATATTCCCCAATCGGTGGATAGGGAGGCGAGGATCGATTGAATGGCCAGGGCGATCACCTGATCTTACATTATTAGATTTCTTTTTATGGGGATATGTGAAGAGCCATGTGTACAAAACTAAACCTTCTGATTTTTAAACTACAGAAAAGGGCAATACGTTATGTTTTTGGCCTACGTCAAAGAGCGCATTGTGAACTCCATTTTAAAAAATTTAAAATTATGACTCTTCCGGCATTATTCATCTTAGAATCTGTTTGCTTAGTTCGTAAATCTAACCTTATCTCAAAGCACGGACCACTCCATAGATACCCCACGACAAACTCTGATTTAGATGTTCATTTGACTAGTCTTGCAAAACATTTTATTATTTATAATGCAAGAAAAATGTACAACTGTCTACCAACACACATAAAAGCCACCAGCCCTTATATTAAATTCCTCAAATTGAGACCATACTATAAAGTAGCTGAAATCTGTGATATATCTTAGACTTCTGAATGACATGTACTATGTAGTATAAAGTATTTCTGCACTAGTTGCAAAATATACTATTATGGCACGCTTGAAGAAAAACAATTCCTCAAATTGACTAAAGCATACCTTCAGGAGAGACCATACTATAAAGTAGCTAAAATCTGCGATATATCTTAGACTTCTGAATGACATGTACTATGTAGTATAAAGTATTTCTGCACTAGTTGCAAAATATACTATTATGGCACGCTTGAAGAAAAACTGTTTTGAAAAATATTAAGTTTTTCAAAATTTAGCAAATATGAAGAAGGGAGTGAAAATATAAAAAATATAAAGAAAACCTGAAATAACAAATAAAATAACTCCAAGGGCAAGATGTCTCGGTCATTATACGTAGGACAGAAAAGAAAGCAACAAAATTAAATGAAAATGACATGGGAAAAAAAGAAAAGAGAAAAGCAATGAAGAAATGGCCGGAGGCCGTGAAGAAATACCTGGTAGATTTTGGTATAAACGATTGGAGAGGTAGAGAGTAATGGACCGAAAAGAGTGGAGAAAAATTACCAGAACCTTTACGCCCTATAGAACTGCACTATATATACCTATATCAAATTTAATATTATATGAAAAATTGTCATTATTAATTACAACAAAAATAAATCTACTTGATTATTTTTATTTCATTTAAAATTATATTCATAGATCATCTCTTAACATCTATTTTATTTCAATTAACCAAACATAAACATCATCAAATGTCAACATTACTTTATATTATCATTTGTTAACTAATTTGATTTTCTAATTTTCCAAAATATCTGCCTATAGCCTTACCGGATGAATGTACTATTCAACACACACATAATTTTTCAATTCAAACCAGAATTTGCCGGCATAATTGGCGCATTTAAGCAAACAATCGATTCAGCTTTATAATATTAGTATAGATATTGATTTACTAACACCAACAAAAACTGCTTATTTACAATATAGTTAGTTTTAATGTTGGTAGTTGGTGTTTACTGATAAGCTATGTTCCTTAACCATCACAGAGAAAGTTCTATAATAAAAACATATAGACATTGCTTTACAATTATAAATAATACGCAGGCTATAATTATAAATATACAGAAAATAAACCACCAGAAATTTTTTTAAACAACCGTCCACATGAAGAGAAGCAGAGGAACAAAAAAAGAAGGACCACACAAAGAAAAATGGACAAACCAAATACGAGTCTTCCTCAGAGGATAACGAAATGGATTACGACAAACTCACCGAAAAATTAGAAAGAACCAGAGATGAACTAAAATAGAAGGAAATATTCATGAGAGAAATGGAAACACTATTTAAACAATTTCGGAGCAGAGTCCAAAATATAGAGCAACAGTTCAACGTGAACTTGGAAGGAAACCAAAAAAACAAGGAAGAAATCCAAAAGTTGAAAGAGCAAAACATAAAAAGAAAATCAATCACCTAAAAGGAATCGAAGAGGAAACAAGAACAAGAAGCCCTAAAAGACACAGCTCAATGGACGTCGACAAGACCCCAGTGCTAGAGAGGACAGGGATAAAAAGAAACACATCGACCTCAAACTACTACAGGAGGATGACAGCCTACCTCAACGAGCTACAGTAACAAGGTGCAGGCTGGTACTCCTTCCAGGACCCGGAGACGAAACTAGCTAAAACGGTGATAAAAGAAGTACGCCCAGACGAAGACACGGAGAAAATCACACAGGGCCTAATTAGTCAAGAGATCAGAGTCAACAACCCGACCTAATTGCAGTCACGCCACTAAGACAGGAGCAACCTACCGATATTCTTCGTAGAATATCCAAAGAAGCATTATAGGTAAATGATGGAAATTGAGGTTATACTTAGCGTCAAAATACAAAAAGGGCAAAAGAACTGTGAGGCCAACGCAGTGCTACAACTGCCGGAGTTTTCATCACGGGTAATCCACTTGCAACATGGAAACAAAGTGCGTCAAGTGCAGAGGAAACTATCGCGTGGAGAACCCAAGGCACAACCAGCAACTTGCGCAAATTGCCAGGATAAAAATCCTGAAGTATGTTTTTTTTTGTTGTGAGCTTAAACTAATCGTGTTTTATTGTTTCTGTATTTTTTTTAGTTTTTTAGGATTTTCTTTAAGTTTTAATAATAACATCTTGGTAGATGACAATTTTTAACCACTTTGTTATGTATATGTAGCTCAATAAACTGTACTCCCTATCTACTATAAACTCACTGAAGTTGTCACATCTGTATTTCCAGTTTCTGAGGAACAAGCGGAAGAAGGGAGTGTAATAAAATATATTTCTCTCAAAGGGGTGAGTGACGTATTAGTCATATCCATCACTGAACTAATACCATTGCTACGTAAGCAAAATGCAAACTAATCTACCGTCATTAATTAGTTTAGTTAGTTACAATCACAGTTATAGTTACTGTACATTTTTTCAGGGTTATGTAAATCTTTGTTTTGATTATTTTTTTACAGAAGACTGTAAAACGTAGTAATTAATTACATAAATACTCGTACATACCTATCAAAACTTGCAAGCAAAATCTGAGTATTATGCACTGCTCAGCAATTGAAGTGGATGTTTTTTAAATTTCAGAAAATTGCGTACAAAAATAATATTTTTTTTCTTTTTATACGCTGCTATCTCTGAATGTAGGAATTCGATTTCAAAATACTAACATTTTAGTCGCGTAGGAAGAACTTGCTTATTATGAAGATTTAATTTTTAAAGGTGACAAAATTATAGTGCCCAAATCCCAAATTAAGAAAATGTTAATTAATATTCATGCTGGACCCCTTGGTATACAAAGTTGTCTCAGACGTGCAAGACAGCTGCTTTATTGGAAAGGTCAATAAGAAGATATTCTGAAGACACTCTTCCATGGCAAAGAGTAGCAGTAGATTTATTTTCTTTCAAAGATAAAGAATATTTGTCGATCATCGATAGCTACTCGGGTTATGTTGACTTTAAACCACTTAAAAATCAAACTTCGTTAGAAGTCATAACACCCCTAAAAGATTGGTCCTCAGTTCATGGTATTCCTGAAACACTTAAGACGGATTGCGGCCTACAGTTAACATCCAAGGAATTTAAAGACTTTATTGAAACATGGAGCTTTAAACATGAGCAAAGTAGTCCTTACCATTCCAGAGGTATTGGCCTTGCTGAAAGAGGTGTAGAAATAGTGAAGAGTATTTTGAGAAAGTGCAGTCTGGATAAATCTGATATTCATCTCGGCTTGCTTAACTACAGAAATACTCCAAGAAATAATGCTATAGGATCACCTAATCAAAGAATTTTTAGCAGAATAACAAAATCTCTGTTACCAATTTCGAATGATAATTTGAATGTTCCATTAGAATTAACTAAACTTCGAGAAAAACAACAAATTTATGCAAGTGAACATACAAAAGAAAATAAACGTTTTAAAGTTGGAGATAAAATAAGATATAAAAAAGCAAATAGAAATTGGAAACAAGGAATTATAGTTAAAACTACGGAAAATCCCAGATCAGTTATCATCCAAACAGAGGAAGGAAAGCTTATAAGAAGGAATACTGGAATAATCAGCAAAACTAATGTAACTGTAAACTGCCTGCAGTGACTTTAACATTGTTACCGAAAACTGTTTACACTACCACTACACCAACACACACTTTTATTTGCCTGACGCACGTTTCGATAACCAAGTTATCTTCTTCAGAGACCGAAGGTACCTTCGGCCTAGCTCATTTATTTTTCCTAAGCATTCCCAAACGATCTTCGAATTGATTGCATGTGACTATCCGACATGATCACAATCTCTTGTCTGCGGTAGTTTCTTTCCATATTGAATTTCACACATATTTCGATGGCGTGGATTTCTGCTTGAAAGATGCTTGGGTATGTGCCCAAGCTTTCTAAGTATTTAGTTCTTGGTCCAAAGATTTCTACTCCCGTTCCCTCTTATAGCTGGGAACCGTCCGTTGAATTTTCTTGGAATATCATCTTGGGGCATTTCCCAAGTTTGATCAAATTGTGATCGATGTTTTTCTCTGATGATTCCTTCTTTGATCATTCTGTATATTGTTTACTTCCTAACATTTTCTAGTTGAATGTGCAGAGGGGTCAAATTTAAAATCACTCACTCAAGCAGTGGGGAACGTTCCTATTGCTCCAGTGATACATGCACAGGCTAGTCTCTGAATCTTCAAGAGGTTTTTTCTTATAGTATTCAGATTAGCACTTGTACGCCACGCTGCACTGCACAATATGTGATTATCGGTCTTACTAATGCGTGGGTTACATCCCCAGATTTTCTCTGCAAAGTTTTTGCACACCACGAGGGCCTTGGTGGCTTTGTATTGTCCCTAAATATTTGACCACTCGACAATGTTCTCCCCTATTTTGATGGTTTTTAAATCAGGTTCCTTTTTCCTTGTGAAAAACATTGTTTTGCAATGTTTTAAACTATATCACATGGGATATTTTCATACTTTTCGTTTGCAAGGATACTCATGTCGTCGGAATACCCTTGACATAGTATGCCTTTTCTTCAATTAAAAGAGAAAGTGTCCACAGTGAGATTCCAGTGGGGATGCATGTTGACGTGGGTGCAATGGCACCTGTTCCAAGATTTCTGATTTAATATGTTTTGATTACATCAAGTTTTTAAACTGGAATTTATTGAAAAACTTACTTTTACAATTGATCTTATTCTATAGACGATCAATGTAATATGTCACAGTATTTCTGTATTTAAAACAATCGTTAATAATTTTTCAAAAATTTTACAAATACGCGAAAAAAACATCCAGTAGAATTTGATTATACTATGGATCAAAAAATCTTACACAGAAAATTCGACGTTAAAGATCTTGGAGTATATTAAAACCATCAAATGTCTCATTTGTACCACATATAAAAAAAATGCTATTAATGCAAATCGAGCATTGGGATTTATTATCAGACAATCAGCGGATTTTACAAATTTAAAAGTAATAAAACATAGGTACGTGTTTTTCTTTAGTTAGAACAAAGCTGGAATTTGCTTCGGTATTATGGGCACAGCAACCCCAGATACACTTGGACTTGCTGGAGAAAGTACAGAATAAATTATACTTATACTTATATTTACAAAAAACATCATTCATGTTAATAATAATAAAAGTTAATAAGAACTACTCATGTAAAAAGGTCAATAGGCCTGTTTGAGTTTTGATAAATAAATAAATATGTTTGGTATAACTTAAATATGTCATTTTGTGAGATAATAAAACATACAGAAAAAACTTACCCTTTTTGATTCGTATTCCGCGCCGTTTGCCAAATAATGTTTCTGGGCGATATTAGGTGCTATGAGTTGCCTAAAACAATAAAAAAATGCATTAAATACGTTTAATGTGTATCCTAATCATTAAAAACACATTATAGTTGTCCTTGTCACACACTGAACGTTTCTCTAATGCAAATTTTCAGTTTTACTTTTTCTACCTTCGCAAGTTGCGAGAAAGTATCATACTGTGTGAGTAAATAGAATTTTAGGAACCTTAAATCATATTAAAGATAATATAAAAGCTCAAAATCCAAGGCAAGATCCGGGACAATCCCGGTCATAAAAGATGGCTAATAAAATTAGAGCAGGAGCAAATGTTGTGGCGAGCTCGCACTCAAGACAAAGACTCTATAAAACATCTACTGTCACGTTTTCGTGGGGTTAGTTTTGTAGTCCGAATAAATTTGACTAAATTAGAGACTGCTGCAATCAAATTGCAGCTGCTTTTATCCCGTCTATGGGATTTACGCTTAAATTTATTGATCACGTCATTTACATGCTTTGCCTATCAAAATGGATAAAAAACTTTTTAAAATAATACGAGGTTTGGTTCTTTTGTAGTAGGTATTTTTTTTTCAGATCCCTATCGATCATTCTTTACTTTTTCATTTTAGTTACTGGATACTTTTAACATTTACTTATTTACGTACTTTCAAAAAATTGTTAAAATTGTTAAAAAATTAAAAAAAGCAAAAGTTTTTAATAAAATAGTTTTGTTATTTGTTTCGTTAATATGATCGATTTCCATAAAGTAATAAAATATAAAAGATCAATAAAAGGAACGGTTTGATAATGAAACTAGAACTGGATGAAAGAAATAAATTTAGATTGAAAATAATGCAAGAGCAGACACAAGAAACAGAGGAAAAATACAGCGAACAACAAGAAAACGAGCCAAAAGATTAATAGGATCAAGGAAAAGAAAATACAATGAGGATAAATTAAAATACATAAAGCAAAGCTTTAAACATAAAAATATTATAAATTTACAAATTTATAAATGAACAATGAAATACAGGGTTATCAATATGGGCAGATGGCGAGAGCAGATGGCAAGAATACTTCAAAGAACTATCGAATGAAATACTGAAAAAAGAATTTAAAACAGATAGAGACGAAGAACTAAAAGAAAACATCGATCAGGAACAAACAGAAGTCCAAGAAATATGAGGAACCTAGAATAGCCTTATTCATTGATTTTAAGCAAGCTTTTGACAGAGTAAAATGAAAAAAAAAGGCACTACGGAAAATGGGAGTTGGTAAAAAATTGATAAAACATAAAAATATTACTCGAAAAAACAGAGAATAGAGTCATTATTGTTTACTATTTTTCTTAAAGTCACCGTCAAAGAAGCCGAACAGGTCAGGTCTTATACAGGGTGTTTCAAAAAAAGGTAACACCGTCTCTAGGATAAGTAAAAAACTGAAAAATAATTGGGGTTTGCTTAGTAAAATTTTTTTCTACCGCCATCCGTTTTCAAGATAAAGGGCGTTGAAGAAAATAAAAAATTACACATTTCTTACGATTTTGCCGAAACTACTGGCACCATTGCAATGAAATTTTATACGAATATGTTTTGGAAGCCGATATTATATCCCATGAATTTGTTTTTATAACTAACTCTCATAGAGGGAGCTAGTTACACGATTCATACAACGTATTATTCAACATAACTTTTTTTAGGGTAGAATTATTCGGTGTATTCAACATTTGAGTACATTTTGTTTAACAATATCTAATTTTACAAATAAAAAGGTTTCAAAACTCTATTTATTGTTGACTTATTGTCATAACAATCAATAAATGTCAATTTTACATGGCAAACTTAGAGAAAAGCGAACTTTATCATTAGTTTATACCAGGAGCGATTATTATTTCATAATTTTCAAATCAAAATATTCCGAAAACGGTACATAATATCGAGTTTTACCAAGAGTACCTTTTTGGTGTAGAATTAAACGATGTTTACGTTCACTTGGAGTTTTGACTAATAATTCTATCCTAAAAAAAGTTATGTTGAATAATACGTTGTATGAATCGTGTAACTAGCTCCCTCTATGAGAGTTAGTTATAAAAACAAATTCATGGGATATATCAGCTTCTAAAACATATTCGTATAAAATTTCATTGCAATGGTGCCAGTAGTTTCGGCAAAATCGTAAGAAATGTGTAATTTTTTATTTTCTTCAACGCCCTTTATCTTGAAAACGGATGGCGTTAGAAAAAAATTTTACCAAGCAAACCCCAATTATTTTTCAGTTTTTTACCTATCCTAGAGACGGTGTTACCTTTTTTTGAAACACCCTGTATATCATCAAAAACACTAATGCTTAGCAGTCGCTGTTGACATAGTATTAATAGCCAAAAGTAAACAAGAATTAAAATAAACAGCAAGAAGGATAGCAGTGAAAGCAAGAAATAAGGGAATTTACATAAACGAAGAAAATTGCAAATATAGGGAATGGACAATTTTTGAAAATATCCACATAAGAATGGAAATAAATTCGCAGAAGTACAGATTCCAGTATTTAGCAACAATTATGGCTGGTAATCATTGTCTCTTCTCTCTAAACAAGTTTTTGAGGAGTAAATGCATATCCAGAAAGACTTATATCAGAATATATAAGACAGTGATAAGACCCATATGTTAGTGAGACATGGAGCCAAGCCATGCAAGTAATCCTCCAAGTGTAGGAAAAAGGTCATCCCGAAAATATTTGTGGGCAAACTATGGAATGAAATATGGATAAAAAGATCTAATATAGAATTATAAGGAGGGACAGCTGAATATCGTAGCGATCATATAATAGCAAAGGTTAAGATGGTTGGTTAGGTTATGTAGAGTTAGGTTAGGTTAGGTTAGGTTAGGTTAGGTTAGGTTAGGTTAGGTTAGGTTAGGTTAGGTTAGGTATCCAACGCATGCCGAGTACGAGACTAAAAGAATTCTAACAGGAGGAATAGGAGGAAAAAAAAGAAAAGTTAAGCCAAAAATCAGACAAAAGAACTATTTTGAAAAAGGCAGAACAACTTTAAATTTCAAATTGGAAAAATAAAGGAGCCAACAAAAAATACTAGTTAGTCAAGCCGTAGACCTTCTAGGCCTGGAGAGTTTAATATGTAAAGGCTCATAAGTTTGCTGTGTGGTATGGGTAAGGTGATGGAAGGATTAATAAAGGTAAGGATTGAGGAAGGCGTAAGGAGAAATGGGGGTTTTAGAGAAAACCAGCAGGTGCAGAGGGGGATTTTGTTGAGAGTAGTACAGGGTGAGTGCAATAGCAGTAGCTGTGCTGTCGAGGTAATACCCTATGGATTTGATGGCTAAGGCCCATGGAAGGGTGCCACAAAAGAGAAAGTTCAGGATTAAATGGAAGAGAAAATGGTGAGAAAGTGAGAGGAATATAAAGATGCATTAAGAGTGGCGATTAGGGGTAGGAGTGAGTGGAAGGACCGAGAGTTTGGGGAGGTAAACTACTTCTTTACCCAAGTGCTCACTGGGCATGGGTCAAGAGTGGGGCATCTACACAAGATTGGGAAGAAAGAGACTGAAATATGCGTAAGGTGTGAGGTGAAGGATAATGAGGGTCATGTGTTTAGATGTTTGAAAAACAAGGAGTATATAAAGAAGTTGGAGAGAAGACTCGGGGTAGCTGTATATTGGAAGAACATAGTGTTAAGAGGGCATAAAGAAGGGTGAGTAGTATGAATGGATAAGAAGTGTGTAAAGGACCACCGCCCGTCTTAAAGGGTAGTGATTCCGAGGCGGGGGTAACCGCGAGTTTTTGAGATGGGTTTGGTTGCTAGGCATCCTCTCGAGTCCAACACTATTGGGTTCTGGATAAGGACCCATCGAACATGAGTTTAAATACCAGGTTTAGATTTTTTTATGTTTTAATATTAGAAAGAAACCCTAGAAGTAGTCTATTAGTATCATATATTATGAAATGTGAATGGTAGGTATTTAAATAAAGAAAATAGAAAAAAAAAAAAACAATAAAAAACCATTGAAAAATAGTTTTTATTAAAAAAATAAATCTAAAAATAGTTTTACGAACAAATTTTATTTTTCACGAAGTTACTTTCAATCAATCCGAAAGCATCTACTTGTAAAAGTAGGACGGCGTTGCTCTTTAGTTGGAGATATTTGTATTTTATTTCATCAATTTAAAAAAAAAGTAGGTGAAAAGCGAGTTTCGCCGCGGGAGCGAGTCCGACAGGATAAAAAAGATCCCACAAACACTGTGAGGTTAAGGAGGTGGTTTCGGACAATGATGGATAGTAAACGTTTTTCTTCTGTCGGTGTATGAAAAAGATACCGTATTTTAATAGTAAACGTGTTTCAATTTCGGTTTTCGACGGTGAATTTTAGCTTTTATTCTATATGGAAGGTAAGATAAAAGCTGTATTATAATACTTAAAACCTAAAATATGCTTAACCCTTTAATTGATAATGTATCTTTAAAGATACGTATCAATAAAAAATTTGTATTAGCAAGTTTTCTTCAAAAGTATGCCAGTTTTTGGCAAAGTTTTTTTAAATACACTCTTCCTTTATAACTTGTTGCGAGCCGCAATCTATACGGTGTATTACAAACTTTCTACAGAGGACGTGAATCTAGCATGTTGAAATTTTTAGGTTTACAACTAACTGATCGCATGTAAACAGTGTTTATAGAAAATTTTTTGGATGTTTTATGTTGATACCAATATATATTGATAAAGGTAAGTACATTGAGATATAATATCAAGTTGTTTGTCCCATATATTCTATAATTTTTGTATGAAGTCCCATTTAAAAATATGTATCTTTAAAGATACATTGCCTAATAAAGTGGTATGAAAAAATTAACTTGTAATTTTTTGTTTTTCAGATGACAAGTCGTGAATTAGGGATTTATTCTAAATGAATAATGAATATAATTGCAATGTTACCACCAATAGACTCTGACGATTCCGATGTTTCAGATACAGAGGATGTTTTGGAAAAAAATGATGTCCTAAATAATATGGAAATTGAAATGATACTTGACAATAATACTATGTATTTCAATTCCATTCAGAGTGAGAATGATTGTGCCAAAGAATCTGTTTGAAGATCAGAAAGAGTTTTAAACAATTCTTTGACTCCCTTAGAACCAAATATTCCGGATTCATTACCACCTTTATGTGCCAAAAATGTAATGCACGACTATTTATTGTCTCTGAAAGGAACTGTTTTATGAGTTACCATAAAACTAAATTATAATGCATTTTTTAATAAAGCGTTTATTAATATTAATCTATTATTTTTTAAATCCTATTAATATTTTATAATTTGAGCAAAGTGTAAAATTCAAAATTAACTAAACATTATGCCTTGAGTTTTTGGCAATGTATCCTGTAGGATACAATCTGTAAAAAAAAAGTATGACATGAAATACAAAAAATAACTAGAAATTATTGCAAGATGATTGTTTAATACTATATTTATATTTGAACAACATTTAATTTTTGAGTAAGTATTTATACCCTTGCCAATTAAAGGGTTAAAACTATTTGGTTACTATTTTTTAAAACATAATGTTAGTTATAAGTTCCCCAAGTATTTGAGTGTAAAAAAATATTCTTTAATAACTATAATGATAAGATTTGCTATGTATATAATCTTAACTTGCAATTATGGAACGCTACGTTTTTTTATTCGGGAGCTAATAAGTAATAAGTTGTCAAAAACATCAAAACGTGGATGTACTCCTAGTTAAGTTTTATAAGATATAAGATAACAGCAAAAATGTCTTAATATTTTGCAAATATTCTGAAACTTAATATACAGGGCGACAGGGCGACAAAGTTCGGTATATGGGTTGTTTTAGAAGATGTCAAAAACCTTAAACGATAAAGAGTGTTGTATAACTCCGTTACAAACGAAACACATGATTTTTTAAATGGGGCCACCTGTATATTATACCGAATTGGACTGCTCACATTGTAACATGATATGTTAACTAAAAACGTAGTATTTTTAAATTAATTATATGGCCAACACTAACACCATCTATTGTATAGAGGTCTTGACATGTTAATTATTATAAACGATTCCTGTCAGTAATTCCAACTTTATACACGATCTTTGATGTGGCTTAGTCCAATACCTTAAACCACGATTCATTCTCTTATTGTCATTGGTGTTATACACAGGTATGTTTTTTGATTTTTATTTTTGGTAAAAGATTTTAAATATAATTTCTATAAATCTTGACAGTACCTACTATATAATCAGATGAGAATTTTCATATTAATAATTATTTCAAGTATATTTTGAGGGCAATTTAAAACTAATAATTGTAAAATTTTTTTTATAAAAAAAATACAAAATGGCGAGTTGAGTACTTTTTTGGAATTTTAATTGTTATATTAATTTATCTTTTGTTACTAGTGTATTTTCTGTAATATATCCTAATGATAAATGTAGATTTCGGAATACGCTGTTTTGTACTTTTTGTACGAAAAAAAAAATAAACGAACACGTGGCTGATGCTGACAATTTTTCACAGCATTGGAATATACAATACCAAAAGACGTTACAAATTTGAAGTTAAAAGACGTTACGTTACAAATTTCAAGTTCAAAGACATTACAAATTTCAAGTTCAAAAGACATTACAAATTTCAAGTTCAAAAACATTCCTGGGTTACTACCGAATTACCGCGGATTGGTTTTACATTGGTAGACTGTTCATCAAGCCAACCCTTCACTGGACCAGCCCTCTCCTGGATCAACCAATGGATCGCAGATGTAAAAAAAGATAAGTCGACCAACGTAAATAAATGCATTTATAATATTATACAGCTGTCTCGTTTTTCTTTATTTCTTAAACGTAATATCAAAATCATTTTCGTATTGCCATCTGTATTAGAATAAGTTTTTGTAAAGAACTGTTTGCGGATTATTTTTTTGTAACATATTCTCAATTTCATTCATTTTAGCACCAAGGAAATCTATTTATCTTTTATTTGTTGGTATATTTTCATATCATTTTTTTTATCTTCATAGACAGTTTTTTCTGACATCTTTCTGTCATCTTATGATACTTATTTAAATAACTCAGCTTAAAACAACTTTCTACATTAGTATCATAAAAAATAAAAAGATTTCAGTGGCGCCCTTATAATTTCTTAAAGAAACAAATATTGTACTATAGTCAGAGCTACTGAACTTACTCCTAGCCGAGGTATTTAACTATCATAACTTTTGCTGTGATAAACATTTATAAATTTTGTTAATTATTGAGATATCTTTTACAACTAATTAAAGACGAAATTAAGATTAATGGTTGTTTTATTGTAAATTACATTTTGTCTTTTGGTATATTGTTATTTTTTTTTAAAGTTAACTAAATATTTTATAAATTCACTCACAACATGTAAATAATATTACAAATTGACGCCCAACGACCAACTAATATTACAACATTTTTTTGAAGATTTTAATTTAAGGTTTTGATACGTTATACAGAGTCCTTCAGAAGTTATGTTTGTGTGAAAATTGTAGGTAAATCAACGCTCTGTACCATATTGTACGTTGAAAAAAAAAGTATTTTGTCTAACAGAGTTTCGTACAATATCACCGTATTCTGTTAAATATTAATTATTTTCCCTTTTGTATACTTGAACCATTTATTTTCTCTCTTCTTTCAAATGTGACACCCTGTGTTTTATATCATAAATAGAATACCCGATTATGTAACTTTCATTTTTGTTAAGCTTTCCCTATACCCAAAGTTTATGAAAACATTAAAATACAGGGTGTTCCATTTAAGAAAACCCGGAAAATAATCATTCCAAGTATCGACCTATTCTGAATAGAAAAATTAAATTTTTGGTTTTTTTGATAATTTTGTACAATGAAAGACTATATTAAAAACCATTAAACGGTAAATAGATTTTTTTTATGTCAAATCTGTACAATTCCACAGGGTGTTATTACCGCGACGAAATTATTAAGAAAACGTAATTATTTCTTGAATCACCTTGTATAACACTACAAAACCCTGTATTGCCAAAAAGGAAAGACCGTAAGGAATCTAAAAATGTAAAAATATACAGGGTGTTCAATTTAAAAAAAGAAAAGTTTGGTCCACCCTGTCATAATGGGTGGCCCTGTATATTTGAAAATATTTTTAAAATGTGGTCCTATAAATCCCCCTACTTTTGCCTAATAAACTGTTTTTCGTATATCTTACCACAAATGAGTAATTGAACACTAATGCCGCACCCTGTATTTGCCACACACTCTATACAAAAGATATTTTGTAAAACAAATGCTTTATAAAGTATATTATTGATGTTTAATAAAAATAGACAGTACGTTAAAAAAATTAGTTATTAAACAGTAGTTACAATCCCGGAAATAATAATGATTTCATGGGGTTACTATCATCACCCTTAAACTTCATAGCTTGCTACTATAGCAATAATAAAGTTAAGCCATTTCGGTTGAATTGACGAGAGTGTTAAGAACGCGTTGCTAATAACTTTGAGATTTATTTTAGTTTAATTAAATTGAGACTTCCGTAGAGCGTTCCGCTATAGGTATATGAAGTTAGGTCGTTTGCCCCTTGGCAAATTTGCAGGAAGTTTGTAGTCGATGTTGAGGTTTTAATAGTTTTTGTTTAACTTTATAGAATTAGATATTCATTAAACGTACTTAAAACATAATTTAGAACGTACGGTGCTGGGAATAGATTTAGAATTCAACATTTTCCACTATTTACCAAATTTTGTTTTATTTGGTACTTATAATTAATCCTGCTCTTTATAACAGATTATTGCTCCTTATAACAGATTATTTTCGCCTTTATAACGTCTTTTTTCGTTTTCGTTATTACTTTTAAAAAATATACAGTGTGTCCACTTAAGTTCGCACCATATTGGAAACTTTCTTATTATTAGTTTTACGAAAAAAATGTATTCTTCATAAAAAGTTCTGCATGGTGTAAAACTAATATACAAACATCAGATATTAAAATTTTTCAGTCATATACGAGGTATGTTCAAAAATATGAATTTTACCAAGAGCAAAGTAATATCGAAAATTGTTATCAAGAAAATTTATTTAAAATTGTAAACTATATCTAACTAACAATTAACTCATTTGTTATTAAAAATTTGATAACCTTTTAGTTTCCCAACTTGACTGTTGCAGCATTTTGTTGATGTTTTAAAATAATTCGTACACATAACAACGTTATTTATTTTACAATCTAACATGAATAGCAATTATAACAATAAGTTGTTAAAAATATTTGCAAAAAATATTAAGTAATAGATTTTCTTCGATCAAACCGCCATTGCCTCAACGTACCCACCTTCTCTTTCAATACAAGTTTCCGTTCTACGACAAAATTCTCTTAACACATTTCTAATCATGTTGGGAGTTATAGTCTGAATGGTTTCCGTAATAACCCTTTCCAAATGTTGGACGTTTGTAAACGGCCCTTGTTTGTATACATTCTCTTTCAAGTAACCCCAAAAGAAATAATCTAACGGGGTTAAATCTGGCGACCTAGCTGGCCAAAAAGTCTCTGAATATCTGTGGATTACTCTTCCGTTAAACAAATGATCCAGATACTGCCTTACTTCCAATGTACTATGACATGTAGCGCCGTCCTGCTGGTACCATATTTGTTGCCGTTCATGTAGTGATAGGTCATAAATACAATCAAACACGTGAGTTTGTAAGAAATTTAGATAGTTCTGAGAGGTCATAGTTTGTCGAAAAAAATAGGGCCCAATTATTTTATCTTTGTAAATGCCACACCAAACATTATTTGTTTTAAATGAATATTGATCGCGAGTCCTAATTGTGAAGTTAGGATTGTTGTCACTCCACCATCGACAATTTTGAGAACTCACCGTTCCATTTGAATTAAATTTAGTCTGAAAACATTATTTTTCTAAAAAAAAAGGATCGTCTTCAATTTTTTCTTGAATAAGAAAACAAAATTCTATTCTCTTATCGTAGTCTCTAGGTTTTAATGTATGAATAAATTTAGGCTTATATGGTTTAAACTGATTTTCCTTCAAAACTTTTGCAATTGTACTTTTACCTGCATTTTGCAACAACAATGCCCTCTTTCGTAGAGAACATTTAGGATCTTGCACTGTAGATAACATTACATCTAATTTCGTCGCTTCATTTGCAACGCGTTTTTCACGTTTGTTGCTGAATTTATTTGTAACATCTCCGTATACTTTGAATTTTACCATAAGTCTCATAACTGTTGTATGTTGTATATTTCTTCCTTGATGTCTGTTATTCAATATTTCAGCTGCTTCCCGATACGTTTTATAATTATCACCCACAATTAGCACAATTTCTATTTTTTCTCCTAAATTCAATACCACCGGCATCTTTAATTAGAATTTATTGTAACTGTCAAATATGTATTTTATGTTTAATGTCAGATATGTAAATATCACTTGATTAAAAATGTACTTATGCATTTATTACTGTTGTAGGGTAGACATGCAATAGCAAAATGTAGAAAATCTCCATTTTAAACATTTTGTATACATGGCTGTATATTTGAACATGTTGTAGACTTCCAAATAAATTTTCTTGATAACAATTTTCGACATTATAAAAAATTGAGGTACTTTGCTCTTGGTAAAATTCATATTTTTGAACATACCTCGTATACGACTGAAAAATTTTAATATCTGATGGTTGTTTTTAGTTTTTACACCATGCAGAACTTTTTATGAAGAATAACTTTTTTTTCGTAAAACTAATAATAAGAAAGTTTCCCATATGGTGCGGACTTAAATGGACACATATAAGTAAGAAATGAAAAATAAAATTTCTCAAAGCAAGTTATATTTTAGATTGATCTATAGATACAATTATTTCCGCTTTTAAAACTTGTTTATCATTTATTTATCGTCTCTATTATCTTATCTTGTCAAAAATATTAAAAGAAATTTGGGATCTAGCGCAAAATAATAAAATGCTTAAAAACAGTATGGACAAAAATTACCGACTAATTTTAATAAATATCAATTTATTTAACGGTCTCTTAAGTTTTAAAAAAGTTTTAAAAATTCCATGTACTTCTTTATAAATAAATTCTAATTTATAATCTATTTTTTCTTATAAAATTGATTGTAGTAACCCTTACTTTGTGGAAGTTACTTTTTTAAACTCAATGACAGCTGTTTCTCTAAAAACCAGTATCGTCAGATTGATCTTTAGGATGATCTTTATTTTGGATAAATAGTTCTATTTTTAATGGTCTTAGTATAAGATGGACTTCCACAAACTAAAGGTTATCACAATCAATTTTATTAAATCATCTTCGAGAGAAAAATAAACCCGATTATGTAAGAAATTATATGAGAAAAGGTGTAACCCATGTAGGAAGTCTCCAGAGTTGACAATGGAGCCAGGCCTGGGCCAGTCCCGGGAAACCTAGCTTCGGCGCACCTGTATTGGCCCATGCATGGGTCAGGCTGTTTAGCCCAGCCTCGATTTTGCCAATGATGACTCAAGCTTGGCCCAAGACTGGATAAACCAGCCTTAGCACAAGCCTGGGCTAGGACTGGATAACCCAGCCTTGGCCAAGCCATTGATTATCCAATCTTATGCCAAGACTGGATAGACCAGCGTTGGCCGCTCAATGGTAACCCAAGCCTGGGCTAGGGCTGGATAACCCAGCCTTGGCCAAGCCATTGATTACCCGAGCTTGTGCCAAGACTGGATAGACTAGCGTTAGCCATTCAATTGTAACTTAAGCTTGGGCCAGGACTGGCTATTCCAGCCTTGGCTGTTCAGTTGAAACCCACGCTTGGACCAAAAGTTGGTAGCCTAGCCTTGGCTATGCGAATGATTACCCAAGCTTGGGCCAAGACTGGATAACCCAGCTCCGGCCGTTCCTTGGGAGCCCAAGGTTGTGCCAAGATTGGATAAATCAACCTCGGCCATTCAATGGTAACCCAAGCCTGAGCCAGGACTGGATAACCCAGCCTTGGCCATGCCATTGATTACCCAAGCTTTTGTCATTTATAAATAAACTTGATAGGATACAGTTGCTAATTTTTAACTAAAATTATTTTAACTCACACTTAAAACTCTAAAAGAAAATTAAAATGATAATTTTACACAAACGCATATGTTTGGTGGTAAACAAATTTGGAACGTCGAATTGTATTTTTTTAGTTTTTTTTATTAATTTTTTCATCTTTATTAATTACCTGAATAGACATTTGAAAATGGTTAATTGTGCAGCTTATAAGTGCAACAGTCAGAGTGCTAAAAAAGAGAAAGGAATTTCATTTCATAGGTAAGAAGTATTTTAAAACTTTTTCCTTGAAATTTATTTTTATTAATATTACAGCTTTCAGGTAATAGATGTTTAACTAAATCACATATCGACGGTTCAGAAGTGAAACCATGTATCTACCGTTTTCTGAAATTCGTGAAGCCACGTATCTTCAAAAACTATACTTTACAGGAGAGCAAAAAAACTTTATAAAACTTGAAATTTTATTAAATTCACTCTTTTATTTTTTCTTTTGGACAAAAACAAGGTTTTCTTATCGTGTTTTGGTGGAAAATATTTTTAAATCTCATATATTTTAGATTTAGAGCACTTGCGAGGTTTCACTTTAAAGAAACGTCTAAAATGTGGCAGATACGTGTATTTTTAATATAAACTAAAAAAATTAAATTTCATTTTATTTTTATAAAATTTTATTAATTATGTGGGTAAAAAATCAAACTCTTCAAAACAACAAAATAAAAACATCAAAAAACTATTTGAAATAATTTTTAAATAGGTACAAAATAACAAAAAACGTAACTATAGATAACTTTTAAAACTTAAGCCTCTAATGAGATCAAATATTTGTACTTAACCACTGGACTGAAGCCTTGCAAAATAAAACAAAAACTCTTAAAATAAAAACAAACTAAGCATTAAATTAAAACCTTAAATTAGAATAAAATTCCATAGTAGAAATTAACAAATTTAAACTCTTGCATCTACTTACGCTTAGGGTTTTGCCTTAACTAAATTGCTCTTTAGTAAAAAATCAAAAATGGGAACTACATTCTGTCAGACACTTCTATTCTGACTTTGGTAAGTGATCATAGAATAGATGGCAGTCACTTGGAATAACAGATTTTAACTGTTGTAAGTGTTCCCATTTTTGTTTTTTTATCTTAATAGGCGCTTTTCGCATTTGCGCAAATGACAATAATTCAGGTACAGCCTTTTCTACTCTTCGTTGTGGAAGATTTTGAAATTCTTCCTTAAAACCTAACTTAATTTGAATAATGCCATCAGGAGTATATTTGATAACTTTAATATCATTAACTGTAGGGTCATTTACTCTCCGACCCGGTCTTATAGAGTCATATTTAGGTGAAACAGAGTAATCTTTTATAAAGTCGAAATTAATATTTTTAACTATATAAGGGTTCTTTTTCCTTGCGTCCGTTGTAACTTTTAAATAATCGCTAGGTAAGTATATCGACTTATTTTTAAGATTTCTCTCAATAGTAGCGTGGACCGAGTCCACCTCCATTTGGGTATGTCCACGTTCAAGATATTTTTGGTAAATCGTAATGTTCTTATGTACACTTAAGCTTAACAGCGCATTTGCCAATACAGAATTTTTGTTTTGATAAGTGCACCCATCACTCCATATTATAACCGGTTTATTTAATTCTTCAACTTGCAAAAGATAATCAACAATGCAACTTGCAAAAGTACTAGCCGTAAGATCGGCTTCGGTTTCACTAAACCAATAGCAAACACAATGGTGGCTATTGATATTAAATACCGTAAAATTATGACAAAGTAATTTTGTTTTGTAATATAAAGCCGATGCATTGAGTGAAGGGCACACTTTTACAGCTTGCATATCTTGGGCTAAAACAATAGCTTTACCTTCTGCTCCTAAAAGCTTGTCCTTTTGTTTTTCTTCCCTTGCAAATGTTTTTCTTTGAATGTGGTCTTGATAGGTTTGATCATCTAAATTTTTGGCTTCATAGGAACAGCAGGTATCGCATTTGTCCTTTTTGGGAAGTTGAAAAGCAATATTTTTGTCTCTTACAATGCAATCAAAAGTATGTCTACATAAGGGCTTTGTCCGGGGACTTTTGTCCAGGCTATAGTTTTGGTACTCTCGATAAACAGCAGACATGGAATGTCCATATATTGGCTCCAAATATAATTTGTTGCTAGATTTTCTGCAATAATGCGATGGCAGTTTTGCTAAAGAATCCAGAAACTCTACAAGAATTTCTTTTGCAATGGAACTATCATTTCTAGGTCCCTTACTTTTGCGTCCAGTAGAGTTTGCTGCTTCTTTTGAAGGATAAATACCAGATTCACATTTTTGGACCCACTTTAAAACACTCCATTCTCGAAGCCCAAATGTCGAGAGAAAAAACTTCTTACATACTTTTTAATACTCGACCATTAGTGTTAAGGGTGTATTTTAAAGTTGAGCTTCTTCTTGAAATATCATCCGGGCCCTTTGTCAATCGCGCGGTCTCACATTTTGTAACAAGTGAACAGATATAGATTTTTCTTTGATCCCAATTCATCTGGGACCAAAATTTTACGAAAAGTTGGTTTCGGTCCTCTTCAGAGATTTCCTGGCAGTTCCTTACTTTCGATTTTAAACATACATTTGAAATACATCGAGGACCCATTTTCCTTTCATCTCTTTCAGTGCCCCTTTTGGCAACTGCCCCTTTAGGTCTGCTCCAACCTTTATAAGCTTTTCCTTGCTCCCTTAACTTCTTGTTTTTAAAATCTGTCCATTTTTTTACATCTTTTTTTCTTTTAGCATACGGAACGGTATCATCTTCAGAATCTCTAGTGTCATTTTCGAGGTCCTCTATCGGTCTTTTTGTTCCTTTTGCTTCGGAATCGGATGACTCATTTTCGTCCTTGGACGCCATATCGACGGTTGAAAGGTCGTTATTTTCTTGGTTGATTTCATTAGCTCCATTTTTGTTTGTTTCATCAGCTTCAACATTCTGCTTTCGAGAATCAGCTTCACTATGCGATTCTTTTCCAATGTTTATTAAACAACTACTGAAGTCACCACACACATTTTCTAGATGTTTATTCAAAAAAGAATCATGCAAGAGACAAGAATCTTGCAAAATACTTAAAGAAAGGTTTCCAAGCGAAACATTTTCTATGATGGCGTCATTTTGATTTTCTTTGTCATCTGCATTTGTTGGGGTGGTAGAAACTGTTATTTCGTTTCCTACTTCATCGTAAAATTTACAAGTATCCAAATTAATAGGCGAATCTAGACCTCCTACTGCTTCGTTGCGGTACTCGTCAGAACTAGCTTGCATTGTGTTGTCTTCTGGTATTATAGTTTTTGGAAGGTTTGCAAATATTTTGTCAACTCGAGAAGAATAATATTTTTTATGTTCCATTTTCTTGACCTGTAAAAAATATAATACTTACTTTACACATGTGTTGCATAAATAACTGTTATTCAACGAAGAATTTACTTTAAACACCTACTTAAAAAAATATATTTATAATACAACGTTGGAATTCGTTTTTGTGATAACAAGTATGTACGATCATTTTATAATATTCGTATATGTGATTACTCGTATCTGCGTATTCAAACATGGCAAGAAAATATCGTAAAAAACTATAAATTTGTTAGTTTAAAAAAATATTTCAATTTAGTAATGCATAATAAAGAAAATTGTATAAAATTTAATGTAATTTCACCAATAAAAACCACTAAACTTACCTTAATTCACACAGCCACCAAAACCGTTCTAACGGCCGTTACAAACCACACAGTACTAAGAAAGATACGAGGTGTCACTAGCTCATTTGTATCGATGCACATGCGCGTTGTCACAAATGCTTAATTTGCGGTATTAAATTATTTTTTAAAGATACGAGATTTATTCTAAAACATGCGTAAACAGTTTTTCTAACGTTTCGGTACCTTAACCATATTTCGGCAAAAATGTAGATACGTGGTTTCACAGTTCTTATAAAACGGTAGATACGGGGATTCACTTCTGAACCGTCGATATGTTATGTATGATAACTTAAATTAATTGTACATACATTTTGAAATTTGTTTTGATTCAGTTTTAAAGAATATTTTTTATTTTATTGTTATTATTTTCTCATGGAATAGATAAAATGGATTAAAATTGTAATATTTATTAGATACATATGTTTTAAAATAATTGTTCCTTTTTTTTTGGAGCAGTATAAATTTAAAGACTTTTTTAAATTAGATTTGTAATCCGAAATAATGAAATTGATTATTTAATAATCGTATAAGAAAAATCGTATGATACGCCTATGTCTATATTGTCCGCCATTCCAGTGCGCAGGCCTCTCTCTTTCCTTGTCTAAGGTTTTTTGTTTTGTCTATGCATGCAAGATTGCCATTTGCTAGGTGTTTTAGTTAACATTTTTAATTTTATTTGCTTTTTCAATCTTTTAATGCCGGAAACTAGTAAACATTACGGTGCGGTTGAATTTGATGAAATAAGAAATAATAAAAAGGTGGTAGAGTTGGTGCCGATCAGTTGGATTACAAATAATGAAAACATGTGTTTATGGCCACCAAAAAAAATGAAGACAAGGTGAAAAAGTGAGTGGAACTTAAAGTAGTGCCGTCTGAAACATGGCTTATCCAATCAAGATTATTATCAAAACTAGTAAGTATTAACATACATTTACTACTAATAAAGGTAGTTAGCACAATAAATTTAATTTTACCAACAAAGTTATTTCTTTACTTTAGCTATTTCTCAGGAATTTTTAAAGTTATGTGAAAGTTCACATCACAAAAATGATGAATTGTTCGGAATTCATATCGGTAGAAAATGGTTTAAAATTAGAGATTCTAAACTGTTCGTTTAGAATTAACTTTTTCAATGCATTCTGTAGAATTTGACTGCTTAGATGATAAAATAAGAGAACAGGTCAGCATTTTGAAACACGATAAATATCAAAAACAGATAAGTAAATTAGAAAATTAATTAATATACCAACAAAACACATTATACACAATAAAATAAAATAGCAAATACTCACGTACCAGTATATTTTGCTCCTCGATTCGTTTTAATGTACTTATTTTTTGTTGTATTACAATTATTATTGTTCCTTGTTCATATATTTTGCTTGTTTACTTATATTGTTCCACTTTAGCAATGTTTGCTAGTGTTGGTTGGGTGTATGAATCGACAAGTTTAATTTTATATTTATTTTTACATTTAAGGTACGTTCTTTCTTTTTGCAATTTTTACGCTCACACTTTACTGTTTTTATAGCCCGGCTTGGCCCAGAAGGATCCAAATTAAAATTTTTATATTTAAATTTTTACTTCCAAAAAATAGCGAAAAAATATTTATTATTTAAAGAGGAAAATAATAGGGAACCACAAAATTTAATTACATATAGTATAAAATTAATTACACTTACAAAGTGTTTGTTAAAAATAGGAATTATAGGTACATTATTACTAAATAAAAAAGTACAATTAAAGGAAGGGTTGTGTTTAGTGTTGTTAAATAATTTAAATTAATACCCAAAAGAATTAAATCCAAATACATAATTAAATATTATATGATTTTACTACCAGTTAATTAATTAATGATTGTTAGAAAAATTGTTAATAAAATAACGGAATAGGTGACTTAATCAACATGTTTGCTTTTTAAAAGTTTATTAAACTTGACAACATTTAATATTTTTAAGGTAATGACAGCTGTTTCAATCAAAATCATCGTCAGATTGACATATTAAAGTTACATTTTGTTTTGATTTATTAAATAGTGTCAAGACTAGACCAACTATTGAAGTAACCATAATGTAATATCAAGTTGACAACTAATGACAAGTATACCAACTATAATAAATGCAACTTGCGTGCGTAATTTCACAACTTAAATTACTTCAATACAAAATACTTAAAGTACAATTATAATTACAGGAAATAAAAAGTAATTGGAATTATTAATTATTTTTTACATAGGACAGCTATATAATTAAAAAGTATAGTGAACATTTTTCTATTTCCATTTTTAATCTTAACTAGTTCTTGTTAATTTCTACTGGTGCCGAAAAATAATTAATTTGCTAAGCTGTTTCCTAATTAAATCAGTTTGTCCTAAAGCTGTAAACTGCTTTGCCAAATTATTTAATCTAATTTTACAATAACACCTTAAAATCTGCTTTATTAAAATAAATGAATGTTCTTCGTGTTTAGAAAATATATTTCTTCCTAAGTTAGGCTTTATTCTTCCTGCCAAATTAATAATAAGGTTTTGGGAGCAAATCAACAGATGGTAGTTTATTATCAGTGATGAACATAAACTTCCTTATGAATATCTCACTCTCATAATAAATCTTCACTAAACTATCGGAAGGAAATAGATATGGTCTTAAAATAACTTTTAGTACTCTTACACTGTTTCACTAAACAACTCATTATCGTACCTAATCTCTGTCACTAAAATTAAAACACAACACAAACCGAATTTTCGCAATAAGTTCAAAATCACTATAAGCTGCTATAATCATATAAGCACGATGGTCAATGATCACAATTGGATAAGCCGGACCTGAACCTAGATAAATTGTCAAAATTACTACTTTGTTTGAGGTTAAAGCAAGCAAACCCCAGAACAAGTTTGCTTAATTATCATTGGCTGACACAAGCAAGAGTGGTACACAGATTACTCTGATCTACACTAAAAAACAAACTAGTCGCGTTGTCTATCTGCTTTTATTCCATGTGCAGTAAAATGCGCAGTAGGACTTTACTCGGTATATTGTTTTTAAGTATGTGCTTTGAGTATTTTTAATAAATATACCCTAAAACATACTACATAATATTAAAGCAAAATATACACTGCTGTGTAAAAATTACGTTTTCTTAATAATTTCGTCTCGGTAATAACACCTTGTAGAATTGTACAGATTTGACATAAAAAAATGTATTTACCGCTCGATTTACCGTTACTTAAATGGTTTTTAATATAGTCTTCCATTGTACAAAATTTTCAACAAAAATTTTATTTTTCTATTCAGAATGATCTATTCTTGTTTTTTTTTGAGTTATTATTTTTTTGAGTTGTTCGTGATTTTTAGAACCAAACAAACAATTTTATTATATTTATATTTATTGAATCAATTTTTGGCAACAAATATTTTATTACCCAATTTATCAATTTTTACCGATTCACGTGTTCAAAGTTTATAACCGACGTCTTGCATTTAAATATATTCTGTCAGTATTGTACAAAAATTTAATTTGAAATCGAATATGTTTGTCTAAGTAAATTAAAAGCAAAAAAACTTTTCAAATTTTCTATTGGTTTAATTATTAATAACGTATATGAATTTATTTATTCAAATAAATATGTGATGTGTTGAGTTAATACAATAATTGTCCTGCAATTAATGTATCAGTGCTTGCAACTACAACTGTCTATTGGTTAATTAACTGAAAATTACCATATACGCCCATGCATGGCATCTATTCAACATCTTGTACATTGGATTTAATTAACTCTCTATAGTAGCGGAGATGGAATTGACTTTTGATATTTGTATCTGTACGCCGCCAGTTTAGATACGACGATTTTAACTTTTTATGTACATAAATTATTGTTTAATCTAGTTTATGTATTTTAACCAATTTTAAGCAAATTCAAAAACAATTTTAATAGATACAAAAACCAGTATCTGTATCTTGATAACGCTTAAGCATAAAACGAACGCTTTGTATACCGTGTTTTTTTTTACGTCAAATGGTAAAAACTTGGGCCTATTTTATTGCGAGTCTTGTTCCAACACATGCGTAACATTCATGTGAATAATACGCCCCATTTTGGTTCACAAAGGCCTATATCATTTGTCTCTTAAATCAATTCCCTTTACTTAGCCTCGATCTATGGCGGAGTCGTCTAAAAACATTTTGAATAACGGCTTCCAACAACAAAAACGGGAATGGCTATGAAGGGCTATCGAGAAATAGAAAATATTGAGATGAAGAGGAGAATGCAGAGAGGGAGAGAGAGAGAGAGACATCACTAGTAAGGAAAACAAAAACTACATAATTTGCCCATATTATTTTGGAGGTATATATGCCTAATTTAATTGATTATGCTTAATAAATTTCACACTGACTCGTTATTGTAGGAAAAAACTTCATTCATACCTAAAAAAATTAATTCTTTCTTATTTACAACTTTCAACTCAAAATTATAAAACTATTAAAGTTTTTAAATATTTTATTTGGTAAAAAATACGTTCTAATAATAAAAAAATTAAATATGTTTAAAATGTTTACCATTTACTTCTTCGTAATAAAAAAAACTTTACCGTCTTTGCTTTAAATGTAGGTACAACGCTATTAACTGGCGTACTAAAAATTTAAAATATTTGGCACTATGCTATTCTTGTTTAAATTCAAAGTTTTTATTTTTATTTCTTTTTGTTTCATATCTTAATTATAATTTGTAAAAATAGTAAAATTTTACCTCTTTACCATTATTGTGATTTAGTAAATTATCCGTTAATAATAAATAAGAGTTTTTTAAAATGTCGCGAACTATGCAGGAAAAAGTTGAAGCAATATTAATTATTGGTGAGGTTAGAACTAATCTGCATGAAGCCGAACGGATTTTTAATGAAAGGCATCCAGATCGACCAATATCCAGACAGTACCTGAGACAACTCTTAGATAAATTTCATAGAACGGGAAACGTTGCAGACGCTAAGCGAAGTGGTCGACCTGGAATTAGTGAAGACAATAAACAAGTCGAAATAGTTGCCGAAATGGTAGTCAACCCCATACAATCCACCTCAAATGTTGCACAAACTTGTGAAGTGTCTTCATCAACTGTAAAAAGAGTTTTAAAGAAACAAAAATTTCATCATTATAAAATGAAAATGCTCCATATGCTGACAGAAGATGATCCAGATCGCAGAATTGAATTCTGTGAGCAAATAAGAAATAAAATATAACAGGATCCTTATTATCTTAAAACAATTTGCTTTAGTGATGAGTGCTCTTTTTTCTTAATGGTTAATACCCAGAACGTAAGATACTGTAGTGACACAAATCCTTATTTCAGGAGCTATTTAAAGCGTCTATTTTCATATGAAGCAACTTTTACATAAATTTTAACGTTTTTATCGTGATTTGACCAAGCCTTACAGTTTACTTGAATCATATCCTGATAACCTATTTAACGCCAAATTTGCTCATACAATATATTCAAATTATTGCTTAGTGAATAATCACTTTCCAAAGTTCACTTACAAACTTATTTAATTACCAATGAAATTAGCACAATTTGTAATTTAAATGTTTTGGAAACCCTTCAGCACCTGATAATTATATGCCCTAATTGTTCCTCTACGCGGATGAATAAAATTAAATGATTTGAGGCTATAGAATGCCCATTAAATAATTATCCTAAACAAATTTTTCCTACACCATGAAATATAATAAAAAATGATTTACATAAATAAATAACTATTTCAAAGTACTATATGGTGTATTAGAGTTGGCATGTATCGTTAATACGGGTACATTGTCATTATTAGACTAAATAGAAGAAAAGAAGTCAACATAAATGGTTAATTGTTTTCTAATCATCAGTTTTAAGTTTAAAAAACTTAAGGATTGTGGATATCAGTGACACTGGCTTTTTTAAAATGTATTCGCATAGAGTATTGATGATAACAAAATGGGACAACAATAACAAAATGAAAATAGGGTTGAAAATAGAAATATATTCCATTTATTGAACTAACCCTTACTTTTTGGAAGTCTATCTTACTTGGAATAATAAAAACTCTTCGTTTTAACTTCAATATGTCAATCTGACGATGCTAATTCTAGCGAAACGGATGTCATTGAGTTTAAAAAAGCATTTTTTTAAATAAATAGTGGAAGTTTTGTTAAAAATAAGAGTTTTTATTATTCTTAGAAATATATTCATTAAATTCTGTTATAAAAATTAAAATCCAAATGTAAAATCCAAATGGAATAAATTCATTATTTCGGTTACTGTACATATTTATAAAAAATCCCGAAACACGTCAAATTTAAATTATAACTTGACATTCTTTAACGTGAAAATGCAACCCCTACCTTCAACCCCCTTATAATGACAGGTACAACCTCCAATTTTTTAAATGGGAAGTATACGCTTGTGATATATCATTTGAAAGGTCTCTTCATTCTCTATTCAAAAATGTTATTGTTTTTATATTTAATGCAAAAATTAACATAAAAAAATTAATATCATGTTGTTACCGAAATTCGCTAAAATACAATCAAAAACTAAAATGTGATGCAAAACGTAATAAAATGTAGAACACGAAAAAGAACTATGAATGTTAATGAAGTAGATGTTCAAAATGTTCTCCGCGAACGTCTTGGCAACATCCTAATCTCAAATAAAACTGTCTTCTAACATTATTTAACATATCAGGCGTGATCGACCTAATCGCAAGCGTTATTCGTTCTTTTAAGTCATTTAAATCAGAAGGTTTAGTTTTGTACACATGGCTCTTCACATATCCCCATAAAAAGAAATCTAATAATGTAAGATCAGGTGATCGCGCTGGCCATTCAATCGATCCTCGCCTCCCTATCCACCGATTGGGAAATATTGTATCGAGGTACTGCCGGACATTAAGTTGGTAATGTGGTGGTGCTCCATCCTGCTGAAACCATATCGTATTCGCTGGAACTTGAGGGTAACCTGGATCAGGATATAAATTTGCCAACGTTGGAATGACATCATTTTGAAGTAGTGCCAAATAATTGTTGCCATTCAAGTTGCCCTCAATAAAAAAGGGACCAATGATGTTGTTCCCTACAATCCCTGCCCAAACATTAACCTTTTGAGAGTATTGAGTGTGTTCTTCTCTCATCCAGTGAGGATTTTCCGTGGACCAGTAGCGGCAATTTTGCCGATTAGCATGACCGTTAAGTAAAAAAGTACACTCATCAGAAAACATAACGTCTTCTAATTGGATAATATTGTTATCCAACATGTCCATCATTTCCTCACAAAAAAAGTTCTATCAAAATCGTCTTCCATGAGCTCCTGAGTAGGTATCATTTTATACGGATGCAATTTATTTTCTTTTAACATGTTTGCTATCGTTGTATGGCCAGCATTGAATGTAGTGGATGCCTGTCTACTCGATGTATGTGGGTTTTCCTGAAACTCAAGCAACACATCTAATTTGAGTTCATCACTCAGTGCATTGGCAGCTGCTTTTTTTATCTGCCTTACATGACCAAACTCGCGAAACTGCTTTTCTATTTTACTTATTGTTCCTTGGGGTATAGGCGGTAAATTAGGAAATTTCTCATGAAATAGGCGAGTTACTTCCTGTTGTGCTCGGATGTTATCTCCGTTACCAATCATTTGTAAAACTGTTATTTTATGCATTTCCCTTAATCTAACCATTTTTCAGAATTGAATTGAACAAACTTTATACTTAAATTACAACAATGACAACTTAAATAAATCAATTTACTACTGCTTGTTAAAATAGCGTTGCCACGGAAATTTTTTAAAGTTTTTTAATGGTTACCATCTAAAAACCACATTGCTATGGTTTTTGTTCACTTTCTCATTATCAAGACCTAAACGGGAAATAAGTTTTAAGTATATTGTAATAAGTTTCGAGTATATTTTAGCGAATTTCGGTAACAACATGATTTTAATTTTTTTTATGTTAATTTTTGCATCAAATTTAAAAACAATAACATTTTTGAATAGAGAATGAAGAGTTCTTTCAAATGATATATCACAAGCCTATAGTTCCCATTTAAAAAATTGGGGGTTGTACCTGTCATTCTAAGGGGGTAAAAGGTAGGGGTTGCATTTTCACATTAAAGAATTTCAAGTTATAATTTAAATTTGACGTGTTTCGGGATTTTTTATAAATATGTACAGTAACCGAAGTAATGAATTTATTCCATTTGGCTTTTACACACTGTATAAGTGTATACATACACCGAAAAAAATTCATACTGCGGCAGTAAGAAAAATTGGATTGTATATGCCTCAGCTAGAAGGTTTTGCTGTGACAGTAATACAAGATTTACGAATATTTGAATTACCAAAAATTTGATTGACTGTGACAGTAAATAGTAGATTATATCACTAGGAGTTGAAGTGACTCTTTTTGTGTTGAGTCCTTAGTTTGTAGCCGAAGCGAAGCTGAGGCTGCAATCAGGACGAATTTAATTCCACTTTTGAGCATGGTGAAACGTTTCAATAGGTTAATCGTGATTAGAAGCTCCACTCAAGTGCTAAATCAGGATTAAAACTGTTGGTGAAACTGGGCCCCTAAGTGATGTTATGCTTTAAGAGTAGCATCAAATCATTAATACACAACATATCTAAGATCGCAGGGCAGAATAACACTTTTCTACCACATAGAGAATATTTATAGCTGTAAATAATAAAAGGAATATAGGTACTTCATTTTGTTTTCACAACGTAGAAAATAAAAACCGTGTGATAGTTCAATGGTACACTTGGAAAACTCCATAATGAAAATTAAACAAAGTGTATTTATCAAAATAACAATCATTAATCTTTTTTTAATTTAATAATATTTTTAATTTAACCCTTATTGCAATACACGATCTCTTTGATTTTTATAGCAATTCATTTTATAGCGAAAAAACAATTTTAACTGCATTTCTTAATAAGATTGAAATTATATTGTTCTTTAAAAATCTCACTCAGGCGCTGAATTTTTTACACAGTTTAATTTGTAAATAATTTAAAAAATAATGCGAAAAAAAGTTACTTTTTAAGTTGTCTCGTTCATGGCAGTTTTGCGAAATAAATTCTGAACAGAATGTGGCTCTAACACGGGAAACATTCAATAATCACTTTTTAATCTGCGTTTCCGAATAGTTCGTGGAACAATAACGTGCATTTGGTGCATTTTTGTAAAACCGAATACTCAGTAATAGACCGGTTGCAATAAAAAAAAACTTTTAGTTTTTCAAATCGTTTTTCTTATAAAATATTTGAATATTGGTGGTGTTTTTTTAGTTGTTGTTAGTTAACAACAAAATTAACACAGCAAATAACAAAAAATTAAGTAAATGAAATTGTTATAACACATTTTATATGAGCCAATTTAAAGACATGTCATGTGCGTAAAATTTTCATTACGATACGCAAATGCGTTTTATAATGAAGATTTTTATAAGTGCAAAATATGAAAAAACTTTTATACCTCTTTAAAGCGCTTGTAAAAATATTCCAGATTTTTTGAGGAGCATCAGAAAACTAGTCAGAATTATATACACTTCTTTCAACAGATTTTCATCATACCCAATTTCCCAACAAAACATTTTAACTCTAAAATTTATTTATAAGTAAAACATCGATGAATTTAAAAGACGCACCCCTTCTCTTTCAAATTATAAGTTAATATATTCATTTCGTTTTAATTTAATTATGTTTGGAAATTTTCCCTTGACGGAATAACCGGATATTGCTATATTCCGATGAATAGTCGTAAATTATAAAAAACATAGCATGACTTCGCATACTTAATACGAAAACATCAGTGAGGATATTTTCCAGTTTTCCGGCCTTCCACCATTTTCGACGATAACTTAATTGCTTATTTGTAAACAGGTTGTGATAAATCGTTCTAAAAGGCAACAAATTAATTTGTAACTGTTTGGGGTATTTCGCACTTTGGGAAAAGACATACTTATCTAAAATCTGATAACATTTTTAAGACAAATTCTTAAAATTGTTATTATTTTGATTGTTTTATTTTGATTACCGCACCTATCAGCAAACAATAAATATTGAGGCACATAAGAATTAAATAAATATCTAATGGTACAATATCAACATATTTATTTTTATATTTATAATAATATATTTATTTATGTATTACAAGATAGTTAGCTTTAATAATTATATCGAAAACTCTTCGTTTCAATGTAACTTCCCAGTTTATTTAAAACATAATTTTTTGAAATAAACTTGGAAGTTACGTGGAAACGAAGAGTTTTTTATTATTTTTAATAAGATGGACTTCCAAAAAGTAAGAGTTAGTAAAGTACGTTTCACAATAATTCGTTGACTCGGTACCTGACCTTAGGGGATTAGTAATGAAAGGTTATAAATTTCTCACTGTACAGTAAACATTAACAGATCCGTAATCCGGTTTTCAAAATAGATTTAAATAAAACTCAGTAACATTTACTAAAACTTACATTTATTTTGTAAAAAAAATCACTAAATTTTTTAAAAACAAACAAACAAATTTTAAGTTTATTTATTAATTGAAATTAAACAAAACTGTTGAAACGTATACGCTTTGGTCTATTTCATCTAATTAGCAGATGTTGTCAAAAAATGTTTCGAATAAAAAAGATGTAGTTTAATCATGGCCACATTTTAAAAATATTTTGTACTACAGGGTATCCCAAAAAATTGATTTAAATAAAACTAAGTTAACATTTACTAAAACTTAAATTTATTTTGTAAAAAAAATCACGAAATTTTTTAAAAACAAATTTTACCTTTATTTATTAATTGCGATTAAACAAATGAACTAATTCTACATTATTTACAACTATTTAATCTAAATGTAGTTCAGTATCACTATCGTCTTCATTTAAATTAATAACTAAGGGTGCTACAGTTACATTAACATTTCGATATGTACCTTCAACCTTAATAACATGCTGAATCGAATTTTTCCAGCTATCAATGGAAATATTACTTGTCACATTTCTGATTAACTCTATAACACTTGAGTTTAATGTGGGTGAAACGTTTTCCGATCTAACTTTGGATTTTAGCTGATGCCACATGTGTTCTATAGGATTAAACATGCAATAATATGGGGGAAGCCGTAACACTGTGTGGACCCATATTTTTAGCAATAGTATCACAAACGTATTCTTTTTCAATACCGAATGCTGCTACAACTTGTAAGATATCACGTTTTGTGTACGATTCTTCAAAATAAAAGTCATTTTTTAACAAATACTCTTGAATTTCCCATTTATTGTTGTTGCTATTTGGTACTTTATTTAATTGACGGCTATGATAAGTTGCATTGTCCATTACAATTATACTTTTTTCCGGTATATTCGGCAATAAATAATTCTCAAACCAATCTTCAAAAAGTTCTGCTGTCGTATCTTCGTGATAATCTAAACTTGAATCTTTAATATTCTTTGCTGATAACAATAAAGCGTTTGGAACCCAACCTGTTTCTGATCCGGCATGTATTATTGTAATTATTTGTCCTCTATTTGATGGAGCCTTTGTTTTGCAATTTCCCGATGAATCAACAAAACCTTTCGTTGGAGTATCATGGGTGTCATACCATGTCTCGTCGAGGTAGATAATTGAAAGGTTTTCACTTCTATATTTTTGAATAGCTTGTAAGTAATGACAACGCCACATTCGTAAACGATATGACTCCATTATCACTTGTCTTTTATTAATGGTACAATATTTAAATCCCATTTGAGAAATAATTCTCCACAAACTTGTACGGCTACAAATAATTCCCGTGTCGTCTTTAAGTAACCGTTTTTTTGTGCAATCTAGGGTTGGTATCATTTGTTCTTGGTATAGGACATAATATATCGTTCGTCGGATTATATCTTTTTGTATTTTATCAACACATTTGGTATTATTAACGTCACTTCGTTTTTTTCGTTTACTTATTGGCTTATTGATAATATCTTTTACTGTGGATATTGGGGTTTTGGTTAACTTACATGTTTCTTCTGCTGCATCGGTTACACTATAACCTCGATTATTCAATGTTTCAAACACATTTTTCACAATTTGTTTCGCATCCAGCGATAAATGCACTTTTTTTGCCCAAGGACGCCACATACTTAGTTATAAACACAAGATTACTTTCAGAGTATAATGTTTAGTACAAACTAAAATTCTAGGAGAGAATTTTAAAAACAAATTACCCCGAAACTCCCACTTTCTCTTCCAAGATGATTAAGAAAATCAAAAATCATTTACTAATGATTTACTATTGATGGTCAGTAATAATAATTTAAAATTTTACCTGAAAAATAAAAAATCCAAAATATATCTTCCTGGACAAAAATAAATAATACCTTTCTGTAAATAGTTCACCGGTTTACGGCCAAAGTTCGAAGAAATATTAACCACCTTTTATTAGTAATCCCTTAAGTGCAGTTAAGAGCAGGTACCAAGTCAACGAATTATTGTGAAACGTACTTTACAATAAAACTAATTTAGATGTTATAGCGCTGGAGTTGAGTGCTTTAATTGCTGCTTGACTGTCAGACATAATAGTTACAGTATTTCTTTTCAATATTGAATTGCGCACATTTTTTGAATGGCTTGGAAAATGGTAGGATGTAAGCCTAAACTCTGGAGGTGCTTTGTTCTAGGTCCCTATCCCTGTGCCTTTTTCCGTATACCATAAGATTGTGTTCTTGCCTATCTGTGATATTACTGTGGGATCCCATTGATTTTTTTTGCTTAACTTTACTGTGAAATTTCTTGTAAAGTTGACTTTTTTTGACATTCTGTCCTAAGGTAGTTCTCAGTTTGGATTATGTTGAAGTGGTTACGGCAAATGCCTTACATTTCCTTCACTGACCATCCTTTGGAATGTCCTTCTTACATTTCCTACATGAAGATGTAGAGGTGTAAGGTTTAGTATTGCTTCCAGTGCCGTCGTTGGGCTTGTTCTCATTACTCCTGTTATACACACACATGCTAATCTTTAAAGTTTTGAAAGGTTTTCTCTCGTTGTCCTCAGATTAGCTGATCCAATGCAGTATTGTACATAATAATCGTATATTTATTTGTCATTTATTAATTTCTTAATACTATATCTTGTACACGAGTGACTGGAATTTCTTAGGAAATTGTAGGGGCAACTAAATCAATATCCTTGTATAACCCTTGTGTGTTAAGATGGAACAATAATACAATGGAGAACCTTTGTAAATAAAAATGCAGGTGAATTCAAAGAAAATCTATGGGAATATTTTGTATCATTTATACTAATTACAATCCAGCTTAACAAAAGAAAAGTTTCACATCGTTCACAATATGTTTTTTATGTAGGAATTTGCTTCCTTTTTCACGATATATTTTAGATTTTACTGCTTTCTTTCAGTTATTGTTAGAAGGAACATAATGGGATATGTACGCTATTTTGAACGTGCTTTAGATCGAATAAAAATGGATTTAGGATAAATTTGGAGTGGATATTATGTGAGAATTCCGATTAAATTTCGGTTTCATGTATGTTCGACAACGTTTGTTTGAAATTTATGGAAATTGGTTATTTTTTAATCCACATTCTATTTTATTAATGAATATAAGGGGAGATTAAACTTTTAAAATACATCTTGATTTATATCACAATATATTTTACACTAAAATGAAATTGATTGTAGTAACCTTTACATTGTGGAAGTCCAAGTTCGTCCTTGCCAGGCGATTTAAAAAGTTTAAATATCTTAATTGCCCATTTAGTTTTGTAAATTGTAAACATTTTATCCACCAAATGGTGGATTATTTTCTGATTTTGACTAAGATCCAGGAAAGTGAGTCTGTAATAGCACTCTGAGAGTAATCTTGGTCTTCAGTATATTCTCCGTTAGACTTTTGTTGTGGTACTTACTGTAGGCGCAGCTCTGGGGCTGATTCTCTTATCCATTTGCAATATTTACCCCAAGATGTCCTCTTAAACCTTCGAGGTTCTTTGTTGTACTTGTACTCAGAGCTTTTTTGTAGTCCTCCCCGCTTCCTACACTTAAAGCTCTTCTGTATCTGTAGAGTAGGAAGGGTGAGTATAGACCAACAGCACTTAGGCCACAATATGGCCCATTGTACATCCTCCCAAGGAGTCGCCCTCCTAGGATATTGTCCATCCTGCCTTATCCAGGAAGGAAGACAGGTCACCAGAGGACATCTCCTCAGGTGTAGGCCAAGTGTAGGCCAAGTCTCACCGAACACACACTCTCTTATCCGAACATTCACATAAGACATGCCTGACAGTTTCATCTTCCTGTTCACACCTCCTGCATAGAGGTATGTCTAGGGGACATACCCCATAATATGGAGGTGTTTATTTAGTTAAATTTATGGTACTAACCCTTACTGTGTGAAAGTTCATCTTATTCAGAACAATAAACAACTAAAAGGTTGAATTAACTTCCACTATTTATTCTATAAATACTTTAAATGCAATGACAGCCGTTTCGCTATCGGAATAGCGTCGTCAGATTGACATATTGAATGTGGATGTTCAAGAACATGTTTTGCATATAGATTACAACAACCAGATAAGTCAAACTATGCAAAACATGTTCTTGAACATCCACATTCACTCATACACACCAATGACATTCAAATATTACACACCTGTGATAAAAAACAAAATTTAGATTTCCTCGAAGAACTTGAAATCAAAAGACATCTAGCAGATCAACAATATAAAGTAGTTAATGAACAAATAAATCTTGGAAGTTCACCACTATTAAACTGTTTACTTTGATTGAGTCTTCATTTTATACATAGATAAGACGTAATTACAACACAAATATATTAAGTTATTGTAAAGATCAGCAGGATATAGTTTTTTCCTGGTTTTTCTATATCATTGCACAGTTATACTGATCTTAGAGGGAAATACATCCAGGATAATCCCTTAGGGCTAATAACATCTAGGCTTTCATATTGTTATGTCTTATTACTTCCTTACTTGGTCTAGCCTTAACTACTTATCAACATCAAGTACCTAGTTACAAACAAACAAAATGTAACTTCAATATGTCAATCTGACGATGCTATTCCGATAGCGAAACGGCTGTCATTGCATTTAAAGTATTTATAGAATAAATAGTGGAAGTTAATTCAACCTTTTAGTTGTTTATTGTTCTGTTTATTTAGTTGACAGTGTCCAATCAGAAATCCCACTGTTAAACGTAGGTTCTTCCTGGTCATCGCCAAATATTTATTCATATCCAGCTTCTAAGGGTCGCCCAGGGTAATCCTAGTTCCGCAATTGTGTTAAAGCTCTTTTAAGGAGCTGTCTATCTCTTCTTCTGTTTGGCTAGCTCTTTGTTCCACCTAGGCACATCCCTTCTGGTTGCCTTTTGCTTTAAGAGCAGCTTATTTCATATCTCTTACTCTCTTACTTTGTAAAATAGGCATTTTTTGCATTTTGATCATTTTGTTTAATATTATGGTTAGAATTGTACTTTTGGAGTCTTTTTTTTAATAGAATAAGTGGTTTATTACAATTTATTATTGTTAAGGATTTTGAAAATTGATAGAAAATGAAAGGTTCGAGTTATCGTCCACCCTGTATACAAAAGGAAAAATAATTTATATTTAATAGAATACGGTGATATTGTATCATATTACGAAACTCTGTTAGGCAAAATACTTTTTTCTTCAACCTACAATAAGATCCAGAGCGTTGATTTACCTACGATTTTCACACAAACCTGTCCATAACTTCTGAAGGACTCTGTATAACGTATCAAAACCCTTTGAAATCTTTAAAAAAATATGAGCAGTCCGAATTCGGTATAATATACAGAGGTTCCGATTTAAAAAATCATATGTTTGTTTCAATATCGGCTTTAAAAATTAGAAAATACATAAACACAACGACAAAAAACTACAATATACGACGCACATTTATTTAAAAGTGCTCTCTTGTAAACCAAACAAAAGTGAGTTACAATTTTTCGAAAGCTAGATAGTATACCGAAACCGTTTACACTACCATTACACCAAAACACACTTTTTTACTGTCTAACATGCGTTGCGATGATCAAGTAATCTTCTTCAGAAACCGAAGATAAATTGTTTAGATAGGTAAATATGTCAATCTGATGATGTTCGTTGTGGCGAAACAGCTCTCAGTGCATTTAAAAGTCTATTTTTTAAATGAAACGCGGAATTTTAGTCCAAATGTTCAGTAGTATTCTTAGTAAGATGGACTTCCACAGAGTAAGGGTAAGTACAATAAATTTAAGAAAAAGAAAGTACAATTTAAAAAAAATGTGACATGGTTTATTGTGATATTTCGGATACACAGGTCTGCGACCAAAAAACTGCATAGGAATTTTTATATCTTCCCAAAAACAGAAAAAATATTCAAATTAAATTGATTGTACTAACCCTTACTTTTTGGAAGTCCATCTTATTAAGAATAATAAAAAACTCTTCGTTTTAACAAAACTTCCAATATTTATTTAAAAAATTGCTTTTTTAACTTTAATGACAGCCGTTTCGCTAGACTTATGTCAATCTGACGATCCTAAGTCTAGCAAAACGGCTGTCATTAAAGTTAAAAAAGCAATTTTTTAAATAAATATTGGAAGTTTTGTTAAAACGAAGAGTTTTTAATTATTCTTAATATTCAAATTATTATATGACATAAGTTTTTATGTATATTGCCAGTATCTATGTTCATTGGTAATAAATAGTAAACTAAATAATAATAGAAAGTATATATAAAAATTAAACAACGGATCCTTAACGGACCCTTCATTTCTGGAAACTATGAATGAGAAGGAATCGTACGAAGGTTTTTGGGAAATACTAAGGATCCTAACTATAAAACCATTGTGCAACGGATGCTAGCAGCATACGAAGCTCAAGGCTGTAAGATGAGCTTGTAGGTCCATTTTTTACACTCTAACATAGACTATTTTCCTGAAAACCTGAGAGCTTACAGTGAAGAACAGGGGAAGCGATTTCACCAGGATGTCCCTGATATCGAGAGAAGGTACCAAGGGCGATGGGATGTCACTATGCTGACTGACTACTGTTGGCTGCTAAAGCGAGAAACTGCAGATGGAAATCGGAAAAGAACTCGTCAAAGTATCAAGGAAAAAAAGAAGAGGTTTTATAATGATAAATTAACTTCAATGTTAAAATGTCATATACCTACAAACTATTTTGTCATTTTGACATCGATAAAAAAGGTGCATCCTTTTTTATCGCTTTTTTTTATCGCATGTTCCTCAATCTAGTAGGTGTGTATCAATTTTGCATTATTGTTGACAGGTATTTAATTGTCAAATTTAACAATATAAAACAATACTACCTTTTCTTTGCAAAAAACATAAAGTATGAACCGATTTGGAGAGGTTTCACATGAACAAATTACAAAAAATATTGAAGAGTCAATACCGAAGTCAACAAAAAATACGAATTCATCAATATGGAAACAATTCATGGAGTTTTGTCAAAGCCGAAATTATAAGTTGGAAGAGAATACTACAATACAAGATCTAGCAAAAATATTAAAAGATTGGGCTTTCAATATGAAAAAAAGAATGGAGAAGATTACAAAGAATTTGCGGTCAAAACAATATGGAACACGACTGCTAAAATGTTACAACAGAAATATTTTAACGAATATGGTTTGAAATTTGATCCTTTTACAGACATAACCTTTAAAGAAGCTCGGGATGCTAGAAATGCCAAAAGAAAACAACTTCAATTGATTCCAACAAAAAGAAAGACGTGTTCTTCAGCAATAGACAAAGAAAATATAATAAAAATGGCAACACTATGGAATATAAATGAACCTGAAGGGCTGCAAAAAAGATTCTTTCATATAGCTTCTTACGAATTGGCTTGGAGAGGAGGAGAAGCTGTTAATTGCAAAATTTATTATTTTAAAGTAGAAATGAACCAAAATGGTCTTCCTACGGGTAGGATTGAATATAACACCATATTTTCGAAAACGGCACAAGGCGGCTCGAAAAAGTTAACAGACAGCAAATGGTTGACTAGAAATGAAAGTGACGAAAGTATTTGCCCTGTAAAACTATTCCATTTGCTAGTAGAAAAAAGAAATGAACATATTACTTCTGACCGATTATTTTTAACTCCAAATCCTTTTTGGAAAAATAAAAATTCTAAAGGTTGGTACAAAAATGTTCCTTTAGGTATTAATACCATATCTGTTTGGACAAACAATTCTGCTGCAAAAATTGGATTGGACATAATCAATAATAAAGTTACTAACCATTCAAATCGTGCCAGCGCAGTTTCCCAATTAGCCAAAGCAGGAGTTAGCGATCAACAGCTTATTAAGATAACAGGACACTCGTCATCACAATCGATTAAACCATACCTCCAAATTGACCCCGAACACCATGAACAACTGATAAATAATTTGAGACCCTCGGAAACAGAATATTCAACATACGTAGAAACACGAGAAGAAAACATTAAAATCAGTACTCCCCAACCAATATTTAATAATTGTATTTTTAACAACTGTTCTTTTAACTAGTTTAATTGTTTTAGAATGAATAAATTTTATTGTTTCTTTATATAATTAGTCGTTAATTTATCTTAGCAAAATACACGCGATCTTTTTTTTAATGGATAAATTTTTCAGTAAAAAAAAAGCTCTTGTGTATTTACTGTTGACAATTTTTTGTGTTTGAATTTGCAAAAAATCTTAATCTGATTGAAAAAAATGGCCTTCACTTTCGAAATCAGCGCACTTTAAAACATATAATTCAGTAAAAATATCTCATGCAGCTGACAAAAATTTTTTTTTTGGAGAGCCGTGAATTAAATCTATTTATATGGGATTAGAATTCTGATTAAGCTACTTTGTAAAGTTAATTCTAAAAAGAAGATTTCTTTTTCTATACATCGCAAGAGGCATGCGTTTAGTGATTTGATAGCGTAAATGATAATCAATCAATTCAAATAACTTGCTTTAATTCAAAACGCCACCGTTTAGCTACCTACATTTCATTTAAATTTATATTCAATATCTAAAATCTTGCATGATATCCGATAAAAAAACCTGTAGTAAAAGCAATTTTCATACAATCCCTCGAAAAGTGAACATATATCTTGCTGACAACGCGTGAGCGCCAGAATTTATTGTGTTACTACGGTATTATTAATAAAAAAAGCCTGAAGAAGTAATAGCGCAGTTATAAAAAAATATGTTATCTGATTTTTTATAAAAGACAATCTGACAGACTACGTTTTTTTTTATTTAATGTGTAATATTAAGCTCAAGTACTTGGAAAAATGTTTTTTATATATCAAAATGCACTATAACGTTGATCGTAAACGAGATTTTTACAGTTTTTACGAGTTCTTTTACCGGAAATAAGTTTTAAAAAGTGTTTAATGTACGATCAGGCAAAAAGAATTTTTAATATAAGTTTATTTTTATAAATTACATTGTGGAAAACAGTTACTTGTCTGCATTTATCTTCATCCAGCCTACTCCACCCATCGTCAAGTGAAGGCTTTCCTTAATTTCTGACATCCTCCTCTGTTATTTGTATTTTTTATCCTTTTTATGTTCTTCCTCTACTCCTTTTGTTTTTCCATCGTCTACAGTCTATTATCCTTCGCGTCTATCTGTTGTTTATTATTCTCGCAATTTATCCCGCCCAGTTCTACTTTAGTGCACACATTTTTTCTATAACATCTTTAACTTGTGTTCTTCTTCTTACTTCTGTGTTTGTAATGCGGTCTTGTAGGTTGATGTTTAGGATTTGTCTTTTAATGGCTCGCTATGTTACTTGTAATCTGTCTATAGTATTCTTGTCTAGCTCCCAAGTATCTGTACCATAAATGAGAAAAACTAGTTGAAAACTCTAGCTCTAGTACATTCTCCCAAATGCTGACCATGCCAAAGATATTCGGCGTAATAAATCAGTGTACCTAAATGATTCTATTTATCCAACTTGTCTGTACTTTCCAACTATAGTCTATATAGAAAGGACAAGGAGTAATAAATCATTCATTTAAGAAGATTTCATAGACGTACTAAAATATATTTTAAAAGGGGATACTGTGTTGATGCAAGTGTTGATGATATTGTGGAATTAACGGCTGCTATGTTGTGTGTTGCTAAATCAACAATTTATAGATTACTAAAAGAAAGCAAGAATGGAACTCTTCAACCCCCTAAAACTCCTTCAGGCCGAAAACCAGGCCATTAAAACAAAGACTAAGGCGTAAAGTCCATGGATTTTACTTACGAAAGGAAATTCCAACACTTGACAAAATTATGACATCAGTGCAAGAAGATACGGACTATACAAAATTCTCCAGAATGACTTTATGCAAACTTTTGAAAGATGTGAGTCTCAGATATACAAAACATAATAGAAAATCTCTCTTGATAGATAAACCGGAAATAGTTTTTTGGAGAAGAGACTATTTAAGAAGCATTCGACATGCCAGAGAACAAAATTTGAAAATCTTCTACTTAGACGAAACGTGGATAAATGCTGGATATACAGTTTCCAAATCTTTGCAAGATGAAAACATTAAAAGCGGAAGGCAGGCATTCGAGGAAGGTTTGTCGTTAGGTTTGCAGTCACCATCTGGAAAAGGAAAAAGACCTTTCATTGTCCATGTTGGAAGTTCTGAAGGTTTTGTTGATGGTGGATTATTAACTTTTATTTCAAAACGCACGGGGGACTATATCACGCAGATATGAATGGGGATGTCTTCGAGGAATGGTTTGTTCAAATGTTGGATCTGATTCCAAAAGGGGCTGTTATTGTTATGGACAACGGAAGTTACCATTCACGGCTACGAGAAGCATTGCTCATAAGTCGTTGGCGTAAAGCAGAGCTTTTGGAGTGTCTTATTTCGAAAAATATTAAGTTTCCAAAAGATCCACTAAGGACAGAACTTTACAGAATTGCAAAAATGAATAAGAATAAATACAAAACCTACATTGTAGAAGAAATGGCTTCTTCTCGTGGTATATCAGTTCTTCGACTTCCCCCTTATCATTGTGAACTTAATCCCATAGAATTAATAAGGGCTCAGGTAAAGGGGAAGTTGGAAAAAAATACTACTTTTAAAATAAACGATGTTGTGAAATTGTTTGAGAGTGCTGTAAGTCATGTTAGTAAGGAAAATTGGACAAACTGTATGGAGCATGTTATCAAAGTAGAGGCAAATATGTGGAAAATTGACAATATTTGTGATGATTTAATCGACCCTATTATAATTACGATTCTTTCTCTTCCGAGTCGGATATAGAATAAAATGTAAGTAATAAATGTATTCCAATAATTATTTATTTTCATTTTTTATTATATTATAATTTAAAACGTACTTTTTCCCAAAATACACACCACTGCATTGCGTTATTGCTTAGGTGCTAATCCTTTAACAATGAAGAAACCCTAAACTTTGCTACAACTGAAACAAATACGGGGTCGATCTACCTGGTTTTTAGATTGGTTTTACTTGAGTAGATTTTTCTTATTGTTCATTTTATATTAGGTTTGTCGAATTTTTGTATTTAATAGTTAAATTCCCAAAAGCATTAAAACAGTTTAATTGATATGTTACCAATTTATACATAATCTAAATATTATCTTATGTAGATAAGATGGATTTATTAATAATTACATAGATACATACACTCCGATCGGAAAATATAAGATGCAGTTATTATACTATTAACCACTAAAATAATTAACATTACTCCCACATTATAGTGTCTACACCGTCGAAGTATACACCAAATATTTGTGAGATCAACGAAATTTAAAATCATAAACCAAACCCATTCAACTAAAACAACAGCAACAGAAATTGAAAAAGCACTGCAAACAACAGAATTTACAGCTATTAAGTAAACAGACAATCAATCTTAGGTCGGTATACAAATACTTGGGTATAAAGTATGGCTTAGGAAAGGAAAATTAATTTTGTATACACACTGTCACAAAGATGAATTATCGAAAAGGAGAAGTAAGAAAATAAGAATTGATTGTAAATTGTCCAAATAATAAAAGTTAAATATAAAATATGAAAAAAAAACATAACTAACATCGCCGGTCATCTACAAAAAATAGACAATTGGAAGCACAAAGATAATATTAGAGTTGAATAGAGCGAGAAAAAAAATGCGAAAACTATTGGGAATGCATTTAATACAAACTTAAATAACCTTTGATATGAAATTTTTTTATTGTAGGTATAGGTGTTTGGTGCACTTGTCTGGTTACGACGAGCACACAAAATGACTCCTATCACTTTTTGACTTACATTCTTATCATATTTTGACGTTATTTCAAGTTGACAGTTTTATGACATTATTTTATTTTGTGGTTATATGGTTATATGCAATTTTTCTTGAGTGACAGTCATTTGGCATTTCCTGTCAATGCCATTTCTCTCTGATAAAAAAGAAGAAGAAAGAAGGATCCAAGGAGGCAGGAAGCTGGAGAATCACCAGAAGAACGTCGCTAGGGAGATTATTGATGAGAACAAGAAAAAACAAGGAGTTGAAAGAAAAAGATTGTCATATAATTTTATACAGTATTTTTTTAAAGAAATATATTAAAATATAAAGTTTTTTTTACAATAAAATTTATATTTAGTGGAACCCCGCCACTAAAAGGTGTATATCTGATCAAAAAAACAATTAGAAGTCTTATAAGGAAAATTCCTGTACAAAATAATTGAGCGAAAGAAAAATGGTTTTGTAATCTGTTTTTCTTTGAGCCACAAAGCTCATTAAGATGTTAAAAGCCACTGTGCATTGGATAAGAAGTCTCTTTGATGAGATAAAAGCATGGAAAGTTGTGACATTAAAACGTGCAGAGGCAACTGTAAAAAAAGGTCTGTAAACAGAGGTTAAAAAGCTAGAAGCTATAGCTGAATTTGGAATTACAGGTAATATTTACTGATCAGGTAATATTTATTGAACAGCCATTAGTGTGGCAAATTACGTCATCGTCTACGCACGCACTAATAGCTACACAAAAAACCATTAGGCTTTTTAATATGGACTAGTACAATCATTAGTATTAGTGATGAGCAAATGCAAAACCAAGACCAAGACCGGGTTAGTCTTGGTCTTGGTCTTGCAGTCAAATAAGCAATCTTGGTCTTGTTCTTGCAGGGTCCAGTCTTGGTCTTGGTCTTGGTCTTGCACCAAGACTCTTGCAAGTCTTGCACTTTTTTTTAGATTTACTGGGGTCCATTTTTACAAAAAAAAAAGAAAAATAGTTTTTAAAATCATTACAAGTAAAGAAAGATTAAATGAAAGGGATAGTATTTTTTTATATTACATTGTAGCGATAAATCAAGTATGAAATAGTTATTATCCTAACAAGTGCGGAAAAGTTAATTTCCGCAAGAGTTAAGATCAATATTTTTTTTACAAGCAAAATCACCTCGAAAATTATATTTAGATACTTGAAAAGATGCGATTGTGACAATTAAATCTTACATAGTGTCAGTAAATACACGACTGTAGCTATAGCAACTAAGCACAGCCGATCAACTTCTGTTTGTTATGGTACCATCAGTAATTATAACCCTCAAAACCAAGCTTATTCTTCGTCTTCGTCAAGGACTCCTCTACCTGCGTTCTCAGCGACAATGCCTCTTTCTCCAAATGATTCATAACATTGTCCAAGTTTTTTAATATGTAAACATTAATAAAGCTTATCCATGAACCTACCTTAGAAATAAACATAGTTTTTGTTGAGGAGTTATTGGACTTTTATTTCCATTGCATGGTTTTGAAACAATGTCATCTTTCATATGTCTGTTGTGACACTCGTTCTTTAAAAAACTCGTGTTGTAACAGAAAACCATATGAAAGGCGTTGTTTAATATACTATTATGATAATGTAGGAAATTTTATATGTTTATTTCAACTTAATGTGATAACTATGTTGGTTAATCTCTCTTAAACTTTAATAGACCCATTTCGTTAATGGCAAAAATTGAATCCGCATGCGCGAACCAACTCCCACTCTCGTAGTTCCCTAAATGTTCGTGCCCCTTATAAAATTGTGTTGGCATGACATGCAAAAGTAATCAGTAGTCCAAAGAAAATCCAAAGAAAAGTGTAGGTACACATACAAGTCGTTAATATTTGATACACAAAGACAAGAAAAACACAATAACAACTAGCAACTTAATTGTAACTTTTTTTTGTTGAATAAACATCATTATTAATAAAAACGTGTTTCTAACTTTAAAATCTTACAATTCAAGATAGGAGGTCAGTTGAAAAAAAGTTAGATGAAGTTCTGACATTATTTTAACACCACCTACTGATTCCCAAGTTCTGTCCTCTCATTCAATATATTAATTATATTAATTTTACAACTTTTATCATCAATATAGTGAACTTTACTTAAAAATGTGTAATTTAAATCCAGGTTTTAAGTATTTTTTAACAAATTTGTAATGCAATCTACTTATATACATTTTTAGATATTGTTTTTTTTTTTTATTTTTGGATAACTTTCAAACACGAGATAACAGAAATCCTGATAAAGTCGTTCCATGCCATTTAATCATTGCTCACTTGATTCTTGTAAAAGTTTCCCCTAATAAATTCAAAGTTGTGTAACTTACGTGTTAAGCTCGAGATCCAGTCGAAACTTGTGGTTGAAGGCTTTGATGAGAAGTGAGGTGCGGTGAAAGTGCTTGCCGGTCTGTAACAATAATAAAGGTTGAATTAGACAAGATTAGCTGGAGATTTATACGTTAAAATTGGATGTTCTCTGATGGCGGGTTAAAAGTTATCAGCGGGTTTTGTGTCCCGGTGATTTACGTGAGGCTGACTCTTGATTCTTACTTTCTTATCTCTCGTTTTTTGGCCAGGCGTTTGTCTTTTCGTTACAAATTATTTTTGGTGATAAATTTATCACTATTATTTATTGTCTAGATTAACCGAACTTTTGTGGCCGTGAAAAGAAAACCGGAAGGATAGACGCCAATACCTACATGGTGTGCTTGAAGAAAAATCTTAAAAATGTAGAACGTTTTTTAACATTATTTAAACGTAATATTATTTTTAACTTTTACCATTGTTAGAATATACTTAATGACACAATATGTAATAAGAATTTTTATTTTAATCGTACACAAATGTTCAACAAGAAAATATCTAACGTATCTAATCTATATATTATACAAAATGAATTGCTGTTCGTTAGTCTCGCAAAAACTCAAAAACGGCAAGACCGATTTTCAAATTTTTTTTTGTTTTTTGCTATAGTTTAGGGATGGTTTAGAAAAAAAAAATTTTTGGAAAACCCGAAAATTCAGCTAAAAAAATCTAATTGTTTATATTTAAGAGTAAAAATTGACATAAGACAGTTATAAATGATATTCGAATGGCAAAAATGACAGTTGACAGCTGAAAAATTACAGTTGGTAGCTGAAAAATGACATTTGACATTAAAAATTACATTATATCGTTTGAAGGAAAGGGTGTGTCATTGTACTTCGTTGTCAAAGTTTTCATTTCTGTCATCCTATGATATGATTGGTTAAATCGTTAAAAAATGTTTTATGCGCATGGTATTTTCATTGACCGATCCAATAACAAATGAACAAAGCCCTTTATAAACATCATTAGATTGTTTGAAGGAAAGGGTGTGGAATTGTCAAAATTTGTGTTAAAGTAGTGTGAGTGAGTTTTTTATAATTATTTATATAGTATTATGATCATAGTCCATAATTAAGTATATTATAAATATTATGTAAATTAAGATTAATCTTTACTATCTAATTACCCATCTCATCAATAGAAATGGTAGTGTGAGTGAGTTTTTTATAATTATTTATATAGTATTATGATCATAGTCCATAATTAAGTATATTATAAATATTATGTAAATTAAGATTAATCTTTACTATCTAATTACCCATCTCATCAATAGAAATGGTATTTTTAATAGTCACATTTTCCAAATTTATTTTTAAATACATTTTTTTTAAATAGTTAAAGGTTAAAAGTATTTAAAATTCACAAATTTTTAAAAATGAATGATACACTATTATTTTTTCACTAAATTTACAGTATCTTAGTTTTATCAACTACATCATTGTGATACAGACTGTATTTTAAAAACCCATCACTGCGTGCCGAGCGCAGCGAGGTTCGCAGAAACAAAATACATACAAAGTATACCATTTTTAAATTTCATTACATCTACCATTAATTGCTGACAATGAGATTTGACAGTTAAATATGACTTTTAACAATTTATATCTGCAAAATGATTAAAATTAAAAATGACAGTTGACAGCTAAAAATGACAGTTGGCAACTAAAAAATGACCTTTGAGAGTAAAAAAATTACATAAGACAGTTAAAAAACACATTTAAGAGTAAAAATTGACATAAGACAGTTATAAATGATATTCGAATGTCAAAAATGACAGTTGACAGCTAAAATGACATTTGACAGTAAAAATTACATTGGATCGTTTGAAGGAAAGGGTGTGCCATTGTACTTCGTTGTCAAAGTTTCCATTTCTGTCATCCTATGATAGGATTGGTTGATAATCACGAATCAAAAGTTGTAAAAAAAATTTTTCCGGTGATACGAAGTTCACATATAGAAGTAAAGATCACGTATTAATTAATATATAAAGAAGAAATACTGTTTGTAACAGTCATGATTTAGTAGTCAGTATTTAGTTAGTAATTGAAGTTAAATCTTTGTAATTTCTGTAAAAATAAATTTGTTAGTTCTAATTAAAATATTTGTTTTTACAAAACAAGTTTCAATACAACGGAACATAACTGAGGTTATGCATGAAATGTTATCCGACCTCATTTAAAAATAAAATTTAAGTTTTTTCTTGTTCTTAAATAATTGGCAAATAATGTATTATAATCAATTGATTAAGTTAATAAAATAACGTCGTAATTGCGCTCCTCTATAAAAAAGAAATTAATCATTTACCTGAAACCTAAAATAAAGGAAACAATATTCAAAGCTCTTTTCCTTCCACAGATATTACTAAAATTGTATGAAGCAGTGTATTTTAACTCGGTTACTCATTTGATTGATTTTAATGGTTTGATTTATGATAAGCACGCAAATAATTGTGCTACCTCAGCTTCTTATAATTTTCGAAGCTTTACTCTTTCATTAAACTTGTATCTAACGATATGTGGTTGGTTTCTAGTAGAATTAACACCTTTAAGACAGCGTGCAATTAGCGAACAGTTTATGGGTAACTTCTAAACCCGGATCGTCTGTTAGAACGCAGAATTGTTGATGTACAAGTGGGGCTTGATTGATAGCCATACGCAGCAAAGAGAATGTGACAGAATATTAATTAAGAAAATTTAGTGGGAAATAAATATGGTAAATTGAAAATAATTAAGCATTACACAGGACCACGGAAATTTTCTTAAAATTATCTTCAAGCCGCTACATCTAAATATACAGGGTGTTTCTTAAGTAATCTAAAATATTATATGGGGCGCTTCGTTACTCAATTTTAAGACGAAAAGTTCATATAAACATGTGTGATAGGTGTTGTCGTTTATGAGATACAGGGTGTTGAATTTATTGTAATAAGTCAGTTCTGATTGTACGTAAAATTAATTTTTCCCGGTGACGCTACTGGTTTTTAGAAGTAATACGCAAAAACATGCTTATTCTAAGTGGCCTTTGAAATAATGTTGACAAGTGTCAAATTTGAAAACCAACGCAAAAATCGTACATTTTTATTTGATTGACTCTGTGTTTAGTTAATAACTATGCCAGTGTTTACTAATGTTGAAATGGCTAATATGCATTTTTTGTACGGATTAGCGAATGGTAATGCCTTAGAAGCTAGACGTACGTATGCCCAGCGTTATCCAAATAATCGTTTACCATGTTCAGATACGTTTATTAAGTTACATATTCGTTTACAAGAAACTGGAACTTTTGCTAAATCGAAGAATATTATTGGACGACCCAGAACTGTGAGAAATCCCCAATTGGAAAACCAGATTCTTCAAATATTGACCAACATCCAGAAACGAGTACAAGAAAAGTTGCAGATGAAGTAAATGTTAGTAACAAAACTGTTTGGAATATTCTAAAAGATAATTTATTGTATCCATATCACGTTCAATGTGTTCAACATTTGTTACCTACTGACTATCCATTACGCATACAGTATTGTCAATGGATTTTACGTGAAATCGCGAACAATCCGAATTTTGTGGCCAATATTCTATTTACGGATGAAGCCAACTTTTCTAGACATGGGATTATGAATTTTCATAATGACCACATATGGGCAGATGTAAATCCACATACCATAAGTGTAAAACGATTTCAACAAACATTTTCGGTCAATGTTTGGCTTGGCATCATCGATGATTATTTAATTGGACCATTTTTCCTTCCTGTACGGTTAACCGGTGAGACATACCAACATTTTCTAGAAATAGAACTTCCACTTCTTTTGGAAGATGTACCTATTATTATTAGAAGGCGCATGTGGTTCATGCATGACGGAGCTCCTCCACATTTTTCAGTGATTGTACGCGAGTTTTTAAATAATGTTTTTCCAGGCCATTGGATCGGACGAGGATCTCCACACCCGTGGCCCCCTAGATCACCTGGACACAATCCTCTGGATTTTTGTGTGTGGGGATATTTGAAATCGCTTGTTTACACAACACTGATATTAAACGTACAAGATCTTCAAAATCGTATCATAGACGGCTGTAATGTTATTCGTAACAATCCTGGTATCTTCGAACGTATTCGACAATCCATTAGACATCGAGCGGATTCTTGCATTTTAGCTGGAGGTGGACATTTTGAACATTTGCTCTGAAATGTATTATTTTTTCTTTATGTTTAACACATGTTGCTTGTAATAAAATAATAAAAAAATATAAATCAGTAGCGTCACCAAGAAAAATTAATTTCACGTACAACACCCTGTATCTCATAAACGACAACACCTATCACACATGTTTATATGAACTTTTCGTCTTAAAATTGAGTAACGAAGCGCCCCATATAATATTTTAGATTACTTAAGAAATTGTATGGAAACCCTTAATGGTTAAATCGAGAGATGAAAGTAAGATTAGTTTAGGTTAGGTTAGGTAAGGTTAGGCAAGGACTGCTTGCTTATTGGTTATAATAATGATTTAGCTTGAACCAGTTTTATACCTATTTAAACTGATATAGTAAACGGTTTGTGAAAATGTATTACACTAACGTATAAAAGAGTTATATCAGTTTATATTCACTTCCACCGGAAAAGGATAGTGAGTAAAACGTCAAAAAGATTTAAACTTTAAAAGTGTATTAAGGAAACAAAGGAGGTAAATATTTACAAAAATATATAAACGGATAAAAAAGTTTTAAGACATTTTCTTAAATATAATATCTGAAGCGTATGAACTAAAAAGTTGTTCCTATTAAGTTCATTCCAAGAAAGTTTCTATTAATAAAATTTTCCTTAACCGAATAACTTTCAAAGTTTGTTATTTAAAATATAAAACTAATGTATATCGAATATCCGTCAGTTTCCAAAATTTTATTATTTAAATTTTTAAATAATTTAACTTAGGTTTGAAGTTAGAGTAGAAGTAATGAAATTATTATTCTACAAAATTTTTTAAATTTCTCAAATACAAAATAATTGATTTTACTTATATTTATTTACATCAATAAACTATTAATAGTTTATTTTTAATCCAGAACAAAAACGTTAGTATGACGAGATGAAGAACAATTAAAAAAAAATACTTTCTACACTGATGAAAAACCATGATTGATCACAAGCCAAGGCTAAGTAACATTTTGAAAATAAAAACATTTATCAGCGCAAGATCATTAATCAATTTGAAGTGGGAAATTTCAAGGAAAAATTGTCTGCTACCACATTCGAAAATGTAACAATGTTTTCGTACAATGTTTATTGTTGATATAAAAACATTTCTCCTAGCTTCACAAATGTTTTATCTTGACATTAAAAAGAAGAAAATTAAATTTGGTAATTGTATTTCAGTACAGGTTTCCAATCTTTTCATCTTTGTAAAATCATCTGACCAATGGTTCTGTATGAAAGTATGATGTAGATTTTAAATAAAAATAAAATCGGATGGTTTAGATACATAATAAAATTAAAAAAGGATTATGGATATGAACGGATTAAAAAATGTAAAACTTAAAGACAAAGCCCAGAAATATTTACTCTACATACAGTGTGTAAAAGCCAAATGAAATAAATTCATTTTTTCGATTACTGTACATATTTATAAAAAATCCCGAAACACGTCAAATTTAAATTATAACTTGACATTCTTTAACGTGAAAATGCAACTCCTACCTTTAACCCCCTTAGAATGACAGGTACAACCCGCAATTTTTTAAATGGGAAGTATAGGCTTGTGATACATCATTTGAAAGGTCTCTTCATTCTCTATTCAAAAATTTTATTGTTTTTAAATTTAATGCAAAAATTAACATAAAAAAATTAAAATCATGTTGTTACCGAAATTCGCTAAAATATACTCGAAACTTATTACAATATACTTAAAACTTATTTCCCGTTTAGGTCTTGATAATGAGAAAGTGAACAAAAACCATAGCAATTTGGTTTTTAGATGGTAATCATTAAAAAACTTTTAAGAATTTCCGTGGCAACGCTATTTTAACAAGCAGTAGTAAATTGTTTTATTTAAGTTGTTATTGTTGTAATTTAAGTATAAAGTTTGTTCAATTCAATTCTGAAAAATGGTTAGATTAACGGAAATGCATAAAATAACATTTTTACAAATGATTGGTTACGGAGTAATATCCGAGCACAACAGGAAGTAACTCGCCTATTTCATGAGAAATTTCCTAATTTACCGCCTATATCCCAAGGAACAATAAGTAAAATAGAAAAGCAGTTTCGCGAGTTTGGTCATGTAAGGCAGATAAAAAAAAACAGCTGCCAATGCACTGAGTGATGAACTCAAATTAGATGTGTTGCTTGAGTTTCAGGAAAACCCACATACATCGAGTAGACAGGCATCCACTACATTCAATGCTAGCCATACATCGATAGCAAACATATTAAAAGAAAATAAATTGCATCCGTATAAGATGATACCTACTCAGGAGCTCATGGAAAACGATTTTGATAGGAGAACTTTTTTTTGTGAGCAAATGATGGACATGTTGGATAACAATATTATCCAATTAGAAGACGTTATGTTTTCTGACGAGTGAACTTTTTTACTTAACGGTCATGCTAATCGGCAAAATTGCCGGTACTGGTCCACGGAAAATCCTCACAGGATGAGAGAAGAACACACTCAATACCCTTAAAAGGTTAATGTGTGGGCAGGGATTGTAGGGACAATATCATTGGTCCCTTTTTTATTGAGGGCAACTTGAATGGCAACAATTATTTGCCACTACTTCAAAATGATGTCATTCCGACGTTGGCAAATTTATATCCTGATAAAGGTAACCCTCAAGATCCAGCGAATACGACATGGTTTTAGCAGGATGGAGCACCACCACATTACCAACTTAATGTCCGGCAGTACCTCGATACAATATTTCCCAATCGGTGAATAGGGAGGCGAGGATCGATTGAATGGCCAGCGCGATCACCTGATCTTACATTATTAGATTTCTTTTTATGGGGATATGTGAAGAGCCATGTGTACAAAACTAAACCTTCTGATTTAAATGACTTAAAAGAACGAATAACGCTTGCGATTAGGTCGATCACGCCTGATATGTTAAATAATGTTAGAAGACAGTTTTATTTGAGATTAGGATGTTGCCAAGACGTTCGCGGAGAACATTTTGAACATCTACTTCATTAACATTCATAGTTCTTTTTTGTGTTCTACATTTTATTACGTTTTGCATTACATTTTAGTTTTTGATTGTATTGTAGCGAATTTCGGTAACAACACGATATTAATTTTTTTTATGTTAATTTTTGCATTAAATTTAAAAACAATAACATTTTTGAATAGAGAATGAAGAGACCTTTCAAATGATATATCACAAGCCTATACTTCCCATTTAAAAAATTGGGGGTTGTACCTGTCATTCTAAGGGGGTTGAAGGTAGGGGTTGCATTTTCACGTTAAAGAATGTCAAGTTATAATTTAAATTTGACGTGTTTAGGGATTTTTTATAAATATGTACAGTAACCGAAATAATGAATTTATTCCATTTGGCTTTTACACAATGTATAGTAATAAAATAAATACTAAAGAATGAACATAATTAAGAAATGTTATCTGTAGACTTTGGACTTGAAATGCAGATCTGTAGATAACATATTATGAACAAATAACCATCAATGTAATGAAAATTGCATATATTATTTTTTGTACAAGTGATGGTAAATTTTATTATTAGCTTTTCTGGACAATAAGTCTTGAAAAAATAAATAATTTAACCAGTGATATGAATATTAATAAATAACTAAAAAATGAACTATGTATATTTTAGAAGTACAACATAATAAAAAATAGAATTTCAGCTAATTCAATTAATAGATTATATTACTGCCAGTTACCGTTACCATTTTTGTGTTTGAAAAATATTCAAAATCAGTGTAGCTATTTCTGCAGAAATTATTTTCTCCTCTAAATGTTTCTTTTATTGAGTGTCTTTATAGAGCTATTAAAATCGTATTATGTTTTCTTTTAAAACAGAAAATGTGGAATAGTATATTAGATTACTAGGGCGAAAGGTGGAAAATTTTTTCTCGCGAGAGTAGGTCTTCCTACAATCACCTATTTTATTAAACAAATTGTAAATATGAGTCTATATTTTTATAAAAGTACTGAGATAATTTTGAAATAATTTTCAATCAACATTTTGAATCTTTCGCAACATGGCTAAATTTAATTTTAATATACTCGCGGAATATGAGTACCTACATATTTTTTAAATTTTTAATATGTATCTAAACAAGCTCAGTAAGTGGGTTATTCGTAAGTTGGCCGCTTACCGCAAGGTGGTGTCTTCCATTCTAGACATCAACAATTTTTTTCTCTTCATTTTTATAAACAGTTTCAGACTACTGTAAAAAAATTATGTTACTTGATTTATTCTTAACATGGTTGATTTGCTTTATAAATAAAAAATGAACAGCGGTTACCAAGTAACAATGTAAATAAAGGCAGACATATTGTATTTTTCTGCACACACGAAATATCTGCGGAGAAAATGGATCTGAAATTAGATGAAATTGCTGAGAAAACTGCGGGAGCGATAGGGAAAATCATTCCAGTTAAGTTTGCGGAAAAATATGAAAAATAATATGCGCTGTTTTGCAACTGGCGTGAACAACACAATTTGAAAAGTAGTGCTGATGAAAAAAAATGTTGGCTTACTTTTTGGATGTGGTAAGAACAGTTTTTTTAAAGAATATTCTTTTCAACAGTTTAAATTTTCAGTCAAAAACATTCAACCCTTCTTCATTATGGTCCAAATACTCGATGGTAAAATCAATGATTATGGTTAATGAGAATGTCAACATATCAAGTTTCCCAAAGTTGATAGCTTTTTTGAAAAAACAAAATGTAGAGCATTTGCCAAACCAGTCGAAGGTGCTGACAAAAGGATACATTGAAATCTTCATGAGGGACGCTCAAGATAAAGAATATCTATTTGAGGCCGTGGATTCTGAGTAAATAGTTGCGCACGACTGAATGGTAGCGATGCATTAGATCCTTGAAATAGTTAATAGGACAATTTTCAAACACAAATTTGTGTACTGCGCCGGTTGACGTCACAGGTCTACTCAGAATCCATGGCCTCTACTCAAAATGATAGCATTACTTGGAGTTGCTGGAGGTTGCCGAAGGAATTTAGGAGTTAGTGATGTGGAGGATACGGGTACTCAGCTATATTCGACGAGCTTTCACTGTGATTAACAGTGATGTGATGAGGTTCACTATTTGGATGTGTTTAGAAAATACATGAATTTACGGCAACACGTTTCCCTGAAAGCTCTTTTGGTTGGTTATAGACAAGGAAAATGTCTGTCTTAAAGAGCTGTTGGCGAGCACCTAAGAAAATAGCTGAGTTCTTAAAACTAGACCAACCAGAAAAGTATACAGGTCATTACTTTAGGAGGATATCCTCAACGCTGTTGGCCAATGCTCGAGCTGAACTTAAAGTTCTAAAACAGCACGGTGGATGGATGAATTTTTCAGTTGCAGAAAAGTATATAGAAGAATCGATTGAAGGCAAAAACAAGACTGCAAGAATGATTCAAAGGGGAGAAACCTTTGTTGAAGTGCTGCATCGCAGCCACACTTATGAAAAAAAATATATTACAGTATTCACAGTTTTGACGGTTTATTGACAGCGGTGCGGAAAGTAACTTTCCGACCGAGTGAGAGTAAAGAGTGTATAGGGAGTGCCATTTATATTTTTGTTCTTCTGTTCCCTTTGTTTTTGTTTATAGAAATAAAAATAACACAACTCAAACACAAAGAGCCGAAACAACTTCGATTTCACATCTATTTGTCTACCTGCTAAGCGTGTAAACAAAGCGTTACTTATACAAAACATTGAACAATACATTTGATTCATCTTAATCATTATGGCATATATTAGCACCCACTATTTTCAGGAACAGTGATATGGTTGTTGTAGTCTAGTTACTTAAACTGATATAAAACTTCCACATCACTGGATAAATATAATCTCTTCTGTATTCTTAATTATGAACGACATTCAGTAAGCCGTACTTTGGATTTTTATGGTGTCGAAGAGAATAGTAGGGACTGGAGCAAATTATTTGTTATGTTAGTGACAAATGGTTAACATAAATACTTAACACTCAATATGCAACGTATCGTTGTATTATGCAAAATCGTATTCGGATTTCCATAACTCGATAAATAACAAAGACATCTTCACGGAAACTTTAACCGGTCGAAATGCTTAGCGCCTATTTCTTGGTTGTTTTTTACTTTCCATACTTTTTAGAATTGGAAATAAGGATCTTCGTCTGATATATTAGTAAAGAATTCTTTTTTCGGAGACTTAAATTTTTTATTTCCGAAACATTCATATTGACAAAGAAAGAAAATTTTTATAAAGTATTGACGAAATTTGATAATAAAGATTTATTTTGTATGGGTCTTTAAGAATAACTTATATACATTATTCTTTTTAGGTCATTCTGAAAAATATAGAAAGTGAATACAGTAAGGTTCAATAAATTTTATCTAGTAAAAATATAGGTTAGCTGTTAACCTTTTAAAAAAAAATGAAAACTACCATGAGATTCGAAAATTTTCGGTATTTATACCCTTTCCTCAGAAATGACAGAAAAAATTGAATTTCAATTATTTTTAAGCCAATTTTTAGATTTTTTTAAATAAATTTATTTAATTATTTTTACCTTTATGATTAATTGTTTAACTGATAATGAAACTTTAGACATTTTTATAATTAACAAAATTGCACTTTCTCCCTACTAAAATAATAATTGAATCGGAGCGATTCAATGGCTGTCACTTACAGTTTTATAATAAAATTTATAAAAATTGTGAGCAAATACATTTTACACCTAAATAATTTTTATATAAAAACGTTCGTTAATATTCCAAATGTTATTGGAAAACATTTTCTATTGCTGAAATCTTATGCTTTAATGTTAAGTAAATACCGCTATTTTTAATCCGACTTTTTGTTAATTTTATAAAAATAACAACTTATTTCTATTAAACAAGAATACAAAATTGATTCAGAAATACATACAAATATTAGTAACAATAAAAGTTACATATTAACATCACATTCTCTCACTTAGAGTTTGGTGTGTCTTTTCACTTGAACGATTCATTTTTAATACATTAAAAAGTTTTAAATTGATCAATATGTAGTGTCTTTTCACTTTTTTTTAGTTCGAATCCATAACTTGGTTACTATCTCAACTCAAAATGTGAATGAAAATTTTTCATCAAAACTTAAAATACACCATTCAGGTGCGAAATAAAAGTTTTTTTAATGTTTTAATTTATGGTATTCATGACCCAAAATTTTAAATAGTTAAATATTTGTTAGTTGCCAATATACATTTTTTGCTTCAACAAACAAAAAATTTAATAACTGAAATTAAAATAAAAACGGAAAAAAGGGAAATTTTTGATAAGATTAAAATTAAAATTCTTTGAAAAAACATATAGATGCAAGATCGTATTTTTATATGAAAAATCCAATCTGTTTGAACTTAATATTAGGAATGAGGAAATGGAAAAATAATTGCTTTTCAATAAACTAGCCCTCCATAATATCTGAAGAACAATATTGAAATCAGTATTAAAAGAATATACACTTTGATATGTGTCAGTTGGTCGGGAAGCGGTTGGTTTTCTATTATATCCTTAATTGGCAATTCAAATGAATACGACAAGAATACTTTTATAATAATAAAGTTATTTAAGTACCACCACAAAGGCTTTGTGCTGTTAATTTCCATATTTTTTCCATATTTCAAGTATATTTTGAGGGCAACTTAAAAGTAATAATTGTAAATTTTTTTATAAAAAAAATACAAAATGGCGAGTTGAGTACATTTCTGGAATTCTAATTGTAATATTAATGTATCTTTTGTTATTACTGTATTTTCTGTAATATATCCAAATGGTAAATGTAGATTTCGGAATACGCTGTTTTGTACTTTTTGTACGAAAAAAAAAAATAAACGAACACGTGGCTGATGACAATTTTTCACAGCATTGGCATATAAAATACCAAAGACACTACAAATTTCAAAGACACTACAAGTTTACTACAAATTTACATTGTAGTGTGGTGATGAAGTATCATGCGAAATGTTCTTGGTTACATTGCCAGTGCCAATGAAAAAGAAAAAAAAATATTGCAACTGCCACCTTCTGGAAGGCAAAGGCAAACCACCAAGAAAACTTCTCACTTTGGTCCCAACTATCTGTGTCGAGAATCTTTAGATATGCACTGCACAGACATTTGCAAGAGGTCGCCAAAGCCCTGTACAAAGTATTGCACATTAAGAAGATTCACTATAAAAACTAAATCTTCTGAATGTTCTAATCGGCTTAATAAATTCACATTTTAAAATGTTATATCCTTGTATACAGTAAAGAGAATATTATTGTATATTGCAAAGTTGTCGAAAATAATTTCAAGCATATTAACATTTTGAATTTGTTTTAAATTTAATGTCTAACCGATTTACTTTATTGAAGTATTTCATTCCTTGCGGTAGTGTGCAACAAGTCTCTTGATATAAACCGTATAGTGTTACTTTTTACGAAAAAAAAAAAATAAAAACACAAAAAGATAATCTTTAAACAAAAATGAATTCATTAAATCCCTAGCATTCCCAATTTTTTTTAAATATTTGAGAACATAATTGTAAATGTATTTCACATCCTGCACAAATATGTAGTAAATATAATTATATTATTACTTCATTAAAACAAAATATAATGCTTGATAAATGACAACGATTTTCGTTATTTCTGGCGCAAAGTCAAATAAAAAAATAGACGTATATTTTTTAATTAACCCACTCTGCTACTATGTTAACTATGCCAACACGATGTGGCATGTGCTTTTCCGGTAGTCACAAACTCCTGCCGATCGGCATAACAACTTCTGACGAAAATTCTAACCTAAACAAGCATCTGTCGAGCACGTTTTGAAGGGTGTGGCCCCTTTTATTGATTCGTCATCAGGTTGGTTTTCAATTAAGAGCAAGTGGTTACCAGGGGAACGGTTACCGGCGATGCTAGAAAACAGAAGCGGGTAAAGGGCAAAAAAGTTTCTTCATTTTAATAAGCCAAATTTATAGAGTCTCTATATATAAGTGAGTTTACTGTTCTATTAAAGTAAATTGGACGTAAAAAAATTATTTTAATTTCATAGTAGCAATTATTTAATTTTTACAAATCCAGTAATTTAAGGTAGGTCCTTGAAATAAAACTATTTTAGCAAAAAAATAGTTATTTTTCTACAAACGTCAAAAAATGACAAGGTTCGAGCATTGGCAAGAATAGGCGAAGTAGTGTGCGAAATAATTACTTCGCACACTGCATGTAAACTATATGGGATTTTTATATTTTAACCCTTATGTTCATCAATCAAGCAAAATCCAAGAAATCATTTATTTATTTATGTATAACAATAATTATTAAGGCTTTCAAATTGTGAGAAATTTTAACACTACCTAATTTTATTTATTATTTACAATGTTAACATTAAAATGGTGCAGCCAGTGCACGAACCAATATTTATTCACAAACCAGATAAGTCAGATTTAGCCCGTGATATCCTAGTTTTGGGAGTTGGAAGACTATCCATGCCGTAGAGGTGCAGCACTTAATCCTGAAATTTCACAGTCTAAAATTTTATTTGATATCTGAATTTTATTGTTGATAGAATCTTTCACGTATCCTTCGGCCACAGTCGAAGATTTCCAACCTCCATGTCGCTTCAGAACAGATATATCGGCCCCCGTATTAGCAAGGAGTGTGGCTGATGTTCTCCGAAAACAATGGCCCATGTAGGCATCAGGATTTGGTAATTTTAGGTGTACTGGTACTGGTAGCATAACTTGGACGAAGAGCCGCATATTTTCGGTAAATGTCAATATAATCTAAATTTGAAAGTGTAAAAATTCGTTGTGTATGCGTTTTTGTATCGGGTACTTTAACAATCAAAATGGAATTTTTATCTTCTATGTCATCGACCGTTATTTTAAGAGTTCCTCACGGCGGCAAGCACCTGAAATGCCCAGTATTTAAACAACCTCAAAGGTAATCAGTAATTTAAAAAACACATAAAACAATCATTAAAAATCTACCTTAACCAACAAATAGGTTTCATCATCTGCCTCTTTAATGAATTCTTCAACTTCCTCTCTAGTCAACACCTTAGATTTCTTAAGATGGTTTCCCACTGACAATTTTTTCAAATATGGAACCAACTTGGTAAATTTATTGAAATCCACGTTTTCTTTAACATTGAGTGTTGCTTTCAACATAGAATATATTGCCCATAACGTGGAAGACTTCAGCTTCTTAGACTTCTCTCCAAAATATGCCAACAGCACATTTTCAGATACTTTTCTGGCTTTATTTGCTTCACACCACTCTTTAAATTGCTGATATGCATTTTCATACTTGCGCCCCGATTTCTCCGGTAAGAGATTTGAAATTACTGAATTGGCCGCATCTGTCAAGTTAGGTGGGGTACTGCTTACTTCATCGTCGCTCGAAATTTCCATTACTTCACAGTTATAAATATCACGCACGAAATTGACGCAGATAAGAATTCACTCCAAAATAATGAAAACAATTATCAAGAACTGTCACTTTGAAATAATTGTCAACAAATGCTATTTTATTTCCATAGTTACAGTACCTAATTACTTGATTTGGAAAAACAGTTCAAACCAGTTCAATACTTTTTTTCATATTAAGCTAAGCATTTGTAGAAAAAGTTTTGTTTGCATCTCATGTGCGAATTAATATTTTTTTTTAACTCGCTGCGCCTCATTAAAAAATATCAGTTTTCGATCACCAAAGTAGCAAAGTTTTACTAGACATAAAAGCACAAGATTTAATGCCGCGGCTGGCAAGACATTAATCTGCTTTTCTGCCATGTGATACATATAATTTTTTCTTCAAGTTTGGTCCAATTTCAGGCAAATCGGCTGTTTCATATTTAAATTGCATTCCATTATCAATATCCAAATAACTAAATTATTTTATCAAAGGTAACTGAGCCCTGTGTTACTATGTTTACCGCTGATGACGTTTGTTGAATATGTTTGTTTACTGTTTACTTTGATTATTGTCAATTTTAAAAAGTTGTTATGTTAGAAATGGATTTACTGCAAAGTGAGGATGAATTGATGCAATTAACACTACCTGAGATAAGTTTATTGTCATCAGCATCATTTTGAGGTACCACTACACCAACACAAACTTTTATCTGCCTGACGCGCGTTTGGATAACCAAACTAGTTTACATTCCAAATTTTATTTGATGCACCATCACTTCAGATCCACTCATTAGGTACTAAGTAACTATGTTATTGTTTAATACTCTTAAAAGTTTATAATGTAATCACTTTTTTAATAAACACACATACTACATAAGTTTTTTTTCGACTAAGATAGGAAACTTACGTCCAAAGCTTCTTATCCAGAACCCAATAGTGTTGGACTACCAATCAACCCACCTCAAAAAACTCGCCGTTATCCCCTCCTCGAAATAACTACTCTACCATACTTTAAAACGGTTGGCGGTCCCTCATATATTCCCGCCATATAATCATACCATTCACGCCATTAAGAATGTTCCTTTCCACTAATCATCGTCTCCACTGTCTCGCTTACCTCCATCCATTCTTTTTCCTCTCTTAACATTATCCCTACCAATACACTGCCTCTTCAAGTTTTCTCTCTAACTTTATGTTTTTTTAGTCCAAACAATTATTTAATTTGAGATTCTGACTTTACGCCATATTAAAAGTATAGCATACTTAGAAAGCGTAAAAAAATTATATTTAATGGTGACTTTTTTGGTGAAAAACTTTGTAACGGATATAGTAGAACTGACAGTAGAATATGGAGTTTAAATTCACCAATTGTTTAATTAAGTATTTATTAAAACGGAGTATTCAGTATCAATCAAATTGGGGAACATCATAATCATTCTTGAGTAGCCAGCATTTTTAAAACCTGTTTTATGATATTAATTCATCTTGTAAAATCTTGCAACTGTCAGATACTTTGCAACAGTATCTTGGTATTTTATTCATTTGTAAGAGTAATAAAAAAACATAAACCACAGTTTAACAACTGTTTTTACTGTTTCTAGCCAGTTTTTTAGCCAATGATAGCTATGTAGGACATCGACAGATTGACAGAGTGAAATTACATAATATTCTTTTTATATTTTGCACTTATAAAAATCTTCATTATAAAACGCATTTGCGTATCGTAATGTAACTTTTACGCACGCAAATTTTTGTTTTAAATGGTTGGCGACATGAGTGAAGTTTCTAAAGGCAAGACTATTGACAATGACATTTGTCGCTAATAGCAATTTATTAATTTTATATTGTTCTTTAAGAAAGTATCTGTGAATATGAATATAATATTTTACTTATATAATATATTATTATTGGTATATTATTCATTTTAAAATATTTTAAAACATTAACATTTGATAATCTAAATGTCACAACTGTCAAATTTTATAAATTACACAGTGCTGCCGACATACTTTTTAAAATAAAAATTTTCGTAATTACATAAAAATAAAAAATTAATTTAAAAAATGGTGAAAAGGGCAAAATATAAAAAATATTATAAACAACTTATTTCATATGGCTGTTGTGACAGCGATTCGTTTTTTAAACTTGAACTCGTGTCATAACAGAATTCCATATGAAATGCGTTGTTTAATATACTATTTCATGTTAAATAACTAGTGTTTTAGCATAATGGATCTGATGAGATCAAATTTCGGTTAAAGCTTTATGGCTGTATCCTTCTCAAGTTAAGTAGTATTTCGATTTAATTTTTAGTTTTCATTTAAGAAAAAACGATCCAACAATTTTAGTAACGAATAAAAAATATTTTAGGAGTGATAGATACTAATTTATAATTATTTTCCAGAAATATGAAGTAAACGTTAAAAGTAAAACATACTTTTATACATATATTTTAAATAATATTCTTTGATTTTTCGTATTCATCCCCTTTTTGCTAGTATAAAAAAGGAATAACCTGCAAAGGGCTTTCAACTAATAACTTCTCTTAGACCAACTTCCAACCTTCACACAGTTGTTATTTGAAGCAAATTCGCACTACTTTAAACAACACTTTGAATTTAATATTATTAGCAAACAAATTTCTGACCAACCATTAGAATTCATAGAGTAAAACTAGAACTAATAACCACTAAATTTTAATGTCCGAATGTGAGAACGGTCTCCCTCTAAATATATATCATAAGCATACAAACCATAATGTGGATGATAACAAATCTGCCCTGAAGCAAGAGCAAACCATCAAGTTGTTACAACGTACGATCGTATTGTCGCCACCGGTGCCTCTGGCTTCTTTAAAATATTTGGCATCAGGATTTATTTATGACTTGGAATAATATGTTCGCCAGGATGTTGTAAATAAAATTAACATGAAACTTGCGTATCTTAGGTGAAATATGTGACTGTTTATAGAATTTATATTCGTATCAGATGTTTTATATCCTAATCGGGAAAAAAATAACTTACAGATTCTTACACTAACATTTTGGTATAACAAATTTGTTGTTTTTAATTGAATAAATAATGTATAAGCTTTTAAAATAAATATATTCTAAATATTAAATAAATGCACAACTCAATGTAATACAATTTTACAAGGCGAATAAAATATACACATGTGTCCAAAAGTTTGGAATATTTAAAAATAATATATCTACGCCTATGGTTTTTTAAAAACTCTTGTTGATATTTATTTTAAAGCGTTTTTAAATAAATCAAAATAATACTAAGAACAATAAGTAAATGAATGGTTGAACTAAACTTACACTATTTATTTGAAAAATACGTTTTAAAATGCAATTGCAGCTGTTTCGCTAATAACTAGCATCCTCAGATTGACTGTTACAAGTTCAAAACGTTAAGTTGGATTTCTTAGTTTTAAGAATTAAATTTGAAACGGTTTATCTTTTTTAAATAATGTTTTATTCAAATAAATAAATTTTATTATAATTAAATATTTGTTGGGTTGAAAAAGTAATATAAACGAGACCTTAACCCAGAAGATTAAATACCTAGTTAGTTATTAAGCTACAATTTTGTTAATTACTTGAATGACCTTGAACTTGAACTTTGATATTTTTATTAAATTAATTTACTTAGTAAAAGGCCAATTTTGTAAAGACGACAGATTGTCGAGAATATCTTGTTTTTTTGGGTTAACTAAAAAAAGGGTTGAATGGTTGATTTGTTCTCTCACGAAATCTTCGGATATTAAAGTCATCCTAATTCCATTTTTAATAAACAAAAGCTTCTGCTAAAGTCTGGACAGACTACTCTTTGTTTAGAGGATTATTGGAGCTTTAAACCTAAAAGAAAAACAAATTAATAAAACTATTTGGCCACATACCATCAAAGGTTAGTACCAAAAGTATGTGATCACACAATATGTAACCCTTCACTTTATTTTTTTAGGCCATTTATTTTCTATTCATTCTTCTTCTTAGAAGTTCTTGTTGTCTTTTTTTGGCATATCTACTACAAATAAGAATCTAGAACTAATATTGGCTTCACCGTTAACTTGAAGCATCATCTGGCGCTATATTGATCGGTCCAGGACCATTTCCATCATAAAGTGCAGCTTCCTCATATTAACTTACCTTGGATATTGCTGACCCACTATTCAAACTTGACATTGAGGGATTTTGGTCAACCTCCACCTCAACCAGATGGGCTACTAGCTAGAGAATCTGCTTATGTTAGTCATTGTGAGCAATCAATGTAGAGTTGATATACACAAGTAAGATCTTTCTGATTTACATACTAATTTCCACATTTTTATGATTGTGACCCACTTCCTGAGTCTAAAAACAGAAAACATCTTAATGCTATGAACTTTTATTATTGATATCTCTTTAAATAATATACTATCAATCAATATATTGTAAGTGACCAATAATTAATATTAAAAACTTACCTTAGAATATAAAACTATTGTACAGCGAATAGTACGTACTACTCGTAAATAATCCAAGTCAATATTTGTATTTCCTTAAAACAAAGAAACTTTAAATTAATATAAATATATTTACTAATATCAAGCTAGTTATTAATAATATACACTTACCTGTTGCAAAACCCATTAATTTGGAAAGAATCTATTATCAACTAAGCAGTTGGTTTGTTACGAATGGTACAACAAATATATTTAGAAAGTACACCCTCAAAATCGTAACATGACATATTATTGAAGTTACATTTTGTTTATAGCTAGGTACTTGATGCTGATAAGTAGTTAAGGCAAGACCAAGTAAGGAAGTAATAAGACATAACAATATTAAAGCCTAGATGTTATGAGCCCTAAGGGATTATCCTGGATGTATTTCCCTCTAAGATCAATATAACTGTGCAATTATATAAAAAAACCAGGAAAAAACTATATTATGCTGATCTTTACAATAACTTAATATATTTATGTTACAATAATGTCTTATCTGTGTATAAAATGAAGACTCAATCAAAGTAAACAGTTTAATAGTGATTTATTTGTTCATTAACTACTTTAAACTGTTGATCTGCTAGATGTCTTTTAATTTCAAGTTCTTCTAAAAAATCTTAATTTTGTTTTTTTATCACAAATGTGTAGTATACGAATTTCATTGGTGTGTATCAGTAAGTTTGGATGGTCAAGTAGGTGTTTTGTATCGACTTATCTGGTTGCTGTAATCTATATGCTCTTAAGTGTTCATTAAATCTTACTTCAAAATTTTTTTGTGTTTGACCTATATTTACTGCATTACATTTTTGACAATTAATTTTGTAAACACCAGATTTTTCTAATTTTGGTAATTTTTTTTTCACAATTAACAATTTTGTTCCAATACTATTTTGTGTTTTAAATGATATTAATGCTGATGTTGCCGAAGATATTATTTTTGAAATTGCATTGGAAATATTTCCACAATATGTAAAACTTTTATAGCTTTTATTTTCTTTAGTTTGTTTTGGAAATATTAGTTCTAATGACATTTTTTTTCCGTTCTTATTCATTAGTTTATTAATCAAATGTATTGGATAGCTCTATGTATCATGGAATTATAAGCTGCTAATTTATGTGATAGTGGATGATTTGAATTATATGGTATGGTTACATCTGTTTGTGTAGGTTTTCTGTATATTAAATAATTTAATGAATTATTAACTTTTTTAATTCTTAAATCTAAAAAATTAATTGAATTATTTTCTTCAACTTCTAAAGTAAAATTAATTTTAGGATGCAAGGTGTTAATATAATTAAAAAATATATCTAACTGCCGCTGCCGTTCGCTACCTACAAAACCTGCTAACACATCATCAACATATCTATACCAAAATACAATATTTTTTTTTTATAACTAGAATTAAAGATTTTGTTTTCTAAATTATCCATAAAAATATTTGCTAAAATTGGAAGACCTTAATTTTGAATATATACTTTCTTATCAAAAGTAAAATAATTTTGACTAATGCATACATCAAATGGATCAATTATGTCTGATATTATACCTGGATGGATATTTCTTTCATCTAATAGCGTCTTAACTAGAACTAATATGTTCTCAAAAATACCTCCTAAAGAATGAGAATAATAAAAAAAAAATATCTCATTTGAGGAGGAGAAAATTCTACTCTGGTTGGTGTTGCTTCAGCACTGCCGAATACATCGTCGGAATCCAACGATTCGTCGTCCGAGCTGAAGGACGTTATATTAACTTTAGTTTTATTTGCTTTGCCTTTCTTTCCCGGTTGCATCATTGGTTTAATTATTCTTTTTGGTTTTATGTCGGTTTTGAGTTTGGTTTTTGGCTTTTCTACATCTTTTTTAGGCTCTAATTTTTGAACAGAAGTTTCCTCGACGATTATAGACTCTTTTTTTGTCGTTTTATCTACTTGTATAACAGTTACATTTTTCTGCGGGTGTATGCTTTCAGTTTTAGAACTAGTAGGAGAGTCACTTTCTATTTGACTTAATTTGGAGTTTAGAGCTTCTAGAAGAACAGGATCTATGTGCGTTATATCTCTCTTGGGACTGGAAATATGTTGAACGGGTAACTGGCTCTTGTCAACTTCTTAAATTCTAAAGTAACGGGATCTATTTTTGATAAATCGATATTTTGAGTAAATAAAAATTGAGATTCTACAGGTTCAGGTTCTGAAGGTTTAATTAGTTTCTTAGATTCTTCAATCTTGGATATTTCTTTTACTTCTTTTTGAGGTATATTAGGTACTTCGGTAATGGTTTGGGTTTTTCATATCTAGCTACACCGTTCATGACATATACAGTTGTATTTATAAAAATAGTCGTAATATAACGTACAATTGAATCAAACCAAATTAATATTAAATATTTTATCGCAACTATTATTTTTTTGCATTTAATTTGAAAGATGTTAAATAAAAAAAAAATATTACATTTTTGGAAAATAAGTTTACGTGGGACTCGAACTCACGTCCTGTTTATCCTGGTCATACTGTTTTTATTATAAAATTTATGGGTATTCCATTTGACCTAAACTTGTGGTTTCATTTTATATCATATATTTTTTTATTACTTAAAAAATTACCCAAAACCATTATGTGATAAAATTACGGATTAAGCTAAAAAAATAAAGGAAGTCGTTGAGCATCAAAGTAAGTGCGTGGGAGTATTCGTTAAGCTTTTTTCTTTTTAAAGGGAATTTTTTGGCAATTTATAACCAAATTTCATGTTATTTTATTAAAAGAGGAGTTGGTAATTTAAAACCTCATTTTGTTTTTATTAAATTAACTTAAGTTCATAAATAAAAAATCTAAAAAATATTTTTATTATAAATATCTCTTTGAAAGCTTTACCGAATTATATTATAAACAATTTAATATTATTTAATATTTTAACATCGTATTATAGAAATATTGATTTCATCAAAATAATTTTGAAATTAAAATATCGGTTTGGCAGTTTTTTAATTTAGTAAATATTAAATAAATATTATTAACCAAAACATTAAAACCTTAAATGTTTTAGTATTTGGTCTTCTTACTTATAGTTTCATTTTACGGCTTTCTATCCGAGGTCTTAAGTACTCCAAATCAATTTAGTATGCGGAATAAACATTTCATTAATTTATTTTACTTTCTTACATACAAAAAGAATTTTTATTTGCAAATGACAGTTGTTGAATAAAATTCTCAAAAATAAGTGGCTTCAACAAAGAAAGGAATAGTATCAAAAATCCCATTACTTATCAAGACTTTTTCTAGTTCTTTTAAAACATTTTTAACGTCATCTGTTTCAAAAGTAAACTCAATTGAACTAATAGCCATCTAAAAATTTCAATGTGATGATTATTTTCTATTTTAAACAATTGCTTTTAAGAAAAAAATGTGCATGTAAATCTAGTGAAAAAAGTATATATACAGTAAAATTAAAACAAAAAAAAATTTTAATGTCGTCATTCGTCACTGATAACACAATATTTAAAAAAAAAGAAGGAAATAAAAAGAGTGAAGTAAAAAAGGAATCAGTAGAGAGGTTGCAATAACAAACAAATAAAACCGTACTGTATAATACACATGCAATTTGTCAAATTGTAAAGGACAATGAGGATAAATGGTCTGGTAAATGTAGATTGTAATGAATATGAAGATTCAGTGCAGAGTGCAATATAAGAATTTTTAAAATGTTAATGATGTTTGTTGGATAAAATATAATTCACCGTTTTGGATGTTGTAAAAAAGTTTAAAGCTTCTTGTGCAGAGGTCAGAGAACATCTAACTTTACGATAACTTTTAAATTTATTTATATTTAAAAAATGTAGAACATGTGGGAGAAATTATATAATTGAATTACAAGTGAGTTTAAAATTTAGCTGATCAGATAATATAATTATCAAGTATGCTTATTTCGCTAATGAGATGATATAATTATAAAGTATGTTTGACTAGAACTAAACCGAAATATACCTAGACAAAGACAGATAACAGTGTTGAGGACTGTGTCATGAGAGTTGAAAATTGTTTAAGCAGAGTAATGTGAATAAAGTTACCCAAATCCAATTAGAGGAAAATAAACTATCTATCAATTTCCAGTCATTTTCATTTGTAAATACCTTTTATAAGGTTTAACTTAGTTAAAAAGTTTCTAAAATTATTTTTTTTAAACAAATATTAGTAAAAAAACGAGACTTTCAATAATTGATGCAAAATTATGTGAGCATTAAAAAACTTACGCTGTTTTTTGGAAAAAATGCTGTCCTGTCACCCAGAAAAAATATCGAACTTCGTTAGATTCAACAAATATTTATTTTAGTTTGGATAATATGATTTGTAGCGAAAAAGAAACAAACAGAAACATCGGATGGTCGAAAAAAATATCGAAGATAAAAAAACAAAAAACGAGTGAAAATATACATGGTTATGTCTATTCAAGAATTCGGGTACGGCAGTTACGGCGTGTGATTGATTACGGAGAACAAACATTTGTCACTTTTTCGTCCGATGATGCGTTATTATTTTTTCTAGATGTGAATATAATATTTTATGTTTTTTCGAATTTTAAATTTATCGTAAAAAGGATCCCGATTCTCACGTAGGAGTCAATAATGTCTTGTTACCTAAAAACCTAGTAACTCGATTTTTTACGATAAAGAAAAATTATTATTTGGTTCATGCGGGCATGGAAACGACATCTTTTTTTCGTAGTTTATTTTTAACTTTATTATAACTCATTATGATCAATACAATAGAGGATTGTGAATTTATAAATTAAATGTGCAGTTAACCAATATTAATAATTATTTATACAGTATCCGCCAAAATAAACAGTACCGAAAATAAAAATTAAAATTAATTTTTAATTTCTGTAATGTAAGTGTTCAAAATTTTCACCATTTCGACGCAAATAAGCTTCATATCGATTTTGTAAGTCAATAAACATATTTATAAAAAGTGGTTGATGGAACTGCCGAAAAATATTTTGTATTTAGTTCGGCAATATTCACAGGCGGATTTTCCGAATGAATTATTTTTTCCTTCATTATGGCCCAAATGTTTGCGTCAGGTGGCGTCAGATCAGGTGAATGAGAAGGATATTCGAAGTCTGTTCCCCGAGAAATTATTCTATTATCGAAATGCTGACGGAGTAAGTCTAAGGTGCGCACAGCTGTATGGCTCGTTGTACCATCTTGTAGGAACCATTGTGTGCGAAACTGTAGATTTAATGCACGGTAAAAGTTATTTAGATCTCTCACAAAATATATAATAATTTTTTCTCTATAACTTTCTTGGTTGACAGTAAGTGGATTCTGATTAACATCTTCAACGAAATAAGGACCAATCATTCCATTACCAGATACCGCACACCAAACGGTAACTCGAAGACTGTGGAGTGGTTTCTCTACAATGACATCAGAACGTTCAAATCCAAGGAATCTGGTTGTTTGTCGATTAATATAGCTGCTAAGATGAACGTGACTCTTGTCTGAAAACCATATGTTTTTCAAAAATTCGGGATCTTCGTAAATTAAACTCAACATGCGACCACAGTAAATTTCTCTTGCACGTTTTTCCGCAGCATTTAATCGTTGTCCAACTTGAATACGGTATGGATAAACAACAATTGATTTGAACATGCGACGTTTTACTAATGTTGAGTTTACATGCAGTTCTTACAAGACTTCTTTGAGGTGATTGCATAACTTGGTTAAAAACACGTCCTTCAATTTCGTTAGTGCATACTGTTTTTCGATGACCTGAAAACCTTTACGTTGACATAATACACTACCAGTGCGACGAAATTTTTCAACAACAGCTAACATCACACTTTTACTAGGAGCTGCTTTATTAAATTTTTGTTGATATTTTATTGACATCTGTTCTAAGCTTGGACCATCATTACGACCTTTTCCGTATGAACGAAAATAATGCTCTACCAAAAACACTTTTTCTTCCGTTGTTAGAACCATTTTTAAATCAAATTTAACTGCAACGTACTATTAATATATCAACTACTGACAATTAAGTCAAATATGACAAATCCATATTACATAAACAACTCCACAGCACTCTCTGTTTCGGTACTGTTTATTTTGGCGGATAACGTACTTAAGATTGGGGTAATACAAAATTAATTTCTGAGTTTTATATTTTGCTACATTTATTATTAATACCTAATCAACTTTTTCTGCCACTGTTAAGGTAGTCTTCTGTACAAATGGTTGTTTGGACTATTGAATTATTTAATTTATTATATTTAATTTGAACTTATAAATAAATGTTTACTCTAAATAAAAACAACCCAATTAAAATTTCAGAAATCAACATCAAAATCCCCTAAATGATCTGAGCACATCGATACCTCATCCAAGAGATTATCTTCTGCTTGTTATGCGATTAAAACTATTTCTAAGAAACTTCACTTTCAACAGCATTATTAGCTTATTCCTTTTTCCCCTTTGTTATGCTCGGCGATTTTAGGGTTCCCACAAAAAAGGCCATTCGTTATGTATTTGGATTAGCTAGTAGTACCCATTTCAAGTTATTTTTTAAATTATACAAAATTCTAACTCTTTCAGTTTTTTTTATAGCAGGGGCTATTTCCTTGGATATCCCTAACCTAACCTATAGGATCTATTGTGTTCCCCCTTACTTGCCATGTTCTGATGTTTTCTCAGATTTATAGCAGCTCTTCGAGTCCTATTTTCCTGAGGAAGTTTAGGACATCGTCGGGCTTCAAATCAGGTAGATCCCCCTCTTTTATTTCATGTGCTCCTAGGTATCTAGCCCTAGAATTCTGCAAGGCAGGGCATTCTGAGAGTATGTGTATTGAGGTTTCATCCTCTTCCTCACAGAATCTGCACTTTGCTTCATCTGCTAACCCTAGTTTCTTCATGTGGCAATGCCCGGTTAATATTCCCGTTAAAATTCGGAGCCTTTTTTTACTGAGGTTGAGGCAGCTAAGAGATCTCTTCTGGTCATAGTTCCCCAGTAGTATCTTAGATTGCCTCAGTCCTTCTAGCTGATTCCAGTACTTGGATTTTTCCTTCTCCATTTCTTCCCTTAGTTTTCCTAAAATTACTCTACTGCTGATCCCACAAGATGGTTCTGGTCCCAAATGTGGGGTTTCAGCTCCTTTTTTTGCCAGGTTATCTGCTGTTTCATTCCCCTCTATTCCTATGTGTCCCGGGACCCATAGGAGGGTCCCAGTGTTCTTCTGGCTTAGTTCATTTAGTTTGCCTAGGCATTCCCAAACCATCTTCGAACTGATTATACTTGAGCTCAGCGCTTTGATGGCTGCTTGACTATCCGACATGATTACAATCTCTTGTCTGCGGTAGTTTCTTCCAATATTGATATTTGCTTGAATAGTAAATCTATGGAAAACGCAACTGATAAACCAAATCATTGATATCCTACAAGAAATATGGATTTGGATGTTTAAATAATTCTACTTTCTTTGAACCTAATTAACAACTCATTTATCTTCAATGCTAGAAAATTGTACAACACTTCCAGCTGATTTAAAATTAGTTTGGTTGTATACCATGTTTCGTGGATTGATCAAGGAGTTTCTTTGGGAGAGACGTCTCTATAGGGTTTCTGAATTTTTTCATGGCTCCATGGATATTTTAGAGGTGAAAACTACTGTTTTTAAAAAGAAAAAAAACGGTATAGGACTTAACATTTTTGGATTTTTATATATTATTATGTATTAATGTTATTCAGTGACAGTGACAATAAAGCAAATTATGTCTATTTGTTAAAAATTTGTGATATAATTTGTCTATAAGATAAAAATCTAGTTTATAATTGCCTTCTATTTTTTAAATCAAATTTAAAAGCAGAATATTAGTGTCACATTTAAGAAAGTCATTAGTATTTCAAATTATACAATTATACAAGACCAAAATGTCTGAAATTGTTTTAGTAACAAAAATATTAAATGTATGCAAACCTTCATGTGTCCTCACTGTATATATACTATTAATAATGCTAAATTTTATGGCTGCAATTCTATCAATTCAAAAACTTAACAGTAAAATATTATTCTTGGGCCCTTCGTCCAACCTACTGATTTTAAGTAGGTAGTTCAAGAAGACTTTCTCTTATATTTTTAATTTTTGCAATACATTTAAAAATAACATTTTTAGGTAGAGAATGGAGATACCTTTTAAACGATATATTACAAGACCATACTTCCCATTTAAAAAAATTGGGGTAGGCATCAAATTTTCACATTTAAGAATGTCAATTTATAATTTGAATTTTACGTGTTTCGAGATTTTCTATTAATATTTAAAGTAACCGAAATTATGAATTTATTTTATTTGCCTCTTACACACTGTATAATAGACGGAGGGTACTTGCATTAAAGTATTCTTAAAAAACATTATATTTTTTTTAAATATTTTTTCTTGTATTTGCATGGAGCATTTAAGTTAATTAACCTATTTTTTTATCTAATAAAGCGTTTCTACAGCTTTCCATATAAATAAAATAATTCTCTTTTGCGTTATAGAAAATAAAAAATAACTTTATTCAAGAAAAATATTTATTTATTAAGTTCAGTACTTTATTGCTCTTCGAATTGGAAAATTAAAGAATTTTACTTGTTTTTATTCGTCAAAGATATCTACACCTCAAAATTCCAATAATTAAAACAACCAAAACTTTTAATTTAATAAATGTGTTTCGTCAAGCAGAGGTTCCGTATAAAATCTTCTTATCTCCTTAGGAGTTTCGCATAAATTTCTGCATAGTTCGCTCGACAGAAATCTTAAATTCTTATCTTGCATACTTTTTTATTTTATTTTAAATGCTACAAATTTTGTATCTACATTTTAATATTCAAGAAAATTTGAAAACTGACAACATTCCATCGGCTCTTATTTTGTTTATGAGTAGAAACAAATTGTTCACACATGTTATCATAAACGAAAGAATAAAAAAGTCCAATAAAAAATTTGTATACAGTTCCTAAAATAATAGACTATTGTTTTATATTACGAGTATATTTGATGTAACATAATATATTTGTTTTTCAACTTCTGAAGTATCAAAACCGTATATCAAAATCTTCAAAAAAATGTAAGCAGTCCGAATTCGATATAATATACAGGAGTTCCCATTTAAAATATCATATGTTTGGTTTGTAACGGAGTTATACAACACTCTGTATAGTTTGAGGTAACTTCAAAATATGGACTTTAAATAAATCTACTATTTTTGTCAATAACATTTTTTGGTATCTTCTAAAACAAATCATATACCGAACTTTGTCGTAAAGTTGGTACACCCTGTATGTTAATAAAAATCGCAGATGTTTTCTGTACATTTTTTTCGTAAAATGACGGGCATATTGTGTCAACAAAAACATATTGCGTTCACCCTTTTGACCATCACAGATTACAAAAGTAAAACGAATAAAATATATGAGACGGGAAACACGAAATATCATTTAATATCCTCAGGCGGTTGTTTAGTCCTTATATTCTCAAATCAGTTTATCGACAAATTGCGAATTCTTCCATCTCCCGAGACATTTCCCATAGTACAGTACGGGGTATTTTGTAAATTTTTCGAGTCATACCGGCAAGTTTGATAGCTCTATAAGCATTAATGTCATGTGCACAGTTGACGAACTACTCACAGTCAACGAAATAAAGTCGTGGAGAATTTCTTAGTATACAGGGTGTTTCATTAAGAATTATCCATATAGTAACTGGAGAAACCTTAGCACTAAATATGAAGATTTAAGCCAAAACACTTAAATAAAATATTCCTCCTAACCGAGATATAGGGTGTTTCATTTTAACTATTTTAAATGATTGTATCCCATATTTTTGACACCTTCGAATATTTTTACTTCATATTTGGCAAAAAGTTTACACATATTAGGTTACTTTAAACAGTGGCAAAAGATAGTTTTTCTCGATTACCAGAGGCGTGCGGTAGGGATGGATACTTTCTTTTATCCCCCTACAATTTACGCCACTGTCGTAATAATTATTTCTGCATGTTTTTTTGATTCTCCGTTACTTTCTACATAAATATTATCCTCTTGTCTCAATTCGATAGAGTGGGTAGTTTTCGAGTTATTTACATTTAAAGGTAATGTTTAAAATATCCATTTTTGTTTTATTGATTATTTAACATGAGTTTCCTTAATAATTTAACCACCTTTATAACAAAATTTGTTAATTCTAATCGTAAATCCACATGAGTCAATAACTATTTCACTAAATAAATAAAATTTATTAGTTTCAAATGATTTTTTCATATTAATATTTATCAAAATTTCAGTTTTAAATTTATAAAAAAATAGAACTATGATTTTTATTATGAAATAACATGATGAATACATAAAATAAACGTACTGAAACAATTATTTATTTAGACTACTGTAGCAAAAAATTTTAGTTAGTTAACATTATAGTAAATTTTCGAAGTGGCCTCCATTGACTTCAATACATTTATTAATCCTTTTGGAAAAAATTTTCCTAACCTTTAGAAATATGTTGGGTTGATTCCTAATAAAATTTGCAACATTTTCTATTTGTTGCCATAATTCCTGTCGGGTATTAATTTCTTGAGCGAACACAAGTGTCTTCATATGTCCCCAAAAATAAAAGTCTAGGAGATTAATGAAATTTATGGTACTAACCCTTACTGTGTGAAAATTCATCTTATTCAGAACAATAAACAACTAAAAAGTTGTATTAACTTTCACTATTTATTCTATAAATTGCAATGACAGCCGTTTCGCTATCGAAATAGCATCGTCAGATTGACATATTGAAGTGTAACTTCGAATTTTATCTTATTTATTAGTATCTGATAATAAAAATCAAATTTCTGAATTTTCATAAAATTAAAATTAAAAAACATTGATATGAAAAAATCTTTTGAAATGAAATTTACAGAAACTAATAAACTTTATTTATTTAGTGAAATAGTTATTGAGGCATGTGAATTTACAATTAGAATTAACAAATTTGGTTGTCAAGGTGGTTAAATTATTAAGGAAACTCATGTTGAATAATCAATAAAACAAAAATGGATATTTTAAACATTACCTTTAAATGTAAATAACTCGAAAACTACCCACTCTATCGTATTGAGACAAGAGGATAATATTTACGTAGAAAGTAACGGAGAATCAAAAAAACATGCAGAAACAATTATTACGAAAGTGGCGTAAATTGTAGGGGGATAAAAGAAAGTAACCATCCCTACCGCACGCCTCTGGTAATCGAGAAAAACTATCTTTTGCCACTGTTTAAAGTAACTTAATATGTATAAACTCTTTGTCAAGTATAAACAGAAAATATTTGAAGGTGTCAAAAATATGGGATACAATCATTTAAAATAGTTAAAATAAAACACCCTATATCTCGGTTAGGAGGAATATTTTATTTAAGTGTTTTGGCTTAAATCTTCATATTTAGTGCTAAGGTTTCTCCAGTTACTATATGGATAATTCTTAATGAAACACCCTGCATAGAGAATAGTAGCAAATTCGTTGGTGGAAATGTTATTGATAGTTATTTGTGTCTTCTTACTATCAAAACTAGACTAATGACATCAGTATCTCGTTCAGTGTCATCAAATTATTGCTTAAAGTACAGCCAAATTGAGACAACTGCCATAAAAACGTAATTTAAAAGATTGACACACAAATAGTAAGAACAAGTTATGCTAACTTAGTAATAAAACAGTATTAGTAAGAAATTCAATCAATGTATCGGACATCACATAGGATAAAAGCAGAATTTAGTATTAAATTTAGTAAAAAGCTTATGTTATCCCAAACGACGAAGTGTACTGTCCTTCGCTAGGCATCAAGCCAGAAAATAATTTACACTCATGTTATATATGATTTTTTCGCCTTCATCCTATAAAATATCTTTTTATAAAGAGAAGTACATCCAGGATAATCCCTTAGGGCTAATAACATCTAGGCTTTAATATTGTTATGTCTTATTACTTCCATACTTGGTCTAACTACCTAAACAACATCAGGTACCTAGCTACAAACAAACAAAATGTAACTTCAACATGTCAATCTGACGATGCTAATTCTAGCGAAACGGCTGTCATTGAGGTTAAAAAAGCAATTTTTTAAATAAATAGTTTTGTTAAAACAAACATTTTCTTATTATTCTTAATAAGATGGACTTCCAAAAAGTAAAGGTTGGTACAATTAATTTATTGTATCTTTTAGTTTAGGAAAAAATGATTATAAGATAGAAAAAGAACATACTAAACAAATATAAAAATATAATTACTAACTTAATAGCAATAATTGCAACAATTTAAATATTCCATATTATTTAGTAACATTTCCTTTGATAATTTATAGGTTGAATTTGCAGGAAACGTTTTCCAAATTAATAAGCTTTCGAGTACTTTGGCTAAGTATTTGAAATACTACCAACAGTAAGTTTAATCCAAAATACCTCTAGAAGTGGGAATTAATCTCAGTATTGCAACAATTAAACATTGATTACACAGTTATTGGTCGACCTAATGTTAAAATATGTACTGTTACAATATATAGGGTATATATTGACACCGATAATTATAAGAGGCAGTATTTGGAAATGTGAATCAATAATTTCTAATGCACGGCTATTAAAATATAACTAACCAAATAAATTGCTAGCCTTCAAAGATTTTTTTATCACTTTTATACCAAATTACCGATTAATTAACAATATACATATTCTACAAGTTTGATTTCTGATCATTACTCCGGCTCCTTTTGTTTCTTTCTGAAAGGTCTCTTTAGTGGTGGGGTTCCACTTAATATAATTTTTTATTGTAAAAAGCAAAAACTTGTACTTTAATGTATATTGGAATTAAAAATCTGTATATAATTGCTTGACAATTTCTTCTAACCGAATTATTTATCTTCTATATCCATAATCTTCCATTGCGACGTTCTGCCCTTCTCTTTCCAGATTCCTGCCGACTTGGATCCCTTTCTATTCTTTTTTTTTTATGGAAAAAATATAGCACTGACAGGAGATGCCAAATGACTGTCACTCAAGAAACCTTCGCCTACGGCATCGGTCTGTTTCGAAATCTTTTATAAAATTTTTTCCAACAATTATCTATGTCCTTGGGTTATTACTACTGAAAACAAAACCAACTATCGAAGAAAGTTGACAACAGAAAACAAATAAGGAAAATGTGCAAGACAAAGTAAAATCTGTTACAAACACATAACGTTAAAAGGGAAGACTAAGAAATATGTAAGGGTCTTTTGGTCTCAACTGTTGATTAAAACATACAACTGCACTGTTTTTTGACGCCTCATTGATCTCTTACATTTCAAGTAAATTCGTCCTGGGATTTGTGTAACCTCGAATCGTTGGAATAAGAAAAAGTGTGACCAATAAGGAACTCAAGTTATTGTTGGTTTCAAAACCAAATTCAATATCATGCTTCTTAAGAATTTGTAAGAAATGGGACCAAAGAAATGTAAGAAACCAACAAAATTAGATTCAGTATGAAAGGAAGAACCAAGTTGAGAAGAGACATTAGCAAACCTAAGTTTAAATCTATTAAAAAACCTGTTGAATATATAACCTACATATACAGCATTACATTTTGGACAATTAATTTTGTAAAACCAGATTTTTTTTAATTTAGGTAACTTTGTTTTTACATTTAACAATTGTGTACCAACATTATTGTGTGATTTGAATGAAATTAATGCAGATGTTGCCGAAGATATTATTTTTGAAATTGTATTGTATGCAAAGAAATTTTGAAATAAGATTCAATGAACACTTAAGAGCATATAGATTACAACAACCAGATAAGTCAACCTATACAAAACACGTTTTTGAACATTCACACTCACTCATACACACCAAAATTATTAAAATTGTTATTACTTATTACAACAAACATAATCCTTTTATTCCGTTAAAAATATTATTCACAGATCATCAGTTTGAGCCATTCCTAAGTTCTAACTAATACGATTTTCTTATATATACATATATGTAGCTAAACCTAATATTTATCCACGCCTCTTTTATTATTCTACATTACACCTTGTCTTTTCTATTTGGTATATACTGTGACATCCTTATAGTAATGTTTCATTAGCGACTGAGATAAGACTAACCCATTATCCAGCATCTGCAGTTTAGAGAGATTTCTACAGTAGAAACCGAATACGCAGATTTAAGTTTACTCAACAAATTTACCTGAATGGGACACGTACTGAGAATTAAATGAAATAGGAAGCGGCTTTGTTCTAAGATCAAATACTGTGAGAAAATTCGATATTCGAGTTGCATTATTACTAGTCGTTATATACCTACCTTCTTGTGCAGCTTAAGACGCGTTCATTGGACCGAATATAAACAGCACTAAATTGTGCTAATAAGCGTTTGCATAGAAGCAGCTGCAGTATTTTTTTATAAACAGTAAAAAAAATAATAAGAAATATTTAGAATAATAAAAAACTATTCGTTTTAACAAAACTTCCAAGATTTATTTAAAAAATTGCTTTTTTAACCTCAATGGCGGCCGTTTCGCCGATGAGCATCGTCAGATTGACATTTAAGTTACATCTTGTATTTAGTATTCGATTATTGAGAGGGATTTTCCAAACAATCCAGTTTTCTTAGAAAGATTATCGGGAATATTATTTTAAAAGAAAGTAGGTACATTAAAATCAGTACTTAGTATTAGTTCTTTGAGTAAAGTTGTATGGTTTTCATAATATTGTAAACAGTTGGAATATATTTATAACATTTGTTGAATGTTAATTGTGCAAGTACCAAACAATGTCGATAAGCCAAGGACCATATAAACGACCAAAAACAGGTCCATTATCTTTAAATGAAAAAACTCTGATATTGAATTGTTATATATTATTGAAAAACAAGAATCCAAGTGCAAGTGTTGATGATATTGTGGAATTAACGGCTGCTATGTGTGTGTTGCTAAATCAACAATTTATAGATTACTAAAAGAAAGCAAGAATGGAATTCTTCAACCCCCTAAAACTCCTTCAGGCCGAAAACCAATTGAGATCGATGAGTCATTAAAACAAAGACAAAGGCGTAAAGTCCATGAATTTTACTTACGAAAGGAAATTCCAACACTTGACAAAATTATGACATCAGTGCAAGAAGATACGGACTATACAAAATTCTCCAGAATGACATTATGCAAACTTTTGAAAGATGTGGGTTTCAGATATACAAAACATAATAGAAAATTTCTCTTGATAGATAAACCGGAAACAGTTTTTTGGAGAAGAGATTATTTAAGAAGCATTCGACATGCCAGAGAACAAAATTTGAAAATCTCCTACTTAGACGAAACATGGATAAATGCTGGATATACAGTTTCCAAATCTTGGCAAGATGAAAACATTAAAAGCGGAAGGCAGGCATTCGTGGAAGGTTTGTCGTTAGGTTTGCAGCCACCATCTGGAAAAGGAAAAACACTTATCATTGTTTATGTTGGAAGTTCTGAAGGTTTTGTTGATGGTGTATTATTAACTTTTATTTCAAAACGCACGGGGGACTATCACGAAGATATGAATGGAGATGTCTTCGAGGAATGGTTTGTTCAAATGTTGGATCTGATTCCAAAAGGGGCTGTTATTGTTATGGACAACGCAAGTTACCATTCACGGTTACGAGAAGCATTGCCCACAAGTCGTTGGCGTAAAGCAGAGCTTTTGGAGTGGCTTATTTCGAAAAATATTAAGTTTTCAAAAGATCCACTAAGGAAAGAACTTTACAGAATTGCAAAAATGAACAAGAATAAATACAAAACCTACATTGTAGAAGAAATGGCTTCTTCTCGTGGTATATCAGTTCTTCGACTTCCCCCTTATCATAGTGAACTTAATCCCATAGAATTAATATGGGCTCAGGTAAAGGGGGAAGTTGGAAAAAAATACTACTTTTAAAATAAACGATGTTGTAAAATTGTTTGAAAGTGCTGTAAGTCATGTTAGTAAGGAAAATTGGACAAACTGTATAGAGCATGTTATCAAAGTAGAAGCAAATATGTGGAAAATTGACAATATTTTTGATGATTTAATCGACCCTATTATTATTAATGTCAACAACGATTTTTCCTCTTCCGAGTCGGATATAGAATAAAATGTAAGTGATAAATGTATTCCAATAATTATTTCTTTTCATTTTTTATTATATTATAATTTAAAACGTATTTTTTTCCCAAAATACACACCACTGCATTGCGTTATTGCTTAACTGCTAATCCTTTAACAATGAAGAAACCCTAAACTTTGCTACAACTGAAACAAATACAGGGTCGATTTACCTGGTTTTTAGCTTTACGGAAGAAATGTAATTTAAAGTAAGAGATTTATCAAAAATTTCATGGTGCTCCCTGTAAAGGTTTTGCATACTTAATTAGGGTTTATTACTCCTCGTACTTTTTGTACATACTATAAACCATACATTACATACTCTTTATTTAAACCATATACCTCGGTTACTTTAACATATATTATGTTCACCTAGTGTTAAACTACTTTGGTTAGATAAAATGTCATTTTAACTTTAAAACAGTTTTATAATATAAGTAAAATTACTAAAAACAAAAATGTTTGAAACATCTGAATTCGACTCGCAAAATAAAGTGAAATGCACGACTTCAATTTTAAAACCATTTATCTTCAGTGCGCTATATACTTCCCGTACTTAGAGAATTGGCAGTGTTGTCACGTCTTTTACCGTCAATCTAAAATGATAAACGTTATTTTTAACCACCTGTTAGACAATTAGTACGGGAAATTCCGACGTACGGCAATTTACTAAATTAATTTGGTCAAACGATTCAGTAGTCTGAACATGACTTACTACGTGTTAATGACGTAACAGGAATGATCATGGATACAAGTAAAAGTTCTACATGAATATAAAATTATAAATAGAATATTGAATGCCTGGGTATATAGTGATAAGATGCCCCTTTTTTTATTCTCAGGGTTAAGTGTATGAGTTTTTTAATAAATAATGTTGAAAGTATTTATTGTTAATTCAATCTCAGGGTTACTATGTGTCGTGGCTTATCGTCTCCTTAAATTTCCATATTAGAATTGTCTCCTTGTTGTGATATATGTATTGTGTGTTGCGTTTTGGATAATGAAGGAAATACGGCAACCTTGCTTAGTTTTTACACAATTTATCAGTCAACAATTTCCACAGAAAGTAATGAAAATAAATCAAATAAAAATAAATATGTATTATTATCAAACAAATTTTTATTATAAGAAAATTATTGAGTTCAATTTAAGGCGCAACGCTGTGTCGTTAAAAAAAATCTTACCTATATTATTATATTTACACATACATGTGTGTAATTATGCGTGAGAAAAATCTGTCATCATTTGTATACTCGTAAATCATAAAACAACTTAAATTCTTATATCAAATAAACTTGTAAAAGAAGATGAAATTAAAATAACAGACAGTGGTGACATCTAGTAACACTGCGTCGAGGTTTTCATACTGTCACATTTTCTGAACACGCTTCCAAAGTGATTATTTCGACTGAGAACTGGAATTTAGTGTCCAGGATATACATGAGATGAAGTGTTGTGAAATAAATAATTTTATAAAACGGGATATGACTGTGCTGGTTTTTTGTGGGTGTCCGTTTATCTCGGCAAAGCTCGTTCCTGTTTCCTATGGTGAAATTGTGAATATATAATTGGAAAATTCTTACATATGTATTGGGTTTCTTGAAGATTAAAGTCTGCAGCAGAATAGCGAATATTCTAGCTGTCTTCTCCACGTGTCTACGCAGCAAGAAACAATAAAACAATAAAATCACTACCCATCCAGGTGTGGGATAGCTTTTACTCAAACATATATCTTTCAAAAGTAAACAACGACATTCACTACTTCTATATATGCCATCCATATCTTGACACCGATATTACTAGCGAAGAGATCTACGTCACATTAAGCAAATGCAAAAATAACAAATCTGCTGGTACTGACGGCATTTCCTATGAATTTCTCAAACACCTACCCCATAACTGGATACTTTACCTAACCGTTCTTTTTAATAAAACTTTTGAAAGTGGAATCACGCCTGACATTTGGTCTGAGACTATGTTAACTATGCTTCATAAAGGTGGACCAACTGATTATCCAATAAATTACAAAGGTATAGCTCTAATTAATTGCAGCGCGAAACTTTTTACCCAAATTCTTCTTGATAGGCTTTCTAAGTGGGCAGATAATGGTAAAATATTACCAGAGTGTCAAGCTGGTTTCAACGTTTCCACCCATTGATAGCGTCGTCAACGGAAGAAAGGAGCAATCGAGTTAGAGATGGTCAAACATCTTCTTTTTGAAAATCAGTTGCAACAGTTTTAGCTATTTTTAAAAAACAGCACATACAAAAAAGGTTACATATAGCTCACCAACTTAACTCTGACAACCCTATTATTTAATCAATTATTTAAACGCTAGACACTTTTTTAACGTACGTTAAACGTTTTCTGATGTTTAATGCAAGGAACTGTTTTTAAATAAACAAATTGCTTTTAAACAACGCACCTCTACTAGGAACAACACATAAACAACTAACCAAGCAAGCACGTGAAGTCAAAACTCATACATGTGAACAATTTATAAGTAATACATCATTAAAAATTATACCATGTTATCCTTTAGAAAATAAAACAAGAAGCAATACATGCGAACAATTTATTTTTATCTGACGTTTAATAGTGTTGCTCATTTGTCAATTGGGGCGTCAGCTAGCGTGGAAATTTAAAATTTATTTTCTCGGCTAGCCGTGAATAAGGTTATTTTTTCGCCTCCGCTAAGCTAGTAAAATTCAACTTTCTCATAGGATAAAAAAGTTATTAACAATAATGAAATTTAAGCAAAAAAAAAACACACAAAAATATGTGGTAATTCACCTTGGATTAACGATAGTTTTAACAATTGCTATCAATTTTTTTGTATCGGTTTTAATTCCAAAAATATTTGAGTTATTTAGTACATGCTAAACAGTTGAAATATTTCAAAAATAATGACACGAAAGAGATTGATTGTTTTTTCTTAAAGTATAACAAAGGTTCTTATCTAAATATATAATTGAATGCTTTAGAAGTTATTAGTTTGTTTTTGTTTTTCCATTTTTTTTTATAATACGTTCTAAATATTAAAAAATACTCTAATAACATGTAATATAAGATATATACCCATTTTAAAAAAAATTCTTTTCAAGAGTTTTTCTTTAATTAACTTAAGTGAAACCGCGGAGTACAAATATTTATAAAGTTGTGGATGTTGATCTTCTCCGACAGTACGTACTGAGATTATCTACATAAAGACAACATTTAATGGGGGATTTAATAATGAAAACATAATATACCTACTACAGCTTGCGGCGAGTAAGAAAAGAAGAAAAAAGAGTTGAAGCCTTGGGAAACACCGTTAGCAACATTAACCTTAATTTTAAAATTTAGTCTCATTCCAAATTTTTCCATACCAAAGAATATGTGTCTGCAAGAGTGGTAAAAATAATTACTTAATAATTTTTTGTTAATTTTAAAATCTGTGCATTGTGCAAATTTTACAGGCTGCTTTGGACATAAATAAACTTTAATAGTAGTTTTTCATAACTAGTCCTGAAAGTGGTAGAAAAGTCCAAAAATTGCGCATAATGACAGAAAAAATATACCTTGTCACACTCTTTAATTCGGTCTGACAGCCACTTCCGGTAATTTTTGAGCTGACGGACCATGATATTCTTAGGGTAAAAGAGGGTAAAATAATAAACAACTTAAAAACATGTGCACATATTCACAGCAATAATTTACAGTCACACTCTTTAATTAGGTCTGACAGTTACTTCCGGTAATATTAATATGACAGACCACAACAATCTTGAAGGATAGGTATCTATAGAAAAATTGGCAAAATAAAAAAAAACTGCTTACACATGCTGTGGCAAAAACATTTGTTACAACATGCCATAAGATGTGATAGCCACTTCCGCCAATTTTTGTGCTGACAGCCCATAATTATCTTACAGAAGATAAGTATTTTTATGTAAAATTTCTTCTTAAACTTATGGCTCCCGAACTTTTATGAAATTTTTTGGCATTTTTTAAAAATTACTTTTAAGGATGATTGTTCTAGTACCAAAAGCCAAGTGCAAAAATTGTCGTTAACTCCAGCATTAGTTGTTAAAGTCACTCTAGGGTTATTTTTTGACCTAGTGCACCGGTCTGTAGTAAACTAATCCAAGAATTACAGAGAATATAGAGTTAGAGTGGATTTTTCGTAATGAAAAAAGAGATTGTTGTTGATAAAAGCACTGATGGGGCATCACTTCGAGAAAAAAGCGTACATGGGATCAAATTACAAATGAGTTCAATAAAGCATATCAGAATGGCTAGAAAAGGAACTTGGGGTCGTTAAATTATTTAAAAATAAGAAACGGGGGTTAAGGCAAACCCTCGCTGATGAAAAACTGGATGAGAAATGCTACAGAAACAAAAAATGAAACAAAATCAATTTAATAGTGATGCTGTAAAACATTAAACAAAAAAAGTAAATTCAATCACTTTCAAAATATTATTATCTGATGATGAAATTGTTGATACAAGTGCTACGAGATAGGTTAGTTAAAATTCAATAAAATGTATAAGTTTGTAATGATTTAAGATACATATATAGAGCAATTTATTATAAGGGAAGGTTCGAAAGCCCTTAATACCTCTCAACAAGCCCTTAATACTAAAAATAACAACACTGTGGTGAGTTTCACTATCTTTTATAGGCTTTCATTTAAGAAACACAGTAGTGCAAGCTCTTATAACATTTCATTTATCAGAAAAATTTAATACACCTGTTGGTCGACGTCTTAAAATTGCAAATGTACAAAAAAGTATTAGATAGACAATTTGAAGAGAGTTTACTAAAAAAAAAGGTGCTAGAAATACAAATTCTAATTCTTATAATATTATTTAATGTAAATTCAACTTTAACAATGTTAACCTTATTATATTTTTCGATTTATTAATTATTTAAACAATACATCTGCAGTTTCATAGTATTATTGTTAATGTTTATTCTTTTAATACGGTTTAACATTTGATTGTAAACTTTTTCTATTCTCTGTATTATCAGCTTGTCATTGTTATCAATTTGTAAGGAATTGTATTGAATTTTAACTTGATATTGTACTCTTAAGATCCTCTTTCTATTTTCTTTTAATTCTTTCAGCCTGATGATGGTCCTATAGGACCGAAACTATTTGCAGCAATTAATAAATAGTTGTGGGATAGACTTTGAGTTTCCTTTGAATCTTTTTGTAATTCTTTTTTCTTTTCAAATCTGCAAAAACATCCAGGGTGTCCCAATTAAAGTAAATAGGTTAAGGGTATTTCCGGTTTTTCATAATTGCTTGGATTCATACTTTTCCCCAACACAGTAGATTATTTATTAACATCTATCTGATTAAAAGTAGTGATATTTTTTGAAAAACTGTTATATTTATAGCTGGATTTTGTAAGTAATCAAAAATAGTCTATGGCGCAATTTAAAAAATTTCATGTTGTAGTATTCATTAATTTATATATACAGAAATGTGCCTATACATTATTTAGATAAAATCTCTTCAATTTGTCAAAATCCAATTGAATTTTAATGAATTCAATTGCTGACTGCATTTATCTGAACAAGTTGTTATCTACAGTAGCATTTCATATTGAATAAAACATCAAACTGATATTAACAATACATTCATTTTAAAAATACAAATTATATTTCAATCAATTCGATGATTTCATTTTTATACAGCTTAAAGATAACTATAAGTATAAAAATTTCTTGTGTGGTACAAATTTGCCTTTAGTTTTATAATATTGTGTGTTCACTTTTTGAATAGACGAAAGTGGGGGTGGTAAAATTTTAGACCAGCGATATTTACAGCATTCGATTTTATTTTTTGACATTATAAATAATAATATAGATTAACTTATTGTGGTACAAATTAGCCTTTAATATGCCCTTTATTTTGATGTAATTAAATTGGAATTCGATCAAAGTGGAGTGCTGCCTTGAACTCAACCTAGCACCCCCCATTTTCAAGGCGATTTTTCTCGATTATCGCAGTGGTACAAATTAGCCTTTAATTAGCTCTTAATTATGATTGTTATCATCTGAACCATTTCCCAAGATATGTACATTCGGTATGTTTTTATTTTGAACTTCATTTAAAAGTTTCACAAAACACTTTCAGTTTAAACTTTTAAATTTATATAGTACTTTTGTAATTAGAAATTACCCATTACCAATTATTGTAAGGCCATATTAATAGCGGGATAGTATTAAAAATTTAAAGCGCAGGCGTTCATAAATTATTTTTTTAATATAATTTTAGGTATTGATTTATAAAGTGAATTTAATTAAATTACAAAATATTAAATTAAATTGGAGACATTTTTAAATTTAATTTTTTTTTATCGAACTCTAGTCTGAGACAAGTTTTATTATCTCAAAAAATAATAATAAAGCAGTAAATTATAACAAAAAAATATCAATAAATATAAATATGAAATCTGTTGTAGATATGTATTGAAATTAATTTGGTTAAAACTATTTGCAGCCACCATTTAACTGGCCCCTAACTATCATTGTATTTTGTTATTCATAAAGATATGTATGTAAAAATTAAAGCAAATTTATTAATATCCCAAAAAGTATACTGTTTTTGTACAAATACAAGGGTTGTATGAAAAGTTTCCGACCTCAACATGAAGATGGCAGCACTCGTAAACAAAAGTTGGGGAATGTGTTTGCGCATGCTTTGAAACCCACTAAAATTTCATCCATTTTGGATGCGCAGTTGTTTGACAATCATTTGAGTGAGTCGATGTGAGTGTTTTAATGAAAATGGAAAAAATCGAGTATCGAGCTGTCATTAAATATTTGTTTTTGAAAGACAATACGCCTACGCAAATCAAAGAAGAGTTGGACGCTGTGTACGGGGTCTCTGCACCATCATTTAGCACCGTGAAATTTTGGGTTGCTGAATTTAAACGTGACCGTACCAGCTTGGGTGACGATGAACGTTCTGGACGTCCAAAAACTGCAACCACTGACGATAATATCGCTGAAGTTCACCAAATGGTGCTAGGCAACCGTCGAATTAAAATTAGAGAGATAGCAGAGGCTATAAACATGTCCAAAGAACGTGTTTGTCGCATATTGAATCAAGATTTAGGTATGAGAAAGCTGTCCGCGCGTTTGCTCACTTTGGACCAAAAACGTGTTCGAATGAACATTTCCAACTCTCTGTTGGCGCAGTTTAGGCGCAATAAATCAGAGTTTTGGCGCCGATAAATTACTGTAGATGAAACATGGATACACCATTATACTCCAGAAACAAAAACACAGTCAAAACAATGGATTGCGAAGGGGGAATCGGCTCCAAAAAAAGCAAAGGTTGGGAAAGTGATGGCAACTGTTTTCTGGGCTAGTCATGGAGTTATTTTAATCGATTATCTTCAAAAATGAAAAACCATTACAGGAGCATACTACGCATCATTACTTGACAATATGAAGGCAGAAATTGTGGAAAAACGGCCACATTTGCAGAAAAAAAGAATTTGGTTTCACCAAGACAATGCGCCGTCTCACACCTCAGCGGTTGCCATGGCGAAAATCCACGAATTACGGTTTGAACTGCTTGACCACCCTCCTTACTAACCAGATCTATCCCCAAGCGACTGTTTTTTGTTCCCTAAGCTAAAAGTTGCGCTCGGATAACAGAGATTTTCATCGAATGAGATGGCCATCACCTTCGTAAATAACTATTTTGCAGAGAAAGACGCCGAGTACTATTTGGACGGGTTGAAAAGATGGCAGCATCGCTGGAAGAAGTGTATAGACTTACAAGGAGACTATGTAGAAAAATAAAAATTAATTTGAAGAAAAAATGTCTAGTATCTTTGTTAGGTCGAAAACTTTTCAGACAACCCTCGTATTAAGGTCCACCCCTTATACGAAATCACGTAGTAAACCGATGTTGGTTTTTATCAAGACAAAGAATGTTGAATAAAATAAAAAGAATTGTCAATAAATAAATGATATTCCTTAGATAGACCTACTAAACATTACCATTTCACCAATACACACTTTTAAACGCGTGTTTCTATAATGAAGTTATCTTCTTCAGATACCCAATTTACCTCGTTTCACAGTAAAAAAACAATACATAAAAGGTAAAGCTTTCAAAAAATTGTGAAATTTTTGTTAGACAATTGACTATTTAGCCTTCTAAATACTTTCACAAAATAAGTACAATAAATTTGGTTATTAAATAAGCCAAACATTCCAAGAAATGGTCAGTATAAGGTTCGCTTTACCATACAATACTTTTTATTATGGATTTATTTTTCGCTGTTCATCAAGGAACAGAAAAAGCCAACCCTTTGAAACTTATTGTGAACATGAACGTAGTTAAGTGTAAAAACCACATCGTCCAGTCAACTGGGGAAACGCTAAAAGCTGCAGTAAGGTATATGTGTCGATAGGAACGAACGTAGGCAGTCAAAGAGCTAACGTAATTGAAACCACCGAGTATCAAAAATGAAAGTTTACCTTACAGGAAATTGTTAATTATAGCATAAAGCATTTTTTATCAAACTCTATTTACGTTTTAAATTACCAGCATGGTATAAAACAAATACTTCACGTAAGGTTAATATTATAGCATATTTAACCATAGCTATAATTACATACGATAGCATTGAAGTGTAAGAACGTATGGCTCGAGTACGTTAATTAGAATATCCTTTATTTTTGGGGTGCATACAATTTAGAACTTTAGCGTAGCGAATCTAAAACGAGAATTTAGAGACTCTTTCCAATTACAAGTATACGCAGAGGGCAGACGAACGCCCTCGTGTATCAATAATTGGCAATAAACGTTTATGATAAAATATTGGGCCGTAAATAATGATTTTTCCTTTGGAGTTTGTTAATATTTACAAGCAACGTAACAGTAATTTAACAAAAAATTGCTATCAAAGTCTGAGGAATATTTCAAGCGTGTAAATTTTTGATGTAATATTATGGAAAATGAGAGTTACTTAAAGGGTCGATGAGCAAAAAAATGATCAAAAAGAAAAAAAACTATAAAGGGAAATAAAATTTTTTACTGAAAAAATTATTTTATATTTGTGGATTTATCAAAACATTTTATCCTTTCTATAACTTTTGAGAAACTCATGCTCGATGGGTTCTTAAGCAGAACCGAACAGTGGTGGATTCATCTCCAAGAGGACACCTACTTCCGCCATACGATCATACCACTCATGCCTTCAAGAATGTTCCCTTCCCCTAATCATAATCTCCACTGCCTCGCTTGCCTCTATCCATTCTTTCTCCCCTATAAACATTACCTTCATCATGTTCTCACAATACACTTTCTCTACAATTTTCCTCTTCAACCACGCTGCACCAATGTCCAGTAAGCACTTGGGTCAAGAAGTAGGGCTAATGTACTAATCCATCCTTGCTTCTCCACATATCTAGTATTCACCTCAGCACATTCACTTTTCTCATAAAAATCACCTCATCCTGCATTTTCCCAGGTTTATCTATAAAACCCTCCACCCATTATTCTTCCTTGCTTCCTCTCGCTGCCTTCCCCTACCTCCTATTTTACAATATTGCTCTCTAAGGGGTCCAGTTTTAAATACTTCTGTAGTTAAAATATGATGTCTGTCTTTAAAAAAAAACACATTTACGCCTTAAGCTATTACACCTTTCTACTTATTACCAGCAATCTAGTATTTTTTTATTATCTTTATTTTAGAGTAAATAGATATGACAGCTGAGGATAACATCTATGGGAATCAGGTAGTATAAATGATCGTAAAAATTAACTTTGTAAATTAAAATGCACGGGGCTTGTATGTATGTATGTATGAATTAGGGGTGATAATTACACTGAGACCTATAGGATCTATTGTGTCCCCCTTCCTTGCCAGGTTCTGATGTTTTCTCAGATTTATAGCAGATCTTCGAGTCCTATTTTCCTGAGGAAGTTTAGGACATCGTCGGGCTTCAAATCAGGTAGATCCCCCTCTTCTATTTCATGTGCTCCTAGGTATCTAGCCCTAGAATTTTGCAAGGCAGGGCATTCTAAGAGTATGTGTATTGAGGTTTCATCCTCTTCCTCAGAGAATCTGCACTTTGCTTCATCTGCTAACCCTAGTTTCTTCATGTGGCTTCTTAACCGGCAATGCCCGGTTAATATTCCCGTTAGAATTCGGAGCCTTTTTTTACTGAGGTTGAGGCAGCTAAGAGATCTCTTCTGGTCATAGTTCCCCAGTAGTATTATAGATTGCATCAGTCCTTCCAGTTGATTCCAGTACTTGGATTTTTCCTTCTCCACTTCTTCCCTTAGTTTTCCTAAGATTACTCTACTGCTGATCCCACAAGATGGTTCTGGTCCCAAATATGGGGTTTCTCAGCTCCTTTTTTGCCAGCTTATCTGCTGTTTCGTTCCCCTCTATACCTATGTGTCCCGGGACCCATAGGAGGGTGACAGTTTTCTTCTGGCCCAGTTCATTTAGTTTGCCTAGGCATTCCCAAACCATCTTCGAGCTGATTATATTTGAACTCAGCGCTTTGATGGCTGCTTTACTATCCGACATGATCACAATCTCTTGTCTGCGGTAGTTTCTTCCAATATTGAATTCCACACATCTTTCGATGGCGCGGACTTCTGCTTGAAAAATGCTCGGGTATGTGCCCAAGCCTTCTGAGTATTTGGCTCTCGGTCCAAAAACTCCTATCCCAGTTCCCTCGTCTAGCTTGGAACCGTCCGTATACCACTTTATGGTATTCTGGTTTAAACTCTGTATGGTGTCTTCATCCCATTCAGATTTATTACTCAACCTTGTGATGAATTTTCTCACAAAGTTAAATTTCTTTGGCATATCATCTTGGGGAATTTCCCAAGTTTGATCAAATTGAAGTAACATATTAATATTAAATATATTGTAATAATACAAATTATTAATTGTAAATATAAACATAATAATGTGTATGTGGGGCTAATTTTATAATATATTTTATTCTATTTGTTAATTATTACCTTTTTCTTTTTTTTTTTTAATATTCAATAGATGTCTATTTACTTCAAGTTCTTCAAGGAAAATTATATTTTGTTTTTTATCACACCAATGACATCCAAATACTACACAATTGTGATAAAAATAAATAAAAAAAATAAATTTATTTTTATAAATATTTTAAATGTATCTAACAATAGTTGTTTTAATGTGTACTTTCAATGATTTTTTTTGCATTTTTGATGAATATTGTAAATCATCCTTTAACAACTCATTTAAAAAAAGAAAGTAAAATATCGAAATAATTCTATCTTTCTTTATCTCTTTATAAATCATAATAATTTAAAAATATTTGTCATCGTAAAATATTTCATTTTGTTAAATTGCTTTCAAATGCGCGAAATCACTTTAATACCAAAGAATAAGGCTGGCGTCTTGCCCACAACGGAATATTTCTTTTGAGATTTAATATTTTAGAAAAATACTCAAGATGGTCGTGACATGGGAATTCGGTAAAAATGTTTTACAATTATTAAAAAAATATAAATCATATTATAATTCTCAATTCTTCTTACCATAAACATAAATAAGATGTTAAATTGTAAAGCATTAAAATTTAAATTTCATACCGAGAGATCACAGTTTCATTTTGGACGATATGGCAATGAAAAAATTATGTCGGATACAAGAAATGGAAAACTGATACAAATGCGGTACAGCCGAAAAAAATCATTTCCACAATATGTAATACTTTTATAGCTTTTAATTTCTTTAGTTTGTTTTGGAAATATTAGTTCTGGTGACACTTTTTGTGATTACAACAACCAGATAAGTCGAACTATGCAAAACACCTACTGGAACATCCAAACTCACTTATACACACCAATGACATTCATATACTACACATTTGTGATAAAAAACAAAATTTAGATTTTCTAGAAGAACTTGAAATTAAAAGACATCTAGCAGATCAACAGTTTAAAGTAGTTAATGAACAAATAAATCTTGGAAGTTCTCCACTATTAAACTGTTTACTTTGATTGAGTCTTCATTTTTTACATAGATAAGACATTATTGTAACATAAATATGTTAAGGTATTGTAAATATCAGCATGATATAGTTTTTTTTCCTGGGTTTTCTATATCATTGCACAGTTACACTGATCTTAGAGGGAAATACATCCAGGATAATCCCTTAGGGCTAATAACATCAAGGCTTTAATATTGTCTTATTACTTCCTTACTTGGTCTAGCCTTAACTACTTATCAACATCAAGTACCTAGTTACAAACAAACAAAATTTAATTCCAATATGTCAATCTGACGATGCTAGCTATTAGCGAAACAGCTGTAATTGAATTTTAAAGCGAATTTTTCGAATAAATAGTTTAATTGTTCAGTTACAAATATACAACATTAATAAACTATGCAAAATAAAAAAGTTTATAATCTATTATATTAACCAGTGTCCCGTAGGTAACCCATAATACTCCCGTAGTGGTCTATCGTGTCGAGAATGTCTGGTAGTTCATTTTGCACTTATGTGATAACCTCTCAAGATGATATAGTGGACACTCGATTCGCAGCATCAGCACAATGTGGTATCTTCCCCGGTCATAAGGTGTTTGTGCGTTAAACTAGTATGACCTATTCGTAGCCGTTTTATTATAATTTTATCTTTTCTGGTCATCCGTGGCAAGTACACAGGATCTATGGTGGGCCGAATTTTCCTTAACTTGGAATTGCAACTGGTTCAACGTTGTTACCATGAGTTGTAGATCGAGCGCTTGAAATAGGTCTTAAGGTCTTTGGCTAATTGAATTTTCTCGAAAAACTAAGCCAGGTTGTGATGCTTCCTTTGCCAAACGGTCAACCATACTGGGTATATATTGCTCAAATGGAATGAATAGGTGCGAGAGAATCAGAACATATTGCTACATTTCTATTTTGTGCGCTTAGAGATTTAAAGACTTGGTAGAGGGCAAAAAGTTCCCCTGTGTGCACACTGGAGTAGGGTGCATAGAAATGGTTGAATTTGTAGTGGTTGCAGAGCAACCTTCACCATGATCACTTTTAGAGGCGTCAGTCAAAATTATAAGTATTGATGATAGACAAGACAATTTTTAGAAAAACTCTAGAGGTTTCGTACTGTGGTTGCATATTTAGTGAGAGGTTGTTTCCTAGGAAACAACATGAATCCGTTTGGTACACAGACGGATCCAAAACAAGCACCAGCACTGGGATTGGAATCTACAATGAAAATACAGGGAAGACGTATAGTCTCAACCTGGGTTCAGTAGAAACTATCCTGCAAGCTGAAGTGGTTGCCATCAACACAGGCTCGGAAATCATCCTGAACGAGACAGTCCCTAACAGGACTGTCAGGATCGGAAGTGATAGCCAAGCAGCTCTCAAAGCAATAGAGAGCGTACACACTGCGTCACGAACAGTGAAGCACTGCCAAGGAACTGTAGCTGAACTGGCACAACGCCACAAGGTTATCCTTGAATGGGTACCAGGACACACAGGGATTCTTGGAAATGAAAAAGCTGACCTCCTAGCCAGGGAAGCTTCAGAAGGAACCCTGATCGGACCTCTTCCCACATGTGGGGTCTCATACCAACATGTAAGGGAAACAATAGAGGAACGACTAAGGGAACAACATAAGAAACTCTGGATGGAACTGCGTGGACTCAGGCAATCCAGATTATTCATAACAGGTCCATCCAGGGAGAAAACTACAGAACTACTCAGCCTAAGTAGAACCCAATTGAGAAAGGCAGTGGAACTGCTTACAGGACACTGCCATCTCCGAAAACACATGAACATAATAGGACTCGCTGAGGACCCATTATGCAGAAAATGTGGTGAGGAAGACGAAACTCCTCTTCACGTAATGTGTCACTGTCCGAGCCTTAAGTGGCTTAGACAGAGACACTTTGGCATTCAGTTTCCTGAGCCAGAGGAAATCGTGAAAGCGAATATCAGGGACATTCTAGAATACATGAAGGAAACGAACCTGGTATGATTACTTCAGGGGGGTACAATGAGCCTAGAGCTCCAGTACATGCATGAAACGCACCCCAGAAGAATAGAATAGAATAGAATAGTGAGAGGTTGACTCTTGTTGACTCTTCCAAGGAGGAGCAGGAGAATTTACACTAGGGGTCGTTGCCATTAGGTCCAGAAAGTAGCGGTGTGAAAAGTTGTGGGATAGATTGTGCTCTAGGAGTAATGGTGGTAAGGTGAGATGTTTGTGTTAATTAATATACTGGGTTTTTGGGATTAGAGGATATTCTGGCGAAGTAAGTTAGTAGTAGTTGCTGGCGCCTCAGCTAAAGAGGTAGCTAGTTAGTATAAACTTTCTGAAGGGCTGGATCTGAGTGCACCCAAACATCTTCTTAGCGCTGTATTATGTACTGTATTAAGAATTTTTAGGTTAGTCTTGGAAAGTTAGATACAGCGATAATCAAATCTAGATCGGATAAGTGACTTTTATACACTTATTGCTTTTAAAATATTATATAAACAGTTTTTTTTTATTACCAATGATGTGCTCTTTTCAGGTAAGTTTGTTGTCAAACGTAAGGCCAAGGATCTTATGGTGACTAACTAGAGCAAGAGTATGGTAATTAAATAAACAATTGACAAAAAATACAAAAATTATATAACCAATTAAGAAACATTAAAACAAAAGATTAACAGGAAAAACTAAAAATAGACTAAAGGAAAAACAGAAAATTATGTTACCCAACTCTAAATAACAGGTCGGCTGAAAAGTCCCCGGTCTACCATAGTAAAACACAATATTTTGACAAAATTCATTTTTTTTTATTCAACATAGTTGCCTTCAAGGGCGATACAGCGATTATAGTGACCTTCCAACTTTTCGATACCATTTTTGTAGTACTCCTTCGGTTTGTCCTCAAAATAGGCTTCAGTTTCGGCGATTACCTCAGTATCAGAGCCAAATTTTTTTCCCGCGAGCATTCTCTTCAGGTCAGAGAAAAGGAGAAGTCGCTGGGGGCTAGATCTGGATAATACGGTGGGTGAGGAAGCAATTCGAAGCCCAATTCATGCAATTTTGCCATCGTTTTCGATGATTTGTGACACGGTGCATTGTCTTGATGAAACAACACTTTTTTCTTCTTTATATGGGGCCGTTTTTTCGCGATTTCGGTCTTCAATCGCTCCAATAATGCACAGTAATAGTCGCTGTTGATTGTTTTTCCCTTTTCCAAATAGTCGATGAACAATATACCGTGTGTATCCCAAAAAACTGAGGCCATAACTTTGCCAGCTGACTGCTGAGTCTTTCCACGCTTTGGTGGCGGTTCACCGGCCGCAGTCCACTCAGCTGACTGTCGATTGGACTCAGGCGTGTAGTGATGGAGCCAAGTTTCATCCATAGTCACATATCGACGCAAAAAATCGGGTTAATTACGACTTAACAGCTGCAATCACTGCTCAGAATAATCAATTCGTTGCTGTTTTTGGTCGATTGTGAGCACGCGCGGCACCCATTTCGCACAGAGCTTCCGCATACCCAAATACTTGTGAACGATATGTCCAACACGTTCCTTAGATATCTTTAGAGTGTCAGCTATCTCGATCATATTCACTTTACGGTCACTCAAAATCATTTTGTGGATTTTTTTGATATTTTCGTCGGTAACCACCTCTTTTGGGCGTCCACTGCGTTCACCGTCTTCGGTGCTCATTTCACCACGCTTGAATTTTGCGTACCATTCAATGATTGTTGATTTTCCTGGCGCAGAGTCCGGAAACTCATTAGGTATCAAGCCAAGCTTTTGCTTCAACTGTATTTTTTCCTTTCAAATAACAATATTTAATAAGTACACGAAATTCTTTTTTTTCCATCTTTTTGAAAATAACAAAAGTTGCTCCACTAAAAATGCAATATCTCACAAACTAATAGTCCGACAGCTGTCAAATATTTACACGAATCTTTTGAAGGTTGATACTATCTAAAAATGAAATGGATTTAATTCTAGTGTCGTCATCTATAGGTCAGACCGGGGACTTTTCAGCCGACCTGTTAGTTATTTATTACAATCATATTTATTTCTTTTGATACTTTATTTATAATATTCTTAAAAATAATTTAATCGAATCAATTAATTAACTCATTTTTTGTACAAGACTAAGTATAAAAACTACAAGTATTTAAATCTAGAGTAGTAAAGTGAAATCAACCAATTCGGTAAAGATAATAAGTAAAAAAAAAGTAGTAGCAGTACAGCCACTGAACAATAAAAAGAATAAATAAATATTTTTAACAGAATCGCCTAATTTTCTGAGCGACATAAATGTCCGTAAAACTTGGAGAGCATATCTGATTTATTACCAACCAAGTCAAAAGTTTCCGCAATTTTATAAACTATTTTCCAACGGTCCTTTTGTCCCATAAACCGCCAATAGGGGATTTTATAATTAATTGTTCTTTTTAGTACAGTTTTAAACGAGATGAAAAATTGTGCGAATGAAAACTTTGGTTAACCGTATTGAGGAATTTTCCCTAGGAAAATTAAGATTTTAAGAAAGTTAACCATAACGTTTGATAAATCGGGTGGCGACGAGAAAAAATATTTGAAGTTAAAAAAAATTAGAATATGGGTCTATAAATATTTCATCGACGGTAAAGTATAATTTTATTTATGATGAATATATTATTTTATACAAATAATAATAATAATCCCCAGAAATAATTATTTTTAACCAACACTTAACACTAAAATTCACTTAAGTCTTTACTAAAAATACAACTAACCAACAACAAACTTATGTTCAAATTTAAAACCACAAAAATAAACCAACTATTAAAGTACTAAAACTTCGACTGTACTAATACTCCGTATTCAACTTTGTGAGAAAATTCATCACAAAGTTAAGTAATAAATCTGAATGGGATGAAGACACCATACAGAATTTAAACTAGAATGCCATAAAGTGGTATACGGACGGTTCCAAGCTAGATGAGGGAACTGGGATAGGAGTTTTTGGGCCGAGAGCCAAATACTCAGAAAGCTTGGGCACACACCCGAGCATCTTTCAAGCAGAAGTCCGCGCCATCGAAAGATGTGTGGAATTCAATATTGGAAGAAACTACCGCAGACAAGAGATTGTGATCATGTCGGATAGTAAAGCAGCAATCAAAGCGCTGAGCTCAAATATAATCAGCTCGAAGATGGTTTGGGAATGCCTAGGCAAACTAAATGAACTGGGCCAGAAGAACACTGTCACCCTCCTATGGGTTCCGGGACACATAGGAATAGAGGGGAACGAAACAGCAGATAAGCTGGCAAAAAAGGAGCTGAAACCCCACATGTGGGACCAGAACCATCTTGTGGGATCAGCAGTAGAGTAATCTTAGGAAAACTAAGGGAAGAAATGGAAAAGGAAAAATCCAAGTACTGGAATCAGCTGGAAGGACAGGCAATCTAAGATACTACTGGGGAACTATGACCAGAAGAGATCTCTTAGCTGCCTCAACCTCAGTAAAAAAAGGCTCCGAATTCTAACGGGAATATTAAGCGGGCATTGCCGGTTAAGAAGCCACATGAAGAAACTAGGGATAGTAGATGAAGCAAAGTGCAGATTCTGTGAGGAAGAGGATGAAACCTACACATACTCTCAGAATGCCCTGCCTTGCAAAATTATAGTGCTAGATACCTAGGAGCACATGAAATAGAAGAGGGGGATCTTCCTGATTTGAAGCCCGACGATGTCCTAAACTTCCTCAGGAAAATAGGACTCGAAGATCTGCTATAAATCTGAGAAAACATCAGAACATGGCAAGTAAGGGGGGACACAATAGATCCTATGGGTCGCAGTGTAATCATCACCCCTAACTCATTCATACATTCATACAATACTCCGTATGCGACACGATGTTCAATCACTGGCAATTTAGTTTAGACTAAAATTATGTACTGATGTTTTCACAATAGTTAATAGGGTTTATTAGATACCGAATCGTATAGACTGCGCAAGGGTGACTCATAGCCCATGAGATTTTCAATTGCCTCTACCTGCCTACATCCAGTTCATTGTTCTTTAGTTATATACAACAGGGAATGCCTAGCTACTGGGAAAACAGGTTTATTTATTCTTATGATAAACTTAACAGAAGGGTGGGGTCTTTAGAGATTACAAGGTATGGCTATTAAATAACGAGATTGCACGCGCAGAAGGCGTCTTACAGGGTAGGATGGGAAACGAATGCAGCGTTAAATAGCTGTCTACTATTCCTTTACGAAAACACGTTTTTGCTGCTGTAGTAGTATTTTTCTGTAGAGGTTAGAAACGAAAGTGTTTTTTTTTGTAAGTTGTTGAAAGAGGCCTATGATGAGAATTCTCTATCTCGTGCGCGTGTTTTCGACTGGTATAAAAGGTTTTCTGAAGGTCGAGGGAGCACCGAAGATGACCAATGCAACGTCCAGATCGACTTGTCTCTGTTTCAACTCTGCAAACAGTGACCAAAATAAATGAAATAATGCGCGAAGATCGTCGTATGAGCATTCGGATAAAGAAACTGTCAGAAAAATTTTACATGACGAATTGAACATGAAGAAAGTCTGTGCAAAGTTGGACCCAAAACATTTGACCCCTGACCAAAAGCTCTTCCGTCAACAGATCTGCTCAGATTTTCTTCAGAGGTTAGATAAAGAGCCTGAATTGATGGAAGACCACTTGCTATGAAACCTGGATATTCCAATACGATTTTGAAACTAAGCGGCAATCCATGCTCTGGAAAACTCCTGCATCGCAGAGAATGAAAAAAGCAAGGAGAAATAAAGCAGTCTCGTTATTTAATAGCCAGACCTCGTATATCTAAGTTAACACAAAACAAGTATCCACAATATATAATCTAATCAACCTTTGAGAATGGATGTCAACTTTAAGGGTTGCTTAGGTAGCTTTTATTTCCGAAATTATTCAATTACAATCTAGCACATGCTAAACTTCTGAATCCATCGAAAAAAAACCGGAAGAGAGATATTCTTCCTGTTTTAAACTAACATTTATTATGATAGGGCCTTCGATTAAGACTGATATCTGTTACTGGTTCAAAAGCAATTCCTACTAGAAATTATGACTATGTGGTATTACTTCTTAATTTATATCTCGCAGATATTTTTTTAATTGGAGATTGGCCCTATAGTAGAGGTAGATGTACAACCTTTTACCCAAGCAACCAAAAGACGTCCATACGACGTCATAATTTAGACGTAATGACGTCATTTTTTGACGTCCCTATGACGTACTCACGACGTGAAAAAGTCACATGATTTTGACGTCATTTGGTGACGTCCCCACGACGTCATAATTTAAACGTAATGACGACATTTGGTGACGTCTCCTCGACGTCATATTAAGACATTATATACATAGTTCTAAATTATTTATAGGATTTTAAAAATGTATAGGAGAAGTTATTAATAAAAATAAATTAGTAAATAAAAAATTTTTATTCTCAACTCATAAAAATAAAACAATCATACATTATAAATCAAATAAAAATACATAACACATAAAATACATATTACAGTATCAAATATAAAAATATTTCATAAAATGTAGATATTACAAAAAAAATACACATTAATTATTTTCCGATAACAACACGCTTAGTTCATCGATGAATAAAAGCACATGCCTCAACTTGTACATCTAAACAAAAAGGTAGCCATCTTTTAAAGGTGATTATAATTTTTCATTTCTGTCTATTTTATTGAGGATGAGCATAGTAGAATGTTTGATATTGTATTTCTTAATATAAATCTTAGAAAACTTACTTTTCTTTCTAATTCCTGGGATAACTCTCCTAGCCACAACACAACTTGCACAATTCACGTTAACTTCACAACATATAACAACTACTTTCATCAAGTCGTTGTTTCACGTGTGCTGTTGTTTCACTTGTCAAAAATAACGGAAACGGAAAACACTCCAATGACGAGGAATGTATACAATGAAGCGGGAGATTTAAACAAATCTGTCACTCCGAATTCCAAAGGAAAATATACGTATAGAGGATTAATCAAGAATGTGGATACTATATAATAAAATAAATTATGTAAGATACAAATCAATCAGAGTGTAGTAGGAACATATTTAAATCAATTATATACCGGGGTAGGGGAAAAATTGTGTGTTGAAATCTGCATCCGTAAGAGAACGTGTGTGTTACGATATGCATTTCTATCGCTTGTATACTGTGAACACACGGTGTTGGAAGGCCGAATCAAATCTTTGGCTAACATTTTTTGGGAAGATAACTTTTTATTAAAGTCACGAAACAGACGTTATACCGACGTCGTTCATAAGACGTCGTTAGATCGACGTCGTACCAACGTCTATACACTGACCTATGACGTCTGTGACCAAATATCACCAAATAAGGACGTCGCCACGACGTGATGTTTAGTCAGCTGGTTACCTGGGTTAGTTGTACTCAAAAATGCAATACGTGGTTTACGTGGCAATTTGAAAGTTTTAAAACTACAGACAAAACCCTGTATTAAATACTTAAGATATATAATTCCATTTTACATTTGATGCATATTGATGAAAGGATAATTACGGCTAAAGTAGTTATGCGGGAGCTTTATTCACTGATCGGCCCACTTAGCAAGCTTAACACCAACAATAAGTTACTGCTAGACAAACAGATAATACGTCCGATGATGATTTATGGCTAACCGGCTAATGCAAGTTATTTAAATGTCGGAGTGGAAAGGTGAACCCCAGCTGTCTGAGGAAATACTTGGCTGCATGGATACACTTAAAACTATGTATTTAAGATTGTAAAAAAATATCAATTTATAGTGTATTTGAAAATCAAGAGAGAGTAAATTCCCAGAAATGTTTTGCAGTTATCAGTGTTAAAGGCAGTAAACCATAGACGTGCGTTTTCAAAATTAAATTAATATGGAAATAGAAATATTTAATTTGTTTTAGTTATTTATACCTAGATTACCAATTTTAGATAGATAAACATAATTCGTAAGTATTAATTTAATTTGGGTAAAATGAAGAAAAAGTCAATATTATTTTAGGCATTTTGTTTTAGGCATATGTTTATTTACAAAATATGTATATAATATGTACAGATAATTACAATTACTTATAAATTAATATGAGGAGCTAAAAAAACAATTAAGTAGGTATATGAGAAAAAAAAAACAACCGCAAGGATAAAATTTGACGAGCAACATGCAAAAAATAGGACAATATTAAATCTTAAAAAATAAAAATCTAAAAATAAAATTAAAGTACATAAATTAATAATTTTAAAGTTATGGTTCCTCGCACTCTGTGTCAGAAGATTAACCATCTGATTCTAGAGAAATTACAATGGGCTCTATAGTAATATCAATTATGTTATCTAGCTCCCACATTTTTTTTTTCTATTTCTATAACGTGTCTAATACATTTTTGCCAATTTTCACTTGTTACTTCAGATATTGCCTTATTGAAGAGATTTTTAACATCTGATAATTTAAAAGTAGTGTTATTTCTGGCAACATAACCTTTAACTTGAGCCCATATCAATTCTATCGGATTCAGCTCACAATGGTAGGGTGGTAAACGAAGGATTTCAATTTCTCGTTTTTTGGCTATCTCCTCAATATTATATTTTTTATAATTTTGCTCATGTTTTTTAGCAATAGTTAACAATTCTGCCCTCAGCATTGTATTATGAAAGGCTAAATTTTTAGAAGATAACCATTTTGCAATTTCATCCTTTTTCCATTTATCATCCATTTGCATTGTCCATTACAATAACCGATCCTTTTGGTATGAATTGAATTATCTGTTCAAAATATTCCTCAAACACGTCTCCATTCATTTCTTCGTGATAATCAACGGTTTTTTTTTATTCAAATAAGAGTAAACCATTCTCAAGAAAACTGTTTGTACTGCCTATATGACAAATAATTAATCTTTTACCTTTTCTTATAGGTTCCTTAAAACCAGTATTATATCCTTCTAGAAAAGCTTGATGGGATGATTTTATATTTTTGTCTTTCCAAACTCTTCCTACACAATATCTTTTATAATATACAGAACAGCCTGAGGACAAGGGCCATGTCTACTAAGAAAAGATATTTTATATTTTACTGCATGAAAGCATTCTCAATGTCGATCTCATCTGAGGATCTTATTTTCCATATAATTTGTCTCTTTATTTAGCTTAATCGCTACCTTAATAAAGTTAATAAAATACACATATTAAATGATAGTACAGCAAAAATTAAATATGATAATTTAACACCTTGGTTTTCCGATTTTAAAATTAAAATGTGCGTCCCCGTATATTCAACCCCTCATAGAGGTGAGCACAACCCCTTGATTTTTAATAGGGACAAGGGGTGTTTTGAAAATCTTATCGAGTGGTATCTCATTCTGAAATTTCGCTTCAAACTATCCAGGTAATAAAACAGCTAGTGAAAGAGGCAATGTGGAATTTATGTCGAGAATTTATTTAATTATCTAATCAGGGTCAAAAATAGAGCCGGAAAAACGGCAATGAACAGATTAGATAAGAACAGGGCTTTGAAACGACCTGTGGGCTGAGACTCTACGAACTATTAGCCACTTTAATGATACAAATATCCTGTGGGCTCTCAGAAGAACGCTAAAAATGAAGAATAAAACAAACAATCCCCTTCAGGGAATTTCAGGTTTAGTCTTCACAAACCAAGACATCTTTGTGGCCTCTCTAGAATTCCAATTGTCGTCAAACAGGGACCCAGACGACGACATCGAATGGAAAACTAAAGGTAACATTACAAACCTCCAGGTTAAACAGTTTTATCAAATTTTTGGACACAAACGCGATTTTTAAAATTCACCGATGGAAGAATGCCATAGTTATATTAATAGAAAAACGAGGAATATCCGCTATTTCCACAAAATCATAGACCTATGAGTCTACAGAATTCAATTTCTTAAGTTATCGATGGTCATTCTTGAAAAAATCATACAAATGAATGACGGAAACCATATCCTAGACTACCAGTTTGGTTTTAGAGCTGAACACTCCTGTGAGCCGCAAGCTCTAAGATGGACAGAAAACATTTTGGAGCATTGAACAGCAAAACGAATATGTAACGCTCTTTTTCTAGACACAGGAAAAGTTTTTGACAAAGTTTGGCATGAAGGGGTAATTTACAAATTAAATAAGTCAATTTTCACTATAGGTTGCTAAAACTGATCAAAAATTTCCTCAAATCACGAACATTTAAGAGTAGTATCTTCCATTTCAATTCCTCAGGGTTCAGTTATTTCTCCCATTATATTCAATTTTTACACGGCAGATCGCTTCGAATATATCGGACATTTGCGAATTATACCGCGACTTTATCAGGTTCAAATTGGTTCTTATAAATTCACCTGCAGACTGGTGAGAACAATCTTGCACTCAAACAAAAATTTACTAAAATTTATTAGCTGTATAGCTCAATTTTCAAAAAAAGTTAAAAGCTTACTTTGGAACTAACCTAACAAAATTTCCAATGATCCAAGAGACAAATATTTTGTGAGGCGCATACTCAGCGTTTCAAAAAATTAAATGATTGTGCTGGTATTTATAGAAATCACATAATCGGCCCTTTTTTTATACCAGGTAATCTCACTGGTGGAATTTATTTAGATCTATTGGAGAACGCTAGTCATCCAGCTCTCGTGCAAGTATTAAAAAATGCAGATAATCATCAAACGATTATTTTTCAACAAGATGTTCAACCGGTGCGTCAGTTCTTAAATAAAATAGCCCTCCAGCGTGCAGGGGACATATTGAGTGGCCACCTAACCACCTTGTATTGTATAATTACTAATTTTTCTGGAATTTTTTCACTATAAAATAGTGAGCTGTTCAAACTTTTGTGTACTTGTTGAGCCCTAAAGTTTATTTTAATTTGACATCATTGAAAGTATTAAAAACTTCTTTACAAGTACCTATAAGAGCGAGAATTTTGTGTTTCTGTAGCTATTATAGTCTTAATTTCTCGTTTCACCTGAACTGTTTTAGTTGGACCACCGTAGGTTGAATTCTACTGAAGTTGTTAAAAATATGTCAAACCACAATCATCATCATCATCAGCGCCTAATAATTGTAAGGAATTATGGAGAAAACACTTCAGGAAGCATTTTTGGAATCCAATTTCTAGTCGAGGTGGATTATTCCTCGTTTTACCCTATAAGTTTATATGTGTTTTTGCTGTGGCTGTTATCCTTCTCCATACGTTCCGATCTCTACATTTTGTTTTCCAATTTTTGATATTCATATTCCTGAGATCTTCTTCTATGTCGTCCCACCACCTTTTCCTCGATCTTCCTCTGCTTCTCGGTCCTAGCCGTGTCCAAACTGTAATTCTTTTTACGATTTCTGTTGGTTGTCTTCTCATTATATGACCGAGCCATTCTAGTCGAAGTGCCTTTATATATTTAACTATGTTAATCAGATTGACAATCTGACGATGCTATTTCGATAGCGAATCGGCTGTCATTGCATTTAAAGTATTTATAGAATAAATAGTGAAAGTTAATTCAACCTTTTAGTTGTTTATTGTTCTGAATAAGATGAAATTTCACACAGTAAGGGTTAGTACCATAAATTTCATTAACTATGTTTTCCCCAGTCAACCTTTCTTCTATTTCCGCATTCGTCTTTAATCTTCTCTGTCCATCTTCTGTTATGTTTGGGCCTAGCATCGTTCTAACTATTTTTCTTTCAAATCTTTTTAACTCTTCTTCTTTTTGATTTATTATTGTATCCATAGCATATGTTACGACAAGTCTTGTGAGAGGTTTATAGATATTTAATTTGGTTTTTATCTTTAGTTGTTTATTTCTTAGCAGAGACTGGTTGTGTTATTTTCATTACTCTTGGTTAGTTTCATATACTTAGTCTTGTCTTCACTTATTTGCACGCTTTTGTGCTTGATATTATGGTTATAATATCATCGGCATACGCAACTATTTGTATGTGGTTGGTCATGAAGCTTTTGCTGTTAAGACTGGCTTTTCGAAGTATTCCTTTCAATACTAAATTGAATAATGTTGGTGATATTGTTTCACTCCAATATTGATTTCGAATTCTCCTGTTGTGATTCCCTGGAATGTAACTGTAGCTTTTGTGCTGTCTAGGCTCATTTCTATTAACTTCCTAATTTTAGATGGTGTTTTCAGTTCTATCAGTTCTTCTGACATTTTCTTTCTATTTAGTGAATCGTAGACGCTCATAAAATTGACAGAGTATGTAGATCCCTGTTAAATTCCTGACATTTTGGTATAATTGTTCAACTGTGTGTATGGCGTTGATGATGGATCTTCCCGTTTTAAATCCATTTTGGTAGATATTTTCAGCATGTTTTTTGAGTCTGTTGTTGGAAAATAGTTTGTAAGCTATATTCAGTAGGGTTATTGCTCTGTAGTTTTTACATTGCACTTTGTCCCCCTTGTTATATATAGGTACAATTACGCCGGTGGACCACTCTTCTGGGATTTTGTCTTTTGTCCATATTTGTCGTATCACTAAATAAACTTTTCTGTGCAGTTCTTCTCCTCCATATTTTATAAGCTCTGCTACTATTAAGTCTTGTCCTGCTGCCTTACTGTTTCTCAATTTTCTAATTTCTTGTATTACTTCTTCTTCTGAAGAGCATTCTGTTATGTCATGTATATCTAGTGCATTCATCCATATGCGTTGCGGAAACCATTACCTACTTTGTTGAAAGTCTTTCTGTAATGTTCTTCCCAGATTTTACTACAATACTTGGTATTAATTTAGGTCTTAGACCATCATCAGGCTAAAAGTAGTCATACAGAAGATATTCCAAAAAAACATGATTAATTACAAGGACGATATATTATTGTGGTTTGACTTGGTGTTTTATTAATATTTTTGGTATCAGCTGCATTGGAATAAAGATAATTTGCATTTTTTGTAAATTTAAAACTAAGTTTATTAAACAAAAAAATGATGTTTATTGGTTTATATTAAACAGTATACAGGTTTGGCTAAACATAGCAATACATTTTTTTTCCCTTATTAATAGAACAGTTTTAATAGTCGACATCCATTGTTTTTAATAAAATATCAATTTTATTAATGAATGTTTCATTATCTACGTGAGGTATATAAAATGTTTTTAATTGTTTGTCGTGTAGCTTTTGCTTTAATTTTTGTAAAAAAATATACTGAAACTCCATTTTATTTAGAACTATTATTTTACGTCTATTTTAACGGTTTCTGTTTTATTTGCTGAAATAAAAAAAAGCCATCCAATTATATTTGTCATAATTACTTGTTTTGATTGGAATATACAATATTGTCGTTTTAAAGGACATTGATACTAAGTTAATTTTACTTATGATCAATTTAAAACTTCACCATTTCTAGCCTATCGCGGTGATTAGAGAAGACGACGGTTTTTTTTTATCTTTTTCGCCTTTTATACAGAACATTGAAGTTTGCATTTTCTCGCCAAACTTTCCACATCCAGATTGGGTATTTCCAGAAATCTGCGAGTTGTATGTTTGAACAGTCTATTTTCCTCATTCAATAGAACGTAGTCAAAGCGAAATCGGCTGTATTTACTCGCTTTCTGTGCCATATTCAATTTAAAATCCTCCTGTAATTCCCGCGAAGAGTTGTCTAATGGACCCGTATTTCACAAATGCTAAAGTGATTCGATTGACAGCAGAAAGATTTTTTTAAAAATGCATTCAAAGTTTTCCTACTTAACCAAAATATTATCAGACAATCCAAAACTTGTATGTATTAGCATGATGTAGTTTAAGAGACATTTAAAGAATTTTTCAAATTGACATGAATTTTCACTCTAGATAGTTAACAATTTTATTTTAATATAAATAGAGAGAGAGAGAGAGAGAGACATAAGCTTTATTGTCATGAAAATTTTTACAATTTTATGGACAAAGCGACAATTTAAAAATAGTTAAAAATATAAAAAATAACATAAAAAATACTGACTGTACCAATACAAAACAAAATATATAAAATACAAACTTAAATTAATAATAATAATAATAATTATAATACAATGCAAGCAACGTACATCATACAAAATACTGAACTACGCCAATTTACTCAAGAGTCTAGGGTAGATTGTAGAATTCAGCCACCGAATAGTAAGGTCATTTTTTCAATAGCAAGTCTAGAACTATGTTAAATCTGCATTCTCTGGGAATTGGTGCAGTAAAACCATATGGATACTATTTTTGCTGGAAACCATCGGCAATTCTGCAATTTTAACGCCATTTTCGTATTCAACGTGGTGGAATTAGTGGTTCTAGACCAATTTTACCAAAAATAACATAATATAGATTTTGACAAAATTTTTAATCCACCAAATTCAAAGGTATTAGCTTTGCCATTTTCTTAAGTGAATTTTTTTTTCTTTGAAATGCTTGAAAATATGGAAAATAGGCTTTTTTTAGTTGCTGAATCGACTGGAGCAGTCATTTTTTCAATAGCAAGTCTAGAACTATGTTAAATCTGCATTCGCTGGGAATTGGTGCAGTAAAACCATATGGATACTATTTTTGCTGGAAACCATCGGCAATTCTGCAATTTTAACGCCATTTTCGTATTCAACGTGGTGGAATTAGAGGTTCTAGACCATTTTTCCTAAAAATTACATAATATAGATTTTGACAAAATTTTGAATCCACCAAATTCAAAGGTATTAACCTTACCATTTTCTTAAGTGAATTATTTTTTCTTTGAAATGCTTGAAAATACAGAAAATAGGGTTTTTTCAGTCGCTGAATCGACTAGTGCAGTCAGTTTTTGATAGCAAGTCTAGATCTATGTTAAATGTGAATTCGGTGGGAAGTGATGTCGTAAAATCCTATGGATGCAATTTTTGCTGGAAACTATCGGTAATTCTGCAACTTTAACGCTAAATATTTGTTTTTTTAGAGGCTTCAGATGCAATGCAACTACCAAAAGCCATTTATTGTCTCACTCCTAGAAAGGAGCAAGCTGGGATTTATGGAGGAATACCAAGGGTAAATCTGAACCACAACTTGGGTAACTTGTCCACAATTTTCAAGGCAAAGGTTTTTGCAATATAGAAGCTGTTAAGTCACTGAATCAAATCGGATCGACACCAAGTAATTTTGTAAATGTCTTCAGGATCTGATACGTCTAGGGGCACATTTGTAAGAGATTTGTCTAAAAAGTAATCTTGAGAGCTGCTGAACATGGGCAGGCAGGTCCTACGAATTGTGATAGTGAACATAGTCGCCTTAGTTGGCAAATGAAAACTTTTGGAGTGACGGATAGGTTCTGTCAAGATAAGGATGAAACGGCGAGTGTATTTTGTGTAACTAACAAGAGCTCGAAGGACTAAGGATCTGCATCATATTGACCTCACGGACTTCATAGAAGTGTCACCAAAGGCCCTGATGAGCTTCTTTGGAGGCATAGTGCTTATAAAAGAGTGAGTCATAATATATTTTTGAGGTCGCAATAGATGGACACATCATACAAAACGTAGCCTAACCTATCATAAAAAATCCAATTGATCTTTGTGAGCACACTAGGTTACAATACGTTTATCAATATTACCAAGTTATGTGGTCATCAACCAGCAGTAGCCACAGAAGTACTATGTCCTGAGAATAACAGTCAGAGGAGAGGTTTGCTCCGAGAGCTTTTAAAATAAGGATCTTTGTCCTAAAATTTTAATAGTTAAGAATATAAGTAAATTGAGGTAACTATTTAACAGAAATGAACAAGATAATTCTATGGATAGTTAGTTGATAATGGAGATATATAAACATTAATAAAAGCCGTTGTCTTATAACTTCTGGACCAACGTCATTAGACTTCTTTAAAAATAACAACAAACAACTAAACGGTTGTATTAAAGTTTTGCTATAGAAATAGCTATTTCTATAGCTGCCGTATTTGCGAATAAATAGTGAAACTTTAATTCAACCGTTTAGTTGTTCTTGATAAGATCGACTTTTGACATAGTAAGGGTTAGTACTATAAATTTCAAATTTCTTTAAAATTCGAAAAAGTTCTGGAGGTCTAAAAAATAGACATGTTGTCAGTACAAAGCGGGAATGTTTTTCTAATACGTTAAATTTTTAACGTGCCTTATACAAGTCATTTAAATGGAAATTAATTTAGCCGCTGGCGTCATTTTATTTTTCTCGCAAACATGAAATTCGAAACTCACTCAGATTTTTGAGTATGTATTCGAGCGGTTAAATTAGGCATGTCAATATAATTAAATAAGCATTAATAACACCGAATTAACAATTGTTCACCACGTCAAAATCGTTTTAATTAAAATCAAATGCAATTGAAACTGTATAACTCATAATTTGACTGAACGTACAGCGCTGATTGATTCAGTTTAATAATCTAAAATCCATAACTCGACCTGTAAAATTGGTTGAAAATTCTATAATTGGATTTTTTTATAATAAAATTTGCAGCCAACTTTTTTTTACTGCAAAATAAACAAAAACTAAATATATCGTTCGTAATTTCGAGAAAATTAAATTATTGATTCCACTATTAACGATAACTTGTGGAAAATAAGTTAATTTACATTACAGACCAACGTTTACTAACTAAACATATTCCAATTAATATCAGCGAAAGGTCAAATCGGCTACAATTCGCCTAATACATATTTCGAATAGTTTGATTAAACTAAAGATCACAATGTTTCGACAACCAAGTTTAAATAGGTTTAGTTCAGAGTCTATTTGGGCCACATTATCTTTATTATGTTAGCTATTAAGTATTCGTTGATGAAAGCTAAAGTCGAGTTCATTTTAAACACAATATGAACATGAAATTCATTGTACCAACGCTTACTCTGTTAAAGTCCATCACCAATAAATGTCTGCGATTGAGTATTGGATATCTACCCAATAGAAGTCATGGAAATTGAAACATGCACAGAATCGAGCTTAATGGTAAAAATTTCAAATTTAGCTGTCATGTGCCTAACCAATAAATATTGGTCCAATAAAAAGAATCCTTTATTAGTGTACAATTTTATTATGAATACAGAAAGATTAAAATATATCTTTAAATCAAATGGAATACCAATATGGCTAAATCCATACCAATATTTAGATTTCCCTGAAGAACTTCTAAAAAGACATCTAGCAGAAAACAAAATTACCCAAATTAAAAAAAAAATCTGGTGTTTACAAAATTAATTGTCCAGAATGTAATGCTGTATATAGGTCAAACACAAAGAAATTTTGAAGTAAGATTTAATGAACACTTAAGAGCATATAGATTAAAACAACCAGATAAGTCAAATTATGCAAAACAACTATTTGAACATCCAACCTCACTCTCTTTCCTTGAAGAACTTAAAATAAAAAGGCATCTAGCAGATCCACAATTTAAAGTTGTTAATGAACAAATAAATCTCCACTATTAAACTGTTTACCTTGATTGAGTTTACATTTTATACATAGACAAGACATAATTGTAAAACACAAATATATTAAGTTATTGTAAAGATCAGCATGATATAGTTTTTTCCTGTTTTTTCTATATCATTGCACAGTTATACTGATCTTAGAGGAAAGTACATCCAGGATAATCCCTTAGGGCTAATAACATCTAGGCTTTAATATTGTTATGTCTTATTACTTCCATACTTGGTCTAGCCTTAATACTACCTAAACATCAAGTACCTAGCTACAAATAAACAAAACATAACTTAAATATGTCAATCTGACGATGTTGGTTGCAGCGAAACAGCTGTAATTGAATTTTAAACCTATTTTTTTAATTAAACGTGGAAGGTAATGTATACATTAAGAGATAGCTAATAATATTTAAATATATTCCTTGGGGGTTATAGACCTTTCTTCATTTTTAAGTATACTGCTATAAATATTAAAATTTACGAGAAATTAATTAACCATAATATACAATAATGATGTTTAGAACTCATTCGTTTTCGTTTAATATTTAATAAATTTTACTTAATTTAAATATTTATTCATTTTCGGGGGACAAACTGTACAGTCAAGGTTGAAAAGGTACCTCGAGCAATAAGCCGGGCATATATACAAGGACGGAGGAACGTACGCTTGCGGCCTTCGGCTAGTACAATTAGTGAACCAATTAATAGTAACAATTAATTTTGTGTTTCCGAGTTTTATGTTAAAAACAAAGTGGTTGGAAGCAGAAGAAAGAAGAGAAGGGTACCCTTTTATCCGACGAGCTTCTAGAGATGAGGTTAGTGCTTTGACAATCACCTGACTGTGCATTTTAGGCAAAATAAATTTAATATAATACAGTCCATTTTTAAGCTTATATACGTTTCCCAGAAACTCCGGTGTGTCATTCGATACATTTTGGTCCTTCGAGCCGGATTGGACTACCCCTTTGATTAACTTTTTCATATATTTTCAGTTGTTTTAAATAAAATTACTTATTTTATTTTTTTTATTTACAATACGAGTTTTTAAAACTGAAGTTGTCAGTGTTGTTAATTTGGAAAGTATACCTATTTAAAGTTCCATTAGTCTTGGGTATTTTTTGCTCCAATTGCTTTTAGTAAATAAGTAAAATATCCAGTTTATTGATCGTCTTCTTTCTCTTACTACTAGATCAATTAGTATTGGTAAATTCGAAATTGTTTACAACAAATATTTCATTTTATCAGAAACAAGCTTGTCAATAGCGCAACCAGATTTGATATCGTGAATAAAGTGGGGCGTACTACAAATTTCCCATTGAAATTTGTTTACCTTGTTTGTAAGCGTCAAAAACGGTTTTTTCAATTTAAACTAATTTATTTTCATTTTGAGATTTTGTTTACTGTATTTCCTTTCAATAGAACTAGAGACGTTCTTATAGAACAGTTCACCTTTTATTCGAATTTACAATAGTTTTTATTTAACATTTTAACTTTATTTGGCTGATTTCAAATGGCTCCGCCAATGGAGATCGAGACTAAAATAGCCAAACTGGAACGACTCCGCAAGGTCCCATGGACACGGTTGCAGGAAATATATAATTATGGTAAAAATAATGTAAATGATCCATTTTATAAACAGAATTTTTTGGTTAGAGCTGAGTTTGCAGATAAAATATTTGATGAATTTCAAGAAAGTCATTCACAAATCATTTCTTTAATTTCTACCGATGCAGAGTTCCAAACTCATGATCAAATAAGAGCAAGTGCAGATAAATATTTTTACGCAATTAAATCAAAGGTTTCAGAATTGAATCAGGCAGCGAATTCCACTGTTCTCGAGTCTTCGAATAAAAATAAAAATATAAGGTTGCTGAAAATCAGTGTTCCTATATTTGAAGGGAATATTAAGACTTGGCCGGGTTTCTATGATCTCTATAAAAGTATTATTCATGAAAATACAGATTTATCTAACATAGAAAAAATTCCATTATTTGTTAACTTCTCTAAAAAACGAACCTTTAAATTTAATTAAATCTATCCCAATGACGGATAATAACTATAATATTGCATTCGATACTTTAATTAAAAGATATCAAAACACAAGACTATTAGCTACAACTTATTTTAATGAAATTTATACTGCTCATTGTTCACCGAAATTATCTTCTGAAGAACTTCGGAATTTATTAAATGTTTTTACCGAAAAGCGCGCTGCGTTACAAGCATTAAAGTTTAACAGAAGCTTGGGATTTTCCTTTGTTCAATATTTTGTTACAAAAGTTAGATTCAAAAACTAGAACTGACTTTGAACTTGAACATGGTAAAATTGATATGCCGTCATATTCACAATTAGTTACCTTTTTGGAACAACAATGCAAAGCTCTTGAATCAGTTCAAACTATGGTTCCTTTATTGCATAATAAAAACAAACACATAAATTTTAATCAAAACGCTCAAACGTTAAAACATAAAAATTTTAACTTTCAATCTTCTTCAGCTAGAACATCTAGCATGCCTTCGGCATATGTTAAAACTGTTAATAACCAACAAAATAATAGTAACAAATGTGTTATTTGTGCTTCTTCTCATGCGCTATATCGGTGTATGCATTTTTTGGAAAAAATCCTAGTGATAGACTTGCTCTCGTACAACAACGAAAGTTATGTCGTAATTGCCTGCGTCCTAACCATTCCGCACATCAGTGCCCTTCTTCATCAAGGTGTAAAACATGTGGTTTTCCCCACCATAGTACATTACATCTTAAAAGAAACTTAAATAAAGCTTCTTCAAGCTTAAGTGCATCCAGTTTTAATTCAGAAAATCGAAATACCGATGTTCAGTCCTCAGAAAATTCACCTTCCCCACCGATTGTGGCTCAGTCCTCTAGTACACTTCATTGTTCGGCTTGCACAAATATCATCAATAATACTACGGTTATGCTCTCAACAGCTGAAGTGCAAATAAGAGATGCTTGGGGACATTTTCAAAAGGTTAGGGTTTTATTAGATACTGCTAGTATGGCAAATTTTATTTCGGAAAAATGTGCCAATCGCTTAGGCTTACGACGCCATCCTTTTCCAATACCTATTGAGGGTATCAATAATTTAACATCAATTTCAAATAAAGGAATTACTCAATGCTTCATCAAGCCTTGTAATAAACCTGAACCTACGTTTACGTTTGAAGCCATTGTTTTACCAAAAGTTTGTTCCGAACAGCCAAAACTAGCCATTGATATGACAAGCTGGACCCATATTAAAAATTTACCTCTTGCCGATAGTCAGTGTCACATTCCTGGACCTGTGGACTTGTTGCTCGGGGCTGAAATTGTACCTTTTGTATTAGAATCTTCTCGTATTTTTGGTCATGAAGGACAACCAGTGGCTCTCGAAACTGTTTTTGGCTGGATTTTACAGGGTAAAGCAACTTATACCTCTCCGAATACATCCTTACTTAGTTGTCATGCTTCTTTCGAATCGCAAATAGATTTTACTCTCAGAAAATTCTGGGAAATGGAACAACTCCCCAACTCTAACATACATATGTCTCCTGATGAATTAAAATGTGAAAATTTGTACAAACAATCAGTTTATCGCGAACAGTCTGGTAAATTTGTTGTACCTCTTCCTTTCAAACACCCCGAAACTCAGTTTGGAGATACTTATACTCAAGCGTCTCGACGTTTTAAGTCACTTGAAAATCGTTTAAATAAAACACCTAAACTTTATAATCTTTATGCAGATTTTATCAAGGAATACCTTGAAAAAAATTATATTTCCGAAGTTTTGCCTTCCGATTATCAATCCTCTTTAGCATTTTATTTACCGCATCACTGCGTTTTAAAGCCAGACAGCACTTCTACTAAAATTCGGGTAGTGTTCGATGCCAGTGCTAAAGGCTCGAAGGGAATAAGTTTGAATGATACATTATTTGCTGGTCCAAAACTTCATCAAGATTTAGCGACTATTTTACACAAATTTCGTACGTATCCAGTGGTATTTAGCTGTGATATTAAACAAATGTACTGCCAAATTTTTGTTAATCCTGAACATAGAAAATATCAAAGATTCCTCTGGCGCTTCTCCAACAAAGATGAAATTAAAGAGTATACCATTAACGTGGTAACCTTCGGAGTTTCTTCGGCTCCATTTTTAGCTCTTAGAACGTTAAAAGAATTAGCTACCCTTGAACAAAAAAATTATGCCGGGGCTTCCGAAGTAATACAGGATTCAATTTATGTTGATGATTGCGTCAGTGGCGCGGATTCTTTAGAATCAGCTCTTCGTATTCAATCAGAACTAATCACACTTCTTAAAAAGGAGGCTTTGAACTGAGCAAGTGGACGAGTAACCATCCTGCTCTATTATCAGCTGTTTCCTCAACAGATATTCAAATTCCACTTACTTTTGATAATGAAGAACCCAGTTTCATAAAAGTTCTCGGACTGCAATGGAATCCCAGTTTAGACGTTTTTTCCTATAAATTCACTTCTATCGAATCCAAATGTACAAAGCGTGGTATCCTCTCGCAAACAGCTAGGGATTTTTGATTGTTTAGGCTTCTTGGCTCCTCTAATATTTATGGCGAAATATGTCCTCCAACAGCTTTGGTTATTGAAATTGGATTGGGATGACCTGCCATCTGATAACATTATTGCAATGTGGGATCGTTTTAAGCATGAATTACCCAACATATCCAAAATTCAGGTACCCCGAATGCTTATTTCAAAGACAGTCATTCGACTAGAAATACACGGTTTTCGCGACGCTAGTACAAAGGGATATGGTTGTGTAATTTATTTTAGATATATCACTTTGGATAATCATGTTCAAATTCGCTTAATTTCTGCCAAATCTCGAGTGGCACCTCTTCGAGTAGTTTCACTACCCCGCTTAGAACTTTGTGCGGCATATTTACTTACAGAACTATTCAGTTTTGTCAAAAATGCATATGCTAAGCGCTTAACCTTCAATTCTTTATATGCATGGTCCGATTCTGCAAGTTGCTCTTGCATGGCTTTCTTCTTCACCACATCGGTGGAAAACGTTTATTGCTAACAGGGTTGCCTTTATTCAAGAGTCAACAGATGTATCCTCGTGGAGATATGTTCCCTCTGAAATAAACCCGGCAGATTGTGTTTCAAGAGGGCTGAGTCCATTGCAGTTAGTCGAATGTAAATTGTGGTGGCAAGGTCCTGCTTTTCTATTGTTGGATTCCGAAAATTGGCCGAAACAGCCGTCCGCTCTTGTAGACGGATTCCCTGAAACCTTTCAGGAAGAAAGAAAGACAACTTTATGTATTTCATTGGAACCTCCATCCATTGTTTGTACTTTTATTAGCAACATTTTCATCCATAAAGAAAATTCAGCGGATTCTCGCTTATATTTTTCGTTTTATTTCCCTTACGCGAAAAGACACATTTAATTATAGTAACATAAATATAACTTCCTTAGAGATGCATAGCGCACTGCAAGCGATCATTAAACAGGTTCAAAAGGAATGCTTTTATAACATTATTCGTAGTTGTGAGCAAAATAGTGCTTTACCTAAACACTTCAGAAAATTAGCACCTTTTTAGATAAAAGTGGTGTTCTCAGGGTGGGTGGTAGGTTGAGAAAATCATCTCTATCTTTTGATGCTAAGCACCCTGTTCTGCTACCTAAGAATCACCGGTTTACTGATCTTATTATAGAACAAATTCATCAAGAAAATCTTCATCCAGGTTTAAAAACATTACATAATTTAATTCTACAACAATTTTGGATAATTTCTCCTCGTAGTGCAATCTTCAGATGCCTTTCTAAATGTATAAAATGTTTTCGCTCTAAACCTCAATCATACATACCGTTTATGGCGGATCTTCCTCGTTTCGGGTTTCACAAATAAAGGCATTTTCTCAACTTTCACTTGATTATGCGGGACCGTTTTCAGTGACAATGGGAAGATATCGGGGAGCAAAGACATCTAAAGCTTATATATGCCTTTTGTTTGTTGTGCAACAAAGGCTATTCACCTTGAACTTTCGTCAGACTTGTCTACAGATACGTTTCTTGCCAGTTTTCGACGTTTAATAGCACGCAGAGGTAGAGTGTCTGACATTTATTCGGATCAAGGCACTAATTTCAAGGGAGCATACAATCAACTTATCGCCCTTGCCCAACAAACTTCTGAAAAAGCTCTCAGTTAGGTGGCATTTCAACCCCCTGGAGCACCTCATTTCAATGGACTTAGCGAAGCAGGTGTTAAGTCTGTAAAACACATCTCTATCGAGTCATAGGAGAACAACTCATGACCTACGAAGAATTATCTACTTTAACTCAAATTGAGGCCCTCTTAAATTCTCGTCCCCTAACGGCTATTAGTGAAGACCCTAACGATCTTGCACCCTTGACGCCAGGACATTTTCTAACCATGGAGCCTCTTTCGACCTTTCCTGAACCAGATTTATCTTCTGTTCCTATGAACCGTCTATCACGATGGCAAATGCTACAAAGAATGCACACCGACTTTTGGAAACGCTGGAGTCAAGAATATCTGCACACGCTACAGCAGCGTAGTAAGTGGACAAAATCCGTCCCTAACATAAAAATAAATACAATGGTTCTTATAAAAGATGAACAAAGGTCTCCTCTAAAGTGGTCTCTTGGACGCGTAATTAAATTACATCCAGGGACAGATGGGTTAATTAGGGTAGTTACATTAAAAACACAAAACGGAATTTTGCAGCGACCTGTTATCAAGGTTTGCCCATTGCCAGGGCAATAACTTTTTTTTTTTTTTTTTTCTTTCTCTATTCTTTTTTTTATTGGTTTATTCATCTTAGATAATTTTAAGTTCGAAATAGAAGTTGAATTATTTTTTTTTTTTCTCGATATATGGATATAATGTATAAATATTGAAAAATTAAGGATATCGGGTTTTATATTCATATTTTTATTTTATTTTTTTTTTTTTTCAACTTATAAATAGCTGAAAAACAAGCTTGTTTTTGGTGGGTGGAATGTTTAGAACTCATTCGTTTTCGTTTAATATTTAATAAATTTTACTTAATTTAAATATTTATTCATTTTCGGGGGACAAACTGTACAGTCAAGGTTGAAAAGGTACCTCGAGCAATAAGCCGGGCATATATACAAGGACGGAGGAACGTACGCTTGCGGCCTTCGGCTAGTACAATTAGTGAACCAATTAATAGTAACAATTAATTTTGTGTTTCCGAGTTTTATGTTAAAAACAAAGTGGTTGGAAGCAGAAGAAAGAAGAGAAGGGTACCCTTTTATCCGACGAGCTTCTAGAGATGAGGTTAGTGCTTTGACAATCACCTGACTGTGCATTTTAGGCAAAATAAATTTAATATAATACAGTCCATTTTTAAGCTTATATACGTTTCCCAGAAACTCCGGTGTGTCATTCGATACAAATGATAATGGTGTTTTTACATTTCTTTCTTAATTATTATGTTTTAATAAGTACCTTTATTTTAATAGAAAAGTAGTTTTAAATTAGAAAACCAAACAAAAGCCAAATTAATAAAACAAATAGCACAAAAATAAAACTAAAACATTTTGCCCCAAGGTGGTTTGTAATTATGCTGAGTATAATATAGTACAGTTTAGAGTGTTTTTTCAATGATATTCCCTATAATAAAACTTTTATTATTTTATAATTTATTGAAGTCACTAAACGGACATTTTCTAAATTCACACACATTCTCAATAATATGTATTATCTAATAGTACATTCTACAGGATCTGTTTAAATTTACCAAAAATTTTATTTAACAGTAAAACAACTGCCTATGACATGGTCACCATTTATTTACAGTTTATTTGTGGAAAAATATTCTGATTCTTGTAAATATGCCATGGTTATAGCTGTTCCCAAAATAAGCTTTCCCAAAGATTTTAAAGACTTACCAATACTTCTAACGTTCTCCAAAGTTATGGAGACTAATTCCAGAATATTGGTTCGGGTTTAGATCAGTCCTGAATTTCTTTAAAGTCGATAAACAACGTTATATACTACCACATATTGTGTTCATAGCACGTAATTTCCTTTTAAGCAAATATTTGATCTGTCGTTGACCTATTGTTTCTATAGCCTATTTGGTATTCGCCAAATATATTGTTCGTGTGTTGGTTTAATCGTTTTCTTACAATTGTGATAATGTTTTGTAAAATATCTCTTAAAGGGTAATTTCATTAAATCGTTTGTTCATTTACTCTTTCTTTTATATGCGATTAAAAAACGCATAGGTCTTTAATAGGCTATGTATGGATTTTAGTAAAATTTCCTTTTCATGTTTTGTGTTTTTCTGTTTCTAACAGCTTTTTATATTATTTTGGTACATTAAAACAACTGCCTATGACATGGTCATCATTTAATTACAGTTTATTTGTGGAATAATATTCTGATACTTGTAAATATGCCATTGTTGTAGCTGTTTCCAAAATAAGTTTTCCCAAAGATTTTAAACACTTAAATATGTTTTTAAGAATAATAAAAAACTCTTCGTTTCAACGTAACTTCCAAGTTTATTTCAAAAAATATTTTGTAAATCACAATGACGGCCGTCTCTCTAAGAAGCATTTAAGTTACATTTTGTTTGTTTGTAGCTGGGTACCTGATGTTTATTAGGTAGTATTAAGGCTAGACCAAGTATGGAAGTAATAAGACTTAACAATATTAAAGCCTAGATGTTATTAGCCCTAAGGGATTATCCTGGATGTAATTCCCTCTAAGATCAGTATAACTGTGCAATGATATAGAAAAACCAGGAAAAAACTATATCATGCTGATCTTTACAATAACTTAATATATTTGTGTTTTACAATTATGTCTTATCTATGTATAAAATGTAAATTTAATCAAAGTAAACAGTTTAATAGTGGAGAACTTCCAAGATTTATTTGTTCATTAGCAACATTAAATTGTGGATCTGCTAGATGTCTTTTTATTTCAAGTTTTTCAAGGAAATCTAAATTTTGTTTTTTATCACAAGTGTGTAGTGTTTGGATGTCATTGATGTGTAAGAGTGAGGTTGGATGTTCAAGTAGGTGTTTTGCATAATTTGACTTATCTGGTTGTTTTAATCTATATGCTCTTAAGTGTTCATTAGATCTTATTTCAAAATTTCTTTGTGTTGACCTATATATACAGCTTTACATTCTGGACAATTAATTTTGTAAACACCAGATTTTTTTAATTTGGCTAATTTTGTTTTTACATTTAACAATTTTGTAAAGTACGTTTCACAATAATTCGTTGACTTGGTACCTGCTCTTAACTGCTCTTAAGGGATTACTAATAAAAGGTGGTTAATATTTCTTCGAACATTTACAGAAAGGTATTATTTATTTTTGTCCAGGAAGATATATTTTGGATTTTTTATTTTTTAGGTAACATTTTAAATTATTATTACTGACCATCAATAGTAAATCATTAGTAAATGAGTTTTGATTTTCTTAATCATCTTGGAAGAGAAAGTGGGAGTTTCGGGGTAATTTGTTTTTAAAATTCTCTCCTAGAATTTTAGTTTGTACTAAACATTATACTCTGAAAGTAATCTTGTGTTTATAACTAAGTATGTGGCGCCTTGGGCAAAAAAAGTGCATTTATCGCCGGATGCGAAACAAATTGTGAAAAATGTGTTTGAAACATTGAATAATCGAGGTTATAGTGTAACCGGTGCAGCAGAAGAAACATGTAAGTTAACCAAAACCCCAATATTCACAGTAAAAGATATTATCAATAAGCCAATAAGTAAACGAAAAAAACGAAGTGACGTTAATAATACCAAATGTGTTGATGAAATACAAAAAGATATAATCCGACGAACGATATATGTCCTATACCAAGAACAAATGATACCAACCCTAGATTGTATAAAAAAACGTTTACTTAAAGACGACACGGGAATTATTTGTAGCCGTACAAGTTTGTGGAGAATCGTTTCTCAAATGGGATTTAAATATTGTACCATTAATAAAAGACAAGTGATAATGGAGTCATATCGTTTACGAATGTGGCGTTGTCATTACTTACAAGCTATTCAAAAATATAGAAGTGAAAACCTTTCAATTATCTACCTCGACGAGACATGGTATGACACCCATGATACTCCAACGAAGGGTTTTGTTGATTCATCGGGAAATTGCAAAACAAAGGCTCCATCAAATAGAGGACAAAGAATTACAATAATACATGCCGGATCAGAAACAGGTTGGGTTCCAAACGCTTTATTGTTATCAGCAAAGAATATTAAAGATTCAAGTTTAGATTATCACGAAGATACGACAGCAGAACTTTTTGAAGATTGGTTTGAGAATTATTTATTGCCGAATATACCGGAAAAAAGTATAATTGTAATGGACAATGCAACTTATCATAGCCGTCAATTAAATAAAGTACCAAATAGCAACAACAATAAATGGGAAATTCAAGAGTATTTGTTAAAAAATGACCTTTATTTTGAAGAATCGTACAAATAACGTGATCTCTTACAAGTTGTAGCAGCGTTCGGTATTGAAAAAGAATACGTTTGTGATACTATTGCTAAAAATATGGGTCACACAGTGTTACGGCTTCCCCCATATTATTGCATGTTCAATCCTATAGAACACATGTGGCATCAGCTAAAATCCAAAGTTAGATCGGAAAACGTTTCACCCACATTAAACTCAAGTGTTATAGAGTTAATCAGAAATGTGACAAGTAATATTCCCATTGACAGCTGGAAAAATTCGATTCAGTATGTTATTAAGGTTGAAGGTACATATCGAAATGTTAATGTAACTGTAGCACCCTTAGTTATTAATTTAAATGAAGACGATAGTGATACTGAACTACATTTAGATTAAATAGTTGTAAATAATGTAGAATTAGTTGTTTAATCGCAATTAATAAATAAAGTTAAAATTTGTTTTTAAAAAATTTCGTGATTTTTTTTACAAAATAAATTTAAGTTTTAGTAAATGTTAACTTAGTTTTATTTAAATCAATTTTTTGGGATACCCTGTAGTACAAAATATTTTTAAAATGTGGCCATGTTTAAACTACATCTTTTTTATTTGAAACATTTTTTTACATCTGCCAATTAGATGAAATAGGCCAAAGCGTATACGTATACGTAAGTTTCAACAGTTTTGTTTAATTTCAATTAATAAATAAACTTAAAATTTGTTTGTTTGTTTTTAAAAAATTTCGTGATTTTTTTTACAAAATAAATTTAAGTTTTAGTAAATGTTACTGAGTTTCATTTAAATCTATTTTGAAAACCGGATTACGGATCTGTTAATGTTTACTGTACAGTGAGAAATTTATAACCTTTCATTACTAATCCCCTAAGGTCAGGTATTGAGTCAACGAATTATTGTGAAACGTACTTTACCAACATTATTTTGTTTTTTAAATGATATTAATGCTGATGTTGCCGAAGATATTATTTTTGAAATTGTGTATTGGAAATATTTCCACAATATGTAATATTTTTATAAATTTAAATATGTTTTACTTTAAAACTTTAAAAAACGTTTTTTTTTTAACAAAAGACACAAGTACAATTATATTATTTTTGTTATTAGAAATCAAACAAATGTTAGAAAAAATCACATCGCTGTCCTAAAACTGTCAATTTAAAAAGAGAGTTCCAATAATTCAATTTCTACTCTGGCATCTAAGGTTCAATGCTGTTCAATAATTTCCTATTGTCGTTAAAAATATTTTAAAGTATGTAATTGTATTTGTTACAAAAAAATCCATTAATGAATTTCTAAAAATGAATATATCGCATATTATTCATTTGTAAAGATATACAAATTAGACCGGATATTATCCTCAGCAACTTCAATAACTCATTGGAACATGCTGTGTTGATAATCAGTTGTCTCAATGGCAAACTTGATTCATCACGAGAAATCAACTCAGTTTCGACGGCAACTGCGGAGGAAGCTGTGCGCTATAGAAACTTGTGGATAATTTACCGATTTCAAGTTAGGAAATGCCAAGCAGGCTATGAAACTACATCCGTATGCAGGGGCGGAGTCAGATTGATATTTATAACGTTAATAGCACACAAGATTTATGGACAGAATTGGATTACATTGCCAAAACTAATAATTCATCGACTTTTAAAATTATGCTATATATTATCTGGCGATATTTCTGTATCATAAAAATTTATTAAGTAATTTTGATTCACAACAATTTAAGTTGAAATGTAATAAAACTGTGTGACACTGATTTTTAATTTTCTATTTACATGCTATTTACATTTTTTACATTTTTACAAAATGGTTCAATTATTGGCTCTATAACCATGTCCCTATATCGTACAGCCATCATTGTCATATTCATTAACACCACTAACTCAATGCGGCCATCATAACATATGCCTCTCAATACGCAAACTGAGCCACCACCAAAGAGAGTGGTTCATTGTCTCGCTGTCCTCTTTCTCTCAGGTATACCGTAAGGTACATTTTGTATTGAACGAATGAGTTGCAGCTATACTAAAGAATAAACGATTTAGGTCAGAGGTAACGGGATGTACTAATTTTAATAAAAAAAAGTGATAGAGGTACATAAATTTTAGTAAGCTTGATAAAGAAAGGCAACACAGTTTATTCATAATGGAAAACAAACCAATCTGTAACAATAATTATTTTATATATTTTTGTTCTTTTTGTAAGAAGAGTAATTCAAACTTTGAATATTGTCGTAAATACATTACAATGAAATATATTTTTAAAAAATTAATTAAAGTCAAGATAGCAAGATATCGTTACAATTTTTATTAAATTCAAAGAAGCAAAATGAATATTTTTTATTTGTATTATTCCTATATGTAGTGTTTGGAGAATTTTTCTCAAAAAATTTAAATAGCAAGTGGCCTACTGTAATCGGCTTAATACGATTACACCTATTTACAGATTATTTGAGTATTGAGAGGGATTTTCCAAACAACCCAGTTTTCTTAAAAACATTATCGGGAATATTAATTTAAAAGAAAGTAGGTACATTAAATCAGTACTTGGTATTAGTTCTTTGAGTAGTATGAAGTTGTATGAAGTTGTATGGTTTTCATAATATTGTAAACAGTTGAAATATATTTAAAACATTTGTTGAATGTTAATTGTGCAAGTACCAAACAATGTCGATAAGCCAAGGACTATCTAAACGACCAAAAACAGGTCCATTATCTTTAAATGAAAAAACTCTGATATTGAATTGTTATATATCATTGAAAATCAAGGAACCAAGTGCAAGTGTTGATGATATTGTGGAATTAACGGCTGCTATGTTGTGTGTACCGTTCCCAAATCTTGGCAAGAATTAAAAGCGGAAGGCAGGCATTCGTGGAAGGTTTATCGTTAGGTTTGCAGCCATCATATGGAAAAGAAAAAAGACTTATTATTGTCCATGTTGAAAGTTCTGGAGGTTTTGTTGATGGTGTATTATTAACTTTTATTTCAAAACGCACGGGGGACTATCACGAAGATATGAATGGGGATGTCTTCGAGGAATGGTTTGTTCAAATGTTGGATCTGATTCCAAAAGGGGCTGTTATTGTTATGGACAACGCAAGTTACCACTCACGGTTACGAGAAGCATTGCCCACAAGTCGTTGGCGTAAAGCTAGCAGAGCTTTTGGAGTGGCTTATTTCGAAAAATATTAAGTTTCCAAAAGATCCATTAAGGAAAGAATTTTACAGAATTGCAAAAATAAACAAGAACAAAATACAAAACCTACATTGTAGAAGAAATCGCTTCTTCTCGTGGTATATCAGTTCTTCGACTTCCCCCTTATCATTGTGAACTTAATCCCATAGAATTAATATGGGCTCAGGTAAAGGAGGAAGTTGGAAGAAAATACTAATTTTAAAATAAACGATGTTGTGAAATTGTTTGAGAGTGCTGTAAGTCATGTTAGTAAGGAAAATTGGACAAACTGTATCGAACATGTTATCAAAGTAGAGGCAAATATGTGGAAAATTGACAATATTTGTGATGATTTAATCGACCTATTATTATTAATGTCAACAACGATTCTTCCTTTTCCGAGTTGGATATAGAATAAAATGTAAGTAATAAATGTAATCCAATAATTATTTCTTTTCATTTTTTATTATATTATAATTTAAAACGTATTTTTTTCCCAAAATACACACCACTGCATTGCGTTATTGCTTATCTGCTAATCCTTTAACAATGAAGAAACCCTAAACTACAACTGAAACAAATACGGGGTCGATCTACCTGGTTTTTAGATTTACGGAAGAAATGTAATTTAAAGTAAGAGATTTATCAAAAATTTCATGGTGCTCCCTGTAAAGGTTTTGCATACTTAATTAGGATTTATTACTCCTCGTACTTTTTGTACCTACTATAAAAAGGCATATAGTTTACCTAGATAAGACTTTGTTTGACGCACATGATACTGTTCAGTATGGCTGGGTAGATCAGTCTCAAAAGTGTAGGTAATTTAAATGCGTCATGTTCGATTCCATTTAAAACCCTGATTCCTTGTTTTGAAAATTTATATTTTACTCTAAGCTCTTTGTCAGAGTATATTGTAAATTGGTCTATTCTTTCTATAAAACTTTTCTTTTTCTTGTATTTTCCATATCTATGTCCATATTTATTAAATTAATAACCTCCTCAATAGCTTCTAGACCTCTTATCGCAAACATTTTTTTAGGTTATACTGCACTTAAACAAAATGATTTTTATTCCAAATATTCCAAGTTATTCCATATTTATTGGTAGACATTTTGCCTTTTCCGAATTTATTCTCGGTATAAAATATTTATTCCCGATAAATATTTATACTACGTTTATTGGTAAGGCTGTAATAGTTTAAATTAAAATCATTATAATAATTTTAAAGGTAAAATAGTCACAAAGCAAAAATATGAAACCCAGTAAATTCAATTATTTCGAATCTAGATATATATCAAAGATAACGACACAAAAGCGAAAGGATACCTACATTCCGAGTAGCTCTATGTTCCCATAATGAACCAATCAAAATACAAAATCCAATATTCGGTTGGTACAATGTACACACGTAGTTTTAATGGTATGTAAATGCATCTAATGGAATATTGATGTTTGTGGGAAAAGAGAGTTCGATGTTGAAAGAACAAAATCATCCCTGTTTTAATAATGGTTCACGAATAGATCAAAAGGAAAAAAATTAAAGTTTGTCCACATATATATGTTATATGAAAGTTATTTTTAATCCGGACCAACATGACGCATTGCAGTGCACAATTTTATGACAAAAATAAAAAAAATATGCGATTGGTACATTAAATAAAAAACTGCTTATGCATTTTTGGTGATTTTAGAAAACCGACTTTTAATCAAATAAAAATAATGAAATCTTTCTTTTTGAAAACGAAAGCAAACGACCGGGTCCATTATTAATTTTGGGGAAAGAGATTACGTGGTCAATTTATGTTTTACTAAGCTAAATGAGTGGAAAAAAGAAAGTTAGTAAATATGAGTATTAAAGTCGTAGTCGTAAAGTTCTTGCAAAGAAAAGAAAAAGGAGTTGATAAGTGTTGGGGTGGGTCTGAGGAAATATCATTGGAGAAATTATGCATTAAAGACGACAAAAAAATGTATTTAAAGTAATACCCGAAGTATTCTAAGAACAATAAAAGAAAGGAATTGGCTGAGAAGGGAAGTTCAATATTTTTGTCATTTTAAATTATTTTATAGTAAGTAAAATGTTTTTTCTGCTACTGTTACAAACCCCCCTTCCATTTTGCAACAGTTTTGTATGACTGAAAATCGAACTTTTCAAACACTGTTTTAAAAAGCAGGTGTTACAAAATGGGGGGCTGTAGCTGTCTTGACTTTGACCATAATACTTTACTTGACATAAGTTGTGAATCAATTACTGAGAAGAACATTTTGGACGACGGAAAAAAACTAAAAAATAAATTTACTTCAGGGCCGGATAAGATACCTTCATTGTTTAATAGTTCTGGTTTGTCCTTTAAAAACTCTCTTCAATTTAATTCTAACCTCTTCAACTTTTCCAAATATATGGAAAATCGCTAAGGTTTGTCCCAGAGGATCGTAAATTAATTAACAATTACAGACCCATATAAACCTTAAATAATTTTGCAAAACTTTTCGAAACTGTTTTGTATGACCGTATTTATCAATCTACAAAACACATTCTTCTTCACAAGATGGTTAAATTGGCCTTCAGTAACACTTACTGTAAACTATTTAAGTCATACATAAATAAATGTAAGCAATTTGTTTCTAACAATGGGTTCTCATCAAATCTATATATTGCAACAAGTGGAGTACCTCAAGAATCCAACTTAGGACCTTTGTTTTTTATAATCTTTATACATGATCTATGTACTTCACTAAACTGTAAGAGGTTTATGTTTGCATCGGTTTTTAATGTAAATGACTGTAGAATGCTACAGGATCAAATTAATTTGTTACAGAATTGGTGTCTGAATAATAAACTCAATTTAAATAAATCTAAATGCAAAATTTTAACATATACTCGCAAAGTACAAAAGATTCAATTTCCATATAATATTGATAATATAATGTTAGAACGAACTAATAATATTAAGGATCTAGGAGTTTACTTTGATGAACAACAAACTTTTAATGTTCACATCAACATTATTATTAATTGCGCATGCCGATCTTATGGTTTTATTAACCGAAATTGTAAAAAATTTGAAGATTTGTCTGTTATAACTTCTCTAGATTCTAGCTTGGTGAGAAGTAAATTAGAATATGCTTCTATAATAATGTGGAACTCTATAAACATGCAATACTCATTGGTAGTTGATAGAGTACAGAAAAGGTTGTTGAAACTGTATACTTTTAAAACCACTGGAGCTTATCCTTTAAGAGGGTGTAATTATAAGAAACTGTTACAGAAATTTTATTTTTTCTCATTGAATAAACGCAGAAAACAAACTTCAGTGTTATTTTTATACAAACTGTTAAACAACCAAATTGATTCTCCAGAATTATTAGCAAAAATTTATTTTCTAATCCCAGGCCTACATCTAGGTATAATAAATACATTTTTTTGTAAGAAAGAAAATTAATTTGATGTTTAAATCACCAATTAATAACTTGTGCAGAAATGCAAATAAACTAACAAACATCTGCGATATATTTTTCTGTACTATCCGAGAGCTTAAAGATAAATCATTGGTTTATGTTTATTAAGTTTTTCTTTAAATTTTTATTATTTGTAATTTATACTCACATGTATGAAAATGTAGGTATCTATGTTTAAGTAAATAATGTGTAAATTATGTCATTTGCTCTGTAAATGGAAAACTGTTGGGCAATAAACGCTATTATTATTATTATTAAGGTAAATAGTTCAAAGTTACTTTGATAACATCTTTGTTGCATATATCTTTTATTCTATAATGACTATCAATCTAAAAAACATTAGTAGTAACAGTTTTCTTTATATCTTCAACAGGCTGTACTTATCATGGATATGTAACTGGCGCATGTTGCAAAATGAACTGAAAAAATATTAAATTAAATGACGTTGACCGGAAAATCCTACGTGGTAAACGTACCGGATACTAAAACGAAAACTGAAAGATCATTCGTCGTATCAGGAAACCCGTACGAAATATGTAAATGGTACATGGAAAAACAGAAACTAATATAGGATAAGAATAGTCAAAGCTTCTTCCTTAATTTTCAAAACAATAAATGTACCCGTCAAGTTTTTTGGATACCTACCAAAAAAATTTGCAAGGTTCTTGAAATTACCCGATGCCACCCAATATACAGGCCATTGTTTTCGTATAAGCTCATCAACGCTGCTTGTAGATGCAGGAGGAGATTTGCTGCAGCTAAAGAGACATGTCCACAGTAGTAGAAGACTACGTAGACAAATCCATGAGCTCAAAGAACTCCACTGCTGACAAAATAATCTCGCTTGGTCCGGATGAGGAGTATAATGAATTATTACACGATACTGAGCCCAACTCTCCAGAAAATCTGGGTCCCAGTTGCTCAAAAATGCAATGAGCACCTCCAACAACCAATAGAAAACAACTGTATTCAATAGCTGCCAGAATATAACTATAAATATAAATTTAAATAACTAAAAATTATAAAGTACTCAGATGTCAGACTTTCAGTAGTAGAATAAAAGTATAGTACAAAACTCGTATTGTAATGATGCCTATTACGGCCTCGTGTCAATTATGGCACTCGCTACGCTATACTTAAACTTGCCAGCCATTACAACACTTGTTATGTAATATACTATTTTATAATGTCTGTTTAGGTCTGCATAAACGCTTGTGTCGCTATTTGTGGTTAAATATAAAATAACTCTATGTTTTTCTCGTACAAAATAATAAAATTGAGATTCGTTAGCAAAATTGCTGCCTTGAGTATGTTTTTCGTTTAATCAGCATTTTATTAAATATTCTGTAAAAGACAAATAATTGTCTACGCCAACAGTACAAAAAAAGTAATCTTGTTCTCGACCGTTTGTTTGGATGTATAATTTTATTTCCCTTTGTAAAAAGAGTAGAATATACTCATTTTATATTACTTTATATTAAAATTTTAAAGAGAAAAGAAATATAAACTCGTAAAATTAAAAATAAAAACTACTTACTTTAGTTTGACGACCCCTTCCAGAAAAACCAGAGGATGATGTGCTGCTGTCACTGCCCTGACCTCTCTGAAAAAAATAGTTAAATGAACAAAACTTTTTTACATTTTAACACCAAGCGAATTATATTGTTTTATTGCACACATCTAATTTCGTTATTGTCTAAATTATGTTAAATTTAAAAACATATATAAATTTAAAAATAAAAAGAAGGATCAAAACCAAATATCAATATGTACATTTTTTTCGAAATCGTGTAAAATCTAAAGTGACAAAAATAGTTTTTCCCTTAACATAGTTTCCAATTATTAGAAATCCAAAAACAGGCATTAGTGCATTAATTTATTTATTTTAGACTTCTTCCATGCCTTGCCGTGCATACTCCTTCGCTTTATCCCTCCAATTTTCTCGATTTTGAATTTTTCTAATTCATTGTAGGCCAACTGTTCTTTTAAGGTTATCCTTCCATCGCGTTTGTGGTCTTCTTCTGGGTCGCTTTCAAGTCCATGGTCTCCAGTCTTGAATTTGTTTAATACTACATCTATCGTCAGGTTAACACATAGTATGTCCAGCACATTTTCATTTTAGATTTGCTACGTGCTCCTTTACGAGATATCAACGAGTATAGTTTATCTTATTTGGTAATTACTATCTTTATCCTTGATTTTTATGTTAAAAACATTTATCGCTCTCTTGCTCATTTTCTCCATTAGTATCCACGTTTGTTCTGCGTATGTTAATACAGGTCAAAAACTATTTTACGTAATCTTAACGGAATCCTCTTATTTTTTAAAATTTGTTTTTGTCGACCAAGTGCTGCACGCACAAGCTTTTTTCTTCGCATTTTATTCTTTGTCCGAGATAAAAGTATACTTAACAAATAAGAACAATCCGTTAAGATTACGTAAAATAGTTTAAATCGTTGATGTGATGGACCACGGAACAAATCTAAAATGAAAATTTGCTGGACATATTATATGTCAACCTAAAGATAGATCTATTAAACAAATTCAAGACTGATGTTGATAACTCTTTTTCAATATTTCTTTTAGAATGAGGGACACTGTAACAAAGATTTTTCTATTTGAATTGCCACATCATTTGACTGGAACTAGAAAACCATTAGTATTAACAGATGTCAGATGCTCGTCAAATTTGAGGCATTGCCACGGTCAGATATGGAGTGTTCCTACTCTTGATATATCTGATATTATATGATTGGTATTTGCAGTATGTATAAATTAGGGGTGACAAATACACTGCGAACTATAGGATCTATTGTGTCCCCCCTTACTTGCAAAGTTCTGATGTTTTCTCAGATTTATAGTAGCTCTTCGAGTTCTATTTTCCTGAGGAAGTTTAGGACACCGTCGGGCTTCAAAACAGGTAGATCCCCTTCTTCTATTTCATGTGCTCCTAGGTATCTGGCCCTAGAATTCTGCAAGGTAGGGCATTCTGAGAGTATGTGTATTGAGGTTTCATTCTCTTCCTCACAGAATCTGCACTTTGCTTCATCTGCTAATCCTAGTTTCTTATGTGGCTTCTTAAGTATTCCCCGTAGTATTCCCGTTAAAATTCGGAGCCTTTTTTACTGAGGTTGAGGCAGCTAAGAGATCTCTTCTGGTGATAGTTCTCCAGTAGGATCTTAGATTGCCTCAATCCTTCCAGCTGATTCCAGTACTTGGATTTTTCCTTCTCCATTTTTTCCCTTAGTTTTCCTAAGATTACTCTACTGCTGATTCCACAAGATGGTTCTGGTCCCAAATGTGGGGTTTCAGTTCCTTTTTTCGCCAGCTTATCTGCTGTTTCATTCCCCTCTATTCCTATGTGTCCCGGGACCCATAGGAGGGTGACAATGTTCTTCTGGCCTAGTTCACTTAGTTTGCCTTGGCATTCCCAAACCATCTTCGAACTGATTATATTTGAGCTCAGCGGTTTGATGGCTGCTTGACTATCCGACATGATCACAATCTCTTGCCTGCGGTAGTTTCTTCCAATATTGAATTCCACACATCTTTCAATGGCGCGGACTTCTGCTTGAAAGATGCTCGGGTATGTGCCCAAGCTTTCTGAGTATTTGGCTCTCGGTACAAAAACTCCTATCCCAGTACCCTAGTCTAGCTTGGATTGGTATTTCTGTTTCATTATCTCCAAAAATACCCTTGTCGGTTGGATAACATTACTTAAAGTTAATTTGGCCAATATAATTTGCATCCTGATCCAGTATTTAAATTTGTATTATTATTTTTAAAATACCGCATTGGAAAGAGTTATAAGAAACATGATAATTTCCCACACATATATATTTCCATAATCCATTCCAATTAAATTTTTTATCATTCGGCAAAAATGATCTGAAGAGATCATAAACAAGGTCTCCGCACTGCGGAGCAAACTAAATTCGCGAACTTCTTAACTTCACTAATAGTCTTTTCCTACTTAGCAGTCGAGATTCTAGTTAAACGTAGTATAACGACTATTAGAATTATTATTTGAACAAGTTTCCACCGTTCTTCAACGATTTAAGTTTGCGTCGCGATAAAATTTAAAAAAATAAAAAACCAGAGAAGTATTCAGGTAGCTAAGAAGTTTTAGTAATTCGAGTGTGTGTATTGGTGAAAAAGGTTTATAATAAAGTACTGTGCATTGATTTATTCGTTGTTCGCAATTTTCGATATTTCTTACTAAAATAAAAAAAATATTAAGCAACTGCCGTCCTATGTTATCTAACTGAATACCTACTTAACGATTTTCTCTTTGTATAGAGGCAAATGTTGAAAAGGCGTGGAAGATGAAACAAAATAAAGGTTTCGATTTTCTTAGCGAATTTGATTCTTAACAATTAAGACAACCCTTTCTATGGGAAACAATGGAACACAATGAAATAGCTAGTCACTCATTTGGCAAGTGCCTAAGTATCTATTTCGTATTGTTAACGAGTGTTTTTTTCTAATTAACCATTTTTTCTACTCTGAGTATCTAAGAATAGTTGATTTATAGTATCATGGAAGATTTATTATTAGCAAAAATAACAGGGCTAAAAAAATAGGGTGTTTAAAAATGTCTTTATCATTAGGAACGGTTAAATCAATAATAATTACTCATTATATAATTGCAAAATAATATAATTAATTACCCAATTTACAGATTGAGATTGGTAAATATAGAATACGTAGGGGAGGAAAAAAAATTTATGGTACTAACCCTTACTGTGTGAAAGTTCATCTTATTCAGAACAATAAACAACTAAAATGTTGTTTATTGTTCTGAGGAAAAAAAACCTTTATAAAACATTCTTATAAATAGGCTGTAGATTGTAGATTGTAGATTGCAGAAGGGGTCGATTGGCCCAGTTGACCTTACTACACTGCGACCTATAAGATCTTTTGTGTATACCCTACATCTATATTTTAGTCCAAAAGGTCTAGGCTTCTAAGAAAGTCCATTATCCGTTTTGGAGCTAGGTTTGTAATCTGATCAGGATCAAGGAATACCTGTTCCATATATTTATGGCGTTGCCGAACAATTACTCTGCAATTGCAGATAATATGTTCTGACGTCTCATCTGCCTCATCGCAGAATCTGCATGTCCCACTGTCCAATATGCCCATTTTGCAGAGATGGTATCTGAGTGAGCAGTGTCCAGTGAGAATTCCTGTGATTACTCTGAGATCAGATTTCTGAAGCTCTAAGAAGCGGGCAGAGGGTCGTAATAACCTTTTTGCCTGTCTTTGGCCTGGAACATTTTTCCAGTAGGCTGCACTGAGTTCCTTTTCATATTTTCGAACTTCTTCCATTATGCGGCTTTTTGATATGCCACAAAATGGTTCAGGTTCGATAAAAGGAGCACAAGCTCCTTCCTTTGCGAGACTATCGGCAATCTCATTTCCGACAATTCCTTTATGCCCTGGCACCCATAGCAACGTTAATTTGTTGCGACTAGCCAGTTGTTTAAGGGATTGTTTACAATTCCAGGCTATTTTTGACTCATAGGTTGTGGACTTCAGAGCCTTCAAAGCAGCCTGACTATCAGATGCAATAAATATTCTTGCTGTGTTGAGGCCTTTTCTTAGGCACTCTTGGGCACAGAATTCTATTGCTAATAGTTCTGCTTGAAATATTGTTGGAGCATTTCCAAGGGCTGCGGATATCCTAATATTAGGACCTGTGATCCCTATTCCTACTCCTTCGTTTGTTTTTGACCCATCAGTATAATAAGTGAGGGCACCTTTTGTCATTTGAGCGATTTCGTTTTCTGTCAACTCGCGGTCGTTAATAATAACATCTAACGTTAGTTCAAAATCTTGATTTGCAGGCATTACGTCTGTAGGCATCTTCATGATTTGGGTTGTTACAGCCCTTAATACCTCAAGATGTCCTGTTAAGTCACCGGGTTTCAGAGATTTGGTCTGTGTCAGCCTATAGGCATTTTCCAGAGCGATCCTCTGTACATGTAAATGTAGTGGAGGAAGGTCTAGCATTGCCTCTAAGGCTGCGGTAGGACACGATCTCATAGCACCCGTGATCCCAATACAGGCAAGTCGTTGCACTTTCTGCAACTCGTTTATTGCCTTTTGCTGCTTTGTTTTGGTCCACCAAACCATCGCAGCATAAGTGATAAATAGGCTGTAAGAATATTCTTAAAGTAAATCTCTGAATTACTATGTGAGATGCAAAAACTAAAAATTCATTACTGAGCTAATGGCTGCCAACACAACAATTATTAAACCTTTAATTTTATAAGTGAAGTGTGCTAGTTGGGATGTGTCTTTCAAAAATATAAATGTTTAGTAGAGTATAGATGTAGAAAACTTATTGGTATAATATTTACCAATTTTGTTATTTCATACTTTTATAATATATACATATAATATTATGGAAAGCCAAAACTAATAAAACTAAAACAAATACTCAAACCACACTGAAAATAAAAGTATTAGGGTAGAATATTAATCCCTCCATGCATCGTTTTAATCGTGTTAGATCGTTCGATGCAACTGTCATTTTATACTATATATAGGACCCCAGTGCTAGTATAATAAAATCCGACATTAATTTCGATATTTAATTATTATTTGTAAAACAATAAACGATCGATGGATATTATAACGACCCAGCTGTTATAGATATAAAAGGTTTACTTTCAATAAATATTAATTTGAATACTATTCAACAAAAAAGTATTGTTTTAGCGATTATAATACATTTTTTAGTTGTTCTAGGCAACAATGAAATTTTTTACCCGGTTGAGTGAAAGGTTTCTTAATTATTTAGTTTTGTTATATATCATGTTGTTCAATCTTTTACTTGAGATTTTGGCAGATGTTTTAGATGTCAAATTTAATAAAAACTATTTTTACAATTTAAATTTTTGTTGTATTGCAAATCTACAACTTGGTGCAGCCAGTCTTGAATCAAGAAATGGCAGAAACATTAAATAATATAAGACACAACAAGAAACACTCAAATCTCAACAAGAGATGTTTACGCAAATTGCAAAATGTTTTGGAGCTCAAGACACAACTTCAAATCAAAACAATGAAGAGTTTCGTATGGATATTTTAGGCAATAGTATCCAATAATTTCATTATGATCCTGAAAATGGCGACACATTTGAGGCATGGTTTAAGAGATATTAAAGTATTAATGAAGATGCTAAAAACATATCAGACTCTGTAAAAGTAAGACTCCTACTCAGAAAATTGGATACAAAATGCCATAAAAAGTATAGCAATTTTATTTTACCCAAAAAAAGTAGAGATTTTAATTTTGATTAAACGAATTTAAAACTTACGAACATTAAATTGATTGTACTAACCCTTACTTTTTGGAAGTCCATCTTATTAAGAATAATGAAAAACTCTTCGTTTTACCAAAACTTCCAATATTTATTAAAAAAATTGCTTTATTAACTTTAATGACAGCCGTGTCGCTAGACTTAGCATCGTCAGATTGACATATTGAAGTTACATTTTGTTTGTTTGTAGCTAGGTACCTGATGTTTATTAGGTAGTTATAAGGCTAGACCAAGTATGGAAGTAATAAGTCATAACAATATTAAAGCCTAGATGTTATGAGCCCTAAGGGATTATCCTGGATGTACTTCCCTCTTGTACTCTCTCTTGAGAACTACACTTGCTGGCGGTTTATATTCAACTTCTCTTTGAAACTGAATCGTTGACTTATATACGCTATTACGGTAGGGGGGGTTCTGTTAACGTAGGTTCCCCTTCCACATTCGGACGGATACGTGTACAAGTACATAAGATAAACAAACTTATACGGAAATGGTTATTACAATACATAAACAAGATAAAAAAAATATAACGGTTACTTATTTCTGAGCTGGTGGGACGTTTGATGGAAAGAAACGGTTGAGAACGGGAAGGCGAGACAAAACTGGCAATCCTGGTAAAGTAACATAAAACAAACAGGACTCTTTTAGATCACAGAGGAAGGCTACGGATGACCTCGGCGGTATCAAAATTACCAACAGTACCAATAGTCAAACTGTAGTCACAAAACAAATACATCTCATTATCCACGGCGGACGGGTCTTGACGAACGAAATTCCTTGAAATGGAAAGGCCAGTTTAACACCAAAACATCTACCTCTCGAGATACACGGTGGAATTCGTTGTCTAGAATGGAAAGGTCAGTTTATCCCAAAACATCTACCTCTCGATATCCCCGACGGACAAATCCTGGTACGGGTTTCCTCTGATTACGGCGCAGCTGGCTGGTACGATACAGGGCTCTTATGGGAACCGGATTTACCAATATCCAAATTCAATATACACGGTACAGAATTACAGGCCAGGATATGGGTAGGCGGTGGTTACCATAATCACCTACTACGGAGCGCAAGTCCTTACTTCGCTTGGAAACGGCAGTCTCTTTCTCCCTCAACCTGGAATAGAACGGAGTTCCCTACTGGTTATGTACAATCAAACAGAAAAAAACAATCCCTGGACGGTTGGTGTAATAATACAATAGAAGTCCCTACTCCTTTGCTGTAAAAAAAACACAAATAAAGTCCCTACTTCCTTGGTGCAACAACACAAATGAAGTCCCTACTCGGGCGCCAAATTTGTAATGGCGCTTTCCTAGATAGATCCAAACTTACCTTGTTCGGACGGAACTTTGATCGGGACGGTCTTCCAACTAGTAAAGTTTATATCATCTCGGGCGCCACCCTCAGGATTTAAGTGGTTGAGGGCCCACATGCGACAGGTAGCCTTTAGACAGTGGAGACAAAATGGGTAATTGTGTTCAGCCCAGAAATAAATAAAACACGGACGGTCCTTAACAAAACAATATATTAACCAACCATTGCAGTATATTACAAAATATAATTTGTTAACAGTCGAAAAGCGGTCAGAATACAGTTTGAATAAATAAACAAAATAAAACATATTTTGGACAGTGCCAATTTCCACAAAGAAACAATTTCGGTTAAACAAAAGAGATACGGTAATCATATAAAACAAGCAAACAATATATTAACAAACCATTGCGGTGTATCACAAAATATAATTTGTTAACAGTCGAAAAAGCGGTCAGAATACAGTTTGAATAAATAAAAAAAATAAAACATATTTTGGACAGTGCCAATTTCCACAAAGAAACAATTTCGGTTAAACAAAAGAGATACGGTATTCATATAAAACAATTAATCAATATATTCATAAACCATTGCGGTGTATCACAAAATATAATTTGTTAACAATCGAAAAAGCGGTCAGAATAAACCCAATACAGTTTGAATAAATAAAAAAAAAATAAAACATAGTTTGGACAGTGTACCAATTCCCACAAAGAAACAATTTCGGTTAAACAAAAGAGATACGGTAATCATATAAAACAATCAAATATATCAATAAACGAAATAAATTAAAATTTACAGACATCCGGTATATATCAGGATGCACAATACAACTTTTAATATATCGTTATATTTAATAAATATCTCATTCGGATTTGTGTAGATTTAGACTGGTACACTATAAAAGCAATTACCTACTGGTACAAAAAAAAAAACATTTTCGGAAACAAAACAAAAGCTGATTATACTAGTTTAACTAGCAACAAAATAATAATAGAAATCAATAATTTCTAATTCTAATCGTATCATTACAAATGACTTATACATGTACATAATTTCGGTAACTACAAAAATAATTTTTCAAAATAAGTTACGGTTAATACATTTTCGGTTTCTAGATCTTGTACTTACTTTTTATTACAACGCTGACCTGCCAGCAACACATTTTCAGGAGTACAGGAAAATAAATGAAAACAAACAAAACTATATATTTTACAGTAAAGCAAATAAGTACAGGCTGTTTAGGCATGCAGTTAAACGGTTTCGGCAAATGCTAAAAGAAAATCAAAATTATTATGTTTACCATGCCTTACATGAAAATGCTATATAAATCGACGGTATTTAGCCGTCTACTACGGAAAGCGGAAAACTGTGAACTAGCTACGGTTATAAAAGCGGTGAAAAGCAGTAAAAGCGGTAAAAAGCGGTAAAAAGCGGTAAAAGCGGTAAAACTCAAGCTTCAGCACACCAACACACAAGTATATCATTTAAAACGGAGATCTCCAGAGCAACCAAATTATTTTTTAAATTAACCAATTAAAATATCAAAAATGTAACGGTAAATCGCAACAAAGCGCGACCGCTATTGCGTAGAGGGGTAGAGCCCGTCAGTGTCCTACACATAACGGGGGGAAACTTCGGAAGGGTGCACCACCAGTATACCACCCATGATGGTGTTGAGTGAGGAAAAAGGATAGTCTCATCAGGGCTTCACCCGTGATGAGGGGAACTTAGGAAAAGGGGCACCACCAGTATACCACCCATGATGGTGTTGAGCGAGGAAAAGGATAACAGGTAAGCGGCGCATATAGAGAGAAAAATCTTACCAAGTTAAAAAAATGCAACGGAATAATAACACAACTCGCGACCGCTATCGCGTAGAGGGGTAGAGCCCGTCAGTGTCCTACACATAACGGGGGGAAACTTCGGAAAGGTGCACCACCAGTATACCACCCATGATGGTGTTGAGTGAGGAAAAAGGATAGTCTCATCAGGGCTTCACCCATGATGAGGGGAACTTAGGAAAGGGGCACCACCAGTATACCACCCATGATGGTGTTGAGCGAGGAGAAAGGATAACAGGTAAGCGGCGCATATAGAGAGAAATCTTAACAAGTTGCTCTGGCAAACATTATTTAGATAGTTTGGTGTGCTTACCTTGATTCCGGTCGGTCTCGGGGTCCTCACTGGTTCACTACTTTAGGCACTACTATCACTGTAACTGGTACTCCCTTAAAATTGCCAAAATCGTCTAATTTATACAATTTTTGATAGGTAAGGGACGGATTGCGGGGGGAACACAAAAATCCTACCGGTATGCCCTTCCACCTACTTAAAGTGGGGACAGGTACTGCGTGATCATACGACCCAGACAATTACAGCTGCTGTTTCGGTTGGAACTTGTCGGAAAAATAGTTTTACTGAAAATCTGGTTTTCGCGCAAAAATGATTAACAGCACGATTTTCCTCGTAATTTTCTGAGTCGATACCAAAAAGAATTATAGAAATCGGTCCATTAATAACGGAGATACATTAAAAATATTTTAAATTTTACAATTATATACGGTATCATCATTTCAGCAAGTGACTAATTAGCGAAGTCTTATCGGTGTTACAAAAACTTTTAAAAATATAAACAAATGAACGGTCGAAACTTAATAACTAATACCGTGCGGATTTGATGGAATATACGGGAAGGCACGAAATTTTAGTAACTTCGTTACAATTAACAACTTTAAATTGTGGATCTGCTAGATGTCTTTTTATTTCAAGTTCTTCAAGGAAATCTAAATTTTGTTTTTTATTACAAATGTGTAGTATTTGGATGTCATTGGTGTGAAAGAGTGAGGTTGGATGTTCAAGTAGGTGTTTTGCATAATTTGACTTATCTGGTTGTTTTAATCTATATGCTCTTAAATGTTCGTTAAATCTTACTTCAAAATTTCTTTGTGTTTGACCTATATATACAGTATTACACTTTGGACAATTAATTTTGTAAACACCAGATTTTTTTAATTTAGGTAATTTTGTTTTTACATTTAACAATTTTGTACCAACATTATTTTGTGTTTTAAATGATATTATTGCTGATGTTGCCGAAGATATTATTTTTGATATTTTATTGGAAATACTTCCACAATATGTAATATTTTTATAACTTTTAATTTCTTTAGTTTGTTTAGGAAATATTAGTTGTAGTGCCACTTTCTGTTCTTTTTTATTAATTAATGTATTTATCAGGTACCTAGCTACAAACAAACAAAATGTAACTTAAATGTCAATCTGACGATGCTTCATAGCGAAACAGCTGTCATTGAGCCTTTAAAAAAGCAATTTTTTAATAAATATTGGAAGTTTTGTTAAAACGAAGAGTTTTTTATTATCCTTAATAAATATTTGTTGTATTGCAAATCTACAACTTGGTGCAGCCAGTCTTGAATCAAGAAATGGCAGAAACATTAAATAATATAAGACTCAAATCTCAACAAGAGATGTTTACGCAAATTGAAAAATGTTTTGGAGCTCAAAACACAACTTCAAATCAAAACAATGAAGAGTTTCGCATGGATATTTTAGGCAATAGTCAATAAGTTCATTATGATCCTGAAAATGGCGACACATTTTAGGCATGGTTTAAAAGATATGAAAGTATTAACGAAGATGCTAAAAACATATCAGACTCTGCAAAAGTAAGACTCCTGCTCAGAAAATTGGATCCGCAATGCCATAAAAAGTATAGCAATTTTATTTTACCCAAAAAAAGTAGAGATTTTAATTTTGATCAAACGAATTTAAAACTTACGAACATGTTTGGTAAGAAACATTCAGTATTTCGAAGAAATACTTACAAAATTACCAATGGGTTTTAAATCCATCTACCAGGAAAATCATCTACTGTAGAAAATGGCTGGCCAAAAAACAAAACAAAAATTGAACAAGATACATTAAATTACTACTACAGGAAAGATTGATTATCTACAACAAAAGTTGTCCAATGTTCGGCAGTAGAATTGTCATTCCACCAAAATTTTATAAACGTATTTTACAACTGGGCACCCAAGACAAGAAAGAATGAAAAACATTGCTCGAGGGTATATTTACTAGCCTAATATAGACAAAGACATCGTTCACTTTGTACAGACTTGCGAAGCTTGCGCTGAAACAGCAAGGAGTCCGGCAAAAATACCACCAATGGCATGGCCTACTCTAGAAGGTCCGTGGCAACGCATTCATGTAGATTTTGCAAGACCCACTAATGGTTGCTACTACTTGCATATTTGAAACAAAGACAATTTACAGGTCAAGAATTTTAGCAGTTTTGTCAGCAAAATGATGTAGAACAAGACCGTACAGCAGCCTTTTGGCGACAATCTAATGGTCAAGCAGAACAATTTGTTGACACTTTTAAAAGAGCACTAGCAAAAATTGAACAAAAAGGAAGGTATACTCAAGAGCAAGGTAAAAACACATTTTTTAAGAGTCTATAGATCTACGCCCAACAAGAACTCTCCAGAAGGATTATCACCTGCAGAACATACGTTAAGAAGAAAATTGAAAAAATCACTTGATTTACTGTTACCTTCCAAAAATGTTTACGTGATCAGTATTTCCGGAAACTACCAAAAAAATGATGAAAAATGAAAGAAACGGTCAATGTCGCTGGACTTCAGGAAAATATTAGCATTGATTGGAAATGTCATGCAAAAACAAAATTATACAAGAAGATTGTATTCTATTTATATAATTTTATCCCTCTTAAAATACTTTTAGAAAAGTTTGAGGTAAAGCGAAGCCAGAGTTCTTTGGCAAGCCGACTTGCCATTTCTGAACCTACTGCAAACCACAATTTTTTCAATGAAGAAAAAAATGTTTTTGATGAAAGACGGTCTCAGAGTGATAACATCGAAGATGAAAATGTTTCTACTGGTCATAGTTATATGCCGCAAAGACGATATCAGAGGTCACAAAAACCTTCATATTTAAAAGAAAGGAGAAATGTTATACATGTTGTTCAATCTTTAGTTGGGATTTGGCCGATGTTTAAGATGTTTTAGGGCAACACTTTCAATAAGATTTTTTATAAGCTGCTGAGGAATATTCTTCCAAATCTCGGTAGCAGCATGTATAAGGGCTGGAAGACCCACATAACCCAGACTGTGGTGGCCACTGTAAACTAAAAATATCCTCGGTTTCCTTAAACTCAATAACCCGTTGGGCGCGATGTGATGGCGTGTTTTCGTCCATAAACTAGAAATGTTGCTCTACAGCACCTCTTCATAAACGAACAACTGGGTTTAACACGGAATCGATGTATACTTGACCAGTTATATTGCCAGGGATCAAAGGTGTCCGACCATTCCACATTATACCTTCCCAAAAGATTGCATTACCACCTTGAAATGGGACAACTTCTTGGTAATTAGTGGATCTAGATTGACGTCCTGGAACTCGCCAAACATGTACCCGACGATCGTCCGACACTAAACCAATCCTGGTTTCATCCAAAAACAAAACATTCTGCCATTGATTCACACCCTAGTTTTGGTGCTCACGGCACCAATTCAAGCGAGCAACCTTATTATCACTATGTATTATCACTGTATGTTTACGGACGAGTCCAGATTTCGGCTGAATATATGTGATGGTCGAATATTGGTGTGAAGAAAACCCCATAACCCTAGAACAGGTCGCCAATGCCTTGCAGTGAATATGAGAAAACATACCTCAGCAATTTATTAATAATTTAATAAGGACCATGCCAAATAGAGTGACATAACTACGTATTTTAATTTTGCTCCGGTATTTTTACAATTTTAAGTGGTTAAAAGTCGTTAATTGTATTGTATTTTACATTGTTTTGAAGAAAATTAACTGAGCTTTCTACATGAGTTGGGAATCAACAATCTTTTTGCGTTTAAAAAAGGTATTTGGACTTATAATTGCATTTTACCAATAAGTATTCATTATCGTTAAATATATAAAAACTCTCAAGTTTATCAGCACATAAATAACTATTTGGAAACCAGTTTTATATACATCAATCACAGAAAATTCCAGTGGCGGACCTGTCGGCGATGTCGAACGGAAGTAAATGTATGTATTGTAAATTGGATAGCCCAAAAGAATAAATGTAAGTTGTGATTGTTGTAAGAAAATTACTTGTAGAAAATGCAGTGACCTTACTGAAACTGAATGGAGATGTATAGCTTTAAAGAAGAGAGTGTTGTCATTTCTGTGTAAAAACTGCGAAAAAGGTATCTTCATGATTCCAGAACTGATTAGTCAAATAAAAGAATTGCAGAATGAAGTTGTGTTATTGAAACAATCAATCCAATCAGGTACAGTCAATAACTTTGATAATGAAACTGTTTACTCTGAAATACAAGACAGAAGCACCAGATCTAGGAATATTATAATGCATAATGTTAACGAATCAAAGTCTAAAGATTTTAAAGTACGTATTGAAGAAGACAAAAAGGCTTGTTTGGAAATCCTTGATACATTACAAATAGCTCCTTGTGAATTCAAAGTTATACGATTGGGTAAACCCGCAACTAAACCTAGACCCATCAAAATCTCATTTTCCGATTGTAGTACAGCATTGGCCTGCTTAAAAAATAAGAAGAAATTGATTGTTAGCCAATCTGGTGTTTGTATTAATGCTGACCTGACTCCAATGCAAAGGAAACATATCAAAGAACTATATAATGATCTTGAGGAGCGCAAGAAAAAGGGAGAAACTGACATTTTCATTCGTTACCAGTTTGGCGTGCCTCGTATTATGAAAAAATCAGGTAATAACTCAAAAAACTGAATAAAGAAATAATGGTATATTGTCAAAATGTTGGTGGAATGAAATCAAAAATTCAAGAATTAAAAACTAATGTTAATGTGTCTATCTATGGTGTTATTATCTTGATTGAAACTTGGTTGGATGGGAGTGTGCCTAACAGCGAACTTCGTCTGAACTTAAGAGTCTTGTAATAAGGAAGAAAATTGCGCATAGACAGTATATGGAATCTCATAATGTTAACGATTATATGGAATTCTGCAACTTACGTCAATCATGCAAAATGCTTAGTAGTCAATGTTACAGTAATTATTGCAGAAATGCAGAAAATGATATAGGTAGAAATTCTGGCTCTTTTTGGAAATATTTCAACAATATCCGTAAATCAAACACTTATCCAAACACGATGTATCTGGATGACAAGATGAGTTCTGATGGGGCAGAAATAGTGGATTTATTTGCAAAATTTTTTTCAACTGTCTATTCAAATGACCTATGTGGCAATGATACGCTAAACTTCAATTGTACTGAAACTACTGACCTACAAAATATATCAATTAGTTTAATAGAAGTGTTTGAAGGTATTCAGCAATTGAAAGTCAAATATTCAAGTGGTCCAGATGGTGTTTCCAATGCCTTGTTGACGAGTTGTGTGTGTGGCTTGTCAAATCCTATTCATTATATATTTAATTTGTCACTAAATTCCTGTCGATATCCAGATTTCTGGAAAATTAGTTACATAACCCCGATATTTAAATCAGGTGACAAAGAAAATATTAAAAATTACAGAAGTATTTGCATTCAATCAGCCTTACCAAAGCTTATGGATAGCATCATAGCAAAACACTTAACATGGGCATGTAAAAATATCATTATTCCAGAACAACATGGATTTCAGGTATTATGATATATCAGAATTTCATAGTTAACGCATTTGAAAATGGTCAACAAGTTGATTCAGTTTATACAGATTTTAGAAAGGCATTTGATAGAGTCAATCATGAATTGTTAATAAGTAAATTAAGAGCTATAGGTTTGGGCTCAAATATTATATCTTGGGTGCATAGTTTCCTTACTGGGCGTCAGCAGAGAGTCAGAATCAATAATTATATTTCAAGTGACATTGAAGTTACATCTGGTTTGCCGCAAGGGTCACATTGTGCTCCATTATTATTCAGTTTGTTTGTAAACGATTTAAAACATGTCATGAAGGATGTGAAATACTTATTTTTTGCTGATGACTTGAAGCTATTTCATATTGTGAATAATACTTCCAGTAGTAATGTATTACAAGATAATCTTAATGCTCTTTACAAATGGTCAAATAAAAACTTGTTAGAATTAAATACTGATAAGTGTTATGTTATATCTTTTTCTAGAGGTAGGGTGTTGATGGAGTACACATACAGCATTAATGATGCATTGCTGAAGAGGGTAAGTGAAATAAGGGACTTAGGTGTAGTTTTCGACCAACAGCTTACATTCAAAAGACATATACGGGAAACGCGTGCTTCTGCTAATAGTACACTTGGTCTCATTATGAGAAATAGCAAGGAATTTTCACACCAAACAGTAAAAATATTGTACTGCTCTTTGGTGCTATCTAAGTTGGACTATGCCTCTGTAGTGTGGTCTCCATTTTATAACTCTGACATTTCTGAGATCGAAAGTGTTCAGGTCAAATTTGCTAGATATATTGCATTTAAAATGGGCACATACAGGAACTTTAACTACGTAAATACTTTGTCTATTCTGAGGATGCAAAAATTAATTGTACGGCGCCAAGTAACTGATTGTACAGTTATCTATAAAATATTACACAATGTCATTGACTGTCCGGAGTTGCTTGCATTGATATATTTTAACATTAATGTATATAATACTAGAAATAGAGAGCTTTTTAATGTGTCGTTTCATAATACTAATTATGCTAATTACAGTCCTATCCCGAGAACGCTACGTCTCTTAAACAATATCAGCCCTAGAATTGATCTTTTTACAATATCACTAGATGCTTTTAAACAACAAATAACCAGCAGTATCGTTGATGTTGCATGAATCAGTCCCCACAGCCACTCTTTTTTTTTCTTTTTTTTGATACATATTTTTTTTTATTTTTTTATATTTTAAATGTTAATTTTAGAGTACGTTGTGTCTGTTATTTTTATATGTTTTTTTTTGAAGTCCTTATACATATTTTTTTTTTGTTTTTTATATTTTAAATGTTAACTTTAGAGTATGTTGTGTCTGTTATTTTTATATGTCTTATTATTCATTATGGACAGCAAATGTTACTTATTTACTATTGTATTTTTTGTATGTAAATGGAGGATCCGTAAATAAATAAATAAATAAATAAGGAAAGCTAGGGGTGGACCCACATGATATTAATTTTAGCGAAAGGACTTTATGACCTGCGCAGTAAATGATTTAACAATTTTTGTTTTATTGTAACTGTTTTTTTTTCATGAAAAATTTGTATATTTTACTTTTTTGAGTATATTGTAACGTGAAACAAAATTTGGAGATTCAATACTTTAGCTCAATTCCTTCCATTATACTGTAACTCTGGAAGATTAGTTATTATTGTAAAATGAAAGAATAAAGAATAACTTATTTTACCGAATTTTGATTTAATATTAACCAATGACAAAAGACAACTACAGATTTTGTAATATCCCCTTCAATTATTGAGCAGTGTATATTTCGTATGTATATCCAATAGACAAATATAAGACATCAAGAAATAATGATTGGCTCAGGTAAGCTACTGAAACAAAAAATTTCTTATCGAATTAATGGAAGACAGTTGCAGACTGATTTAAGAAGAGAAAGACGTAAACCACATCCACGATTGACGACGTAGCGTTTACGACCGATAGAATGCAATCAATGAAACTTCGACTTCAATCTTCTGATTAATCAAACTTCCGTTTATGTACGTCTAATGATCGAATGTTCGCATCGAAAGATAAAAAGATGAAAAATGAATCAAACATGATATAATGAACATTTTTTCGACCTTTTTTTGTACGCGAAAACATTTGTGTTTGAAGTGATGTACGTTGTAAATGACTTATTATTAAATTAATTTAACAATAATGGCAGTTAAGATTGGAAACATAATTGTAGAATAAATAATTTGATTATTCATTGGTTTTTTTATCTGTAAAAAATGAACACTGGGTTTGCGGGGCAACAATTGTATTAAGTATATTTGTGTTAAAATGTCCAGGTTTATTAAATCGAATCCAATAATATATTAAACTGTTTATAAATATATTGTATAATTACAAATTTTGCTTTAACTTTTCGACTATAAAAAAGTGAGCCCTTTAGACTTTTGCGTACTTTCCACAATTTATTATGTATGGTGAGTATACTGTTAGATCCTAAAGCTACTGTTGGATTGACACCTTTAAAATTATTCAAAACTTCTTTACAAGTACCTTTAAGAGCAAGAATTGTATGTTTCTTTTTACTCTCTTCTATTTCTATGTATTCTCTTACTTTTAATTATTTTTGCGCTGAACCGTTTTTCTTCCATTTTGCTTATAAAGTTTAATACGTCCTAGTATTCAGCCTTATAGTACGTATTCCTTTTATTCCATTTTAGATCACAAAGTTGTTTTCTTTCATTTATACAATTATTTTTTAAATACCTAAATTATAGTCTATATAGAAAGGACAAGGAGTAATAAACCATTCATTTAAGTAGATTTCATAGACATACCAAAATATATTTTTGTACCGTAAGGTACATTTTGTGTTGATCGAATGAGTTGCAGCTATGCTAAAGAATATACGATTTAGGTCAGAGGTAACGGGATGTACTAATTTTAATAAAAAAAAGTGATAGAGGTACATAAATTTTAGTAAGTTTGATAAAGAAAGGCCACATAGTTTATTCATAATAGAGAACAAACCAATCTGTAACAATAAATATTTTATATATTTTTGTTCTTTTTGTAACAAAATTAATTCAAACTTTGAATATTGTCACAAATAAATTACAATGAAATATATTTAAAAAAAATTAATTAAAGTCAAGATAGCAAGATATTGTTACAATTTTTAATTAAATTCAAAGAAGCAAAATGGATATTTTTTATTTGTATTACTCCTATATGTAGTGTTTGGGGAATTTTTCTCAGAAATTTTAAATGGCAAGTGGCCTACTGTAATCGGTTTAATACGATTACACCTATTTACAGATTATTCCATTATTGAGAGGGATTTTCCAAACAACCCAGTTTTCTTAGAAACATTATCGGTAATATTATTTTAAAAGAAAGTAGGTAGGTACATTAAATCACTACTTAGTATTAGTTCTTTGAGTAAAGTTGTATGAAGTTGTATGGTTTTCATAATATTGTAAACAGTTGGAATATATTTAAAATATTTGTTGAATGTTAATTGTGCAAGTAACAAACAATGTCGATAAGCCAAGGACCATCTAAACGACTAAAAATAGATCCATTATCTTTAAATGAAAAAACTCTGATATTGAATTGTTATATATCATTGAAAAACAAGGATCCAAGTGTTGATGATATTGTGGAATTAACGGCTGCTATGTTGTGTGTTGCTAAATCAACAATTTATAGATTACGAAAAGAAAGCAAGAATGGAACTCTTCAATCCCCTAAAACTCCTTCAGGCCGCAAAACCCATTGAGATCGATGAGTCATTATAACAAAGACAAAGGCGTAAAGTCCATGGATTTTACTTACGAAAGGAAATTCCAACACTTGACAAAATTATGACATCAGTGCAAGAAGATACGGACTATACAAAATTATCCAGAATGACATTATGCAAACTTTTGAAATATGTGGGTTTCAGATATACAAAACATAATAGAAAATCTCTCTTGATAGATAAACCGGAAATAGTTTTTTGGAGAAGAGACTATTTAAGAAGCATTCGACATGCCAGAGAACAAAATTTGAAAATCTTCTACTTAGACAAAACATGGATAAATGCTGGATATACAGTTTCCAAATCTTGGCAAGATGAAAATATTAAAAGCGGAAGGCAGGCATTCGTGGAAGGTTTGTCGTTAGGTTTGCAGCCACCATCTGGAAAAGAAAAAAGACTTATCATTGTCCATGTTGGAAGTTCTGAAGGTTTTGTGGATGGTGGATTATTAACTTTTATTTCAAAACGCACGGGGGACCATCACGAAGATATGAATGGGGATGTCTTTGAGGAATGGTTTGTTCAAATGTTGGATCTGATTCCAAAAGGGGCTGTTATTGTTATGGACAACGCAAGTTACCATTCACGGTTACGAGAAGCATTGCCCACAAGTCGTTGGCGTAAAGCAGAGCTTTTGGAGTGGCTTATTTCGAAAAATATTAAATATCCTAAAGATCCATTGAGGAATGAACTTTACAGAATTGCAAAAATAAACAAGAATAAATACAAAACCTACATTGTAGAAGAAATGGCTTCTTCTCGTGGTATATCAGTTCTTCGACTTCCCCCTTATCATTGTGAACTTAATCCCATAGAATTTATATGGGCTCAGGTAAAGGGGGAAGTTGGAAAAAAATACTACTTTTAAAATAAACGATGTTGTGAAATTGTTTGAGAGTGCTGTAAGTCATGTTAGTAAGGAAAATTGGACAAACTGTATCGAGCATGTTATCAAAGTAGAGGCAAATATGTGGAAAATTGACAATGTTTGTGATGATTTAATCGACCCTATTATTATTAATGTCAACAACGATTCTTCCTCTTCCGAGTCGGATATAGAATAAAATGTAAGTAATAAATGTATTCCAATAATTATTTCTTTTCATTTTTTATTATATTATAATTTAAAACGTATTTTTTCCCAAAATACACACCACTACATTGCGTTATTGCTTATGTGCTAATCCTTTAACAATGAAGAAACCCTAAACTTTGCTACAACTGAAACAAATACGGGGTCGATCTACCTGGTTTTTCGATTTACGAAAGAAATGTAATTTAAAATAAGAGATTTATCAAAAATTTCATGGTGCTCCCTGTAAAGGTTTTGCATACTTAATTAGGGTTTATTACTCCTCGTACTTTTTGTACATACTATAGCAGCAACAAACTCATCTATGTAAATGTCAATGCTGGAGCTATCCAAAAAATTAGTTCCGAATGAGATAAGAATAATTACATTTTTATAAATTTTTGTAGAACGCTTGTAGATATATTAAAATTATTTTATTTCATTTTTTACCATCACATTTCTTTATAGAAATGTCATATTACAAAAAAAAAATCTTTTAACAAAGCCTTTTTATTCCTTTGCTAGTTTTCCATTTAAATATCTACCTTTGACAAATTATACATGTCTTTGTACTTCCGACTGAATAAATTTTTTGGCAGTTAAATTATTGCTTTTATTTATTACCGACAGAAATTCAAAATAATATCATATTTTATCATCCAATTATTAAAAGGAATTTAGGTGTGCATAATTTTAAGCGATAAAAGAAAAAATTTTAACACTTCGCCGGTTGGAAAAATTATTAATTCGCCAAAGTTTAAACGAAAAATCATCAAAGTGAAAAATATATAGAATAAATAAAACGCTGGTTTTAAATACAAATGAATTATTTTTTTTAGACTTGAAAAGTAACGAATCGGCATTATGGAACGAGTGGAGTTTTAATAAATTTGTAATTTTTGCCTCAGTTCTACGTTAATTAAAGCAGACTTTGGTCAATACACACTTAATAGAACAAGAATTGATTTTGTTGTTTATAAATGTTCAAATATTTCCAAAACTATCTTTCACAAGTAGAAAGGGAGTCATGAAAAGAATGTTCATTAATTATACCACAGATTCTGTGGTCAAAAATATGTTAATGAAACCCCACTTACCTATATACAATAGTGCACACAAAAAAAGTTACAGGGTGCTAAAGTTAAAAATTAAAATAATTTTTTTAACGTTAGGAGAATACCCGATAAAATAAAAACAGTTGCATTTAATTATTTTGATTTATTATGGATTTTCAGAGGGGATCAACACCCCTTTCTCCCCCAACTTTTTTTAGGGCCATAATTTAACAAAATAAAGGGCCGCCACTGGAATCACACGTCTATTATTAAACTTTTATGTCTCTCTGTATTTCTTTGTAAATATTTTATTATAGAAGATACACCCACCCTTTAAAATGCCAATTTCAAATTTTGAATATTTAAACTACATTTTTTATAGATATTAAAAACATCTTTATTATTAAATTACAATTTATAAAATAATAAATAGGAGAAAAAATAATAAAAATCAAACGAAAAAACAGCAACTAGTTTCGGCCTATCAATAAGCCATCATCAGGCTAAAAATTAAAAGAGAAAGTGAAAACATCACAGATCAAAGAATCAGTATAAACCTACCTTAATAACTATAGTTGTAATTGAAAAATAACAACTTCTACCATGCTTGCACATAGCAAAAATTTATGTATATCAAAATTGTGTCATTGAAAAAAGGAAAGCATTAAATGAAGAAAATAATGATTAAAATTAAATATTAAAAACTAAAAACTAGGTGAGTAGCAACCGATTAAACCTAGTTGAGTTATAGGTTAATAACAAGAAGAAAACTGTAATATAGCTTAGGATAAAGGTACCCAAAAGCTTGAAAAACAAAGGAGAGTAAGTATGAGCAGTATTTGTAAAAACTGCAAGAAAGAAAAAAGGTCAAAGACCCATTGGCAAATGCATCATTTCTGTCATTGTGAGTGAAGAAATGAATAAGAAAGTAATATTTAACAAGGTAAGAACAGTTGAAAATGTGGCGAATATTAGCATCAATCTGAGGATGAGGGCAAGAATATACCCACAACAAATTGTCAGATGATGGGTCGTAACACGTGGTGTCAATCCTAAACCACCAGTGTAGGAGCACCAGCAAGCAAATAAATCCAATAATTAGATTTCAAATAACCAACATAGTGATAAATAAAAGTAACCAAATCTACTTTCTACTCTAGCATAAGACATAATGAATTTTACTACTGATGAAATTGTAGATATGACTTGGTTTTTGGGGAATGCAAATAAAAATTCATTACTATCATTTGGGAAATCATTTTGAACACCTTACTTAAGTAAGATAAGTTAAAATTACTGTTGTTTTTTTTATATTTTTTTATGTGCTGTTATTTTTTTTTAATTTCCGTCTGTTATTTTTTATAAATTTTATTTGAAATAAATTGTTTTCTTCTCTGTGACGCTATTTCGTTACTGAATTAATAAACAATAATGTCAAACTGTCAGTTTCTGACAAACCAATCATGGCCAACTCACAATAATTATTGGTAAACGTTAAAATATCTACCAAATTTGATGAAAAAATAAGAATATCTAGAAAACTGAAAACTTTAGGTATAGGAAGTACTGTATAAAATTTAAAGTATAACATTAGTACTTTTCGATAGTGATATAAAATACAGGGTGTTCTATTTAAAATTACCAAGAAAATAATGTACTTGCATTGTAACTTACCCTGTATTTAATTTAACGAATATTATGTAAACGAATATGTTTTATAATTTTTATCAATTATTAAAAAACTATGGTTGCAATAGATCAATGCTCCTATACTTCTTTTTAATTATACAGGGAGTTAAACTTGATACGATTTTCAGGTAATATTGGTTATAACTTTTTAAATACCCGGTATAACATAATAAAAGTTTACATTGTTGTGAGATGGAAGTGATGCAGACTTCGAATTTAAAATAAAATACGGGGTGTTCCATTTAAAAAAAATAAGTTTGGTGTGCCACCATCTTATGGAACTTTAAAATGTATAGTTTAAAGTTGCCTACCATTTTTTTAATAACTGTTTTTTGTATTTTTTACTATAACAGATCTACTGAGCTACCTCACACTAATCAATCACCCTGTATATTATATATTTTCTGTGACGCTCGAGTAAATCCCCATTTAACATTGTGGACTCCCAGACTATAAGATAGGAAATCTACTACTACATTCAGTTTTACTGTTTAAGTAAATTTGCAATATTTGTACAAGCTCACTACAGAAGTTTTTTTAAGTTTCTATAAAAACGATCTACATCTAAATTTGAAATTGCCAAATGTGGTGACTGAAAATGAGCATACACGTAAGATGTTATTAAACATACAGCAAGAATACATTAATTTAATTATTTAAATTATATTAATTTTTTTACATCATATTACTACATTATTTATATAATAAGAATATAAATAATCCCAGACGGTAGTTTTATTATTTTATTTATTATTTATCTGGGCAGTAAGTCAGTTGGTTGAATGAAATTAATGCAGATGTTGCCGAAGATATTATTTTTGAAATTGTATTAGAAATATTTCCACAATATGTAATACTTTTATAATAATACAATAATGTTGGTACAAAATGAAGACTCAATCAAAGTAAACAGTTCCAAGATTTATTTGTTCAATAACTACTTTATATTGTTGGTCTGCTAGATGTCTTTTTATTTCAAGTTCTTCGAGGAAACCTAAATTTTATAACAAATATGTAATATTTGAAAGTTATTGGTGTGTATGAGTGAGTGTGGATGTTCAAGAACGTGTTTTGCATACTTTGACGTATCTGGTTGTTGTAATCTATATGCTTTTAAATGTTCATTAAATCTTACTTCAAAATTTCTTTGTGTTTGACCTATATATACTGCATTACATTTTGGTCAATTAATTTTGTAAACACCAGATTTTTTTAATTTTGGTAATTTTGTTTTCACATTTAACAATTTTCTTCCAATACTATTTTGTGTTTTAAATGATATTAATGCTGATGTTGCCGAAGCTTTATTTTTGAAATTTTATTGGAAATACTTCCACAATATGTAATACTTTTATTGCTTTTAATTTCTTTAGTTTGTTTTGGAAATATTAGTTTTAGTGACACTTTTTGTTCTTTCTTATTAATTAATTTATTTATCAAATGCGTATTGGATAGCCATTAAATGTAGCTATTTATTTTATGATACTAATTTCTTTATCAAAATTATTTTTGTTCATTGGAATTGAAAATGCTCTATGTATCATGGAATTATAAGCTGCTAATTTATGTGATAGTGGATGATTAGAATTATATGGTATGGTTACATCTGTTTGTGTAGGTTTTCTGTATATTGAATAAGATGAACTTCCAAAAAGTAAAGGATAACACAATCGATTTTTTCAAAAATAGAATGTTTCGGAACTGAAATAATTAATTTGTCAAATTTGTTGGTGAAAATAAAGGCATCGACCAATGGAGGTATATTTTTAATTTTCCAAAATGTATTTGTTAAGCACTCTGTTGTAAGTGAAGGCTTAATTACCGAGAGTATTGTTGCAGTATTTTTTTCTTATTTTGGTTAAATATTTATTTGAAAGATAATACTGCCTCCGAATTGATAAAGGTGGTTCTTGGGCTTCTGACAGAATTGCATCACACGGAGAAGATCTCATGGCATCAATGCAAATGCGTATGGCTTTGCATTGGTGATCTATAGTCTGAAGATTCGTCTTACTAGCCGAACCATATAATGTGGATCCATAATCCAGAATTTAACGTATGTATGCTCTTTAAAACATTATTGAAATTTTTGTGTCTACCCCAAACTTTGACCTTAGCATGTTAATACCTTTTTCACATCTGTTCTTTATATAATTTATATGTTTTGTCCATAATAGTTTATCGTCCAGATATAGGCCTAAATATTTATAAACCTTGTCCACTGGTATGAAACGTATCTCTTTAAAATTGCTCTTATATCCTGAAAACAGCCGCATTCCAAAGCAAGCCTATTTCCAGGCTATTCTCAGCTGACCAGTAATTCTAAGGGCAATTTCTTTTTTATCCATTTTAAAAAAATATTACGTATTAAAATTGTCGAATGATTCCTGAGTCATTCTAAGTATATTATACCAAACTGTAAATGATGCAAATACTTTTCAAATAATTTTTGATAATATATTTTTGCTGTATATTTAAGGAAATGAATCAGTGAATGGGATGAAAAAGTGCTGTGACATACCGTACTCCTGGCTTTGCGTACCTTAGACGACCCTATCTCCCTAGTCGATATTCCCATTTTTTTATGTTGCCGCAACTGTACAGGATAAATGATTTGATAATAATGGGAACCGATGTTTCGTACCATCTCCTGATTCTGAGTGTATTCTCGAAGAAGTCTTTCCACCTCTCCTATAACAAAATAAATAGTTATTATAGTACAAAAAAAAATTGTAGATTATATCCAATTGTCAAATATCACAAAATGAGTGTAGAAGAACAAAGAAATTATGAAATAAAAAATTTAATTTAGCATTGAAATCTGGCAAGCGGTAATCGGTTTTTTTTTTTAATTCCAATGTAGAATATTTGAAATAAAGTGCGGCAATCAATCAGCGGCTTGATTCGCGTGACAAATAACCGAAATGTCGGTTTTTGCGCCTTCGTTAATGGGAAACCGCCACGCAAAATGGAGGATAATTAATATTTTGTCGAATATTACGTGTATGATTGATATGAACAGTAATGTTATGGTTCATTTGATTTAATTACTTATATTGTTACACTAATCTTCTTGCTTATGAATCTGTAAGTAGCTGTACCATGGTTAACATAGACAGGAAAGAATTTTTTGTTATTGTCTTGACGCTAATTTAACAGGTCGGCTGAAAAGTTCCCGGTCTACCATAGTGAAACACAATATTTTGACAAAATTCATTTTTTTTATTCAACATAGTTGCCTTCAAGGGCGATACAGCGATTATAGCGACCTTCCAACTTTTCGATACCATTTTTATAGTACTCCTTCGGTTTGTCCTCAAAATAGGCTTCAGTTTCGGCGATTACCTCAGTATCAGAGTAAAATTTTTTTCCCGCGAGCATTCTCTTCAGGTCAGAGAAAAGGAAAAAGTCGCTGGGGGCTAGATCTGGAGAATACGGTGGGTGAGGAAGTAATTTGAAGCCCAATTCATGCTATTTTGCCATCGTTTTCATTGATTTGTGACACATTTCTTCTTCATATGGTGCCGTTTTTTCGCGATTTCGGTCTTCAATCGCTCCAATAATGCACAGTAATAGTCGCTGTTGATTGTTTTTCCCTTTTCCAAATAGTCGATGAATAATATACCGTGTGTATCCCAAAAAACTAAGGCTATAACTTTGCCAGCTGACTGTTGAGTCTTTCCACGCTTTGGTGGCGGTTCACCGGTCGCAGTCCACTCAGCTGACTGTCGATTGGACTCAGGCGTGTAGTGATGGAGCCAAATTTCATCCATAGTCACATATCGACGCAAAAAATCGGGTTTATTATGACTTAACAGCTGCAAACACTGCTCAGAATCATCAATTAGTTGCTGGTTTTGGTCGATTGTGAGCACGCGCGGCACCCATTTCGCACAGAGCTTCCGCATACCCAAATATTCGTGAACGATATGTCCAACACGTTCCTTAGATATCTTGTCAGCTATCTCGATCATATTCACTTTACGGTCACTCAAAATCATTTTGTGGATTTTTTTGATATTTTCGTCGGTAACCACCTCTTTTGGGCGTCCACTGCGTTCACCGTCTTCGGTGCTCATTTCACCACGCTTGAATTTTGCGTACCAGTCAATGATTGTTGATTTTCCTGGCGCAGAGTCCGGAAACTCATTATCAAGCCAAGCTTTTGCTTTAACTGTATTTTTTCCTTTCAAATAACAATATTTAATAAGCACACGAAATTCTTTTTTTCCATCTTTTTGAAAATAACAAAAGTTGCTTCACTAAAAATGCAATATCTCACAAACTAATAGTCTGACAGCTGTCAAATTTTTACACGAATCTTTTGAAGGTTGATACCTACTATCTAAAAATGAAATGGATTTAATTCTAGTGTCGTCATCATCTATAGGTCAGACCAGGGAATTTTCAGCCGACCTGTTAACCTTAATAATTTCTTCCCAGATAAATTAAGAGATACCACATCCAATAACATGTAGATTTGATTTAAAGAAGCATAAAGAAGAAAATAAAAAAGTATAAATCATTGCAATTTTTTGTAAAAATACTGGTTCTTTTCATTTTTACATCAATAGTAATAATGATAAATTATAATGTAGCAAATATGATCAGCGCTACAATTTATTTGTGGGTTTGTGACATTTATTGATGGGATAAGCCTTCAGATTGTTTTTCGTATACCATTATCTTGATTAGTAGAATCTCCAAAGTGCTATTTGTTATTTATTTGTTTGCTAAACCTTGCTATACTTATCTTGCATAGAAATTTAACTCATTTTAACATTGGCGTAAACAATTCTTGGTTTTTTATTAAATAACCTATGCAAATATAGACTTTTTACCGACAAGCTTACACTTTATCTATACAGTGCGTCCATAAAGTAACGCATAAATTCATTATTGGCTAAATTAACAATAAAATTAGAAATTCCCAAAACAGGTCGTCTTGGAATACAATAAGCGAATCTTATGTATTTATATATGTATAATATAATACTAATATGTGAAGGATTACATCTTAATTAGATCAAATAACAATAAAGTAAAACAATAATATGTTGTAGCTACATGAACATGCTAAATGGAGAATTGACAAACAAATACTTACCAGAGTCACAAGAGTAGAAGTTGAGGGTATTAACACAACGTAGATAGGTGAAGATTTTTAATGTTACATTCCATTAAGGGGTGGTTTTGAATATTGTGTGTGGTTTTAAAAAAATTATATTTATAAATTTGTCAAGAATTAATAAGATATGGGGATTTTTAGGCGGAAGTCTACTAAATGGAGTAAGAAAACAAGAAAAGACTAGTGATAGTCCAAGTTTTGTAAAATAAGGTGGAAACTCAGGACGGATGGTCCAGTCGTAGAAGGGAGATTTGGGAATTTTGTTGTGGGAAAGCCCACTAAAATTCTTCTTGGGTTGTAAATATTTATTGAGCAATGTCAAGATAGACATTATTAAATGTAGTAGTAGAAGCATTGTCGGAAAAGTCCATGTCAAACGACAAATAAATTTGGATTTAAATTTCACTCACTTAAAGCACTGATACCGCGCAACAAGTTGAAGTAAAATGTGACAGTTTTGGGAATTGAATGAAGTTTCGTCTTTTGAAGAGAAAGAAGAATTTAGACTAAGTAGCTATGGTTATGAATTGATGACAGCATGGGACAATAAGTAAAGAATTAACGTGGATAAAGAAGGGATGGAAGTTAGATGTAAAGAGAGGCCAGTAAAGTAAATTTTGGTTCTGTGACTCTGGGAAAATAAATGCTTACAACAGGTAGTCGACAATAAACAAACAACAATGAAATAATATACAATCTAAATCAAAACAAATTCAAAATTAATAAAATAGAACAATTTTACATGTAAAGATTACAAAACAAAGAAAAATATGTATGAGTTAAAGGGTATATTCAAGTTTTTCTTTTTTAAGCTTTATAAAATTCTTATTAAAACAGTAATCATGGTGAAGGTCAGTGACTGAAATTATTATGTGTATGAGAAATGTTGAATTCATTTGAAAATGTGATTAGGTAGATTTAAAAAAATGTAGTGATCAGTTGGTGTGATTGGTTCATTTAGGCATTTAGACATTGAAACACAGTTTCGTATTGTTAACGCTTTAGAGAAGGTACGTTCGTGAACTTTTTTTACAAAATGCCGATTATTCCATGAAATGCACCCATATCGTGAACCTATTTCACAACCTACGGTAAGTAGAATAGAGCGAAAATGCAGAGAATTAGGACATGTGAGGGATACAGCAAAGCAAGGTAGATCAAAAATTGATGAAAATATTCAACAAGACATAATTTTGTCGAATGTAGAAAATCCACACTGTACAGTGCGAGGATTATCTAGGGATTTTGGTATTGGAAAGTCTTCAGTATCAAACATTTTCAAGAAGGTAAAATACCATCCTTATAAATTACGTCTCATCCATGAATGGGCTGTTTTTGTGAGAAATACAATTATTGGTCCATATTTTTTTGATAAAAACTTAACAGGAGTATTATATCTGTTATAACCTAACCTAACCAACCATACTGATATCACATTTAACTTATTTTCATAGTTAAAATATCTTCACATCCATTAATTAGGTAATTAAAAATCTTTTCAAATACCAGTTAATTAAACTACAGTTAAAGTCAATAGACACAAACCGACAACATTAATTGGGCAGTCAGAGAGAATATAATCAATGAATTTTAGATCAAAAGCATATAAGCAGCATTCTAAATTGATATAATCTGTGACTGACAACTAACCACACAGCCAAAGGCACATGAGCTGTATTTGCTACTAAACTGCAATTTTTTCATTGCTAAATATGTGGGTGGTTTTAAATTTAAACTAAAACTTTTTAGTTAAATTTTTAAAATTTTATTTATAAAATTGATAAATAAAACTATTCTTAATTCCCAACCTGGGGCAAAACTATGGTAACAAAATATGGACTGCCAAATATTTCCTCTTCCATTAAAAATTATTTCACCTACCTTACCGGAAAACCAATCATATGAACACTAAAAATAGGGCTGAAAGTATTTTGACGGATTTTAACAAAATTCTATAAATTATCAAGCAAAAAAAACTAAAACACTATCACAATACAGGCCCATGGAGGAAATACTGATTATTAATTTTATTTAAAAAACTTTGTAATACATTGTACAATTTTTTCCTCAAATGAATAAATAATTTTTTTTGTATGTTTATCTGACGTCGAGACTGCTTAATATTTGTTAGAGAGCAAAATGATGTTTACTTATATCAAAAAATTATTTATAAAAATTAATAAAAATATGAAATATATCATTATTCCAAAGTTTTGGACATATGTGTAACTAAAAATAAAATAATATAAATAAATATAAATAAATATAAATTAATTGACAAATTATATCAAAATTGTAATAGCACATTATGAGGACTATGATACCTCAATTCAAACCCATTTGTGTTTTTATTCTGTTATAACTAAATTTTATTATAAGGATTTTTCATATTTCCAAAACAGTATAATGCTTGTATTTCGTTGTTGCATTAAGATCATTTTTAACCTGTTTAAAACTAAAACCATGCAGTGCGATACACATTTTCAATACTAAACACACTTAATTCCGCTGAAAAATAAAACATATCTTTTACTAATACTTGGCTGGGTGAACAATAAAATGAAATAAAATCGTTCACCGCTTTTAACATTTCTACAGATAAAGTCGGGAATGATCTTTACCTATAAAAAGCTTATGGCGCGATGTTCATTCACGCTAATCTGCGAAACAGCTTAACCTATTTGAATGAAATTTTGTAACCAGGTATTATTCTGTTCAATTTAAAAGATTAATGAATAGGTTTTGTTTTTGTATTAGTAAATGTCCATTGTCTTAATGGAGTTCTTAACTGGCAACACTAATTTATTATATAATTAAATTTATCATATTTTTAGTAAATTTTATAGTTAATTCAATTGGAATATTATTAAATAATATAGAATTGTTTGTAAAGCTATTTGATATTATGGTTAGTTTAGAGCAATATCGTATATAAAAAGTTCAATATAACATGAAATTTAAATAAGATATTATTGCTCATAAAAAATAATACAATAAAAAAATGTTTTATATCAGTAATCGCAGAATCAAAATCAACCAATAACATGATACTTACAACACGATACAACATTTTCCATTCTTTCATTTATGAACCCATCAACTTAATTGCATCTTTTTAATAAATTGAACTCTTTCCTTATTTTTGCATTTCTTATTTTTCTCTTTCTACGGGGTGATTGATTAGTGTGAGGAAGCTCAGTAGATGTTATTGTTGTGTTTCCGCACAAATTAATTTAATTTGATTTTATTTGATTTTCTCTTTTTGTTTATTTTATAAATTTCTATATAGACTTAGCTATATTATATTACTTTCGCATAGCCACTTTGAGTTTCATTCATTTGATATTCGGATACATAATTTGCAATAATTTGAAATTAATTTTAATAAAAAATTATTAAGAATAATAAAAAACTCTTCGTTTCAACGTAACTTCCAAGTTTATTTGAAAAATTTTAAATCACAATGACGGCCGTTTCGCTAAGGAGCATCGTCAGATTGACATTGAAGTTACATTTTGTTTGTTTGTAGCTAGGTACCTGATGTTTAGGTAGTATTAAGGTTAGACCAAGTATGGAAGTAATAAGACATAACAATATTAAAGCCTAGATGTTAATAGCCCTAAGGGATTATCCTGGATCTAATTCCCTCTAAGATCATTATAACTATGCAATGATATAGAAAAACCAGGAAAAAACTATATCATGCTGATCTTTAAAATAACTTAATATATTTGTATTTTACAATTATGTCTTATATGTATAAATTGTAAACTCAATCAAAGTAAACAGTTTAATAGTGGTGAACTTCCAAGATTTATTTGTTCATTAACTACTTTATATTGTTGATCTGCTAGATGTCTTTTGATTTCAAGTTCTTCGAGGAAATCTAAATTTTGTTTTTTATCACAGGTGTGTAATATTTGAATGTCATTAGTGTGTATGAGTGAGGTTGGATGTTCAAGTAGGTGTTTTGCATAATTTGACTTATCTGGTTGTTTTAATCTATATGCTCTTAAGTGTTCATTAAATCTTACTTCAAAATTTGTGTTTGACCTATATATACAGCATTACATTCTGGACAATTAATTTTGTAAACACCAGATTTTTTTAATTTGGGTAATTTTGTTTTTACATTTAACAATTTTGTACCAACATTATTGTGTGATTTGAATGAAATTATTGCAGATGTTGCCGAAGATATTATTTTTGAAATTGTATTTTCCTATTTGACCCTATTGTATCTCTATTTGACCGTCCTATTGTTGAATTTTGAACCATGGTTTTTTCGCATTGCGCGCTATAAGGGAAGATTCACCAGGATTGGACGATGCACCTTTCATCCTAGTCCGGTAAGCCGTAAAGTAAACCTTTCTTCTTTTTTTTTCATATATTATATTTTAATTTTAATTTCATTATTTATATATCTTATAGAACACCCAGTAAGATTGTAACTAATTTTAAAATGTGGAGTTTAAAGTTGCCTACTTTTTGTGTCAAAAACTTTGTTTTGTATTTTTTACTGAGCTTCCTCACACTAATCAATTACCCTGTATAATTACTTTTATCCGTCTAAGATATTGTATTTCTACTGCTTATGTTTTATTTCATGCGAATGTGAATCAACTCAGGATTCACATCCAGTTGTCGGTTAGCGTCTAAAGCCAAAAACTCAATGATCAATGTTGTCTGCCGCTGGTGTTGTTCATGTCCATAAGCCTGATTGTGGCAAATAGGTAATTATTCCAATAAATACGGCACATATCTATCATTGGATTAGGGTTTATCATGCAAGTAGTTAAATCTTCGTGTCGTTATTATAATTTGACTAATGACATATCGTAATTTTAGTAAAAGGCACCAATGAGCGGTTAGTCTTTGTTTTGAGTCTGTTTTGGTGGTTCTCTGTATCATTTTCCATCATTTAGTGTTTGATCATAATTTTTTTCTAATCTTGTGTTATATTTACCTATATCATATATAAGCTATGTCGTACTGAACACGTTTAAGGTCACGTGTCTCACGTGTCAAAAACCGATTTCGGGTCAAAAATTCCAAAAATTTTTTATTGCCGTTTCTGATACACTATCAAATGCTCATCATTTTTTACTCAAGGACCGTAGGTATGCAATTTTCTGAAATTTAAAAGATATCCACTTCAATTGTTGAGCAGTGTAAATAAAGAAAACTAGAAAATAAAAATTAAATTAAAAACTAAATTAAGTATGAAATGTTTCGGCTTTTCTAATAAAAGTTGAAAAACTTTTATATAAATCGTGTTTTTCAAATATTAGGATAGTTTAGTTAGTTTCCTTTGTTCTAAAATGTTTCTGTTTTTCAGTACTTTAGATAAATTTATATCTTTTTCATTGTTTTTCCCTTTCCTTAATAAATCTTAAGAGGGCGTTACTTGTCTTGATTTTACTGCAGCAATTTCAGCACTCTTAGTTCAAGAAAACATCGAGATAAATTTAGAGTGGGCTAGAAACAGACCGCAAAATTTGTAATATCACCGCTATAAAGATGATGTTTTAACAAAATTGAAAAGTTTGTTGTTTTCCTGCCTTAACGTCTAACATTTATTATTAAAATTTTTAAAGACTTGCTTTATTCTTTTCAATTGAAAAGTAGTTTGATAATCTTTACAAATACGATGTGCTATCATACTTGTTAATAATTTAAGCAAAATAACTTTGTTTTAATAAATACAAATATACACCCATAATTAATTGGTCATCTCACTTGGGCCGATAACTATTAAGACTGCAATTTTTTTTATAGTTCATTGCCTGTATATTGTATAATATAATAACTCAAGTGCAACACAAAGTTATTAACATTTCCAACTTTGAAATTTATTGTACCAGCCCTTACTCTGTGGAGGTCCATCCAATTAAGAATATTAAAAAACAAAAAACTTTTGAAGAAAATTTACACGTTTATTTAAAATATTACCTTTAGTTCAATTATAATTGCTACGAGTCCTCTTCTTCATCGGGATGGTGCTCCTCTATACTCTAGTTTTCATTTTCTTGACGTTTTCAAGTATGTTGTTTTCGCTGTATTCTTAGCCGTCGGACCAAAGATGACCTTAAAGAGTCGATCCATTAGTTAAAGCTGTCCTTATTAGGATACTTTATGGTTTCCTATAAAACTTATGAAGAAAGTCTTGATATCCTCCATGTGATTCGAGAAGATGTTCATAATCTTGAATATGTCTTCTTTCTTCTTGTTTTCTTCTATTTTTGATACGTTTTCGTAACTGAGTCCTAGCTTCCTTGGGGCTAGTGCCTGTTTCTTCTTTGGGGCATCCTTTGTAGCTGGTCGGGTGTTCTCCTTCGCAGCACATATGTTGCGGGTTGGGATCCAGCCAGATCGGTATTTTTCACTGCAGCTAACACATATCGTTTTCATGAGGCAAGTTAACTGTCCGTGGTTATATCCTTGGCAGTTGAAGCATTGTGTGGTGTGAACACCCCGTATATTTTGTATACTTAATTAAATTGTTAAATAGAAAATACCGATTCCCTAGACCTCCGTAGTTTGTTTATAGTATGGCACGTTCAATGTCACATCGTGTCTTTAACAAAGGTTGAATAAACAAAAGATAGAAATAAATACACGGCAATGCGTAGACGACGAGTTCAATATATGATACTTACGATCAAGTTCACTATGTTGCTGATACAGCATTTAATTAAATTTATTTATAGTATTTAGTGTTGTACTCTAATTCATTCATATGTATGTATGTATGTGTCAGGGGTGATAATCACACTGCGACCTATAGGATCTATTGTGTCCCCCCTTACTTGCCATGTTCTGATATTCTCTCAGACCTATAGCAGCTCTTCGAGTCCTATTTTCCTGAGGAAGTTTAGGACATCGTCGGGCTTCAAATCAGGTAGATCCCCCTCTTCTATTTCATGTGCTCCTAGGTATCTAGCCCTAGAATTTTGCAAGGCAGGGCATTCTGAGAGTATGTGTATTGAGGTTTCATCCTCTTCCTCACAGAATCTGCACTTTGCTTCATCTGCTAACCCTAGTTTCTTCATGTGGCTTCTTAACCGGCAATGCCCGGTTAATATTCCCGTTAGAATTCGGAGCCTTTTTACTGAGGTTGAGGCAGCTAAGAGATCTCTTCTGGTCATAGTTCCCCAGTAGTATCTTAGATTGCCTCAGTCCTTCCAGCTGATTCCAGTACTTGGATTTTTCCTTCTCCATTTCTTCCCTTAGTTTTCCTAAGATTACTCTACTGCTGATCCCACAAGATGGTTCTGGTCCCAAATGTGAGGTTTCAGCTCCTTTTTGCCAGCTTATCTGCTGTTTCATTCCCCTCTATTCCTATGTGTCCCGGGACCCATAGGAGGGTGACAGTGTTCTTCTGGCCTAGTTCATTTAGTTTGCCTAGGCATTCCCAAACCATCTTGGAACTGATTATATTTGAGCTCAGCGCTTTGATGGCTGCTTGACTATCCGACATGATCACAATCTCTTGTCTGCGGTAGTTCCTTCCAATATTGAATTCCACACATCTTTCGATGGCGCGGACTTCTGCTTGAAAAATGCTCGGGTATGTGCCCAAGCTTTCTGAGTATTTGGCTCTCGGTCCAAAAACTCCTATCCCGGTTCCCTCGTCTAGCTTGGAACCGTCCGTATACCACTTTATGGTATTCTGATTTAAATTCTGTATGGTGTCTTCATCCCATTCAGATTTATTACTCAACCTTATGATGAATTTTCTCACAAAGTTGAATTTCTTTGGCATATCATCTTGGGGCATTTCCCAAGTTTGATCAAAATGAAGTGATCGGGGTTTTTCCCTGATAATTCCTTCTTTGATCATTCTATATATCGTTTTCTTCCTTACACTTTCTAACAGAATGTGCAGTGAGGTTAAGTTTAAAATCACCTCCATTGCAGCAGTGGGGCAAGTTCCCATTGCTTCAGTGATACATGAACAGGCTAGTCTTTGAATCTTCGAGAGATTTTTCCTCGTCGTACTCAGATTAGCCTTTGCTCCCCAAGCCACTGGCCCATATGTGATTATTGGTCTCACTATTGCTGTGTACATCCATTGCAGAATACGTGGGTTGCATCCCCAGTTCTTTCCTGCAATGTTCCTGCACACCATGAGGGCCTTGGTTGCTTTGTGTATTACTTCGTCTTCGTGTTTATTCCAGAGTTACCCGCTATCTAGGATTAGCCCTAAGTATTTTGACCTCTGTTTTCCACTCGACGATGTTCTCCCCTATTCTTATGATCTTTAGATTAGGTTTCTTTTTCCTTGTAAAGGCTACTAGTGTGGTTTTGGTGGGGTTGATGCTGAGTTCCACCGAGTCACACCATTGTTTTGCAATGTTCAGTCCTCTTTGAACAATGTCACAGAGGACATTTTCATACTTTCATTCATTCATAGAAAATATAGTTTAATGTTTTTATTGTGAAAAGTGTTTATTCCATACAACCCCCAATATTCAATATTACAATTGTTTTGGCGTTCTGCTTCATGTTCTCTCAGTTTTGCAATATTCTACGATGAATACTGCGAGCTTTCTTTTATCTTTAAATCTTGAGTGCAGTTGGATGATTTTCACTATTCCCACTTTTAGTCCAATCAGGTCTTCTTTTATATCCTCTTTTTTTTGGTCAGCTGCTAGTTCTTTAATTGCTAGCTGTTTAATTCCCTTGGGAAATTCCTTCGTCGTTTCTATGACAATAGAAGGTGGCCTTTTTCCTATTGTTGTTTTTTTATTATTTGCTTCCGTGTTGTTATTTTTGTTTTTTTCGCTACTTTTTCGTTTTTGGGTTGTTTGAAAGTCTTCTATTTTCATTATTTCATCTGCCTGCGTCGTTTTAGAATTGGTCAAGTATACGTCCTTTATTAATATGTCTTTTCTATACAGTGGGTCAATAAATTAACGCATAATTCATTATTGACTAAATGAACAATAAAATTGAAAATTCCCCAAAACAGGTCGATTTTTGATTTCAATTTACTATTGTTTCAAATCATAATCTAATATACAGGGTGAACCACGTTCGTGTAATGACGTCATCACCATTTTTTTCAAAAATTTGCGTGCGTAAAAGTTACATTACGATACGCAAATGCATTTTGTAATGAAGATTCTTATAAGTGCAAAATATAGAAATATATTTTATTATTTCCCTTGAACCCTGAGTTAAGAACAATATCTTTCAGATTAAAATAGTAAATTTAATTAAACTAGAAGGTTCTATTAGGATAAATTTCCATATTTATCTTCTTTTTCTTATTTGTGTGTATGCAAGTTCTAAGGGATAGAATTTGCATGCGACAAGAAACAAGTAGTATCAATAAAATTAAGAAAACTTATTATTTTAGTTGTTGAAGCCCTGTTTTTATTCACAAAATGGAACCCTTAAATTCTAATTATTGTTCAATGTAGTATCATGTAACTGTACATCGTTGTTGCGTAACATCCCTCTTTACGTTAATTAGTTTATTGACCCGGACTTGATCCCGGCGAGCAAAGTACCTACAGAGCTTCCAAAACACTCTATTTACCCTTTCCTATAATGGACCTTGGAAAGGTGGCAAAAGCAATAAAATTAGAATGATAAATGAAAATAGAGAATAAATAGGTTTGTTTGGTAAAATGATGTAGTTTCCTTTATTATTTCATAAATAACCGGCTAGCGGTGAAGAGATTGCTCTGAAACATTTTTCATTGTCATAGCGACGTAACATAATAGCGGCTAGAGCACGGAGAAAACAGGAAGAGGAGAAAAGCAACATACATTTTAAGAATTTACCATCGGATGTAGACCACCGGTAACACATTCATAAATTACCTTTTCTTGCTTACAATCTAAAATTTCCAAGCGAATAATTAACCTTACAGAAATTTTTAATCAATATTAAATTAATTTCTTTAAGATTTTTATAGTACGATTTCTTGTTAATCCAAAACTAATTTGTGGTTTATTTTAAATCTACATTGTTTTTTTTTCGTTTCAATTTGTGGAAATAACGCCATACTTTACAAGAAACTAGAGAGAATGGAACATAAACATTTCAACAAGAGGTTAGACCGCTATTAAATATAAATGTAAGATGGTAGTGTTGGTCTTTCGGGATATCCTGGGTTAGTAATGATACGATTATTGCCTATAACGTCTACTCAAATTAACCTTTCAATGGCACTTAACGCACAATCAGCCATTACTTTGTCTGATCTTATAAAGGAACAAACACGTGAAAACCATGTCTATAATAACATCAAGGTGTTCCCTGCTACTAGTTTCTGCGGAAACATTACCGTCAAAACAGTAGCATCAGCTAAGACAGTTATTATTTAAATAAATTTATACTGATCAAATGAATTTGTAAATTACTTTTTTCGAGATTGATGATATTACAATTGTAGTCGTTATTGTCGACGATCAAGCCTCTAGAAATACGTGGCTAAAAGGATTTGTGGAAGCTAAATTTCCAGTAAAAGATGGACAGGGAGTTAAGGATGGTAAAACCATAACTGGTGTTTAAATAAGACCCACCTTTTAGTTATTCTGAAAATTTAACTGAAAAATGCACTTAAAGGAGGCAAAATGTTAGTTGTTAGTTAGTTATTATCTTTTTATATTATTTGTATTAATTTTTTATCATATTATATGGTGGTGAAAAGAGCTAAGCCACATTTTTGGGTAAATTGAGTTAACAACAACACGTCAATGGAAAAACGTTAAAAAATACAGTGGTGAAGATAGTTAACTAATACTTTAGTTGTAACCTTTAATTCCATTCCTGCAGACAAAGGAAAGGTTTGGTTTTTTGGAATTGGGCTTTGAAGCGACCCTGGGATTGAGGGGGATACAGCTGAAGGCTGCATCTCCAAGGAAGCGACGGATTTTGGATTCGAGCTCCGTCGGCTCGATTGGGGAGGTAGTTTTAAGGAGGGCCGTTTTGTTGAAGTTGTACTTCAACAGTTGGATTTGGCCCTTAAGAATCTCATATTTATTCAAAAATTAAAGAGTAGTTTCTGGCTGGCCAGGGCGTTGGGGATTTGGCGAAGGTTATAGGTTTTAGTGGGTTTGGTAGGTATCTGTATCTGTAATTCTGGAAGGGTGGGTCGCCCCACAGCACTTAGGCCACATTTGGCCCATTGTGCGTCCTTCTGAGATTGAGCCTAACCTATTGGCTCGTCAACCATCCTACCTGTTTAAAGTAGGTGATGACGTCGCCTGTAGGCAGCTCCCTCAAGTTGGCATGTGTTAGCCAGTTCTCGCCGAATACAGAAAGTCTTGTTAGAGAGAGTGCCGGACAGTCACAAAGGACGTGCTCAACTGTCTCATCCTCTTGTTCACATCCTCTACATAGTGGGCTGTCAGATAAACCCAACCTGTTTAGATGTTTTCGTAAATGACAATGGCCAGTAAGTATACCTGTGACCAACCGCAGGTCCTTTCTGGTCATGGCCACGTATTTCTTGGCTGCTTTGCTATTCGGATATTTCAGAAGTTCCTTGGATAGTAAGCAACCTTTTTCTTCGTCCCATCTTCCCCTGAATTTGTCAAGGGAGCGTTCCTTTACTAGGTCAACCACCGCTGATGCCGGCAAGCTGACAAGACTACCGGGTCCCAAGAGCCTTTGAGAGGCAGCTTTTCTAGCCAACGAGTCAGCTATGCGGTTGCCTTTAGAAATTCCATGACCTTTTATCCAGCCTAGAGTAACCACATTGTTGTAGCAGGCTTCCGTAAGGGCCATGTGACATTCTAATACTAGTCCTGATGTGATCCGTGGCCTATTCAGGGCTAATAGTACTTGTCTGCTGTCCGTAAGGATACGGATGTTTTTGCCAGTGATTCCTCTTATGGTAATCTCTTTTGCGGCTATGGAGACGGCAGTTAGCTCTGTCTGAGCTATACTTGCATTACAACCCATTGCCCATTTTATATTTAGGTTTAGGGATCTGGAGTAAATTCCACATCCTGAACCTTCTTTTTGTCTTAGATCCATCGGTGAAGATACATATAGTACCTGTCGCCAATGCATTTTGAGCGTTGTCATTAATGATTATCTTGTAGGGCCTGTGAAAGGCATATCTTGGTGAAATCGATTCTGTATTTGCTTGTAGCATTGGAAGCTCGTTTATAGCTTCGCGCCACAAACCACACCTCGACTCACCAGATTCTGCTACAAGTTGTGTACCAGTAGAGCGGAGCCGTAGCATGGTCATCAAAACCACCTCCTTGATATATATATCAAGTGGGGTGAGATCGAGGATCACCTCCATCGCTCTAGTTGGTGTAGTTCTCATACCTCCTGTTATGTTAAGGCATGCTGTTCTTTGTATATGGTCAAGTTTGCGGACGACTGTCAACTGGTTTGTTTTTACTCCCCAGGCAATCGCGCCGTAGGTTAGCATAGGTCTTATGATTGCAGTGTAGATCCACTCCGTGACCCTTGGTGACAAACCCCAGGTACGACCAATGGTTCTTCTACACTGTTCATAGGCAATATATGCTTTTTTGACTCTGTTTTCCAGATGAGAGTTCCATGTTAACTTGCTGTCAAAGGTGATCCCTAGATATTTCACCTCTGCAGAGAAGTTTAATTCAGTTTTTAGGAGTTTTGGAGCCCGAAGGTTCACAAGCCTCCTTTTCTTTGTGAACAGGACCATCTCTGTCTTCTGTGGGTTTAATGACAGTGAGTGATCCTGGCACCAGCTTTCTATGATATTGAGGGCCTCTTGCATTCTAGCACAGAGTGTTTCCTCGAACCTTCCTGTTTGCAGAATGGGTTTGGTAGGTTTAGGCTGTGATGGTTGGGTGGTTGGAGTTTTGGGTCTGGAGGTGCTGGGTTTTTGGGTGTTTGGTTGGGTGGTTGGTGGTTGTTGGGTCGTTGGTGGTTGTTGGGTGGTTGGTGGCTGTTGGCCAGTTGGGTTGGAGGAGTGGGGGGTGGAGAGTTTGGTGGGTTTCTGATTGGACAGTGGTAAGTTTACTGGAAAGTTCTTGGACTTGTCGTGTGAGGTCTTGAACCAGAGCATAAGTAAGGTTGACTGTTGGGTTTTCGTCTTGAGGGGATGGAGGGAAGCTTAGAGGTTTGGAAATGGCGGAGCTGCAGGGAGGAGATGAAGAAAGAAGGGGTAGTCATCGGAGGGGATGGGGATGAGTTTTGATTTAGCAGAGCGGGTTTGGATGGGGGATATCCTGGAATTCGAGGACATAAGGAAGTCGGGAAACAAAAGGTTGGGTGTTTGGGAAGGTTTTGGGGTTTCTGCCGAGGAGTTGAGGACTTCCCGGCTGGTGGAGGGTGGTGTTTGTTCCGTGGAGGTGTTTTGTGTGTTCGGTATCGTAGGAGTTGGTTTTTTGCGGTTTTGTAGGTTTTTAAATTCTGGTGGAGGAACTTTGGCGGATGCGCTGGGTTGAAAGTGTGCACGCTAAGAGCGTGAAGGGGTTAAAGTAGGCCGGAGATCTACCTTGATATGGCCAATAGTTTAATAGTGGTGAACTTCCAAGATTTATTTGTTCATTAACAACTTTATATTGTTGATCTGCTTGAAATAAAAAACATCTATCTATGCCTATGGTTTTTTAAAAACTCTTATTGATATTTATTTTAAAGCGTTTTTAAATCAAAATAATACTAAATTTGATTCGGTTTTGTATTTCATGTATTTCATTTGAGCTGTTTAAAAATACCCAGAGACATGATATATGATATTTAAATAGGTCTAGAGTAATTGCTTTGTTACAACAGGACTTTAGTCAAAGTGATATCGCGAAGAGAAATTGTTAGACTTGAAGGACTGAATATCTCAAGGCAAACAATTACACGAAGATTAAATGCGGAAAATTTGTATCGCAGAAGACCTCTACGTGTTCCCAAACTAACCTATCAACAAAAAATTGTAAGGTTGCAATGGGCTCAAGAAATGTTACACCATGGTCCTAACTGGAATTACGTGATATTCTCTGATGAATCAAGAATTGGCTTGGTTTCTGATTCGCGAAAAACAATAGTTTAGAGGGCCCCAGGACGACAAGCCTGATTAGAAACAGCCCAACCACGTGTTCCATTTGAAGGAGGTAGTATTATGGTTTGGAGTGGCATTATGAGGGGTACACGGACGCCTCTCCTGGTTTTGGAGAGGAGAATCACTGGTGCTGTGTAAGTACATCGAGGAAGTTTTAAATCCTGTTTATTCTGGGGGGCGGTAGGTGATGGATTTGTGTTTATGCATGACAATGCACCTCCACATCGAACAGCTGCAGTACACAATTTTTTGGAAGAAGAAGGAATATCCATATTAAAATGGCCATCAAATTCCCCTGACATGAACGTCATTGAACATGCCTGGGACATTCTTAATTCACGCATTAAGAAGCGAAACCCTCCTCCAATTACTCTACGAGAACTGAAAGATGCTGCTCGTGAAGAATGGGGGAGAATTCCGCAAGCCCAGCTCGACCATTTAATCGATAACATGCCACATCGCCTACAGTCATGCATACAGGCCCATGGAGGAAATACTAATTATTAATTTTTGCTTATTAATTTAGTTAAAAAAATTTATAATACATTGTACATTTTTCACCTCAAAAGAATAAATCAATTCTTTTGTATGTTCATCTGACTTCGAGACTTATTTAGTATTGGTTAGAGTTGTAGCAAAATGATGTTGACTTATATCAAAAAAATTATTTAATAAAATTAATAAAAAAACGAAATATTCCATTATACCAAACTTTTGGACATTGTGTATTAACAAGCAATTAATATTATAAATTGAGTCAATAAACACAATATTCAATAGCATGTTCATTGTGGGAATAAACATAATTGATTGTAAGTATGAAATTCTATACGTTGTAAAAATAGCCTGGTTATTGACACAACGAACACAGTTATTGATACAACGTACGGTCTTTTTAACAACGACAAACTTGAATTGTTGATCAATTACCGTTGTTGTCGTTTCAGCAAACAGTGCTCTTAATATCAACAAAGTAAGATTATTACATACATTAATGAAAGTGTTAAATATACCTAAATTGGATTGTTCATTGACTCATTGAACATAATAGATTGATCCATTACTTGGAATAATGGATTAATGAACTTTGTTTCCTTGCCTCAATAAAACCAATGGTTGGACAAACATTAAACATCACTTTTGTTGTTTTAATTAATTATTTTCATGGATGTTACGTACCTTTTTGATTGAGTAAACCAATACGGTATACAGTACACGGCAAAAAAAATTAAAATAAGTAATTTTAAGTAGGTAAAAATGCTGGTATGTTAATTTAAAAAAAAATAAAACCAATGATATATATTGCAGGCTTTTGTGCGAAAAAGATATCAGGTTAAAAACAAAGATAACTTTGTAAAACATATTTGTAAATATAAAAGTATTCTACATAAAAAATAATATTAAATGCATAATAAAATAATCACTCTCTTTTTCTCTTGTCCTTTTACTTTTGGGAGAGTATGGTGACATCATGTCTCAATTGCTCTGATCAAGGCATAGTTCTGTCTCTTGAGCGGCAAGTTTTTCCAGCCCATTTGTTCTTCTTGAAATGTGTCCAAAATATCGTAGGTATGATTGGTTTATCCTGGTTGATAGCCTTGAGGTGATTTTTTGTTTTTTAAGAATTGACACATTAGTACGATGTTCTGTGTATGATATTCGGAGCATTTTTCTGTAGGCCCACATTTCAAAGGCATCTATTATTCTTCGAATGGCTATTTTTAAAGTCTAGTTTATTGCATTGAGATAGTGCAGAGTCTTTCCATATTCTAGTTAGTTTTATTGTTGAGTTACGTACCATGGCCAGTCTCCGTTTGATTTCTTCGTCACAGCTGCCTTTATTTGCGATAAGCGATCCCAAATAGTTAAATTTCTCAACTACCTCAAAACCATCGATCTGCCCAACGTTGGCAGAGCTGCGGGCCATTATCATAATTTTCGTTTTATCCAAGTTTCTCAAGATTTCCGTGAGTTCTTCTTCTGAACCTGCATATCTAAGGTTAGTAAAAATAACCACTAAACTTGCTTTTATCCTTAGGATTACCAAACTACTGAAACTAGTTATCTTATTCATACACCGAGGATTAGTCCAGGAAATGAAGCATTTCACCTCGCAATTTTTTCGTCCTTCGTGGATTGACTTGAAATTTTAACAGCCTAAGGATCAAAATTCATTTTTTAAAATGTTTTTGCGACTAATAGGAACCGAATTAGGGCCTATCAATGTTCAGCTGTTTTCTTCAAATACCGAATTTGAAAGATTCAAGGAAAAATGGTGCATTTTTGGAAGAAAACTTATAGAACCTTTAAAAAAGGTTTTATAAAAAATCATTAAAAAAGACTAGCTCAAAAATTGAGTGAGTTATGATGAAAATAAGGACAATACCTCATTTTTTTACGAAAAAATCGATGAAAAGACTACCCCCATAATTAAAATCGATCTACAATTTAGTAAATTTTTATTTTTTTTATATATTCAGTATTTTCGGGGATTTAAAAAAAAAGAAGGGTAAAAAATATGAAATTGTGAATTGTTTCTCGCTTTAAGCTGTACTTTTTCTAAAACTAAGCATTTTAAATGGGTCAAACTTCTTGGACGTATTAACAATACATGTACAAAGAGAATTGCAAAAGGGTAAAGATCGATTTTAATTATGGGGGTTGTTTTTATCGATTTTTTCGTAAAAAAATGAGGTATTGACCTTATTTTCATCATAACTCACTCAATTTTTGGCTAGAGTCTTTTTTTTATATGATAGGTCTATTTATGCTCTTTAAAAAAGGTTCTATCTTTCAAATGTATTGTATTTGTCTTTTTAAAAGCTACAAATTCGTTCTTTTACAATTTTTTTGATAAAATGCACCATTTTCAGGTTATTCGCGAAAAATCAATTAAATTGGCGATTTTTTCGTCTAAAAGTTATTCATTTCAATCGCGAATATGGAACATTTTTTCCTTAGAATCACTTTTTTACTCGAATCCTGTGGTTAAAACGTAAAAAAAAATTTCACCCCCGAGATGGGGTGGCGACCACCCCCAAGGTTTTGGCGCACTTTGGTTCGATATAGATTTTGATCCTTGATCCACCTACCTTCTGTAAAAATTTCAACTCAATTCATGCATGACGAAAAAATTACGAGGTTTTAACATTTTTTGAGCGTCATTTCCTGGACTAATGTTAAGTATTGTCAAATTAATCCTTCTCTGGTAATCATTGTACTTTTTTAGATTATTAAATTTAAAACTGGCAATATAGATAAAGAGAACATGTTTTATATTTCACATTTTGTGGGACAATTAAGTTAAATCCTCATTATTATTCTTAAATTAAGTTACTTTTTAAAGATTACAAAAGCCTTATAAATTACATCAGATATCTCGATTCCATTAACAGACAATGCATATGATCTTGAAAAATGCATCCACGTTGTAGATACCTCTTAAAACACTTTTTAAGTTTTTGTCCTTTAAGTTGAATACTTCGAAAGTGCCCTTTTATTAACCTAAGGACTCGTTTGGCGAGTATTCAGCCATTTCGGTATCTCCTTTTACCTAGTCTTTCCTTCAGTACGTAATAAAAAAACATGATCGAAAAATTTTAAGCAGTGGGTACTTAATTTAAAACGTGCTCGGAATTTCCTATTTAAACAAGAAGTCAAATGCTTACAAGATTATTTAGAATGTAGGTAATTAGGTCTGTACAGTGTTTGTTCACTGTCTGTTTGTATTTAATTACTAAATATTAGATTAAACAAATAAGCTAAGAATTCTCAACTTCGACGGTTTATTATTTTGCTTATATTCATCATTTGAACAAAGATTTATGTGTTCATAAATTGTTGATTTGCTTTTTAAAATAAACGTAAAAGTTTGGTTCGCAAGTTTATTTGTTTAATGTTCTAAGTAAAACACTATTTACTTATCCTTTTTCTCATTAGACATACCAGTTAGTATGCATAGTTTTTAAGATATTTTGATTGACTTACCTTACATCTGTACTAAACTAACGTCCATCTAAATTTGTATTTAATGTATTTTACCTACGAACACCCCTCTAAACCGCCAATAACACACAATCTACAACCTATGTAATGTATGGTAAAATAAATAAACAAAATACATACAAAGTATACCATTTTTAAATTTCATTACATCTACCATTAATTGCTGACAATGAGATTTGACAGTTAAATATGACTTTTAACAATTGATAGCTGCAAAATGATCTTTAAAATTAAAAATGACAGTTGACAGCTAAAAATGACAGTTGGCAACTAAAAAATGACCTTTGAGAGTAAAAAAATTACATAAGACAGTTAAAAAACACATTTAAGTGTAAAAATTGACATAAGACAGTTATAAATGATATTCGAATGTCAAAAATGACAGTTGACAGCTGAAAAATTACAGTTTGTAGCGGAAAAATGACAGTTGACAGCTAAAATGACATTTGACAGTAAAAATTACATTGGATCGTTTGAAGGAAAGGGTGTGCCATTGTACTTCGTTGGCAAAGTTTCCATTTCTGTCGTCCTATGATAGGATTGGTTGATAATCACGAATCAAAAGTTGTAGAAAAAAATTTTCCGGTCTCAATTAAGATTGCCGTAAAATATGGGGAAATACAGGATAGTGAATAAGGATGGATTATGGACGATGTAGAAATGAAGGAAATACGAGTTATATGAAATAGATTGAGAGTGGATAAAGTGAGAAAGAGAAAAGGATAAGTGGTAATATGGATCATCTAAGATATGGTAGTGTACAGCGTGTACATTATAGACCAGGGTCGATAATTTTTGAAACCAAAAAAATTACAGTAGAATGAAACCCATTAGAAAAGGAGACAATTTGACGGTGCTCCCGTTTCCATAAGAAAAGTGCGGGGTCCTTTATGCAGATATAATTTTTGAAATTGTATTAGAAATATTTATAACCGTTAATTTTCTATTCTTTCTTATTAATTAATTAATTTATCAAATGTGTTAAATATTTTGTAATAATTAGGTTGTATTATTTTTAATGTTCTTAAACTATAACATTGTGTCCTTTATTTATTAACAATTAGAAGCTGCAGGTTACGTAACTTGCATTTTGATTTTTTAATTTTATCTATTATTATCTTATCTAATTTGGATATTGGATTGGTATTCCACACTCATTTCCTATGACTTTAATCTGTATTAGACCCTTTAAATTATCGTTAGTTTTATTGCTGCATAAAAAAATGGTTAATGGATTTTTATTGGGAAATCACTTTGTATTATTGAAAATATGAAACATAGATATATGAAACCTTAGACATTTTATAATAAGAGAAAAAATCCTTTCTGATCGTCACTATCGATGTGACTTTATATTGAAAAGAGCAAATATTGAATGCTTAAGACTTATTTTATCTATTCACAGTCAGTCGCTTTTTCGAATAATACATTTTAAACTAGATGGGTATTAAACATGGTTACAATTTAAAATCATGTTCAGCGCTTTTTCGACAGTCTATGAAATCCATTTTGGTAGTTCCCCATGTTTTCGGATACAAAATAATTGAAGTAAGTTTTTATTCGATAGTTAAATTAAAAAAAAATCATAACATTTATTACAAAACATCCTAGGAAACACGTTGTTAATATTATTTTTTTAGAAGATAGCACATTAGTTGATAAGTAAATTACCAACAGTTGTACAGAGAAACACAGAGCGTTATGTAGAGTTTAATTTAAAAAAATTGTTTTTAATACTTTTTAAAAGGAATGGACCTATCACAAACGAAAATAAAACATTGGTAGAGTTTTTACATGTTTCTAAGACTGTTATATTTAACAATAAATGTAATTTTGATTATAGTTCATTTTTTATGTGGTTAATCATGTTTTTAGTGAGAGATACTTTGTTCATTAATATATTGATTTGATTGGTCCACCAAATCTGACTAAACAACCGCTAATTTTCAACTTCATAGGTGAAATTTCTAAAACTTTCGTAATAACCTTACGCTGCATTAACATCTCAGCGATCTAATAATGAAAGTTTTCCTTTGGCTTTAGCCAATCATGATAAACGTGCTCTATTCCACTAAAAAACTTATTTTAAACATTATTTCCGGTTTTGGAACATTTCTATTAGATGAAAGTCACTGTTTATATTTACAAAGTTTGGTTTAATCTAAGCAGTTTTTTGAAAACGTTTACTATACATGCATATTTAAAACTCTACTGTTAAGTGGGTACAACATTGTAATAGTATATTACGTAACGTGTGTGGTAAATAGAATTTTACGTACTATAATTTACCTACGACCTACTTGTACCTGCATTAATAATCTTTTTGTTAATAATAATTAAACAAGAGCAATAATAGATGTTTCTAATAATTTTATTGTATAGTAATTAAATACTTAAATTAGTTATATTGGCTGGAGTTGAATTCATTTCACTATCACTTGACATTTTTTAATAATTGTATAAAACTTCACGCATACAAACAAGTTGTAAACAATAAAAAATGGGATGTTTTTTGATAATCGTTTTTCGATAAATAATAACGTGTGCGCATGTGTCAGACGTCAGACGCTTGCGCGGACGCTCATGATTTTAAATATGTCGGTTCAATGTACTCCTTATTGTAGTAAAACTCATTTTCGTTATTTTTGAGTGATTAATTTAGTGTTACCGATCAGTTTCTCGCGTAATATTAACATTTACTGCATTCCTAATATTTAAAACGGTTTCGTATAGTAACTGAAGTGAAATTATAGTACAAAACGAGTAAAAAGTGTCTTTTATATGTTACGATTGTATCCACAAGTTGAAACAGCTTTGTAAGTTTTTTTAAAAAGTATCTTGGTAATAATAATTTTATAAATGTTAAAATAATTAACTTAATTATATAAAAATAACGTAAATTTATCTGGGAAACGTAATTAAGTACATTTAAATTATGATCCATTTATACAGACAAAAAGTAGGGTTAATGGAAACGAATCAAATATATAATTTCAAATAACTCTAAATATATATATTAATTGCAATCTTATATCTAATAAATGTTATCTGCCATTTATATGTAGTATAAAATTCACCTTCAAATATGAAAATAGGAAATGGGATAAGTTTTTAAAATATAGTCTGTATCACAATGATGTAGTTGATAAAACTATGTAAGATACTGTAAATTTAGTGAAAAAATAATAGCGTATCATTCATTTTTAAAAATTTGTGAATTTTAAATACTTTTAACCCTTAACTATTTAAAAAAAAATGTATTTAAAACAAAATTTGGAAAATGTGACTATTAAATACCATTTCTATTGATGAGATGGGTAATTAGATAGTAAAGATTATTCTTAATTTACATAATATTTATAATATACTTAATTATGGACTATGATCATAATACTATATAAATAATTATAAAAAACTCACTCACACTTTAACACAAATTTTGACAATGCCACACCCTTTTCTTCAAACGATCTAATGATGTTTATAAATGGCTTTGTTCATTTGTTATTGGATCGGCCAATGAAAATACCATGCGCATAAAACATTTTTTAACGATTTAACCAATCATCTCATAGGGTGACAGAAATGAAAACTTTGACAACGAAGTACAATGACACACCCTTTCCTTCAAACGATATAATGTAATTTGTAATGTCAAATGTCATTTTAGATGTCAACTGTCATTTTTCCGCTACCAACTGTAATTTTTCAGCTGTCAACTGTCATTTTTGACATTCGAATATCATTTATAACTGTCTTATGTCAATTTTTACTCTTAAATATAAACAATTAGTTTTTTTTAGCTGAATATTTGGGTTTTCCAAAATTTTTTTTTCTAAACCATCCCTAAACTATAGCAAGGAAAACAAAAAAAAAATTAAAATCGGTCTCTTGCGAGACCAACGCAATTCATTTTTATATATATAGATATAGTTATATTAACTTTAAATTTATATTAAATTTAGTATTAAAATGTATAAAAAGTAAAAGTAGTGTTTTATCGAATTTTTGTTTCGGCAGATACCAAAATTAATGACTCGGATGGAGAACATTGAATGGTTTGTACATTGTTATTGAAATCCGTTAAAGAATGACAAAACTTTGTAGGAAACTTGTTAATATTTCGTCCCCTAAAAGAGTTTGATGATATTGACTTTAGAACCAAGAAAGTTGTTTCTTTTTGATAATATACAAAAGTTTCCCAAAGTATGACAAAGAAGCTGAATTCTCTTTTGAACGATTTTCACAAAATTAGAATCCTTTTTGTTATTTTGGAAAAAATAAAATAAAAATTTGTTTCCCAGTATCCTTCCTTCTGATTGTATTGAATTGGTTAAGAATCTTATCTTGTCCAATAACATTAACCCCTCAATCACTAATGATATAGTTTCATTACTTAAGTTCTATAGACAATCCAATGGACTCGCTATGGGTTTTAATCTTAGCCCTTTACTTGCAGATATCCTTATGCACAATCTAGAATCCCTTCTTCTTAACAATCCTAACTTCCATGATAACCTACTTTTTTACTTTTGTTATGTAGATGATTGCATTGTTTTGTTTAGAGGTAATCGTCAAAATGCTTTTAATTTTTTAAATCACATTACTAATCTTCACCCTAGGATATCTTTTACTATTGAGTTTGAAGCTGAAAATTCGATTCCTTTTCTAGATTTACTCATTACAAAAAACTTAGAATTACACAAGCTTGAATTTGATATTTACCGCAAACCAACTACTACTGATTCTGTCAATTATTACTCCAATCACCCTTCTTCACATAAATTAGCTGCCTTCAATAGTTTTTTCCATAGAGCTTTTAATATTCTCACTAATCTTTTATGAAAGAAATAAATATTATTAAACAAATTGCTGTTAATAACAATTATCCTATCAGCTTTATTGATAAAATTTACAATAAGTTTTTTTTCACAATCCGATAATAGCTCTTATTTGGGTTCTCTTAGTTATTTTGGTCCAGTTTTTTATAAGTTTGGTCATATCCTGAATAAATATAACATTAAGTTCGGTTTTAAAACCAATAATAGTTTAGGCTCTTTCTTGATAAATACTAAAGATCCAGTTTCTTGTTTACATACACCTGGAATATACAAATTGTGTTGTAAAAATTGTAATGCAGTTTACATTGGTCAGTCAGGCCGTCTCCTAACTACTAGAATTAATGAACATCGTATTCAAGTTAAGAAATATAAAGATTTTGAAACACCTACCTCACCTTCAGCTTTCGCTAACCACATTATCTCTGAAAATCACAGTTTTTCTGACTCTAATTTTTCTAGATAACATAAATGCTTTAAAGGACCTAGAATGAATATCTTAGAAATGATGGAGATTAATGAAGCTGCTAATCCAGATGATCTTTTGTGTTTGAATGAACATCTTATATGTTCCTGTAAACGAGTACTTTTTGTAATAAAAACCTGTGACATTGATTTTGGTATTTTCCTTTATTCAAAATAAAAATTGTTTGTATTTAATTGGATTATTGGAGGCATATACCCAAACTCAAAAATATTTCTTATAATTCCACGCACATCACAATTCATAATAAACTGAAAACCACCGAATTTGAATGTGAGAGCGAGTAACCAATTATTTCGCTATATGCTCACGTATAACGTGTAGACCAAAATGATATAACATTCTAGTATCTAGAGAGACGTCAAGATTGATGAGCATACGTGATCGTTCGACAAACAACGCCAATCTAGGGTTTGGACGTGTCGACCCTTTGGATTGGCTGCTTATTGCCTGCCCATTAGTCATGTTAAACCGTCTTTGTTTTCGTGGGATGACTAATAGGTCTCTTTAAAACTTCTTAAGTAGACACTTCAACATTAACAAGATGGGAAAACTTTAAATGAAGAGAGTACCATTTGGCGTAGTCAGTAAGATGCTTGGATTAACGACAAGAATTATTTAGATGTGTTAATCATAGACACAAATTTCTTTCATCTTAAATTTAAAAATAAATCCTTTTAAAAATACTACAACAATATTTAATCCACAACTATGGCCTTTACATAAAAGAGTTCATTCGACCTAGTCGGTCCATGCACACCAAAAATCGCAATAACCTTCATCAACAAATAGCCGTCTTCAGGAGCTTCTGTTAGAAATTTAATAGTGTCATCTGACTCCAGGATTTTGGACTTTTTAGCTTTGTATCCTTCACTCAAGCTTTTTAATAAGGTGGGTAACTTGCTGAATTCAGAAATGTTACAATTTTTATTCAAAATTCAACAACGTACGCTTCAGCATCAAATAATACGACCATCATTCTATATTTTTGTAGCAACAATAAACTTTTTGCTTACAATGCTGCATTTTCTACATCTGATGGCAGGTTTTTCTTTTCTTGAGTCTATTCATTTAGGTCCATTTATTCACTATGTACGCAAAAACCAAAACGTTAACATTTGTTTGATATTTGTTGACAGAGTAATCCATATCCCTAGTAAAGGAGCAACACAATTGCGATTTTGTGCCCAAAATTACAATTTTTTTTTTGAAATTCTATTTTTCACCTGAACTTGAAGTCTTGCTATAGAGAAAAAATGTTGTATTGCATACGGCGATAAAGTTGCATTATCTTCTCGAACATAATTAGCTATTAATTATGTTTGTGCGCTTATAATTATTATTGTTCAGAACAATAAACAACTAAAAGGTTGTATTAACTTTCACCATTTATTCTATGAATACTTTAATTGCAATGACAGCCGTTTCGCTATGGAAATAGCATCGTCAGATTGACATACAAACAAACAAAGTGTAACTTCAATATGTCAATCTGACGATGCTATTTCCATAGCGAAACGGCTGTCAAAGTATTTATAGAATAAATAGTGAAAGTTAATACAACCTTTTAGTTGTTTATTGTTCTGAATAAGATGAACTTTCACACAGTAAGGGTTAGTACCATAAATTTAATTATTATTGTTTAATTTGAGTTTATTTACAAATGTAGTTCAACTAGGAAAATGATGTTTTTTCAAACATAAGTCAATTTTGACCCTGCGTTACACGTGGGTCCTAAACTATCACTATCAATCGCAAGTGAGCATTTTTCAAGTCGATTTAACTTTAAAAAAACTATCTTTTGGAGAAAGGAATTAATTTTGGTATCTACCAAAAAATAATTTATTCCTTAAGTTAAATAATGAATTAAATAAAAAGAGACAAGGTAATTGCGGATCGTTCCAACTAAAGTTTTTTTTTATTCTTTAGGAGGTCCATGGGTAAAGGAACTGATGATGACCGGTTATCGCTAGTTATATTTTGCCCAGAGTTTTCCATTGGCTTGCACAAACGATTTATTTCACTCGCCGGACTGTTTTTAATAATTACAATTGTTTACCGATGTAAATTTTCATTTTTACTTTGTAAAATACCACTAGCATCTCGTATTTGTTGGGCTTGCTCGGAATATATTGTCGAAAGCACAGAATAGTCTGAAAAAACTCAAAGTCTGTATCAAAGTCAAATTATTTTCGACACAGTCTTCGTCACTTTATATATTCTCCAGCTTTTCTGATGGAAATTAATTTTCTCAATCAAAAAAATTAACATTGGGAAGAAATATCCTAATAAAAAAGTATTGTATTATACAGGTTTCATTAAGAGTAATAAAAACTCTTTGTTTTAACAAAACCCACAATTTATTTAAAAAATTGCTTTTTTAACCTCAATGACTGCCGTTTTGCTAGAATTAGCATCGTCAGATTAAGTTACAATTTGTTTGGATAAGGATAAGGGATTATCCTGGATGTACTTCCCTCTAAGATCAGTATAACTGTGCAATGATATAGAAAAACCAGGAAAAAAACTATATAATGCTGATCTTTACAATAACTTAATATATTTGTGTAGCAATTACGTCTTATCTATGTATAAAATGAAGACTAAATCAAAGCAAACCCTTTAAAAGTGGAGAACTTCCAAGATTTATTTGTTTATTAACAACTTTAAATTGTGGATCTGCTAGATGTCTTTTTATTTCAAGTTCTTCAAGTAGGTGATTTGCATAATTTGACTTATCTGGTTAATCTATATGAACATCCAACCTCACTCTTACACACCAATGACATCCAAATACTACACACTTGTAATAAAAAACAAAATATAGATTTCCTTGAAGAACTAGAAATAAAAAGACATCTAGCAGATCCACAATTTAAGTTGTTAATGAACAAATAAATCTTGAAAGTTCTCCACTTCAATTTATACATAGATAAGACGTAATTGTAACACAAATATATTAAGTTATTGTAAATATTAGCATGACATAGTATTTTCCTGGTTTCTTTATGCCATTGCATAGTTATACTGATCTGAAAGGGTAGTACATCCAGGAAAATCCCTTAGGGCTAATAACATCTAGGCTTTAATATTGTTATGTCTTATTACTCCCATACTTGGTCTAGCCTTATAACTACCTAATAAACATCAGGTACATAGCTACAAACAAACAAAATGTAACTTCAATATATCAATCTGACGATGCGAAACGGCTGTCATTGAGGTTAAAAAGCAATTTTTTAAATAAATAGTGGAATTTATGTTAAAACGAATGGACTTCCAGGTTAGGGTTATTACAATCAATTTAATACAGGTTTCATTTTGAAAAATTTTAATTTTTTTTCTGCTTTCTATATCTTATTTAAAAAAAGGTTTTATGGATATTTTCTGAAATGTTTTATTAGAAATATTATTTATTATAATTAAAAGTTCAAGTCCAAATATGCTATTTGGACTTTTAAATTCGATGCTGACGCTGTTGTTTAACTAAATCGGTTTCGTTCTATTACGGTTAACATTAAATTTCAGCACTGCAGAATGCAACAATTTGCTGGGAAATTCTGCCCTCTAGTCGAAAATTCCAATTGAATTCCCAACGTAACGTAAAGTTTTGAGAATTACTCAATTAGGGTCCAGTTTCATAACGTGTGACATTATTTCGTTTTTAAACGTGTATTTTTGGACCAAAATTTAAATTCATGCAGTATAGAGTTAATCATTTTAAGTAAACTACTTGGACCTTGCAGAATAAATAATTTTTATTACTTTTTAAAACGAAATAATAATAATTTAAAATATTATTTATTGGTAAAAACAAGTTTTAATAAAATATTTCTTTTAAACGCGATAGAAAAAAATTTTCCATATTTATATCGATAAAAAATTGTGCTTGTAGGATCATGTAGTAAAGTAAATAGATTTCCGTATTTAACATGGGTTAACAGTAATAAACAACAAATATGTTTACCAATTGTAAAGGTACAATATTGGTTTCAATACTTTGTAACATTGACACATTCTTAATCCTAAGTATTTCATATTTAAAATTTTAATTTCAATTTTGGTTTTACTTTTCGTTCTTTTTTATAATTTATGTTCATATTTCAAAACGGCCAACTATATTGCATCATCTTTGTAGTTCATTTCTTTATTGAATAGGTACCAATTATTATGTTCTTTATAGCCTGATTTGTTTATTTATTTTATTTATTCAATTTGGGATACAAACAGGCTAGAAGCCCAAAAAAGTATCCACTAACATGGTACGGTTAGATTATAGCTTTGCTTTTCATACAGTCACAAAAATAGATAGAATATGACCATTAAAGAATTTAAACAATGAACATATTTGGGATAATGAACAAGGGATCTTCCAATGACATACATTTAGTGGTAAACAACTAGTGGCTAAAGAGACATAAGTAGATTTATTAAATGTTAAACTAAATATAAATAATAGTCTTCTTACTAAATTTTAACTTACCAGCAGGGCTTTCGGCGATCCAGTAGGATTCATCCAGCGTGTAGTCGGCTTCTATAACAAACAAGAAAAAACACATATTAGTAACTTGAATTGTTTAACGGATTAGAGTAATTTATTTATTGATTTTAATAATCAAATATGAAGTATAAACACAAAATCATTTAGTTTATTTGTTGGATGTTATAGAACATCCCACGGAATACGGAACTACGAATAGAAATGAAATTGTTCTATTTTTCGGAAGAGGTCTCTCTACTAATACTATTATCGACAATACTTTTTAATTTAACAGATCTGTATCAATCTGTATTTGGTGAGAAACAGTTTTAAGAAAACTAAGAAAAGAGACAGTAATTCTGAGATTCAGGAAAAGAGCAAGAGTTTTGTATTCAGTTTTTTTAGTTTTGTTGGTGTATATCATGTTTGGTTTTGTGCTTCCAAATAATTCTGTCCCTAAAATGGATTCAAACTATCAACCCCCCTTATCTAAAAGGAAATGTTGTGTACCTACATGTACAAGTCGTGAAGACAAAATGCATCGTTTTCCAAAAAATGAACCAAGTGTGTTTAGTGAGTGGATTTTAAAGATACAGTCTTTAAATTATAAAGACTTGTGAGTTGAAAGCATTTATAAAATTATGTATTTTGTGAGGAACATTTTTCTAGTAACTGTAAAGTTTTAGGTACCAAAAGAGGTCTTATAAGAACAGCAGTTCCAACTTTAAATTTACCTGATAAGTGAATAAATCAAATTGTAATTTATAAAGAAAGAAAACCTGTACTAGCAGATCATGCAAACGTTTTTATGCTGAAAGGACTGTATAAACAGTGGAAGCAACCATTAGCTTTTACATTTTTTAGTGAAGGACCTCATAAATCCATGGCATTAAAAAATTTGCTGAAGGTTCTAATCTGCAAATGTCAAAGTATAGGTTTGAAGGTAGTATCGACAGTTTGTGACCAAAGTGAAAATAATGTCGGAGCTATTAGACTGCTAATGAGCGAAACGAAGGAGGAATACTTAAAAAGAAAAGAAGAAAATAAAAATTTTGGTTTTGTGATCAATGACCAAGAAATTATTCCCATATTTGAGGTCCCCCATATTTTCAAGTGTTTGAGAAATAATCTTTTGAAACATGACTTGTATTTTAAGCAAAATAAATAAATAAATGATCATTTTTTGATTGTAAACATATATATTTACTTTAGTTTCGTTGAAATGTAGCTGTCTATTTTATCGCAGAGTACTTCTTATTGACAGATAGATGGCACTAGATATAAATTTAAGGAATCTGTATTATCGACAATACTTTTTAACACAACCGCTGCTATTCGATGTCGCATACGGATCTAGACAGTAACTAGGTTCTTGTCATTCTATTCGTAGTTCCGTATTCGGTGGAACATCCTATATAGAAATTGTTTTTATTTGTGTATCTCATTTGTAAACGTCAGTTTCCAAAAACACAATATTAATCAAGAAAGTTTATTTTATCAAGTCACTAACTTGTAAAACTGACAGTTAACTTTCAAAATTTTTACAAGTAACTCAAGATGTTTTGTTGGTCTACTTGAATCAACTATTAGCTAGATTCAGCCCTAATACTTTATGGTCTATGCTGAAAAGCTGCTTGAAAATGAAAGAAAATGCCCCTGTTCGCAGGTTTGTTTTCCTTAAAACATTTATTGAAAAACATGACGTTTAGTTGTCATTTGCAGATTTCAAAAGGTAATTATTGAGATTTTTTTGGAATTTATCTAACCTTTTTACAAATGAAAAACAAATAAAATATAAAGCTGCTAACAAAGGTTATGGACCCAGTGGATGTTTAGCAGAAACTGGGGAAGTATATTTACCGTTTTTTTTTCAAGTTCCAATTAACCAATAAAAAAATGTCCGAGTTTGAAGATATTTAAATTTAGTTGCAGTTGCTGAAGAGCCAGTTAGAAGCAGTAAAAGGCTCTTATTCAGCGACAAAATCTCTACACTGATTACAACATCAGAAACTATTCCGATTGGAAATCTTGGATAAGTAATTTCCTAGTAGATGCCGGTTGGTTGTCTTGTGTAAAGCCAAAACACAACAAAGTTATTGATTCTAAACTTGATCAATAAGCACTAACTTAAAGTAATCTATCCCTCAAACCAAATGCAGCTTCAGAGACTAAGGAAGCTAAAACTGCAAAGGAAGCATGGGATAATCTAAAAGATAATGGAATAGTAAGACTAGTAGGTCTGCATTGAAGTGTATTTAGGAATAAGTTTGAAAATTGTTCTGGGCAGGAATATATTGAAAACTCCCTTAGTTACGTTTATAACATTATCAGTTTTTATATTAAGTTAACAATCATTTATGTCAGTTTTTTGTATTAAAGACATCTACTATTTTTGTTAATAACATTTTTTGATATCTTCTTAAACAACCCATATATCGAATTTTTGGATTGCAATATGTACCTAATTGAAAAATTCAAAATTAAAGAAACAACTTTTAATCTTCATGCGGACTAATTTAAATTTGTTTTGGTAAAATTAGGCATCCATCCTGTCCAATTTGTCTCTTTTTATATTCTATTTATGTCCACCGGAATAAAACAGGTGTTTTTGTATTCCAGTGTGATATTTAAATTGTTTTGTGTTTTGAATTTCTAAAAACGATTTTTTAAAATTTTTAAAAATGATGCAGATTATGCCGATTCCAAAAGGCAGGAATAAAAACCTCTAAAATTAAAATTAAATAAATAATCCAAGCTAAGTCTCGCTCTAAACCCAGAGGTAGAGTGCAATCCGATTAAACCCTTTGCAGTATCCTTTTTTATCCGTATAAAAAAACATGGCAACATTCTCTGACACGTTAAAACAATTTTTGACATTGCCGACTAAGGGTAGAAACTAATTATTAGGAAACAAAAAACCTCTACGGGAAACATTAAAATACGCCCGATTAAGAAACAATAATTTATATTTTGAAAAAATAAGAGTATTATTTATCGAACGCGTAAATTCATTTGGATGTCCAACGGAAATTGAAGTTATCACGTACGGAAGTTTGCTAATAATTTAGGGAGAAATCGGGAAGTTGCCGGAATGCCGGAACGATTTCATTTATAAGATTTCGGTAAATTGTCGAATATTAAATTTCATTTTATATGACATTTATAGTCGCTTGCTATAATTGCTATTAGAAATAAAGTTTCGGAAATAATTAGAAAAGATAGTCAAACTTTTGGGAGGTAATACAAGGGGATATATTTGTGCAATAACAAAGTAATCTTTCTCAAAGTTTATGAACCAAATCCTATATATAATAGGATTATTATCATTATCATGTAACTTCTTATTGTTTCTAAATATTGACAATTTATTATTTCATTTAAATATAAAGCTGAAAAAATATGCTAGATATTGTTCAGACAACTTGAAAAAAAATTTAAAACACGTCAATTTTAAGTTGATGGCTATTTAAAAATTAAAATTGACGTATTTTAATATTTTTTTTAAAGTCGTCTATTTCTGAAATAATGAATTTATTCCATACATTTGCATCATACTGTATAAACAATTGGTGAAGGTAATTTAACAGATAAAATTAATATAAAATCTATTATTTTGGTGACTTCGATTTATGAAATATTTCGACTCATTAATCACCGAAGTGATCGAGCGAACAGATGTATAATGCATTATGCAATAGTAGTGGATCAACTACATTTTCCGTGAAGTCCTTCTAACGTCTGCATTCAACTTATTATTACAATTAATCTAGATCAAAGCAAACTATCAATCTCTCCCTGAAAGTGTCATCAAAGCAACCACACTTACAAACGTAGATAGCACCGAATTTCATTTAAAATGAGATTAATTAGACAGTATTTTATCGTAAATAAATATCGTAAAAAAATAATATAAGAATTATATCAATGTTTATGAAATGATTTGCAGTATTCTTAACACTTCCTAGTCGAAGCTTCTATACAGTGTGTAAAAGCCAAATGGAATAAATTCATTATTTCGGTTACTGTACATATTTATAAAAAATCCCGAAACACGTCAAATTTAAATTATAACTTGACATTCTTTAACGTGAAAATGCAACCCCTACCTTCAACCCCCTTAGAATGACAGATACAACTCCCAATTTTTTAAATGGGAAGTATAGGCTTGTGATATATCATTTGAAAGGTCTCTTCATTCTCTATTCAAAAATGTTATTGTTTTTAAATTTGATGCAAAAATTAACATAAAAAAAATTAAAATCATGTTGTTACCGAAATTCGCTAAAATATACTCGAAACTTATTACAATATACTTAAAACTAATTTCCCGTTTAGGTCTTGATAATGAGAAAGTGAACAAAAACCATAGCAATGTGGTTTTTAGATGGTAACCATTAAAAAACTTTAAAGAATTTCCGTGGCAACGCTATTTTAACAAGCAATAGTAAATTGTTTTATTTAAGTTGTCATTGTTGTAATTTAAGTATAAAGTTTGTTCAATTCAATTCTGAAAAATGGTTAGATTAACGGAAATGCATAAAATAACAGTTTTACCAATGATTGGTTACGGAGATAACATCCGAACACAACAGGAAGTAACTTGCCTATTTCATGAGAAATTTCCTAATTTACTGCTTGAGTTTCAGGAAAATCCACATACATCGAGTAGACAGGCATCCACTACATTCAATGCTAGCCATACATCGATAGCAAACATATTAAAAGAAAATAAATTGCATCCGTATAAGATAATACCTACTCAGGAGCTCATGGAAGACAATTTTGATAAGAGAACTTTTTTTTGTGAGCAAATGATGGACATGTTGGACAACAATATTATCCAATTAGAAGACGTTATGTTTTCTGATGAGTGTACTTTTTTACTTAACGGTCATGCTAATCGGCAAAATTGCCGCTACTGGTCCACGGAAAATCCTCACTGGATGAGAGAAGAACACACTCAATACCCTCAAAAGGTTAATGTTTGGGCAGGGATTGTAGGGAACAATATCATTGGTCTCTTTTTTTATTGAGGGCAACTTGAATGGCAACAATTATTTGGCACTACTTCAAAATGATGTCATTCCAACGTTGGCAAATTTATATCCTGATCCAGGTAACCCTCAAGTTCCAGCGAATACGATATGGTTTCAGCAGGATGAAGCACCACCACATTACCAACTTAATGTCCGGCAGTACCTCGATACAATATTTCCCAATCGGTGGATAGGGAGGCGAGGATCGATTGAATGGCCAGCGCGATTACCTGATCTTACATTATTAGATTTCTTTTTATGGGGATATGTGAAGAGCCATGTGTACAAAACTAAACCTTCTGATTTAAATGACTTAAAAGAACGAATAACGCTTGCGATTAGGTCGATCACGCCTGATATGTTAAATATTGTTAGAAGACAGTTTTATTTGAGATTAGGATGTTGCCAAGACGTTCGCGGAGAACATTTTGAACATCTACTTCATTAACATTCATAGTTCTTTTTCGTGTTCTACATTTTATTACGTTTTGCATTACATTTTAGTTTTTGATTGTATTGTAGCGAATTTCGGTAACAACATGATTTTAATTTTTGTTATGTTAATTTTTGCATCAAATTTAAAAACAATAACATTTTTGAATAGAGAATGAAGAGACCTTCCAAATGATATATCACAAGCCTATACTTCCTATTTAAAAAATTGGGGGGTTGTACCTGTCATTCTAAGGGGGTTGAGTTATAATTTAAATTTGATGTTTTTCGGGATTTTTTATAAATATGTACAGTAACCGAAATAATGAATTTATTCCATTTGGCTTTTACACACTGTATATAACTACTTATTCACAAATATGCAAAAATATGATAGAATCGAACAAAATATAATTGACCTCATTATCTATATAACATAAGATACCAAGAAATTAAATTAATAGAGTTAAGAATGTTTTGTAATCTTTTAGTTAACACCTGCTTTTTGTTAAAAACCTACTGTAAATAACTGTACAGTTTTTTTATTTATTAAACAAACTGTTTTAAAAGTATACAGTTTGTCTATTAGTTTCTGTTTTGTAATTTGAAATAACTTTACAATTAAGTTGAATAAATGCGCAAATATCTTAAAAAAAAAGAAACACAATTTCCCTAGACAGGATAACGAGAATCGAGAGCAATGTCTTTATCTGACGGGCCATCTTCGATCGAAAGGAAACGTCTTTTACGTGACTAGCTTACCATCGTGGCATTTTCAACTTTAATATCGGGACCACATTAACCATGACAATGCGACCAATCTAGAATGTTATTTATTTCATGAGTACTGTTTTTTTTTACCTTACGCCTTATTTTGTCAAAACCGGATAAAATGGTCGCTTATCGGAAAAGAAATGCGGAGGAATTTTGTAATTAAAGGTGATTTTTGAGGTGGTTATTAAAAAAACAAAAATAAAAAAAAATTGAATTAATACTAGTAATTTCATTGAAACTTTACTTTTCTGAAATATGAGAAAAATAAATAATATTATGTCCTTGGACCCATTCGCTGATGGCTGCTTTTGCTATTTCAAAGACGGGTTCAAGTTCCTATCTATGGGGTCTTTGCATCTTTCCAGGCCAATTTATTAGCCTTTTCATTGTCCCTGATTTCCTTTTAATAATCAATAAATGTTGATAATAACTTATTCATCATTGTATAAATAATAATTTATTTGACACAATTTCAACATCAAGTAAGTAGGTACTTTTCTGTTTCATAAAAGGCCTTTTCTTATTTTTTCTACTTAATATTTTTTATTAAACATTGGATATATCACTGTTTGAAATTAGCCCTTCATAATAAATTTGTAGTTATAACTTATCAATTTTTCATTTATATACCTAATAATCCAACTAGAAACTTGCAGAACATAACCACCCTGAGAAATAGAAGATCATGCTATGTTAAAGCATTTAAATAATATCAAATGTGTCAATCAAAAATTTATAAATATATAATTAATCAATATACAGGGTGTTTCTTAAGTAATCTAAAATATTATATGGAGCGCTTCGTTACTCAATTTTAAGACGAAAAGTTCATATAAACATGTGTGATAGGTGTTGTCGTTTATGAGATACAGGGTGTTGTACGTGAAATTAATTTTTCTTGGTGACCCTACTGATTTATATTTTTTTATTATTTTATTACAAGCAACATGTGTTAAACATAAAGAAAAAACAATACATTTCAGAGCAAATGTTCAAAATGTCCACCTCCAGCTAAAATGCAAGAATCCGCTCGATGTCTAATGGATTGTCGAATACGTTCGAAGATACCAGGATTGTTACGAATAACATTACAGCCGTCTATGATACGATTTTGAAGATCTTGTACGTTTAATATCAGTGTTGTGTAAACAAGCGATTTCAAATATCCCCACACACAAAAATCCAGAGGATTGTGTCCAGGTGATCTAGGGGGCCACGGGTGTGGAGATACTCGTCCGATCCAATGGCCTGGAAAAACATTATTTAAAAACTCGCGTATAATCACTGAAAAATGTGGAGGAGCTTCGTCATGCATGAACCACATGCGCCTTCTAATAATAATAGGTACATCTTCCACCACTTAGAATAAGCATGTTTTTGCGTATTACTTCTAAAAACCAGTAGTGTCACCGGGAAAAATTAATTTCACGTACAATCAGAACTGACTTATTACAATAAATTCAACACCCTGTATCTCATAAACGACAACACCTATCACACATGTTTATATGAATTTTTCGTCTTAAAATTGAGTAACGAAGCGCCCCATATAATAGTTTAGATTACTTAAGAAACACCCTGTATAATATTTTAAATCACCTTTTTTATTTATAAAAAAAGTCAAAATATCATAAATTAAGTAGCAATTTTACAAATAAAAAAATCAAATAAAATGTTTTGCAAAGTATATTGTATAATCTGTATTTTAGTGTATTTTATTGGTTTGAAAAAAAATGAAAACTATTATTTTTTACCGCTTCTAAAAATAAATAAATACGAATTGTACACTAGAGATGTTTTTACGTAAAATATACCTTTTTAATAACAGAAGAGTAACACTCGGGTTAAAAAAATACATTCTCCAGAGATTTTTCATATGGTTATACAACATGAGTGTGGTTGTAGTTCATTTATCAAACCTCTTTTTTCATCATATGTTAAAAAATAATTTTGGATTATATGATAACCTACTTCTTCTTTTGATTGATTGTAGTAGGATTAACAATAAAAATAAATTGAACTTTTATTTAACGAGCAATTAACTACTCTTAATTTTCGTACTTTAAATTTGATGTAATGAAAACCATGTCTGAAAAAAATCAAACCTGATGGCGATAATTAGACCCCGATATTGATCGTGTTTATTGAAATTCCTGAAATTCTCGATTGAATTTTCAGCATTGTTTTCCAATTAGGCCCAATAGGCCTGAATTTCAATCAGACTCAAATAGATAATTAACATTTTTTTGAGAGGTCAAGTAATTATTTTCTTTTGCCGAATTTTTAAATTCTAACAAAACAAAGTAAAAAATAATAATAAATCAGATAAAATAAAAATAATATTACATATAAATAAATATTATGCAAATTTTATCTTGTTTTGGGCTTTTAGTAGATTTCCTCTTGCTTACGACTCTTGAGTTAGTAATTAAAATTCATATAAGAGGTATTTGTCAATTAATTAATAGGTAAATATTTCTTGGTAAACAAATTTTTATAAAATTCCTCCATTTTACCAACATTTCTACACCGCACCGTTTTTAAGTTTAAAATTTTGGAAAGTATATTTTTCATTTATAATCTATCAGCCTTACTAATAAACGGAGTATAAATATTTATAACTTATCTTTGGAATAAATACTCGGTATAGAGTTATAACTACCCTAAGCCTTGTTTAAGTGCAGTGTAACCTAAAAAATATGTTTGCTAGGTGTAGAAGCTGTTAAGGAAGTTATTAATTTAATAAATTTGGAAAATACAAGAAAAAGAAAAGTTTTTAAAGAAAGAATAGACCCATTTACAATATACTCTGACAAACAAATGTATGTCGTCGTCCTGCAAAGGCTATTTATACCTACTACAAAAAAAATGATTTTATAAAAATGCCTTCTGATTTCAATGCAAAAATTGAAAGATAATTGATTTCAAAACAGTGTTTTCTTTAAGTACTCAGTTTAGTTGTCAAATAAAATATAGAAATGTAGTACCTATAAGATATATTCAGTCACGAGTGGAATTTTTTGATCTCAAACAAAGAAAATGGTAAGAGATCTAAAATTCGGCAGAATTAGAGGTAATTATCAAAAAAGAAATTTTTTGATAAACAAGAAACATATTGATAACGAAAAAAACTAAGTCCCGAAACTATTATTTTTACTGAGCATTTTCTTTCTTTCTTGAGTGGAGAAACATTCATTTTAAAACATTATTAAGAATGATATAAAGAAATAAAAACTCTTCGTTTTAACAAAACTTCCACTATTTATTTAAAAAATTGCTTTCAAAAAGTAAGGGTTTGTAAAATAAATTTAATTTAAAACATTAGTTCATCTAAACAGATCTATTTGGCTTATTCGGTGGAAATGTCGTAGAAAATGCAAGATAATTGAAAATGGATTTTTAAATTGAAATGGTTTTCTTCTTGCTTATTTTACATTTTTAAATTTATCCTCCAAATAGTAAAAATAATATTTTTAAAAAGTAAAATGGGTTAAAATAAATGGAACATAATAAAAGTCGTAGTATTTAGAATATTTACCGAAAATGCCGAAAAATTATTTCTGAAATTCACTATTTTTCCAATGGTAGTAGCTAGTAGTGCTAGCTTCTTGTTTCTCCAGCTGCCCTCCCTAGCCTTTTCCGCCAAATCCACCACACAACCTAGCGCAGAGATACCTACACGATTTCTCCTTCGTGAACCCATGCTGGTTTTTTCTAAAACTCCCATTTCTCCTTACGTCTTCCTCAATCCTTACCTTTATTATTCCTTCCATCACCTTACCCATACCACACAGCAGACTGATGGGCCTGTAGTCTCCTGTCCGCTTTCCTTCCATACCCGCCTTTTTCACAAGTATCACTTTGGCCACCTTCCATACCTCCGGGAATTCTTCCTCCCTCAGTACCTTGTTGAAAAGCTTCCAGACCTACTTCCCATTCTCCTTCAGTAACCTCTTTATTACATCCCGTGAAGGTGGTGCCCGATAAGGTTTTAAAATCATTAGTTTTTTTCCCCATCAAAACTTCGTCTAAATGTGGAAAATGTGAAAAATCCAGCTAAGAGCCATTTATTCCATGCTTGGTCTAGAACTGTACAGAAGCCCTAATAATACAAAAGGAATTGGAGAATTAAGAAAAGGATAAGAAACAGAGACAACTAAAAACAGCAATTATAACATTATTAGAAATACAACTTGATATTAAAAGGAATGTTCAAAATGTAAGAAAATAAGACCTATCAAATTAAATTAAGGATTTCAATCAGCAAGCAAAAAGTAACAAGCAGCTTAATGAAAAAATTACTATACAATTCAGAGTAGCCCAAGGCCCAATTATTAATTTTAATTACAGTTATTAAATTTATTGTATTAAAACACTTGTGAGGACTTTAAACACAATTTATTTACAAATTGTTTGAATACAAGAATTCAGCTGGTTACAAATTACTAACTGTCACTATTTAACTATTAAACTTCACAAAAGCTGAACGAATATACTAACTCTACTACCGCGAATGACCTGCTTTATATATCAAAATACTTGACATCTCGATTTTTCTAGAAATAACTATTTACTAAAATCCAAATATTACTAGAATGTTCGCGAATAACTACCAACCTAAAATAATTATAAATCATGTCAAGTTGCTGTCAAAACCTTCTTCCTCATTCACGGACTCTACCCTTTATGGCAAGCAGCTACATCAAAATACATGCATTCCTCTCGCATGTGTCACAAGCATCCGGAATGTGATAACTCTCCGGAGTAGACTTCAGGGTCATCTTCGGAACTAGTCGAACCCTCTACCCGAAGTTGCTGTACCTCCCTACTGTGGTCACCCTGATATAACGCCAACCTATCATGATGGACTACGACGGGTTTTCCTTTGGGGACTCTAACAACCCGATAGTTTCAGACACACACCCCGTTTCCGTCGAGGATTATAGAGCCAGACCAATTCCCCAGGTTCATAAGTGTTTCCTGTTGCTCGTGAGTCGTAGTACCTTTTCATCCGGTCACTGGAGAGTTGTAATTTGTGGCGCACCCGTTCATGAATATTTTCGATCTTCTTCTGAGGATCTCCGACGTATCCTTCACCGGTCGCTATTTCACCAGGCTTGCTCCCATATATCAAATCGCAAGGTAATCTAGTTTCCCTACCAAAGAAGACTTTCGCGGGTGTCTGACCCGTAGATTCGTTGACAGCCGATCGGATAGCCATTAAAAATAGCGGAATATGTTTATCCCAATCTTTCTGATGTTCTGAGACCACTTTCGATAAATAATTTGCAATGGTTCGGTACATTCGTTCAACCATTCCATCAAACTGTGGATGCATCGCTGTGGTTCTAGTTTTATGGATACGTAATCTTTTGCAGACTTCTTGAAATAGCCTGCTTTCAAAATTTCTTCCCTGATCTGCGTGCAGCTCCAACGGTACCCCAAAACGGCTAATGAACTCGTTGACCAGAATATCGGCCAAGGTAGGGGCTTCTTGGTTGGGAACAGGGTAGGCTTCCACCCATTTAGAAAAATAGTCCATCACAACGAAGATGTATTTGGTAGTGGCCCCAACACATCTACGATGATTCTTTCGAACGGACTTCCGACAAGGTATTGCTGCATCTCTACTTTAGGTTTACGATTAGGTCCATTGCTGGCAGCACACGTCGGGCATTTGCGGCAACAATCTTTAACATCGTTGGAGCAATTAACACTTATGAACCTGGGGAATTGGTCTGGCTCTATAATCCTCGACGGAAACGGGGTGTGTGTCCGAAACTTCAAAAGAAGTGGGAAGGTCCATATTTGATTAAAAAGAGAATTAATGATGTGATCTATCGGATTGTTAGAGTCCCCAATTTATTAAATTGTTTGAATACACGAATTTAGCTGGTTACAAATTACTAACTGTCACTTTTTAACTATTAAACTTCACAAAAGCTGAACGAATACTAACTACTACCGCGAATTACCCGCTTTATACAGTGCGGTCCATATATATGGAATAAATTCATTTGTAGCGTTATTATGTACTATATGAAAAAAACCTGAAACAGGTCGATTTTTATTCTTAAATTGAGAATTTACAGTATGAAAATCTTATCCCCCTCCAGCATCCCTTCGGAATTATAAGCACCCCCTCGAAAATTTTAAATTACAAAGGGGGTCGTGTGGCACCTCGTTGGAAAGGGATTTTAGTCCACTGTTCAGCAATATAAAGTTTTTTAAGTTTGGTGCAATCATAACTGAGAAAATTGATTTTTAAGATGTAAAATTTTGATAATGTCTCTAACACAAAACTTTACGTAGAATGAAGATAATAATGTCACATAATGATTAGAATGTGTTTTTCAATGTATTTGACACTTAAATTAAATATTCAAAATGACCACCATTCACTTATTCTTGACAGTAACCGAGGCGATTTTGTTTGGTCTATTAAAATAACTTTAGAAATAATCAGGTATTTTCGTATCTGTTCTGCTAAATATTAGGAAAAAACTTTGAAGATATTAAAATAATAGTCAAAAAACTAAATAAACAATTGATATAAATCTAGTAGGCTGCTGTTATTTAGGTATTTAAAGTTACTAAAAGACGTTAGTATAATATTTGTGCTCGTATTAAATTTAATTATGGCTCATTTGTCCAAGACTCAAAGAATAGACATTTTAATTATGATTGGTTGTGGTAATAAAACCAGAACTCAAAAGGAGGTTTGTGAAATTTTTAATAATAAATACCCTGGTCAACACGTTTCGCAGTCTACAGTTAGCAAAATTGAAAAAAAGTTTCGTGAAACTGGACATGTAAAAAATATTGAAAAACCAGGTAGAAATGTTCAATTAACTGATGAAAAAAAGTTAGATGTACTTCTAGAGATTGAGGAAAAATCGCATAAGACAACTCGAGAACTTGCCGCCGACAATGATGTAAGTAAATCATCTATTTTGAGAGTTCTGCATAAAGAAAAATACCACCCTTACAAAGTTCAGATGGTTCAGGAGTTAAATGAAGATGATCCTGATAGAAGGCAAGAATTCTGTGAATTGATGATGGATAGAATGAACGCAGATTTGCAGTTCATAAACAAAATAGTTTTTTCTGATAAAGCGACGTTTCATTTAAACGGAACGGTTAACAAACAGAACTGTAGATATTGGAGCAGAGAAAATCCTCACTGGATGTGTGAGGCTCACACTCAATATCCTAAAAAAGTTAACGTTTGGGCTGGTATCATTAACAATAAAATTATTGGCCCTTATTTTTTTTAGGGCACAGTTACTGGTGAGGTTTATCTAGATTTTTTGATTAACTTTTTAGTGCCTACATTACAAAGAGTTTTTCCTGATGTTAATCATCCAAATGAGATAGATCGATCTATTTACTACCAACAAGACGGAGCTCCACCGCATTTTGCAAGTACTGTTAGAAATTATTTAAACGAGGTTTTTCCCAATAGGTGGATTGGAAGACGTGGGGCGATCGTATGGCCGGCTAGATCCCCCGATTTGACTCCTCTCGATTACTTCTTATGGGTTTATTTAAAATCTAAAGTATATTTTAATAGACCAAACAATATTGCTGATTTAAAAGTTAGGATAACGGAAGAAATTAACAAAATAACCCCCGAGGTCATATAAAATGTTGTACGAGAATTCCAATATCGCCTCGGTTATTGTCAAGAAGTGAATGGTGGTCATTTTGAACATTTAATTTAATTGTCAAATACATTGAAAAACACATTCTAATCATTATGTGACATTATTATCTTCATTCTACGTAAAGTTTTGTGTTAGAGACATTATAACAGTTTAGCATAAGTATCATAAATAAAATAAATGGCTATTAGTATTATTCCCCAATTAGGTATCCACCACAACAGAAAATTTATTAAAATCTCACCTTACAATCTACAAAAAAAAAACTATCTTTACTGATTAAATTTATCCATTGAATGCTGTTGTTGTAATAGCCCGCTTGCGTTTTGAAGATACCCTATGTAGATGGTGTGATTGAGATAAAAAGTTTTTCTAGAACGGCCAGACAATGTGGAATTGAATTGAGGAAATGAGAGGCAATCTACGTAATGAGAAATGGGATTGGGTTATTTGGGACCGAACGATTTATTTTAAGAGGGTTGCGTAAGAACAGTTGACATTTTGTGGCCTAGAAATAGTGGTCAACAGTTGAAAAATTGCTTGTGAAAACATAAGGGTGTTTTGAATTTTATTAGACTGATTGTAGGTTCTCTTTTACTAAAGAGCATAACCATTGGACATTTTTTTACTTGCTAAGGAATAAATTCAAATAATATTAATCTTTTAGTTTTGATTTTTCTCCGTCACTGATAGAAAATAATCTTAAAATGGGGTGGCGGAGGTATAACTAAGACCATATCGGGTTTCTACATTGAGAGAATGCTAGGCGATGGCAAATTGAGATCTCGGCAGTTGATTCTATTGTTGGCATGGCTGGAAGATATTGCAACTTTCCGAGAAATCTTGTTTATTTTAGCCAGAGTATCGTCGATAAAGCGAAAACAGATTCACAAGATTACGCAGCTTTGTTGTTTGAAGTTGAAAATGTTTCCAAGGTAGATATTTCAGTCGTCGCCGATGTTTTTAATTAAAAAAAGATATGATCGCGAATTTTAAGAGTAAATTAATTCATTTAAGGGTATTGAGATGAAAAATTAAATTTGCAGAATATAATTTTATTCTATACAACCATTCAAAATAAAATTAAATGTTGAAAGAAAAAAACGACAAGATGTATCAAAAAGAAAAAAATCTTTTACTTTAAAACCGAAATTTAAACAAAGATGAATCTGTATTGACTCACAAAAATAATGAGAAAAAATGTATGTGCAAACATTACCGATTATGTAAAAAAGTAAGTATTTTGTCAATAAGAACAATAAATAAGTGAACGGTTAAACTAAACTTTCACTATTTATTCGAAAAATTCGCTTTAAAATTCAATTACAGCTGTTTCGCTAATAACTAGCATCGTCAGATTGACATATTGAAATTACATGTTTGTTTGTTTGTATGTAGGTATGTATGAGTTAGGGGTGATAATTACACTGCGACCTATAGGATCTATTGTGTCCCCCCTTACTTGCCATGTTCTAATATTTTCTCAGATCTATAGCAGTTCTTCGAGTCCTATTTTCCTGAGGAAGTTTAGGACATCGTCGGGCTTCAAATCAAGTAGATCCCCTTCCTCTATTTCATGTGCTCCTAGGTATCTAGCCTTAGAATTTTGCAAGGCAGGGCATTCTGAGAGTATGTGTATTGAGGTTTCATCCTCTTCCTCACAGAATCTGCACTTTGCTTCATCTGCTAACCCTAGTTTCTTCATGTGGCTTCTTAACCGGCAATGCCCGGTTAATATTCCCGTTAGAATTCGGAGCCTTTTTTACTGAGGTTGAGGCAGCTAAGAGATCTCTTTTGGTCATAGTTCCCCAGTAGTATCTTAGATTGCCTCAGTCCTTCCAGCTGATTCCAGTACTTGGATTTTTCCTTCTCCATTTCTTCCCTTAGTTTTTCTAAGATTACTCTACTACTGATCCCACAAGATGGTTCTGGTCCTAAATGTGGGGTTTCAGCTCCTTTTTTTGCCAGCTTATCTGCTGTTTCGTTCCCCTCTATTCCTATGTGTCCCGAGACCCATAGGAGGGTGACAGTGTTCTTCTGGCCCAGTTCATTTAGTTTGCCTAGGCATTCCCAAACCATCTTCGAACTGATTATATTTGAACTCAGCGCTTTGACATGATCACAATCTCTTGTCTGCGGTAGTTTCTTCCAATATTGAATTCCACAGATCTTTCGATGGCACGGACTTCTGCTTGAAAGATACTCGGGTATGTGCCCAAGCTTTCTGAGTATTTGGCTCTCGGTCCAAAAACTCCTATCCCAGTTCCCTCGTTGTTTGTTTGTAACTAGGTACTTAATGTTGATAAGTAGTTAAGGCTACTTGTAAGTCTTAACACTTCTCCCAGCGATGCTGCCATTTCTTCAATCCGTCCAAATAGTACTCGGCGTCATTCTCTGCAAAATAGTTGTTTACGAAGGTGCTGGCCTCCTAATTCGAAGAAAATCTCTGTCCTCCGAGCGCAACTTAAGGAACAAAAACAAGTCACTTGAGGCTAGATCTGGTGAGTAAGGAGGGTGGTCAAGCAGTTCAAACCGTAATTCGTGGATTTTCGCAATGGCAACCACTGAGGTATGAGACGGCGCATTGTCTTGGTGAAACAAAATTCTTTTTTTCTGCAAATGTGGCCGTTTTTCCGCAATTTCTGCCTTCAGCTTGTCAAGTAATGATGCGTAGTATTCTCCTGTAATGGTTTTTCCTTTTTGAAGATAATCGATTAAGATAACTCCATGACTATCTCAGAAAACAGTTGCCATCACTTTCCCAGCCAAAGGAACTACCTTTGCTTTTTTTTGGAGCCGATTCCCCCTTTATGGCATTCTTTCTCAGAATAGCTATTTTTAATAAGAGTGTTAACAGTAATGTTTTATTTTTTGAGCAAAAAATATCACCAAAATATAAAAAAAATATGGAACTTGTCAAATTAATAGTTAATTTTCAATGAGAAAAAATACAAACAAATATTTTTAGGTGGTAGCATTTTTATAGAGGAAAATATAAAAATAGGCACCAAAAGCAAACACCCTTAAGTTTAAATAAGTCCAGAGGTTTATAAAGAAAGCGCCTTTTTTACAAAATTTTTTTTTTGAATCCATAAAACATATTTTTTATTTTATTTTTATTTTTAGTTTGCATTTAGCATGTTATATTATTTTGACGTTCATAAAAAGGATTTACAGTAGGTAGGTACATTTTTTAAATTTACTTATGTAGTAGTCTTGTCAATAATTTCTTATAATATCGTCATAATGGAAACAAATCCCATTGCGTATATCGTCCATAAAAATAAAAATATCACATCAAATCCTTTAATATTACCTAAAAAAAAGCTTCTTATCACCGAAGATTCTTCATGGTTCGAAGAACAGTGACAATGTGTCCCGAGAACAACTTTACCGACGATCAGAAAAGCGACAGAGCGTCCACATTGCACTAAAAATGTCAGACCATCATCAATCAGGCGATTTATTACAGTTTATCATCGTTATAGAACTTTATAACAATGTTTAAAGCAAGTAAAGATAGGAGCATTTACATTGTAATAATTTTATTTAATTAAACTTAACTTATACAGTGTTTCTTTTTAGAATAATCAAATTTTTGAAAAATGCAAAACAGCAGATCAAAATTTTAATATAAACTATAGATATCCATTCCATAGGTACTAATTCACTTTTCTTCATTTTCCATTAAATCACTTTTAATTACAACGTATTTTCCGAGGAAATTCGTCTGAAAATACTCGTACGTATTTATTTTCCTTCTGTAATTTTCAACGAATTTCCGTTATCAACGAAAGGAGAGCTCAAAACTGCTATGTTATTACTTCCAATAATACGCCGTGTTCAAATTGTCCATGATTATAATTTGGTCGAAGATTACTCGCACAATGAGACCAGATATAATTGGTCCTGGAGCTGATAAAATTCTCTGTTCATGAAGCCGTATTAAAGATAAGGAGCAGTGGCGTATTACTATGACAGAATAAAAAGCTTTTTAAAAACTCTAAAATATTATTCTGATAATGATTCACTTTATTGCTAATGTGCATAATAACTTTAAAAAATTATTTAGGTTTATGTGTTTTTTAATTCAACTGTAAAACACGAAGAGTTTAATGGTTCTTTAGCAGAATTAAAGGCAAACAAAAATAGTATTTAGTATTATTAATTAATTCATTTATATAACTCAAGCGAGCCAATTTAGCTCAGTGACATGGATTACACAATTGCATAATGATTTAAGAATAATAAAAAACTCTTTGTTTCAACGTAAAAAATATGTTTTAAATTACAATGACGGCCGTTTCGCTAAGAAGCATCGTCAGATTGACATTTAAGTTACATTTTGTCTGTTTGTAGCTAGGTACCTGATGTTTAGGTAGTGTTAAGGCTAGACCAAGTATGGAAGTAATAAGACATAACAATATTAAAGCCTAGATGTTATAAGCCCTAAGGGATTATCCTGGATCTACTTCCCTCTAAGATCAGTATAACTGTGCAATGATATAGAAAAACCAGGGAAAAACTATATCTTTACAATAACTTAATATATTTGTGTTACAATTACGTCTTATCTATGTATAAAATGAAGACTCAATCAAAGTAAACAGTTTAATAGTGGAGAACTTCCAAGGTTTATTTGTTCATTAACAACTTTAAATTGTGGATCTGCTAGATGTCTTTTTATTTCAAGTTCTTCAAGGATGTCATTGGTGTGTAAGAGTAAGGTTGGATGTTCAAGTAGGTGTTTTGCATAATTTGACTATTAAATTACATAAAGAGTCAAAACCGATTACACCTGTAGTTTCGTATGTTAACACTCCTAATACAAAGGTAGCTAAAAATTAAATACTATTTTAAATAATTATGGATACAATATTCAGTACAAAATTCATTAGATTTAATAAAAAAAATTAAATAACTATAAATTACAAAATAATACTAAATTAGTATCGTTTTATGTAACTAATATGTTCTCTAAAATACCTCCTAAAGAATGTATAGTTCTTGTTAAAAAGCTATTAGATGAAAGAAATATCCATCCAGGTATAATAGATATAATTGACCAATTTAATGTATGCTTTAGTCAAAATTATTTTACTTTTGATAACAAAGTATATATTCAAAATGAGGGTCTTCCAAAGGGAAGTCCTATTTCTCCAATTTTAGCAAATATTTTTATTGATACCTTAGAAAACATAATCTTCAATTCTAGTTATAAAAACAATATTGAATTTTGGTATAGATATGATGATGATGTGTTAGCAGGTTTTGTAGGTATTGAACGACAATAAGATATATTTTTTAATTATATAAATACATTATGTAAATATAATTAAATAAATATAAATATAAATAAATACACAATGAAGGCAAGTGACATAAAAGGAAAACACATAGAACATGAAACTACCATAATCAAGTCTAAGAAGTACAGGACTCCAGTCAAAGATGGAACAAATATTGCAGATGTTAAGTACATTAAGTAGTATTAACAAATGTATAGTGAAACTAGTTAAAAACCAAAGTGAATATGACAATTACATGAAAAATATTTAATACATTACATTATTACAATATATAATAGTTTTGTCATAAACTTAATATAAACTAATCCATTTGGCACAGAAATCCGTTTTACAAAGTCGAGCTTCTTATACATTATGATTCAGAATCCAAACGCTTTGCCTTCAAATTATACGGTAAAGCGTAGGAATTCTAAACCAAAACATAAAGAATTAATTGGATAAGACATAAAATATACTCGGTATTTCGCTTCACCACATTCGACACATCAATGATAAAAAATAAAATAAAACCATTTAACAATATTATATTCCATATTTTTTATTCTGTTCATCAATTACTTATTCCAGTGATTTTCAATTTCATATTAAATGTAACAAAGTTTTCTACGCTGATGATACAATAGTATATTTCCTAACTAGTGCGCAAAGTAAGTCTTGTTCGCACGCTGGCTGCAGTTGACCGAACGACGTGAAGCGGAGTTCAGGCAGCAGTATCCATAGATAACATCCACAGGATTTCCAGAATCTATACTTAAGCCTTCCAATAAATTGGTTAGTGTGGATCGTCCTGGTAAGAAACCATGCTGCGAGTTGGAAACGTAATTAGGAAGTTCCTTAACTTTTCAGTGACTATTTTTTCCATAATCTTTGAACAAATTGATGTTGAACTAACAGGTCGATAGTCATGAGGATCAAGTTTATCCCCTTTTTTGTAAACAGGAGTAACTGAAGCAGAAATCCGTTGACAAGGAAGTGAAGAGACGTTGAAAGAGCAATTCACAATATTACCAAGTGGTTTAACAAGAACAGAAGAGCAGTTTTTAAGAACAGACCAAGGAATATTGTCCAATCCAGAAGATGTTTTGGATAAACTATTCAAATGCGTTAATAATGTCTCTTCATTGAATTCACATTCTTCCACAAATACATCTGATCTAGGAAATTCAGGTATAGGAATATCATCTTCGTTCTCATTTAGAAATTCCGACTGAAAAGTGTTTGCGAGAATATTTGCAGACTCCCCATATGACACTGATGGTCCCATCGACAGTTTTAATAAGAGGTGTGGTTACTTTAGATGATAACTGTTGTCTAGTGTAGAATATTCTATGAACCAATTGATTTTCGTAAGACCGTCTTCTTTAATTAATTTCACTAGACAATCTCTTAGAGTATTCTCTGTGAACAAGGAAATATTCTTCACTTCCAGTTCTTTTGTAAGTTCTCCATAAGTTCCGTTTTATTTTCGCCATTGCAGAGTGAAATATATTCCATTTTTCATCAACATCTTCGGAGTTATACCAAGTTATAACTACTCAAAACTTCCTGAAGATTGTTATAATTAATTTTTTTAAATTCACGACGGATATTTCGGGGATATTGATCCAATATAACTTGTATATGATCTGATGCACCAATTGGGAGAAAAACGTTATTGTTCCATAATGCCAAAGTGCTTAAACACACCGATTGTCAAATAAATATACAATTACCTAGGGATTAAAGATAGTTACTTAAATTTAAATTTAAATAGTGATATATAGAGCTGCAGGCGTATTAAATGAGAATTTAGATATATATGTAAGGCTATTAAAAAGTAATTGAGACCATCTAAAGCACAGTATTAGTCAGTTAGGATTGTTTAAATTGCGTTACGGAAATTCAAGATTAAATCTCGTAAATACGGTATAATAAATAAAGGTAAATTGTGTTTAATTACCACTCCTGTCAGTTCTGTAAAGTTATAATTTAATTGGAAACTGCTAGGCAATTGCGAAAATAAGTATCATCAGTATTCGTCTAAATAAATATACATGTTGCAAGATAATACAAGACATAAAAATGATAATACAGTTAAATAATAAGAATCTAAAACAAATAAATGGTTTTAGGTATTTAGAACTTAATTCACAAAAAAATTGAAATAACGAAGAAGAAATGAAAAACAATACAATCAATGAGCAATAGTTTTTTAAGAAAAAAAGAAATATCAATCAAATTTGGGTGTGAGTGCTGAATATTAATCAAACAAGAAAAAAGCAAAATGCAGCAAAATACTTTGAATAAGGGATGTATCCAATCTTATAACGTATTAAGGTCACAGTCACACCCTATGACATAACGGCCCAAGCTAGTTTTCCTAAATTATTATTTACTTAACCACTTATATCTTTACTTTTAAACATTTTACAGACTTTCAATTAACTCTTGTCGTCAGCTTTTTCGACATGATCCTGTAAATCTTAAATATTGTTTTTTAAAATATTAAGGTGCCTTTACACCATTGAATTTTTCATTTGATTTTACGTTTGATAAAACATTTGATTTTAAATTAGGGGCGAACTTGGCATTTCTAAATATTGCCGCTGACATTTTTGTGATTTTGGAGTTGACTTCGGAATAATTAGGCTTTCCAACGACCTGTCAAAAATTATTCAATATGGCGGCTGTAGGCTTTACGTCATCTTTATGTCACGTGATTTGGAAAGCCTAATAGGTTAACTTTAACTGCCATTAATTTGAAAATGTAAGGTTATGTTTTTTTTTGTTTCTTTGTGGTTATGTTCCTTAGAACATAAAATAGTAAGGAAGGAGTTTATGTTATATCTACAATGTTAAAATCTGATGACGGAAGTCGGCCATATTGGATAACCATTTATGACTCATAGTTTTGTTTACAAGTTATAAAAATTTAGTTTTCTGTTAAAAATTTTGATTAATTATTTATTGGTAAGTAGCTATTATTATAATAAATATACATTATACATACGTAAAATATATTTTGATGTTTAAATTAAATTAATACTTTGTATTAATCCCTAACCTATCCACTTAAAGTGACATAGGCGTATCAATAATGGAAAGAGAATATTTTACTTTAATTTAAATCATTAATTTACAATTTTTTGGTTAATCTCATAACTGTATATGTCAATTATTTTTTTCTATGGAGTATTCTAAAGCAAGGTTGTACAATAAATGTATTTGTGTATTAATTAACACATTATTACATTCACAGTTTCCCACGGGATGAAAATATTAGACGGAAATAGTTAAATATTGTGGATAAAGATAACTGGAGTCCAGGCAAGAATAGCTTTTTATGCTCACAACATTTTACAGAACCATCATTTGATAGAACTTCTTCAGTAATTGTTATACTAGTACCAAATGCTATACATACAGTGAATATCGCAAGAATGAAATTTGTAAGTAATTATTACATCCACAAATTGCTTTAATAACATTGACCAAATCTATATTTTTTCTCAAATCTATTTACAGATATTTTACTTAAACATTTCACTAATATATACCTTTTCTATGCAGGTAAGGACTAATTACCCTTATGCTGAAAAGATACTAACTAATAGCAGTGAAACTATTTCACCAGTTCCTGTTCCTGAAACTCTACCATCTACTTCTGAAAGTCCTCGTAGGAAACAACTTATATAAAGCATCTGTGAAGTACATTTAAAAACAAGAATTTATTATATATGTAAAAGTAAAATAAATAATGTAGAAAAAATTAGATATGTTTACACAAAATTGAATTTAAGGGCCAATAGTGGTAGAATGAAAAATTTTAATAAAAATTGTGTAGCATATAACTGGTTTTATTTCCTTAACTCTAGTACCCCCATTTTAGGCAATGTTATACTATTTTTTTTCCTCTACTTCTCTTATTAAAATGGTTATTCTAATATATAATGATTAGTGTCCATACTGAATAATAGGTATGTTTAAATAAGGAAATTATTTTTCTATTAATAAAAATATAGGACGCCACTGTTAAAAAGTAACTTCCGGTAGCCATCTTGGATAACCATCCCGGTCAACTGTCCTTGAACGAGCATTACTTCCTTACTATTTTATGTTCTAAGTTATCTTCTCAATAATAGAATTTTTAAATCATAATTAAAATGTATTTGACAGATTACACGGCTGTTAAACAATATAGAAAAAAAAACTTACCACAAGCAAAACGTTCTAAAAAAATATAAAAAAATAACCCTAACCAATCATTTTAATTATCTTTGCCCGAGAATGTACCCTACAATGTGATAATAACCTGGTCCGAAAAAGAACGGTTTAATATACAGTTCAAATTCCCAAGAATTAGCTTGGCAAATTATCCTCAAGCATATAATCCATTAAAGGATGAAGAAGAAGAAGAACAAATACTTGTGCTAAATCATAAAAATCAGATGAAATATTTTTCCAAAATAGTCACATTGCTGTTTTGACAAACTCAAAGGTTTTTTTAAAAGTAAAATTAGACGGACCAACTCAAATAGAAAATCGAAATCAAAGTGATGATTTTATTGCATTTGTTATAATCAAATTAAAAATTCCATGGTCTAAAAGCACCTTTTTCTCATACTGTACGGTACATAAACTAAGCTTTTATTCTAGTTTTTGAAGATTGACATTAATTGTACAACTGCTGTTGCCAGCAATATGTATTGATGGAGTTATTGATGGATTTACAGTGTTTTCTGTAATCGCGAAAGACGTGTGGCTGTGAGGTAGCACTTCAACATAAGTTTAGCCCCTTTGGATCATTCTTACATTGGCCAACAACGATGAGGATGCCCTCCTAAAGCAATGACCTGTATACTTTTCTGGTTGGTCTAGTTTTAAGAACTCAGCTGTTTTCTTAGGTGCTCCTCCAACAGTTTGTATACCAGCTCTTTGAGACAGACATTTTCCTTGTCTATAGCCCACCAAAAGAGCTTTTAGGGAGACGTTTTGCCGTAAATTTACATCACTAAATTCTAAATTATAGATCTCTTCCCTTCGGCAACCTCCAGCAACTCCAAGTAATGCTATCACTTTGAGTAATACGTATTCTCTGGAGCGTCCCTTATGAAGCTTTCAATTTGTTCCTTTGTTAGCACCTTCAACTGGATTGGCTGATGGTCTACATTTTGTTTTTTTAAAAAAGCTATCAACTTTGGGAAACTTGATATGTTGACATTCTCATTAACCATAATGTAGAAGGGTTGAATGTTTTTGACTGAAAAAAAAATTAATAAAATCATTGCTATGTGTTCCTTTATTTTAGGAAAAGCATATTTTTTTCATACATTAATACTGTTACATTAAATAAAATATAGTAAAATTTACAAAAGTTGTCAATTTTCACTATTACCAAAATCGTCAGATTAATTACAATACAAATATAAAATCAACTCACTTATTCTGATTTCTGTGTAGAAATATTAACATTTTTATTTTAACGGAAATGTTAACAATTGCATTTTTCACTTACCCAAGAAAATGCAACAAAGGAACAAAATCCACTCAACTTGTAATCGATGAAATCTCTGTCATACCAGATTCAAAGCTGTACATTTTATTTTTCATGTTAGAAAATAAAGAAAAATCCAAATGTACCGCGAATCATGCAAATCCAATTTAGTATTTTGTTCGACGAGTTTATTTAAGTCTGTGACCTATCTTATAGTTGCGCTTTACTATTTTCCTTACGTAAAACTCCATCTTGACTGTTTACTTTATGAGATATAATCTTGGAACTTTTTCGTTGACTATCGAGATTATATTTGAGAATTTTATTATATCTTTTATTCAGTTTTATATGCTTAAAGACAAATCTATACAAAAGTTGACGTTTGTGTTTTTTAAAACTTTTTTTCAATACAAATTTGTTTGTCAGAATGAGACATTATGTCACAACAGCCATATGAAATAAATTGTTTATAATATTTTTTATGTTTTGCCATTTAATCCTTTTTTAAATTAATTTATTATTGGTATGTAAATTACGAAAATTTTGACTTTAATAGCAACAAATAATTCATTTACAATATTTTCAAGACATTAGAACTAGGAAAGACTAAAAGGTTAAAAAGTGGTGCTCACGGTGGATTTTCTTTAATTATTTTTTAGCATATGTTAATTGTAGCCTATTTAAATGTATTAATAATTAAGGACATTTTACTTCAATACGCCAGTCACCTTAAACTAGCCTATGAGGATTTTTATTGTTAATAAAAAGCCAAGTTGCTTGGTAAAGCAAAATATGAATCGTACTTTAAAAATAACATCAAAAAGTAATAGAATATGTATTTCGCTTTCATTACCAAAGACGTGGAAAAATAAAATTTAATTTATCAAAAATAAATGTTCTGTAAAACGATACATACTTTTAAGTTATGTTAAGAATATTTTATATTTGGATTCTTGTGACTCGTTTGTCGCATATTTTATCATAAACCTAGTGAAATTTCAATTAAATCAGTTTTAATTGTAAAAAAATCATGTAACCTTCGATCTTCTCTTGACAGATGCAGTATGCTGCGATTTATTTATAAATCGGTTTGCACCACAGCTTTCACTATAACAATGTGGTGCCAAGCGATTTATTCTAAATAACAACATTTTAACACATTTTTTTTGACATAGTTTTTAGTTATCTAAAACATATAATGAATAATATTTTGGGAGCTCCCAATTTTGATCATAAAATTCATACAGTGTGTAAAAGCCAAATGGAATAAATTCATTATTTCGGTTACTGTACATATTTATAAAAAATCCCGAAACACGTCAAATTTAAATTATAACTTGACATTCTTTAACGTGAAAATGCAACCCCTACCTTCAACTCCCTTAGGTACAACCCCCAATTTTTTAAATGGGAAGTACAGACTTGTGATATACCTATCATTTGAAAGGTCTCTTCATTCTCTATTCAAAAATGTTATTGTTTTTAAATTTAATGCAAAAATTAACATAAAAAAAAATTAATATCATGTTGTTACCGAAATTCGCTAAAATATACTCGAAACTTATTACAATATACTTAAAACTTATTTCCCGTTTAGGTCTTGATAATGAGAAAGTGAACAAAAACCATAGAAATGTGGTTTTTAGATGGTAACCATTAAAAAACTTTAAAGAATTTCCGTGGCAACGCTATTTTAACAAGCACTAGTAAATTGTTTTATTTAAGTTGTCATTGTTGTAATTTAAGTATAAAGTTTGTTCAATTCAATTCTGAAAAATGGTTAGATTAAAGGAAATGCATAAAATAACAGTTTTACAAATGATTGGTTACGGAGATAACATCCGAACACAACAGGAAATAACTCGCCTATTTCATGAGAAATTTCCTAATTTACCGCCTATATCCCAAGGAACAATAAGTAAAATAGAAAAGCAGTTTCGCGAGTTTGGTCATGTAAGGCAGATAAAAAAGCAGCTACCAATGCACTGAGTGATGAACTCAAATTAGATGTGTTGCTTGAGTTTCAGGAAAATCCACATACAACGAGTAGACAGGCATCCACTACAGTCAATGCTAGCCATACATCGATAGCAAACATATTAAAAGAAAATAAATTGCATCCGTGTAAGATGATACCTACTCAGGAGCTCATGGAAGACGATTTTGATAGATCTTTTTTTTGTGAGCAAATGATAGACATGTTGGATAACAATATTATCCAATTAGAAGACGTTATGTTTTCTGATGAGTGTACTTTTTTACTTAACGGTCATGCTAATCGGCAAAATTGCCGCTACTGGTCCACGGAAAATCCTCACTGGATGAGAGAAGAACATACTCAATACCCTCAAAAGGTTAATGTTTGAGCAGGGATTGTAGGGAACAATATTATTGGTCCCTTTTTTATCGAGGGCAACTTGAATGGCAACAATTATTTGGCACTACTTCAAAATAATGTCATTCCAACATTGGCAAATTTATATCCTGATCCAGGTAACCCTCAAGTTCCAGCGAATACGATATGGTGTCAGCAGGATGGAGCACCACCACATTACCAACTTAATGCCCGGCAGTACCTCGATACAATATTTCCCAATCGGTGGATAGGGAGGCGAGGATCGATTGAATGGCCAGCACGATCACCTGATCTTACATTATTAGATTTCTTTTTATGGGGATATGTGAAGAGCCATGTGTACAAAACTAAACCTTCTGATTTAAATGACTTAAAAGAACGAATAACGCTTGCGATTAGGTCGATCACGCCTGATATGTTAAATAATGTGAGAAGACAGTTTTATTTGAGATTAGGATGTTGCCAAGACGTTCGCGGAGAACATTTTGAACATCTACTTCATTAACATTCATAGTTCTTTTTCGTGTTCTACATTTTATTACGTTTTGCATTACATTTTAGTTTTTGATTGTATTGTAGCGAATTTCGGTAACAACATGATATTAATTTTTTTATGTTAATTTTTGCATTAAATTTAAAAACAATAACATTTCTGAATAGAGAATGAAGAGACCTTTCAAATGATATATCACAAGCCTATACTTCCCATTTAAAAAATTGGGGGTTGTACCTGTCATTCTAAGGGGGTTGAAGGTAGGGGTTGCATTTTCACGTTAAAGAATGTCAAGTTATAATTTAAATTTGACGTGTTTTGGGATTTTTTATAAATATGTACAGTAACCGAAATAATGAATTTATTCCATTTGGCTTTTACACACTGTATAGTGTAACGTTATATTAGCAATTTTAATAATTTTAGTTAAATAATGGTGAAAGTTGGTTTTGTATTAGAATTGATTTTTGCTTATTATCTACAATTAACGTTATTTCACTAAAATTTTGTATCATGTAACTTAAAAATATCAATCTGACGATGCTAATTCTGACGAAATGGCTGTCATTGTGATTTAAAACCTAATTTTTTCAATTAAACTTGAAAGTTGCGTTAAAACAAAGAGTTTTTTATTATTCTTTAAAGTTTTATGTTGCAATTCATTTTTAAAATTTAGATACTATCCTATCAGTTGGATAATTTAAGTAAACATTGTCGTCTATTGCCTACAGTCTGGTCTAAGAGCAATTGTGTATAATGAATGAAGTACTTATTTATTTAAAAAAAATAGCAAACCTTATTTTTTACATTTTTACGTCGAACTTGATTTTGTGTTTATTTTATATTTATATAAAGGCAATAAAAGATGCCCTTAGACCTATAGTCTTTCTATCCCATCTTCTATAACTGCTTTTTTCTAGTCTTCCTCTTTTCTTCTGCCTTCTTGTATTTTGTAAAATCCCTTACATCGTCTATAATTTCCAAATGTATTGATGGCAGAAAAATAAATAAAACCATCAAGTACGAAAAAATTACAGTCAAAAAGAACCTCGTCTGGAATAAGTAGTGAACAGCTTTAAAAGACATAAAACCGAATTTTCTCCATCATAAATCAACTTAAACTCAGAAGTATTATACAAGGACAGCAACTCCTTATACGATTCATATAACTAGCTCGAAAAGTAGTGCTCATTTTATTTCATCACTTCTTCTGCTTTGAAACCGCAAATATATCAAAACTTTGATTTTGTTTTGATTTACTTTATTTATGACTTATCTATGTTAGAAGAGAGCAAACTCAAATTTTTAATATGAATGTTTTTTGTTGTCTCGTAAAAATTTATAAATGATTTACTATAATATAGTTTACGTCAAATATAATAGAACGTTAGTCCTAAGATATAAATTTCTAAAAAAAACTCTTTAAGGAAATATTTACATATTTGCTCATATTTGAAACTTTTTTTAAGTAATCTGTGATTTGTTTTAGCTGTACTGGATTTTTTTTACACAAATTTATCAAAAGAATTTAGTAACATGTATTGTTATGTAAAAAATAAGCAGTGCAAAAAAAAATAATTTCTTTAGTTAATATTTGCGAAAATGCAACCAAACATAATTTTTATTTTATAGAAAATAATATACGGTAAAATAAAAAACTGTTATCCGATACATTATTAATTAATTGCGTTAATAAGCCTTTATGGAAGTTCAGATCAACAAGATAACTTGAGGTCAAATTTTTAAAAAATATGAGAAAAAACTTAATTGCCCACTCTGCTAACTACATCCATGAATTTTGTTACAATGCACAGCTACCACCTGCGAGTTTCTGCGATACTAACGACTTTTGCCGCAATTAGTATCACCGGAAATAATTCGTGTTGGTCCGTTTATGAAAATTAAACTGCCACTATGGTTAACTTTCTAAAATGAATTATCCAGAAGTCGTAGTTTATGGATTTTAATTTGCAAAAGTACGATATTAATTTCAACAAAAGTTTTTAACTTTAAAAGAGAGTCAGCTGGTTCATATTTGATGTTAAACCAAAGTTACATCTTGTATTGATGTATAGTGTGTTCAACAATATAGTGCCTACAATAAAAGGGTGACTGATGGTGATAATAAACTTCTTAGGTCGCAGGTGTAGTTCGCATTGCCTCAGTTATTTCAATACAGGCAAGTTTGTACATATTTGAAATGTCTGATGAATATTGGTAATTTTAAAAGAACTATGTTTACTTTCAATAAATTTATTAAAGTATATGTTAAATTCTTGCAAATAAATGTAAATTTCCTATTCAAAAGATTTGACGTACTTCCATGGAAAACTAATTACATATTTTTTGGACTGCATACGGAAATAAAGAAAAAAGTACTAACTGCCTTCCCCTAATGAATTAACAGTCAAAAATCAAACAGGAAAAATAGGATTAATGCGGTTAAAATCAACTTGTTATCTTCATTAATATTATTTGTTCTACGCCCATGTCTGTAAACGTCAAAAATTGCACTTTCAACATTGCTGGTAAATAACATTTAACAATAATATGCGCGTAATAGGATCTTATGACATACACGTGTGTTTAGATAAGAAAGCTTAAATATCCTTGTTTAATCAAAATGCAATAAAATTTGTATTTATGTAATACTTATTATTATACTTTTAGTAAACAGAAAACCGTTAGAATACTATTATTAGTAGAGATATTCCAATCAAATTAAAAGAGTAATGCGCGGCAACATATTATACAATTTCTCAAAAATAAGTCTCATTTTTTCATAGTATGTTATGGAAATTAAGGTCATTTCATTTACCCTGTCAAGTTTTGTATGCGAATGAACATTTTCTCAACTTCGCCTACAATAATGTCTTCTAGTAGTAGTGAAAATGATGCCATTATGAGCACTCTGCCGGAGATATTGGAAAAAGCTTAAGCTGCCACACAAAATTTGTTACCGCGAAAATCTAAAGAAAGCTACGAAATTATCTATCAAAAACTTATGGATTGGCGACACAAGCACAACGTAAAATCATTTTCGGAGAATGTTTTACTTGCGTTCTTTGAAGAATTATCAAAAACTATGAAACATATTTACCATGGGCCATTTATTCGATGATAAAAACTACACTATAACATATTAAACAAGAACTTAAAAATATAAAAATGGAAGACATTTGGGATACAGGAAATTCTTTTGTAATTAATATTCCAGATTCTAAAACTAAAACGAGACATTCATTTGTAGTACCAGATACGTTTTATACCATATGTCAAAAGTATATGGGTTTGCGTCCTTCTGAAGTGGAACTTCCTTTATTTGTTAATTACAGAAATGGAAAATGTACAAAATAGGTTGTGGGGATAAACAGAATCGATAGAATACCACGTAAAATGGCTGAACACCTTCAACTGCCGGAACCAAAGCAATATACTGGCCACTGTTTTAGGAGATCAGCAGCCCGTATATTAGTTGATGCAGGAGGTGATTGTGCTATCATCAAACGACTAAGTGACTGGTAATCTTCTACAGTGGCGGAAAGCTATGTGAATCAGTCACATAAATATTTAAAAGACAACGTTTCACGAATATCGGAAGCGATTATCAATAATAATTATAAATCGTCATATTCGACAATTATAGATAATCGTTCATCACTGTTAAGGCATAAGGGACCAACAATAAATGTTCTATTGCTATTAATAATTAAATATTTAAATATCTCGTTCATATTTTTTTAAGTATTTCAAGAGTTATATAAAGACTCAATTTATCACATGACTTTACAAAAGATACACCGACGATTTCATGAAATAAACCCAGATCCTAGTAAACCCATTCAGGGAAAGCCGAACAGAAAAAAATACAGAGAATAAGAATATAAGGGATGCAGCAGAGCAAGAATTATTTAAAATATTTCACACGACATAATTTTGTCGACAATAGAAAATCCACAATGTACAATACAATCATTTATTGGGGATTTTGGTATTGAAAGGTTTTAGTAACAAACGGTTTTAAAAACGTAAATTACAATTCTTATAAATGATGCATGGATTGGTTTAACGTAACTTTGACGGAAAAACTAAACTTTGCGATTACCTATACAGTGCGTCCATCATATGTTGCTTCAAATTGGTACATTGGTATGTAGTTACGCAATTAATGTGATGCACTTCAAAAAACAAACAAACAAACAAACAAACGAAAATTTACAATATATGTTCAAATTGTTCTCCATTGACCATTAGACAATGACTGAACCGGGCATTACTTTCGTCTCTAACATTCTGTAGCATAGCGAGTGTTATGCTCTGTATTTCTTGTCTGATTCGGTCTTGTAGTTGAGGGATATTTCCAGGTCTGTTTAAGTAGACTTTAGATTTTAAATAACCCCATAAAAAGAAGTCTAATCGGCTCAGATCAGGTGATCTAGCAGGCCATTCCGCTGGTCCCCTTCTTCCTATCCACCTTTGTGGAAAAGTTGTGTTTAAAAAATCACGCACAGCTACTGCGAAATGTGGCGGAGCGCCATCCTGTTGAAACCAGATTCTGCGGTCTACATTAGTGGGTCAGATCAGGAATTATTGTATTTTGTAGGAAAACCAGATATAATACTCCTGTTAAGTTTTTATCAAAAAAATATGGACCAACAATTGTATTTCTCACAATACCAACCCATACGTTAGTTTTTTGTAGTATTTGCGTATGGTGTACTCTTGCATCCAATGTGGATTTTCATCATACAATTAACAGGTGTTTTGCCGGTTCAAATAAAACGTTGCCTTGTCCGAAAATAAACCGTTAACAATGAAATTGATATTTTGCTTCATCATATACTCGCAGAATTCAGTTCTTTGGTCAAAGTCGTCTTCAGCCAATTCATGGATGAGACGTACTTTATAAGGATGGTATTTTACCTTCTTGAAAATGTTTGATACTGAAGACTTTCCAATACCAAAATCCCTAGATAGATTCTACATTCGACAAAATTATGTCTGGTTGAATATTTTAATCAATTTTTGGTCTACCTTACTTTGCTGCATCCCTGACATGTCCTAATTCTCTGTATTTTCGCTCTATTCTACTTACCGTGGATTGTGAAATAGGTTCACGGTCTGGTTGCATTTCATGAAATAATCGGCATACCTCTTGTTGAGTCCGCATCTTATTGCCAATACATCATTAACATTTCAATCCTGTCACTTTCGGTTAAAGACATTTTGTAAAAAAAGTTCACGAACGTACCTTCTCTAAAGCGTTATCATTACGAAACCATGCTTCAATGTTTTTGACAATCTTGTCAAATAAAAAGAATGGTAAAAAATAATGCCAAACAAAAAGATTTTTTAGTCCAGGGGCTTGGATCACTAATAAAAGTTGTAAGATACAATTATTAAGAATAATGCTGAATGTTCTTGATAGTTTATCAAAGTAGTTGTATAACAATACGTAATTTCATTATTCATTATTTTTATTACTTTGTAAGTAAATTTTTGAATTTTTGTCTACCCTGTACCAATTTGAAACAACATATTATACATTTTTGGAATCACCTCAGCAAAGGCAATTTGGAAATTTAAAAAAAAGGGGGGTGGTTCCATTTGAAAAAAAGGTGACGACGTCATTACACGAAAGTGGTTCACCCTGTATATTAGATTATGATTTAAAACAATAGTAAATTTAAATCAAAAATCGACCTGTCTTGGGAATTTCTTATATTATTGTTTATTATATTTATAAAGTTTTATTTTCAAACGAGGCAACGGTCTTGTCAACTACCGCCATATTTTGTAGCAAAAACGACTTTTTACACAGAATTATTTCACATTGGTGGAAAAGAAGAATAAGAATGGTGGAATTGAATCCCAGATTATCCGATTTCAAATTAAATTTATGCTTTTTAAAATATAAAGTCTACACAAAAAGACGTAATAATATCCCTCAAATACAAGAGTAAATTAGACAAGAAATATAGAGAATAAAACATCATTACATACATTTAATTTTTTCATAGCGTATAATTGTTCATAATCAATATTCATAATTATCTTTTTGTCAATATCAAAATGCAGGTTTATTTAATGGAATGGCAATGTCATCATCATATAACCTATTTATAGAAGTTCCAATATTTTTATTGTTTAATTAATTTATAACGAATTTAAGCGTTACTTTTTGGACCAATTGTATATTGTTAATTTTAATTTTTATTTAAACAGTAACTAAGGACTAAAACAAATTAAATTATAATAAAAGTAATATCTTATCTTCTTTATTTAGTAAAATAAGATAAAACAAATCAAATCTAGTGTAAAGTATGAGTGCAATTATGTAAATCGGTTTTTATATGTGACTTCTCATTAACTTAAGTAGTTGGAAACAAAATATACATAGTCATTTATAGAACAGGTGTTAGATATTTGAAAATATTATTACGTGAACAAGGTAATTTTGAGAATTGGGTAAGCAGTTTATGGTTAAACTATTATTGAAATTTTTTATTTGTTAAGTCAAATTTCATCAAACTCGTATAACTACTTTATTAGATTACAATCCGAATAATTTAGTATTAATTTTTACCATATAATCTGCTCAACAATTGAAGTGGATTTTAGAAAAATCTGTAATTTTTTCTTGACATTGGTTAATAATAAATCAAAATTCGATAAAAAGGTTAATATTTATTCTTTCACATTAAAATAAACAAATTTTTCATGAAAAAAAAATTTTAAAATGTTAAATCATTTACTCCGCGTGTCATAAAGTGCCCACCGATATCTGCATTCACGCCCTGTGAACTACACCTTCTGGCTCTTAAATTACATGCATGCAACCTTCTTCTAACAGGTTTACTAACAGGTCGGCTGAAAAGTCCCCGGTCTGACCTATAAACGACGACACTAGAATTAAATCCATTTCATTTTTAGATAGTATCAACCTTCAAAAGGTTCCTGTAAAAATTTGACAGCTGTCGGACTATTAGTTTGTGAGATATTACATTTTTAGTGAAGCAACTTTTGTTATTTTCAAAAAGATGGAAAAAAAGAATTTCGTGTGTTTATTAAATATTGTTATTTGAAAGGAAACCATACAGTTGAAGCAAAAGCTTGGCTTGATAATGAGTTTCCGGACTCTGCGCCAGGAAAATCAACAATCATTGACTGGTACGCAAAATTCAAGCGTGGTAAAATAAGCACCGAAGACGGTGAACGCAGTGGACGCCCAAAAGAGGTGGTTACCGACGAAAATATCAAAAAAATCCACAAAATAATTTTGAGTGACCGTAAAGTGAATATGATCGAGATAGCTGACACTCTAAAGATATCTAAGGAACGTGTTGGACATATCGTTCACGAATATTTTTTGGGTATGCGGAAGCTCTGTGCGAAATGGGTGCCGCGCGTGCTCACAATCGACCAAAAACAGCAACGAATTGATGATTCTGAGCAGTGTTTGCAGCTGTTAAGTCGTAATAAACCCGATTTTTTGCGTCGATATGTGACTATGGATGAAACTTGGCTCCATCACTACACGCCTTAGTCCAATCGACAGTCAGCTGAGTGGACTGCGGCCGGTGAACCGCCACCAAAGCGTGGAAAGACTTAACAGTCAGCTGGCAAAGTTATGACCTCAGTTTTTTGGGATACACACGGTATATTGTTCATCGACTATTTGGAAAAGGGAAAAACAATCAACAACGACTATTACTGTGCTTTATTGGAGCGATTGAAGACCGAAATCGCGAAAAAACGGCCCCATATGAAGAAGGAAAAGGTCTTGTTTCATCAAGACAACGCACCGTGTCACAATTCATCGAAAACGATGGCAAAATTGCATGAATTGGGCTTCGAATTGCTTCCTCACCCACCGTATTCTCCAGATCTAGCCCCCAGCGACTTTTTCCTTTTCTCTGACCTGAAGAGAATGCTCGCGGGAAAAAAATTTGGCTCTGATACTGAGGTAATCGCCGAAACTGAAGCCTATTTTGAGGACAAACCGAAGGAGTACTACAAAAATGGTATCGAAAAGTTGGCCTTGAAGGCAACTATGTTGAATAAAAAAAAAGAATTTTGTCAAAATATTGTGTTTTACTATGGTAGACCGGGGACTTTTCAGCCGACCTGTTAGATATCACTCTTCCGGTAGCATGCCTAAAGAAGCTGTTTATTCTCGAAGCAGTAAATGTTCGGTTTCTTCTTGCAGCTACAGCTGTAAAGCGGTCTTAAGCAGGAATTGTAGATCATTCTCGTCCTCCTCTATGCCTGTATGCTGTAGACCCAGCTTTCAAATATCGATTCCATGCACTACTGATAAAACTTGCAAAACGAAGAGTGTAAATAGGCTTTAAACATGTTTTACAATACCTGTAATAAATTAACATCACATTCTATCAAATTGATTGAGATTTAGTACTATTCAGGTCGTCCCTGACTTTTTTTACCTTGATTAAAAATAAACAACGTTACTACCTAAACAAAAGTTAGGTAGCTATTGATGTCCTCAGTTGTTTAGTCTTTGGTTTTAAATTTTCAAAGATAAATAAATGCTGGCATTTAATTGCAAGTAAATAAATACAGTAATTTAAAGAAGATTGTTTGGTGAATAAAAATGCATGACCTTGCTCATAGCTTGTTTCACAGAGCTTTCAACATTTCCCTATCTTCCTTTGTTTTTAATAATGAAATAAATATTATTAAGCAAATTGCTATTAATAATGGATTCCCAAGTTATACAACACCCTTAGTCTTCCCTTTTAATGGTATGTATTTGTAACAGATTTTACTGTCTTACATATTTCTTTTATTTGTTTTCTGTTGTCCACTTTCTTCAATAATTGGTTTTGCTTTCTTTCTAATGTAACTAATTAGCTTCGTATATTTTACTACGTTGTTTATCTTCATTTTAATTGTTATTGTCAACATAACCTCACAAACCTTTTGTTCTCCTTCTTGTGACTTATTTTTCTTGCCCTCTGTTATGTCGGATTACAGTTACACTAGAAAGTTTTTAAAGCTGTATGTCTATGTTGAAATTGCCCAACCCCTTTTTCTTTCTTTTTTAAAACATATAAAAAGTTAAAACTATTTCTGTACGGTTTGAAAACTATCAACAAATAAAAAAACCCGAACGCCTTATTTTTTAATATTTGATACAAAAAGTAAATTATTTTGTCCACAAACCTAAAATGTTGGATAAACTGTTCATCACTATTTAGGGGTACTGTTTCTTCGGCATAATTCTCATTTTTTACTTTTTTCTGTAATAATTCGGGTAAAAAAAGATTTGCTGCCATCTCCAATCCATCGTCACTTGATGATGAAAAAGATGAGGATGAATCTGACGAGAATTCTGCCAATAAATTCATAATAACATACTCAATAAATTAAAATACCGAGAATAATTTGAATTTAAAATACACACTACAAACAATGACTGACAAATGACCAAGCGCATGCGTCAATTAGTCCACGAAAAATTCTTACTTTTAACCTTGGACTGATTTGACAGTTTTCAAATCGTCCGAAAACAGTCAGAAAAAAAACCCGAACACAAAACTAAAATTATAGAACGGTTCGAAAACCGTACAAGAAAAACCCGAACACAGGATTTTTTAGTGCGCAGAATCCTGACAGTTTGAAAACAGTAATCAAGTAAACCCGAACAAAGCTAATATTGCCGGTATTGTTAGTAAGTTGTACACTTTAAAAACATTAAAACTGCGTATCTCACAAATACGTCTCTCGGCTTAGGGCGGCTGTATAGTTCTTAAAACTTTTAGGTAGTTTTTCAATAAACTTACTTTTAGATATATCTTACCGAAATCATAAAAGTTAGTTTTAAATCATCTTTGACTTCCTCGGTGTGAGTAAACACCGAGGACGTGAAGAATTTCATTTTTATTACATAAGTTTATTTTCTAGTTTCGAAAATGCACTGGATCAGCGATATATTTATAAGTATACTTCTCGTCGTGTTTATGTGCGCTTCATCGATTTATGCTTATTTTTTATATTCCTACAAATACTGGGCTAAAAGAAAAGCTCCATATCTCGAACCGAGATTTCCGTACGGCAATCGCCGAGATTTCTTATGTTACACCAAGGGATTTTCCTTAGAATTGATGGATTTGTACACACAAATCAAAAATAGGGGATGGAAATTTGCAGGATTTTATGGTGTAGTTTGGCCCAAATTTATGGTCACCCATCCTGAATATATCAAGGATGTTCTAAAAAGGGTATGTACAATAAATCACTTAAAATGTCTGAATTATTAAACATTGAATTACCTATTGTTAGTGATTATACAGGGTGTTTCTTAAGTAATCTAAAATATTATATGGGGCGCTTCGTTACTCAATTTTAAGACGAAAAGTTCATATAAACATGTGTGATAGGTGTTGTCGTTTATGAGATACAGGGTGTTGAATTTATTGTAATAAGTCAGTTCTGATTGTACGTGAAATTAATTTTTCCCGGTGACGCTACTGGTTTTTAGAAATAATACGCAAAAACATGCTTATTCTAAGTGGCCTTTGAAATAATGTTGACAAGTGTCAAATTTGAAAACCAACGGAAAAAATCGTACATTTTTATTTAAATGACTCTGTGTTTAGTTAATAACTATGCCAGTGTTTACTAATGTTGAAATGGCTAATATGCATTTTTTGTACGGATTAGCGAATGGTAATGCCTTAGAAGCTAGACGTACGTATGCCCAGCGTTATCCAAATAATCGTTTACCATGTTCAGATAAGTTTACTAAGTTACATATTCGTTTACAAGAAACTGGAACTTTTGCTAAATCGAAGAATATTATTGGACGACCCAGAACAGTGAGAAATCCCCAATTGGAAAACCAGATTCTTCAAATTATTGACCAACATCCAGAAACGAGTACAAGAAAAGTTGCAGATGAAGTAAATGTTAGTAACAATACTGTTGGGAATATTCTAAAAGATAATTTATTGTATCCATATCACGTTCAACGAGTTCAACATTTGTTACCTACTGACTATCCATTACGCATACAGTATTGTCAATGGATTTTACGTGAAATCGCGAACAATCCGAATTTTGTGGCCAATATTCTATTTACGGATGAAGCCAACTTTTCTAGACATGGGATTATGAATTTTCATAATGACCACATATGGGCAGATGTAAATCCACATACCATAAGTGTAAAACGATTTCAACAAACATTTTCGGTCAATGTTTGGCTTGGCATCATCGATGATTATTTAATTGGACCATTTTTCCTTTCTGTACGGTTAACCGGTGAGACATACCAACATTTTCTAGAAAATGAACTTCCACTTTTTTTGGAAGATGTACCTATTATTATTAGAAGGCGCATGTGGTTCATGCATGACGGAGCTCCTCCACATTTTTCAGTGATTGTACGCGAGTTTTTAAATAATGTTTTTCCAGGCCATTGGATCGGACGAGGATCTCCACACCCGTGGCCCCCTAGATCACCTGGACACAATCCTCTGGATTTTTGTGTGTGGGGATATTTGAAATCGCTTGTTTACACAACACTGATATTAAACGTACAAGATCTTCAAAATCGTGTCATAGACGGCTGTAATGTTATTCGTAACAATCCTGGTATCTTCGAACGTATTCGACAATCCATTAGACATCGAGCGGATTCTTGCATTTTAGCTGGAGGTGGACATTTTGAACATTTGCTCTGAAATGTATTATTTTTACTTTATGTTTAACACATGTTGCTTATAATAAAATAATAAAAAAATATAAATCAGTAGCGTCACCAAGAAAAATTAATTTCACATACAACACCCTGTATCTCATAAACGACAACACCTATCACACATGTTTATATGAACTTTTCGTCTTAAAATTGAGTAACGAAGCGCCCCATATAATATTTTAGATTACTTAAGAAACACCCTGTATACAGGGTGGAACAGCCAAAGGAATAAACTTTAATAACACAGATAAATAGGGACAATAAAAAGACGCTCGCACCATGACCAAAGGTATTATATTTGTAAAAGAGTGAAAATTAGTAAAAATATAACGATAAATTATTAAATAAAGTGGTTTTTGTACAGAATGGTTTAAAAATAATCTTCGCAAATACCATTCCTCCTGTAAAATTTTACTAGATAAATTCTGAATAAGATAAAATCACATTTCAGTTTGTTTTCGTATTTTTGCAAAATAAAAAAGTTTGAGTCTAGAAAATAAGAATTTATCTAAAATTGCTCAGGAAATGAACATTCTAGTTCTTCTTCCCATTCATCTGGATGACGTGGGAACAGTGTGCACAAGATACATCTCTGTACATTATCAAGGTACATTATCGTTTAATAATAACAAGATATACGAGTAAGTATTATTTCTGGGAAAAATTGGTCCAAACCTGCATTTTATATTGTTAACAACACTTTAATTGACGATTATTACATGTAAAACATTTTAAATATTGTGTACGTTTTTAGGATTTTCAGTATTTCGTAGATAGAGGTTTTTACCACCAAAAGTATCAACCGATTACTCATAATTTGTTTAACGTTGACGAAAAGCGTTGGAAAAATTTAAGGACGAGTTTGACTCCCACATTTACCAGCGGCAAAATGAAAATGATGTTTCCATTGATGGTGAATGCTACAGACGGACTCATTGAAGCCATCGACAATTCTGTTGAAAAACAACAAGATATAGATTCCAGAAAAGTAAGGAAAATATATTTTTTTAATTTGGTGGAAACGTTTCTGATTAAAAAATTATAAAACTTTTCTTTTTTATCATAGCTGATATTTTCCATGCTTTATATTAACCAATGAAATGTCACAATTACTGGACAAAATCAGTTTATAAATTAGGTAGAAAATCTGACATCTGACTATCTCTCCTATGACGGCTGGAGCATTATAACAGTTTGGTTTCACATCTAAAAGGTCTGCTGAATTCGGTTTACTCACATATGTTGACTTTTTGGCTGATGCATTGGAGAAGGATTTGCAAATTCATGCTATTTACACTGATTTTTCCAAAGCTTTTGACAGGGTCAATCATGAACTCTTGTTACAAAAACTTTGTTTGTATGGTGTGCATGGTCCTGTTTTTCATTACTATTCTCATACTTTTCCAGTGACTTCTGGAGTTCCCCAAGGGTCTCATCTGGGACCTTTATTATTTAACTTGTTTATTAATGACATAATGTATTGCTTCCGGGGTGCAAAGATCTTTTATTTGATGACGACCTCAAATGTTTTAAAATAATTAATAGTGATGATGATACAAGAAGTGGTATGAATCTTAATGCATCCAGCTTTTGATTACAGCATTAATAATCTCAGTTTAAATTGTGTTTCGCAAATTAAAGACCTTGTTGTTACATTAGACACCTCACTCACGTATAAGTTTCATATAACTACTGTTGTTCAGAAATCTGCAATGATGTTAGGCTTTCCAAAGAGAACCACTTGTGATTTTACTAACATCAGTGCTATTAAATCCCTTTATTGTTCTCTAGTCAGAACACACCTTGATTATTGTTCTCCAGTATGGTCTCCGCATTACATTACTTATAAAGCTAAACTAGAATCAGTTCAGCATAATTTTTTAAGATACATTGCCTTTACGATGCATATTTTCCATCGTTATGATATTTAAGAGCTTTCATTAAACATCCCCACCCTAGAGATTCGCAGAAATCAAAGATATATCATACAAGGCAAGTGCAAACCTTTCGTGTTTCATTTCATAGGTACAACTATGCAATGAACAGTTTTCTCCCTAGGACACTGAGATTAGCTAACTCCATTGAGAAAATCTCAATTTTTAAGGTGTCAACCTTCAAGTTTAAAAAACATCTGATGGAGCTTAAACTTTGATATTAAATTTTCGAGTGTAAGTACTAACAACCATTTTTTTTCCAAGTATATGATCATGTTTACAACTGATGTCATCGTGTCCTGTGCTTTTGGTTTAAATAGCAATTGTTTTAATGATCCGGATCACAAATTTAGGCACATCGGAAAGGGTTTATCTTTAGCAAGAAATAAATTAGAATGTTTTTCACTACTGCTGAGGAACTATGCACCGGACTTGGCATTACGATTGAGTAAGTAAAACATGGTATATTTTAAAATATTTAAAAATATACAACGTTAATATCTCCAATTTTACATTTAATATAGAGTTAACAATTAAACTGCATAATAAACTGTGCATGTGTGGTATTTTTAATTTTAAGGATTGCCCAGTGCTAGGGAAGAAGCAACAAAGTTTTTTACTAATATAATTACCCAAACAATTCGGTATAGAAAAGAGAACAACGTACAAAGAGCCGATTTTCTCCAACTTCTCATAAAGTTAATGGAAGAAACCAAAGATACGGAAACACCTTTCAGTTTAGAACAACTGGTAAGATAACATAAGTACATAAAAATTAAAATATAAAGTGGGTGTCAAAATTGAAATTTAAAATATGTCAAACATCTAAAATGACATGATATAGGTTACTATAGTTAAATTAATAAAAATAAACAAATTTATTTGAAATATGTATTTAAAACTTATAATATTTTATGCAATGTTTAATCATCATCATAACTTAAATATAAAATATATATTAATATACAAAAAACCTTTATATATGTTATATATTGAGATAAATATCTAATAGTTAAAAATTTAATAAGTAGAACTTACCTCATAATAGGGATGTTCACAAAAAATTAAAATCGCGTATAAACTACATAAAATGATCGAAAAATAATCCTAATAACACATTAATAAAACATATTAAATATAAATAATGTCTTTCTATACAAAAAACTCAATTAAAAATACTATCTTCGTTTGAATTCAAGGAACGCTTTCTGATTGGCTTGACGTCACCTCCTTTATCGATTAAATCCCGCCGAGCCAGCTGATGTTATTCTGACCTGGCTACCTGCTTTTGGGTTAATCTCTTCACATTTTAGAACCTTTTATGTGTATAAAAATATTGTTTTAGTATATTTTGTTGTGTTCAGAGAGTTGATTGTTGATTCGTGTATTCAATATTTTAATTTTTGTTTAAAACAAGAAATGGAGCAAGGATTTCAAAAAGCCGATTCACATAACCTACCAAATGTGGATGTTACGATGGTATCGGATTTCTTAATTTTAAATAAAGACTTTAATCTACACTACGTACACTACTACTGTCACTATCAAATTCCAAAGTTTTTACAATCATTTTTGTTGCAATGTTGATGGGTTTTGGGTGGGCAAATTTTAAAGGTGATGTTGCTATGTTCATTACTGTTTTTATTTGTGGTCCACCACTTGAGTTCCTTTACTGCGGTAACTAATAGGACGAGCTTGACAACAAAAATCATGTTTAGAAGGCTCTGAATCTTCTCTAGTTGCAGTCATTTTTGCAGTTTCAGGCTGATGGGAAGTACTTGGATGCATATTGTCTATAATATCTATTGCCATTATTGTCTCAGGTACTGGCACTACTGGGTCATTTAAAATCTCTGCAATTTTCCTTTTATAAGGCCTTTTCTCACTAGGTACACTTTCTTTTTTGTCAGGTTGGCACAAAAAAATATGGGGAACTATTTCAGATTTCATCCGAGCTGAAACCTTACTTAATCTAATATAATTTTCCATATCTTGCTCAAGCTAAAAGAAGGAAAAAATATATTAAAACTTGTAAAAACTATTTAGATTAAATTACTTACATTAAAGTGGTCTTCACAGCAATAGAACGAAGTTTTTATTGAAACATCCTTTAAATCTCTCCTAGCTGCATCAAACCACTTCTTTTTACGTTTTAAATTTTTCGGAACGCTGATAAAAATCTTATTAGGACTATTTTTTGAAGTATTTGTACATCCAGGAACAAAACACCATTTATTTGCAGTATTTTCACTCATTTTTAACGTTTTTAATCACAGAATAACAGAGGAATAACAATCACACACGAACTTCAACACAATAAACAATGGCGCCGGAACGGTAAATAGAGGAGCTGACGTCACAGACGCTAGCCTCGACGAAGGGAGTCATTTTTTAGCCTCGAAAAAAATATGATTTTTATTTTTCATTTATTAAAGCAAAAAGCCGTTTTTAATTAATTTGGTGGTGTTTTTATGTTTATATAGTGTGTAAACTAAACATTTACAATACATTTGAAAATTAGTGAACATCCCTATTTACAATAAAAGGATATATTAATAAGTTTTATAGAATCAGCATTTACTTTTTCTTTTGTACATCTAAAGTTTCCAAGTTTATAATTTTCACAAGACATACATTTAATATAAACAAAGAATGTAATGGGCATCTTATATTGAATAGGATCCATATTTTGCTATTCTATTACAATTAAATATTTCCAATCCATAATAAGTACATTTTCACATAACAATTCATCTTTGTCCTAGTTCTCTTTTAAAATTCTAAGTTTAATCTGAAACAATAAAAAGAAAATAAAAATCAAAAGTATTAATGGTTTTCACATGTTTAAGAAATCAACATGTAATTTTAGTTAGTTAAGTATTTAAATTAGTATTATAAAAAGTAAGTACTTACAAAGGTATAAAGAGACAAATTGTAGTCTTCGATATTGTACAAACAAGTATATCAATAGATCATGAGTACCTAAAAAAGACACAAGAACAATTAAAACATGTAGCAGGTGTGGTGAAATACAGTAAACTAATTCCCATATCAATAGTGTTGGACATAATAACATAAACTTTTGATAGAACACTTAAATAGTGTGTAGTGAAATAAATATTGTAACAAAAAGTATGTAGGATAATTGAGTAAGTTGTTTATATAAATTTTAAAATGTTAATCTTTGATAACACAGATATTCTTACCTTATACAATGTGTAAGTGATACAAATAAAAGAATCTTTTAGAAGTTTAAATTTTAGTTGTTAGAGTTTAAAATAGTAATTTTCAGTTAAAATAGTATTAGTTTAACAGATTTATAGTAATTTTAAATACAAATGATGGTTTTATTTCAAATTTTGAAGGTCTAAAATAAATTGACAGCTCAAGAAAGTTGTGCATTTTGAATCTAAAATTTCCTAGGAAAAGTCACTTAGAAAATTATACAAACAAAATTTTAGTAAATATAAGGATGAGATTTATCTGTACATTATCAAAGGTACTATTAGAATTGTAAATTTATTACCTGGATTTTCGGAAATGTAGGTTATTTTTTCTGAAATGTGAACAGTTGAAATCCGATATTACGTCATTTTTGTCATGTTCTTGGAAGCCTATAAAAAGGCCGGAAAATTGATGATTCTCTCTCTTATGATCCTGGTAGCAGAGCAATTAACATCGTATGTATTAATTGATTACTAACTAGAAGAAAATTTTTTGCATTAATCAAAATCTGTTTATGTTAAATTAATACATGTAACATTAAAAATACATGCAGTAAAATAATCAACCATTATTAAATTACTTACCAAAGTAATAAATTGTACAAAACACATCAAGATTCCAATAGAATTTAAAGGATTAGTTTCAAGCGTCCTGTCCATAACGTTAGTGCAGTAGACATCTTGGTTTTGGCAAGCTGTTCCTGTTCCGAAAGAAGACGAGGAGAAGCCGATCCGAGTTTTCGTGCCGTTCCAATTAGACAATAGCAATTTTTAGAGAACGAACTTTATAATAAAAGGTACGTGTCACAGTTAAGGATTTGTATTTTTGTATTTATTGTTTTGTTACGGTAAACAAATTTATTTGTATGTATCATCTCTATTCTTTTCATATAAGACTATTCATTTATGTATTTGTATCAAGCATATGAAAACCAATTAATAGTGTGTATCATTTTATTTGTAAAATTTCTTTTAAAAAAAACCTTTGGTTATTAAATTCATTGTATTGTGATAATTAAATAATATTTTAATTTGAATCCTACCCTGATAAGAGTCATAATTTTAAATTTCAATTTGATAAAAAGTAGATTGAGCTAGTTAAAAATTTTGAAAGGCGCCCAACCATAGAATTACAGAAGAAAAAGTAAACTTTATATAAAATTAAATAATATTTAATCATAAAACTCAATCAAAACATTAGACAAAACCAATAAAACAAAACAAAATTATAATAAACAAACCAATTAAAACATATCAAATTAATAGAACTAAGTAGGGATATTGATAAATTAACTACAAAAAATCAAATAATAATAATCTTTACAATAAACTAAATAAATTTAAAAAAAAAATCTATCAAAATTTAAATCATAATAAATTGACAAGCCCAACGTGGGGCTGTTAATTAAAATAAACTACAAACAATCAAATAATAATAATCTTTACAATTTAAATCATAACAATATGTACTTTTTGTTAATATTGTTACTAGATTTCCAACGTTATACTGTTTTTCATTGGTGGTTTTGACACGTCTTCTGCAGCTCTGAACTTTTCATTGTATGAGCTAGCTAGAAATCAAGACATTCAAGAAAAATTGCGAACAGAAATTCAAAATACATTAAATAAATCAAATGGAGAGTTAACATACGAAGTTCTGAATGAAATGGCATATCTTCAGCAAGCTGTAAACGGTGAAGGACTTTATTTATTATTTTACTATACCCAAGAATTTTGTTTTACACCCTTAATTCCCGAGTTTTGGCCTATCATTCATAAAACTTCATACACTGCTTGTAAGGAATGAATTCTAATTATTAGAGTATCCTATTTTGTGGAAAAAGCTTAAGTTTCTTGTAAATAATTCATTTATCCATATTTTACAGACAGTGTATACTTATTTTATATGAGGAATACATAAGTTTATCTAATTATAAATATCAAAACATTCCAGAAACGCTTAGAATATATCCATCAGTACCAATACTCCAAAGAAAAGCCGTGAAAGATTATAAAATCCGAAATACTGATATTGTTCTGGAAAAAGGTACCATAGTTATTATACCCATTATAAGTCTTCATAGAGATCCCGAATATTTTCCAAATCCATTACAATATGATCCTGACAGATTCGCCCCGGAGAATAAAAATATAGATCTAAATTGCTATCTACCCTTTGGAGATGGTCCGAGAAATTGTATCGGTAAGATAAAACTTATTTTAAAATTATAACCCTAAAACCATCATAAAATATTAATATAGACTGGATAATTCCAATATTTTTTAGGTATACGGTTTGGATTAATGCAAGTAAAAATAGGACTTGTGAAAATACTATCGAAATTCCGAGTAAAAATAAGTCCTAGTATGAAAGGTCCTTTACAACTCAATGAAAAGGCGTTCTTATTAGAATCGGCAGAACCATTGTTTTTAACGTTTGAAAGGCTCTAGATTAGCTCTAATCTAATACATTTTTTATTCTCTGGTGACTATGCCTTGTTGCTAACAGAAATAAATGAATAAAATTTTCAATCAATCTTTAGTTCTAATTTAAATTAAACCAAAAAGTCAAGGTGTTAAATTAATTAAAACTGAAATTCAATACATGGTTTGTACTATAAACGAAACCTACCAACTGTAAATTATTATTATAATCCTGTAACACATTTTACCAACTCTGATATTGAGTTTATAGATTTTTTAATTTTTAAGCAATACATTTTATAGTTGAAAATTAAACCTTAACTTTCATATACAAAATAAATTATACTTTAAAAAAACTAAAAAAATACAAGCTTTTGTTGCTACTAAACTAAAAAATAGTAAATAATTTTTAATTACAATAGTAGTAGAAGGTCAAACAATGAATTATAATTAATACCTCCAAAATAAAAGTATGATAAAATTTAATTTAGGTATTATTTTTTAAACCTACCCCGTATCTTTATTCTCCAATTTTTTTGTTGCAAGAACCTTAAAATTTCACTGTTACTTTCCTAAAACTAAAATATTATTCTCCCATTGTATACTGTAACATTTAAATATTCAATAATAGTATAATAAGTATGATATCAAACTTTTATTATATATTTTGTTTATTTTAACTTTTAAATTTTAACTTAGAAATAATTTGTATTATGTAATGTTTCAATATTATATTTTGTACATAAACATGTTATTTAAACCTACTAGAAATTTCGTGAAATTAATTATATATAATGTGAAAAAGAAGACAGATATATTTGTAGTTTTGTGCCCTAGAAAAATCCACAAGTAGACGAAGTGAGTTTGTCTAGTTATATATAGGAAAGAGAGAGATGCACATAGTATTCTAGTACGTGACTAATTCAAAAGAAATTTCTGGAAGTTTAGAAACCCATAAAAGGGATTGAACAGAGGTGGTTGGAGAGTATATGATTGAAAGTGAGCCATAGATCAGTCAGTGTGATCAGTCAGTTTGAACAGAGAGAGCAAACAGTTTTTAAAATAGTACAAAATAAAGTGTTAAATAGTGACATTAAGAACATAAGTTTAAAATTATTACCAAAGTAATCAAAAGTGTAATTAAAACATTGTAAGTGTAATTAAAACATAAAAAGAAGAAATTAAGTGTACTTACTATTTATAATACAATTAAAATAACTATATTCCAAAAAACACTACTATATCCATGAATCGATTTGGAGGAACAATTATATTACACAAGAAACCAAACGTCTAACAACCACGTCATTTTTCAAAAGTCAGAGATTCCACGTATACCTTCGTTGGTTTCCACCAATTGTCCAACTAGAAGCTTGCAGAACATAACCACCCGGAGAAAAAGATCTGTTAGAAAGTCTTAATTGAGCTATGGTGCGAGTGACCTGGATCTGAAGTTTTAAGAACAAATAGTTTTTAGGATATTTAGAGAAAGCAAAGTTTGTATATAGGCAGTAAAAACTAGAGCGTGCGACAGCTTCACTGTCTGTAGCGAAAAGTTTGTCAAAAAGGCTTTTTTGCATTGTTTTAAAGTATTAAGCGAAAGACTTTCCCAGACCTCAGCTGCGTCAATAAAATAGAACAGGTTTCTAACTTGTAAGGCCCAGTTAAATCTTTCGTCACAAGAGACCAACTGTCTTTGTTGCTTAAAACATATTTTGGGAAATCTGTTATTTTCCATAGCAAGAATTTTGCCTAGCCAATTCACGGTCATTTTGTATATGTTATATAAATATTTAACACGTCTTGTTTCTATTCTAAGAGCATAATCAGATGTGTTTATGGGTAGCATAAGTACTCGTTTTAGGACGCGCTCCAAAATATCGTGATATGTAGTACTAGTTACTATTAAGATAACTTCCCAGGGCTTTATTTTTTGATAAAAATTAAAACTGCTTATTTAGGTGACAAAAGAAAATATATAGCTAAGTAAAACCAAAATAATGCTTTCTCTTATTGACGAAAATAATAAATTTTATTTGTCAATATAACAAACTCCTTTGATTTATACAAACTTCGCAATAACTCTTTAAAGGAGAAATGGTAACAAAAATGGACTAAACTTTCTAACAGCTCCAATAATTTATATTACTTTCTTCACCCTTCTTTGCCTGAAGATATCCCACACATATTCAAATACAACTTTACCAAAAACTCATCTGCGACCATATCAAGGTTAAAATGCAATCACGGTAGGTTTCCTACATACCTTGCTGGGCTTAACTTAGTTTCATCAGCTTTATGTTCATGCGACAATATTTCTACTTACTTTTCAATGCTCCAATCATAAGCAAGAAATTGAATTGTTTTATACTTTGACAGATAATAATATTCACTTACCAGTTAATATCGCTCATCAAACACATTTTGGAACTCATATTATAATAAATAGTTTTGTAATTAAAAAAAAATGTGGCAAATAAATGGAATCATTTCCCTGCCAAAATCATACACAGATTTTATATTTAGTCCTTTAACTATTTAATTTTCTTTTTTCAAAAACTTTCCAGGCCACTTATTGATGCATTGAAAGTGTTTTTAATTTTTGTCTGTTGACCATTAGTTCATAAACATTAGTTACGTTCCCTTTAGTTGTTCCTGTGAACCTTTGAAATTTATTAAAAATAGATCGTTTTTGAATAATTCCTTATGCCTAACGATGGCACTAATTGTTCCGGAAGTTTTAAAACACATTGCTGTTTGTCTGCTTTTTATTTGCTTGTTTGTGTTTTACCAGACTTTGTTTAACCAATCAGAAGGGCAGTCCCAAATTATCCTTCCAATTTATGTATTCAAATATTTTTTAATAGCATATAAGTAATATTGCATTAAGACCAAATCCTTTTTTTACATAATTTAGTAACCTCCTCCGTATAAATTCGTTAATTATGTATAAATATTTCATCAATTATTTGATAAAGGTAATTTCAAGCATCGAAAGGGTTCCATTTAAAGTAAAAACGACTGAAATTGAGGAATATGATCAAAATAAGGATATAACTCATAATATCTTTCAAATATGTAACTATAAAAGCTACGCATCCACTTTCACGCACAAAAAATGGTGATGAGCAAAGCTGAACGACCCATTATTTTTTACATTTTGTTGAATATAACATTATTTTTCTACTGTTTTGGTTGTAAAGCTGATGCGAAAATATAAAGTAGAAGCTTGCGCATTTGATTTTATAATTAGTGCAATCTTTTAAACAAGCAAGAAGGATAGTCTTTGGAAAACATTGTGACATTATTATAGTGTCATGCAATTGATTTTTAGGGTGTTTATCCCCACGTTATTGTTATTTGTTATTTAATTTAATGCATTTAATATCCAGTGCTTTTCAGATAATAACTTTTGTAATACTGGTATTTAGGAAAAATCCAAAAATACGTCAATTTATGTTGGAAGGGGCAAGCTTATGGCTTATTTAAACTTACTGGAAAAGCCACCCCCTCACCTCTAGCAGCATTCCTTTTTTTAATTCCTTATTTTTTATGTAAAATTTGGATACTTCTCTTTGAGCTGACTTATACAAATATTTATTTTATTTATTTAAAACTACAAAAATATATCACCAGACAGCTAAAGCTGGTATAAGGTGAATATACAAATATTCAAATAAATATTAATACATAAATGAAAACAAAAAGTAGGAAAACAAATCTTAGAACAAAAAAAAAAAAAAAAAAAAAAAAAAAATAGAATAATTTAAAATTTGATTTTAATCATTTCTAATTGCTAATATATGTCTTTTTAATCTTCTTTTAAAAATTTTAATATCAGAATAATTTTTAATGATTTTCGGAAGTTTTTCAAATTGTTTTACAGAATCATAAGTTAATAATTTATTACCATAATTTGTATGAATACTGGCCTTATAACTTAAATCTCTATTTCTTGTATTATGGTTATGAATTTTTTTATTGTCAGGGACAACAGTATTGCATTTTTGTTTGTTTTTTATAATTTTGAATGCAAGTTTACATTTTTCAAAAGTACATAATTCATAAAAATTTAATATTCCTAATTGCTTATATATTTTTTTTGATGAAATTAGCCATGGTAATCTAAAAAGGGTTTTCAAAGCTTTATTTTGTAATTTATATATAAAATTTAGATTATTTTTTGTTGTAGAGCTCCAAGCTGGTAATAAATATATTAAATTACTTTTAATGTGTGCATGGTATATTAAATACGCAGTTTTTTTAGATAAATCTCCCATTCTTTTAATGGCCCCAATTAGAGAGGATATTTTTGAAGAAACGTGTTTTATATGAGTATACCAATATAAATTACTATCAATGAAAAGCCCTAAATATTTTTCTTCCTTAACTTCTTTAATTATATTATTATTAAATTTAATTATCATATTTTCTAAATAATTTCTTCCAAATTGAATACACTTAGTTTTTTGAGTATTAATCAATAATTTATTATAAGATAACCATTCTTCTAAAGTTTTTAAATCAGTGTTAATTTTGTTTATAAGGCACTGGGGATCTTTATCCCAATATAGTAGTGTTGTATGATCCGCGAATATAAAGTAGGCTGCATTCAAATTTAACTCTTCTAAATTTTAAATGCATAAAAAATATAAAATTGGAACCAATCACAGGACCTTGGGGTATTCCTAATGTAACAGTTTTAATTTCACTCTTAAATTCATTAAGTGAAGTAAATTGCAATATATTATGTAGAAAGCTTCTACCTCTTACTCTAATTCTCTCTAAACTTTTTAATAATAACTTATAATTTACAGTGTCATAGGCTTTCTGAATGTCTAAGAAAATGGCTGTAACAAAATTACCCAAATCTAAATTATTATATATTTTTTCTTGTAGGTTAACGTTTTAATAGCACAAATTTTACTTATTTTTTACTTTCACCTTATTTGCCTGTAATAAAATAGGTTGTACAACAGTTCAAACACTTTAATCTTTTTAACTGTGCTATTTATTATGGATAAGTGTTCAAAATGAGTACCTCTCTGACATCGATTAATACGGCTGGATTTAATTGTCGACATTAATTTTCTATCCTCTCTCGTAAATCATCCAGAAATTCTGGTTGTGTAGCATAAACTTTTGTTTTTAAATACCCCATAAAAAGAAGTCTACGGGTGTTAAATCCGGTGACCTAGGTGGCCACTCCATCAACTGCCTTCTTCTACCTATGTTTCGTTTAAAAATTGTCGAATAGGCATAGCATAGTGTGGGGAAGCTCCGTCTTGTTGAAATACCAGTAGATCTTCAGAAAGGTTATTATCATTTTCTATTATTGTTGTAATACGTAGGTCAACCCCTTCCCTGAGTAACTCAAGATATGATTCAGCATTTAAATTTCCGTTGATGAAGAAAGGTCCTAAAATGTGGTCACCTAGGATACCACATCATACTTTTAACTTTTGGGGATGTGTATGGAATTCACGCATAAATTTTAGCCCAATATTTACAATTATTCCTGTTTACTTAACCATTTAATGAAAATGAGCATTCATCAGAAAAGCAAATATTGTTTAACAATTGAGAATTGTTATTGATAATTTGCGTCATTGATTCGCAAAACTCTAGACGACGATCAAAATCTTTATTCAACTCGTGCACCAACTTAACTTTGTATGGGTGGTACTTGAATTTATGTAGAACTCGGAAAACTGTAGAAGATAAAACACGGATCGCTCTACTTATTGTTGACAACGATTTGGGTCGTTGAGCCTCTAAGCTGACTTACCCTAACATTGTCACTTGGATTGCTTCGTCATTTACGAGTCCCTCTAGCTTATGCACTTTATTGCAAACAGACCCTGTTGTGGTAAATTTCTCCATCAGTTGAATTACATAATAATTCGTTAAATATTCTAGCAGCAGATTTTGCACAATTATTATTTTGTTAGTATAAACCTACAATTTCAATTCTTTCTTGCAAAGAGTAAACCATTTCAGAGAAACAAAATAAATAATGTATCAAAGTACACAAAGTATCAATAGTGACTACAAATTCTAGTTGACAATGTCAAACTTAAATAAAAGTAGAGTTTTTTGTTGTTTGGATTTTTGAAGTAGAAGGTGGATACTTTTATCTGAAAAGCATTGTATATTTCCAATTTATTTCAGTATTAGAAAATTTATTTATAGTATATTTATAGTATATGGTAAAAAGTGTTGAGAGTTAACACAGCAGTGGTGGATTTACAATATATAATTTAAAAAGAATTTCTAATATACTTGACGTTTTATTAATCAAAAAATGACACACACATTATATATATTATAAATTAACAAAAGGCTAATTACAATATAAACAAAGCTAGTCAATATAGTAAACTATCTACATCAACAACAAGAAATAGCAGTGACAAAAAATATTCCGAAAATGGTAAGAAATTAAAAATTAGAACACTAAGATTACCACTAAGATTACCGAAAATGATGTCTTCATATAATTATTATGCAATTAGAAATATCAAAATAATCCTGATATTTCTTATTAAGCAATGGTTTTTTTTAGAAAATATCCATTTTTTAATTTATATTAAACAACCAAATTTCAACTTTGATGATGAATAAGATGAAAAGTTTATCGTCCGATTGTGTACTTGTTTATTTTTAGTTTCGGTGGGACCAAACTATATATGTAACTTCTTTTGGACGCAAAGTTTATATATCAGCCTGCTTATGTGAAAAGTTTTTTTGTTTTCCAATAAAATCGTTCTAATTCTTGGACCAACCGCAAAATATGTTCACCCAACTTTCCCGTAAAATACAATAAAAATAAAGATAAAGAGTAACTAATTTTGGGGAATGTGTATTTTACGTTTATTTTACGTTACTCCATTACATAAAATAATAAAATCTCAAACCTTTAAAGCTATTTTTACTTGAATATCTTCTTAGTATTAAAATTGAAGTTAGAGGATTTTCCCCTGCTGTTGAAATTGATTTAAATGGAAATACATGATCTCACCCTTTCTGTTTGGTGTTTATGCAAGATTTTTTACAGTTTCATAAAGTGTTTAGGGATATTTTTTTTAATTAATTTCTAAAAAGATAATTAAGAAGTTTAAAAAGAAATATTTAACCCCGTAAAGAATAATGAGTTTTTACGACTTTGTTATTCCCGCAAAAACGACAATAATGTTTTTCCTAATGCGATGATTCCAGAAACGAATCTCAAATTACTCAGGGGAAAACAAAAAAAGAAAATAGTAATTAGAAAGGAAAGAAAATCGGAGAGCGCTTCATATATTTTTCTTTTCCAACAAACGAATTTTCTTTTATGGGAAACATGAGAAAGAGATATTAACGTTTAAAAGAACTTTGTGTATAGGAAACTACTTTCTAAGTAAAACATAAAACCGTGTTAGTTGTAATTATTAATCTAAACTTAATGAAAAAAATAGACAAAATAATAATTTTTTAGCTAAAGGGTAATCAAACATATAATGTAATGAATATTTTGATTTTAATGATTATAGTTTAATTTATTTATCTTTAAATTTTGATTGATTAATATTTGATATTATTTAAATGTTCTAATAGTAGCAAGATCTTCTTTTTCTCAAAGGGGTTATATTCTGCAAGCTTCTAGTTGGATTATTAGGTAGGTATATGAATGAAAATTTGATTAATCATAATTATAAATTTATTATAAAAGGGTTAAATTAAAACAGTAATATTATAGTCTATATAGAAAGGACAAGGAGTAATAAATCATTCATTTAAGAAGATTTCATAATAATACATTTTGTATTGAACGAATGAGTTGCAGCTATGCTAAAGAATATACGATTTAGGTCAGAGGTAACGGGATGTACTAATTTGAATAAAAAAAAGTGATAGAGGTACATAAATTTTAGTAAGTTTGATAAAGAAAGGCAACACAGTTTATTCATAATAGAAAACAAACAAATCTGTAACAATAATTATTTTATATATTTTTGTTCTTTTTGTAACAAGATTAATTCAAACTTTGAATATTATCACAAATAAATTACAATGAAATATATTTTTAAAAAATTATTTAAAGTCAAGATAGCAAGATATCATTACAATTTTTATTAAATTCAAAGAAGCAAAATGAATATTTTTTATTTGTATTTTTCCTATATGTAGTGTTTGGGGAATTTTTCTCAGAAATTTTAAATGGCAAGTGGCCTACTGTAATCGGCTTAATACGATTACACCTATTTACAGATTATTCGATTATTGAGAGGAATTTTCCAAACAACCCAGTTTTCTTAGAAACTATTATTTTAAAAGAAAGTAAGTACATTAAATCAGTACTTAGTATTAGTTCTTTGAGTAAAGTTGTATGAAGTTGTATGGTTTTCATAATATTGTAAATAGTTGGAATATATTTAAAATATTTGTTAAATGTTAATTGTGCAAGTACTAAACAATGTCGATAAGCCAAGGACCATCTAAACGACCAAAACCAGGTCCATTATCTTTAAATGAAAAAACTCTAATATTGAATTGTTATATATCAATGAAAAACAAGAATCCAAGTGCAAGTGTTGATGATATTGTGGAATTAACGGCTGCTATGTTGTGTGTTGCTAAATCAACAATTTATAGATTACTAAAAAAAGCAAGAAATGGACTCTTCAACCCCCTAAAACTCCTTCAGGCCGAAAACCAATTGAGATCGATGAGTCATTAAAACAAAGACTAAGGCGTAAATTCCATGGCTTTTACTTACGAAAGGAAATTCCAACACTTGACAAAATTATGACATCAGTGCAAGAAGATACGGACTATACAAAATTCTCCAGAATGAATGTATGCAAACTTTTGAAAGATGTGAGTTTTAGATATACAAAACATAATAGAAAATCTCTCTTGACAGGTAAACCGGAAATAGTTTTTTGGAGAAGAGACTATTTAAGAAGCATTCGACATGCCAGAGAACAAAATTTGAAAATATTCTACTTAGACGAAACATGGATAAATGCTGGATATACAGTTTCCAAATCTTGGCAAGATGAAAACATTAAAAGCGGAAGGCAGGCATTTGTCGTTAGGTTTGCAGCCACCTTCTGGAAAAGGAAAAAGACTTATCATTGTCCATGTTGGAAGTTCTGAAGGTTTTGTTGATGGTGGATTATTAACTTTTATTTCAAAACGCACGGGGAACTATCACGAAGATATGAATGGGGATGTCTTCGAGGAATGGTTTGTTCAAATGTTGGATCTGATTCCAAAAGGAGCTGTTATCGTTATGGACAACGCAAGTTACCATTCACGGTTACGAGAAGCATTGTCCACAAGTCGTTGGCGTAAAGCAGAGCTTTTGGAGTGGCTTATTTCGAAAAATATTAAGTTTACAAAAGATCCACTAAGGAAAGAACTTTACAGAATTGCAAAAATGAACAAGAATAAATACAAAACCTACATTGTAGAAGAAATGGCTTCTTCTCGTGGTATATCAGTTCTTCGACTTCCCCCTTATCATTGTGAACTTAATCCCATAGAATTAATATGGGCTCAGGTAAAGGGGGAAGTTGAAAAAAAAATACTACTTTTAAAATAAACGATGTTGTAAAATTGTTTGAGAGTTAAAATTTTCTTAGAAATACACAAAATACGTAATAAAAGTTATTTGATTAAGGTAATATTAAACTACTTCTGTTGATATTATGCTCATTATACTATTATTGAATATTTAAATGTTACAATAAATTAGGTATGTAGCACTATAAATAGTTACAAAGTAAGCTTTATGATTCAAGACGTTATCAAAAATACAATCTTGGTGATTTTAAAACTTAAACATAAAAATATATCAATTTAAACTTGTTATTTTTAAGAATTTAGTACCAACATCCTTCCGTTTTCCGTTATATTTTTGCTGAGTTTTAGTTTTCTACTTTACAATTTCTCGTTTTCTTTAAAATTTTAGCACACCGAGCAAATTTATAGGCAAACAGTTAGTTCTTTTACAATTATTAGATTTTAAAAACATCACATACAGGGTTACATCTATTTTTATTTCAGAAAAAAATATCCAGAATGTAGAACTCTGGATTATGATAAAATACTATTAATTAAAAATTATTGATTTATATCTCCAAATATAAGTTTAAAAGAAAAACTAATTCGGCCACTCTCCCAATTGTTAGCGTACATTTGTAAGATTAATGCAAAACAAGCAAAAGAAAACCAAATTCGAGTTTGAAGCATTACCCCAATCCATCAAGCTTTAGACGTTATCAAGAAGTTATAAAGTTGGAAAACTTCCTTTCAAAAACACATAATTTTTAAAAAGTTTGAGGATTGTTAAGAAATTTTTGGGTGACGAGAAAAGATACAATTTTAGTAATTTTAGTCTAATCGATCTCTTTAGCAAAAAACTCCTGCAAACAGTCTTGAAAATAAAAAAAAACAACCTAAAAATGAGTGATTTCTTTTAAAGTACAAAGAAAGTTTTGGCTTTCGTAACTTAATAGTTTAATCTATGTCCGTGAGAGGAACTAAAACGTTTATTAATGCAAACATTTTTTTTACTGCTGCTTAATCCACCAAATTAGGTTAGGAAAAAATAACTAGAAAATTTAAAGCGTATGTATTAATACAATAATCAATACCTGACGAGCGATACTAACCCTGGACAGGCCACGTATTGAAGTGTCAACAGACATTAACACAAACCTTATCCTACGATAAGTTAAAAGAGATAAAAGAAATAAATAAAACTCTTTATTTAGGGACCTACGATTTTTTGGTGCCTGAAAAACTTTTTGATCCGTCAGTTATAACAGATATCCGATGCAAAGAATAATTAAAAGTGGGTAGAAATTTTAAAGACTATTGACAATTGACAATACGTTATATCTCAGCGACAAAATTATGACAGATCCGTTACTAAGGTGTCTGTTATTTCTAAGGTTGTCAGTTTCACAGACGCCATTAAAGAAAATTGGTTTTGAAAAATGTCCCATTGAACACGCTAAGTCCAGAAGCTCTATTTGGACCAATTCTCGAAGTTTCTACGGGTGAGAAATTTTACACATGAAAAATGTACTACCGTAACGGAACTAGCAAAAATTCTCGAGGAGACTATAAAGAGTCGTCTGTAAAGTCAATATGGAATGCAACAGTAAAAATGGTACAAGAAAAATATTTTATGAGGCCGTAAACTGCAAGATTAACTTTTTCCAGAAGAAAATTGATATTATAGGAGAATTAACGGGTCGAATTAAATACAATTAAAAACAACTCAAGGCGGGTCAAAAAGTTTGGCAAGCAGCAAATGGTTGATAAGAAATTCATCAAACGAAAATGTATGCCCAGTTAGACTATTCTTGAAATTAATGGAAAAAAAGAGAACCAAAGATTTTATCAGACAGACTCTTTCTTACCGTTTAACCCTATTGGGAGATGGATCTTGGGTCAAAAACTGTCCGAATAAACACGGTCTATAAGTGGACAAAAATGTCAGCATAATTACTATTACTTACCTCATTTCAATTCGGAAAATATACTTTTATGGGATATTAGCAAGTAATATTTCATTCCCCTTGCCCTTAAAAATCTCAATTATACTGTAAAATTGTACTTACCCAAATAATAACGTAAATATCTATTATTTGAGTGGTTCCCTTGTTTTAGTTTATCTCAATTGTGATTTTATTTCTCAATTTTTACTAGTAAAACTTTAATTTTTTGTAAAAGCTTACTTTAAAACATACACTTTATAAAATAATATTATTATATGAAATTAGAACCTTATTGACATTATAAATAAATAAATATATATTATGTTTCACTATTAAATTTCATAAAACAAAAACATCATTAAAAATATCCGGTTCATTTTATTCGTCATCGATTTTTTACCCCAATTTTTTGCTATTTTGCTAAAATCACAATTTTGTACCCCTCTTAACATGCTACCCATTTTTTCCATCTTAATTTAAATGACGGCAGATAACTAAATTGGTTTCGTTACTCAAGTTATATGCCGTTTCTTTAAATCTTGATGGATATTTACAATAATCTTTTGCTGTAAAGTTTTTAACGAGCCCTTTGTAAAAGAGGGATTAACAATCTGTAAAAGTTTTGATTGTCTTTTCATTTTGTCAATAGGAGTTGACAAAAAAAATGAATGTCCTAAGAAAAACTTTTTAATTTTAAACGAGCGTCGGGGGCTTAAACTACAAAAAAAAACTTTTTTAGAAACGTTGAAGCGTTCAAATTAAGAATAAATGATTTAAGTGTTTAAATTTTTATAGGTGAAGATTTTCGTAAAGATAAAGTATTGAAAGTAACGTAAACAGCAACGCAAGCTTTGGGTACCTAAATGAAATTTTCATATTCCCGAAAAGCAACTGATTTAAAAACAATTTACTAATACATTAGCAGCTAGCGCTACAGAAAATCTACCTAACAAGCCAAAAGGTAAATATGATACGGTGTACAAAAGTTTTATGGATTGACAACTGGCACAAAAAACATCGTCATCAAAAGGTAAATATGATGCGGTGTACAAAAGTTTTATGGATTGACAACTGGCACAAAAAACATCGTCATCAAAAGGTAAATATGATGCGGTGTACAAAAGTTTTATGGATTGACAACTGGCACAAAAAACATCGTCATCAAAAGGTAAATATGATGCGGTGTACAAAAGTTTTATGGATTGACAACTGGCACAAAAAACATCGTCATCAAAAGGTAAATATGATGCGGCGTACAAAAATTTTATGGATTGGCAACTGGCACAAAAAACATCGTCATCAAAAGGTAAATATGATGCGGCGTACAAAAGTTTTATGGATTGACAACTGGCACAAAAAACATCGTCATCAAAAGGTAAATATGATGCGGTGTACAAAAGTTTTATGGATTGGCAACTGGCACAAAAAACATCGTTATCAAAAGGTAAATATGATGCGGTGTACAAAAGTTTTATGGATTGACAACTGGCACAAAAAACATCGTCATCAAAAGGTAAATATGATGCGGTGTACAAAAGTTTTATGGATTGACAACTGGCACAAAAAACATCGTCATCAAAAGGTAAATATGATGCGGTGTACAAAAGTTTTATGGATTGACAACTGGCACAAAAAACATCGTCATCAAAAGGTAAATATGATGCGGTGTACAAAAGTTTTATGGATTGGCAATTGGTACAAAAAATATCGTCATAAAAAGGTAAATATGATGCGGTGTACAAAGTTTTATGGATTGGCAACTGGCACAAAAAACATCGCCCTTCTCTGAAAATGTTATCCTAGTGTATTTTGTTGAACTTGCAAAAAAATACAAGTCATCATCGTTGTGTGCATATTATTATATGCTGAAAAGCACCATAGTACCCACCTAGATACTTAAATGAAGTTACAGGCATTCTTCAAACGTCAGTCCGAGGGCCATCAACCGGAAAAATCTAAAACTTACTTACCCCTGAAGAAATCAGTAAATTTATTAAAGAAGCACCAGATCATACCTCTCTAATGACACAAAGGTATTCTTACAATAACGTAATGTTCAGCATTAAACTTTTCAACTTTCCAATTTAATTAAATTATTTTTAGGTAACCTTAATCATGGGGCTACTGAGAGATGAATTATACTATATGAAAACTGAAGACATAGAAGATTACAATGGAGCTCTTATAGTGAAAATACCTTTCACAAAAACAAAAAAGATTTCAAGATCATTTATTGTATCAGATGAATTTTACGATATTTGCAAAAAGTATATAAATCTTCGCCCATCTCATGCTAAACGCCTATCATTATTTTTAAATTATCAGAATGGCATTAACAAATAAGCTTCTATGGGAAAATACATTGCTACGTTTTTAAAATACACAGGACATATTCGTTCCGAAGATCATCTGCAACCATTTGCGTTAGCGCAGGCGGTGACAATACAGCAGTAAAGCAGTTAGGGGAATGAAAATCAACCACAGTTGCCGAAGGTTATATAGATGACAACATAACCAATAAAATAAAAAGAGGAAATCAGATTTCAAACTAAATTAACAAACATACTAGCTGTAATTACAATGAAAAACTTCTCTCATGTCTCATGAGTCTCATGATTTTCAATCAGACTAAGATGTCAGACAAAGTTATCTCTGGCATGAACTTTAACAATTATAATGTAATTATTAATAATTATTATGTAAGTAAATAAACATAAATTTATTGTGTATTAATTCATTTGTTCAATCAAATTGCAATGACATTTTTATCTATTTTTTATATTATGTCAATCTGACGATGCTAGTTATTAGCGAAACAGCTGTAATTGCATTTTTAAAACATATTTTTTGAATAAAAAGTTTAGTTTAACCGTTCAGTTATTTATTGTTCTTAACTTTTACCAACATAAGATAAAGTAATTGTAATGGAAGAATTAATAGATAAAACCTAAAATATTTATATTTATTTAATTACGTAATTTGTTCACTTTGCGCCCTAAATCGTCAACAAATAGATTTAAAATCTTCTTACTGGCACTAATTTCATGGATTGAATGTGGTTTATCCCCCGGTTTATCGATTACTTTGCAAACATAAACACCAATCGTGCGGTTTTTATTGAGCAACTCCCATGAAACAGTTAAAACTGCGGAGAGTGCGAAGTTTATTATCGTCAACTGAATATCGATAAATATTTAGGAAACCCATAAACAAGAATCTGATCCACTGCATCATTGTTTTATTTTTAGCCTAACAAATAGAGTGCTATTTATAACTGAAATAAATTTGATTGTAATGAATTTTTTAAATTTATTGCACTAACCCTTACTTTTTGGAAGTCCATCTTATTAAGAATAATAAGGATAATCCCTAAGAATAATCCCTTAGGGCTATTAACATCTACTTGAACATCCAACCTCATTCCTACACACCAATGACATTGAATTACTACACTCTTGTGATAAAAAACAAAATTTAGATTTCCTTGAAGAACAAAGGATGATTTGAATTATATGGTTGAAGAACTTGAAATAAAAAGACTTCTAGCAGATCCACAATTTAAAGTTGTTAATGAACAAATAAATCTTGGAAGTTCTCCACTATTAAACTGTTTACTTTGATTGAGTCTTCATTTTATACTTAGATAAGACATAATATATTAAGTTATTGTAAAGATCAGCATGATATAGTTTTTTCCTGGTTTTTCTATATCATTGCACAGTTATACTTATCTTAGAGGGACGTACGTCCAGGATCATCCCTTAGGGCTATTAACATCTAGGCATTAATATTGTTATGTCTTATTACTTCCATACTTGGTCTAGCCTTAAAACTACCTAAACAACATCAAGTACCTAGCTACAAACAAACAAAATGTAACTTAAATGTCAATCTGAAGATGCTTCTTAGCGAAACGGCCGTCATTGTAATTTAAAACCTAATTTTTTCAAATAAACTTGGAAATTACGTTCAATCGAAGAGTTTTTTATTATTTTTAATAATTTGGTAATATTAGCAATATTATATTATATATACACAAAAGATCTTATCAGTTGTAATGTAGAAAGGTACCTATACTGTTTCTATGGAGCCCTTTGTAACAGCTGCTATTGTCTGTGAAATTCCGGTATATCTACACTTATTTACTTGAAATATGCCTTGTTTTATTTACTTTTTAAGAGTTTAATTTGTGAAAATAACAAGGTTCGTTAACCAGCTTAAAAACATCTCTTTGATTTTTTTTATTGACAAAACTCAAAATCACATCAACCCTCGATTTGAATATCAGTGTAGCTTTATCCCCAACCTTTTCGTCTCCAATAACATATTTTTTTATTATTAAAAATAAATGCATCACCGTTTACGTTTTACGTTTTATGTACGTTCGTTTTTCGATTCTATAATTTGACATTTTTACCCCTCTCTCTTTCTCTCTCTTCCTCTTCGACTGCCTGACTGATTGCTTCTACCGATTTGATCAACAACATATCTGCTGGGTAAATAGAAACCTTTTACATTGCCGATACAAATTTCTCCCTAGCTTTTCCCCGAAAATTCGTTTTATTGCCGTCTTCTAACGATTTCGGTCCAAGGAATTTTAATCTCGACCTATTTCGAACACGAAATTTTTGTATAAATGCAGAGACGAACTCAAAAGAAAAATTAAACTTCAACACGTTCTGAACGTCAATATTTCACGGTATATTCCATTGAAATGTTGAATTAAATAGATTAGATTGTTTTAGGCTGTATAAGCCAGTAGTTGCAGTTATCTACTTTTCGACGAAGATCTTTTGCGCCTACCTTTATCTACTAAAACTCTACGCCAATTCTACTAGCGAAGTTGAGCAGCTTTCTAGAGGGAATATTCTAACCTAACCTAACTTTTTTTTGATGGGTGGAAACTTGCTCCAGGCTCCGGGTACTAGTTCTGCCAATCCTGTGAGTATACACCCTAAAACACCCATGCCCCGTCAACACTTGTGTGGTAAAATAATCCAGTTTCCGATGTTTGCATCCCAACCAGTCTTCTACATCCACTATAACCTTGCGGGTCCATGCTCCCTTTGTACTTCCTTCCCTCCACCTACATAACCACTTTCTTCCTCTATTGACGATTTATTCTTCCTACCCCTCTTCCACATTTGGACCCTCTCTTCAACCAGGAGATCCATCGGTGGTATACCTGTAATCATCTGGATTGCGTCGTTGGATACCCTGACGCAATCCTCAGCAGCACGATCCTCTGCACCTTCCTCTATTTTCATAGCCCCTTCCCATATTGGGGCACCATACAACAAGATAGACTTAACCACACCCTACAACATTTTTCTTTTCGAATTCTCTAGACCCCTATATTTGGGAGCAGCCTGGTTAACGCTGCCGCCCTATCTCCCGCCTTCTTAACCACCTCCCTAATGTGGGGCCCAAAATATATACCTCTATCCAGCCAGATACCCAGATATTTACATTTTCTCCCCGGTACTATTCGATACCCCCCCATTTCGAAAGTGACCAATATTTATTTGTTCATTAACAACTTTAAATTGTGGATCTGCTAGATGTCTTTTTATTTCAAGTTCTTCAACCATATAATTCAAATCATCCTTTGTTGTTCCAACAACCATTTGACTTAAAATTTTTATGGAGTTCACGAAAAAAATTATAATATATAACTAATAAAGAATTTTGATGTTAATTCCTGAAAAATGTGGTTATTTAATATTAGTTAATTATATTTCTATGCAATATCTAAACCAGTGTAAATTTTTAACATGACTAACAATAAAAATAAATTTTACAAATATAAAGTTAAAAAATAATAAAGAATAGGAATAGGACGTAGGAAAAATCGTGTACACAAAGCATTGGGAAGTGTATTTCTTGCACCCGCCGCTATGCGGATCGTGCTAAACTTTACTGGTGTTCAATATTTAATTTTCCTCACTTGTTATGTAATATAATAATTATATTTATGGTTTCTAAAATTGGTTCTCGTAGTCCAATTATTGTATACTATTAGCTCAAGGGTAACAAAAATTTAAATCAAATTTTGTCAATTAAATTGTGTAGTTAAACAGCTGTTGTAGGAATGTAAGTACTGTTTAATTAACATCAAATAGCAAACTTCAATCTGTTGATGGATTCCCAAAATCATAATTATTTGTAATTTATTAAGGAAGAAAAATTTTGTCAAACTGCTGTTCTTTATTGTACAATTACGAGTATATTTAAGTTAAAGTTTACCGAAATAACAGAAAAAAATGAAATCGAAACATTTGAAAGAAAACATAAAATAAATATGTGACACCATTTTAGTAATTAGGAGTGTTAATTAAATCTTTTGATCTCTCACATTTCATTTTCTCTCTTTGAAAGTTTTATATTTGAAAACCAACTCTATATAAAAATAACACTCTTAATAAGGTCATGTTTTAATGAACTCAGGAAATTTCAATGAACGTGAAGAATGTAACTAGAAAAAATGGAAAAAGTGTAATGGATGACGCTTGTTGTATTTACTTGAATAATAAGTGGAAACCACAGTAAAAATAGTTTTATTAGTGCTTCGAATACAAACCAATATAAAATTTTTATGTCACACTTGACACTTTTTTTATGTCACAAAATCCACAACATTTTCTAAAAAATTTCCATAACAACATTTCAGATGTTTTAAGTTACAACTAAATTAATAAATATCCTTATGCAACATCCTCCCACCTTTGCAATTTTTAACTGTCACAAAAATTGAAAACAATATTACTTAAATCGAACAGGTTTTTTAACAATTCGACCACTACGTGTGGTGACATTGGACGACTCTATTAAATTATCTGTCACATTTGAAGGTTGACATTTTTCATCGATGTTTTTTGAAACACTCTCAGTATTATCTGAGTTGTATATTTCTAATGGATAAATTCTTTGAACAGGTCTTAGTAATTCTCCATTTTTTGTTTTGAGTTTTACCAATCGTACTTTTCCATCCCGTCCTGGATAAATATCTACTACTAAAGCTAACAACCAATCAAGTCGATTGATATTATCAGACCCCACCAATACTACCTCTCCAACCTTTACTTCGTATACGTTTTTCTTATAATCTCTGAGGTTTTTAAGTTGACCCAAATATTCAGACCTGAAACGTTTTCTAAGTTGCTCCGATAAGTTTTTCCTATATTTTGCACGTCTAGAAAGAAAATTTGAATCTATTTTATCACAATCTACTATTCCACTACTTTTGATATCCCTAACAAACATGGCAGGCGTTAATGCTGAATATTCCTCAAGCGTATCAGATACATAAGTTATTGGACGATTATTTATTATATTTTCGCAATCACATAAAACTGTTGTTAACTCTTCATAACTTAAACAAGCCCTACCAAGAACCTTTCTTAAGAGTTGTTTCAACAGTCTAACCAAACGCTCCCAAAATCCTCCCCACCACGCAGCTGACGGAGGAATAAATTTCCAGTCAATAATATTCAGTGTTGAAAATTTTTTAATTTGCTCCCAATTCAATTTTTTAAAGTAGTTGGCAGCGCCAACAAAATTCCTTCCATTGTCACTGTAAATCGTTACTGGTCTCCCTCGTCTAGAAATAAATCTACGAAGAGCTTGTAAGAAAGCTTCTGTAGAAAGTGAAGTTACTAACTCAATGTGAACTGCCCTATATACTGCACAGGTGAACAAAACAATCCAAGCTTTTGTTTTATCTCTTAAAAATAATGGCCCAGCAAGATCCACACCAGTCACATCAAAAGCACAAGCGTCACGAACTCTATTTTGAGGCAATGCCGTGGGAATGGGCTCAATATTTTTTGATGAATATCTCTTACAGGGAATACATTCACGAATAGCATTTCGAATCGTTCTACGACCACCCAATATCCAAAAGCGTTCTCTCAAATAACTTAAAAGACCAACCACTCCTACATGACAATTTTTTTGATGTTCCTCCATTATTAATCTTTTAACCACTACATGATTGGAAGGCAAAAGAATTGGAGTTAAGAAATCAAAATCATCATCGCGATTAAGAAGTCTTGTTTTAATTCTAATAATGCCTTGTGTGTCTTTAAATGGGCACAAAGATTTTATCGACTTATTTTTATCCAAATTTTCAAAACTTTCCTGTTGTACAAACTTAAGAACCAACAATTCACTGTCAATATATTCTTGAACTGATATCTCTCCTTTCTTACGTTTTCCACCATTTCTACAATTAAAAATAAAACGTCTCAACCAAGCCACCATTCTCACAATTTTGCTATATTTTGAGAAATATCTGTAACACCAATCTACTTCAGATACTGTAAAACAAGTCACAACACCTTTTATTTTTTCTTCTAAAATTTCTGTTTCGGCGTACTCTACTTCATCACAAAACCAAACACAGGAAGGACTTTTAAGCCAATCAGGACCCTCCCACCATTTTGATGTTAGCAATTTGCTACTGGAACATCCACGTGAAGGCAAATCAGCTGGATTCAAATGACCTGGAATATATCTCCACTGATCCGGTGATGTAATTTTTACAATCTCATCCACTCTGTTTCTAACAAATACAGACCACTTGTCTTTTCGCTGGATCCATGCAAGAACCGTAGAGGAATCCGTCCAAAATAAATATTCTATCTGAATATAAGCATGTGAATCTGAAATAGACTGGGCTAAACGTGATCCTATTAGAGCAGCCATTAATTCCAAACGCGGAATCGTCATTTTTTTCAAAGGAGAAACTCTAGTTTTAGCTTGAACGAAGTGAAGAAAAACTTCTGAATCGCGTTCAACTCGAAGAAAACATACAGATGCATATGCATTTTTACTAGCATCACAGAATACATGCATACTTAGTTTTGTTTTTCCTTCGACTATAGAAAATGACCTTGGAATTTGAAACTGATATAAAAATTTCAATTCCTTTGCCCAAATCTCAAACTCTTTTCTAAAAACTTCTGGCAATTCCTCATCCCATTGAATTTTTAAATCCCAAGACCTTTGTAAAAGTAATTTCGGGCAAAGTGTTACTGGACAAATAAAACCGATTGGATCAAATATTTTATTTGTCACTGATAATAAAAACCTTTTCGTTATCTTATTATAATCTAACTGTTTAAAATTATCACAAGAAATAAATAAACAATCCTTCTTTCTATCCCAAACTAAACCTAAAACACTCGAACAGGGACCATCAGATTTAGAAATTTCTGGATCAGTGTATTCCCAAAGACGTAAATCAAACTTAGCCTCAGCCATTAATTCCGTAGATTCCCTTCTAAAATTCTCAAGATCATGAAGATTTTCGACACTAGTTACACAATTATCTACATAAAAACTCCTTTTTAGCTTTTCCACAACGTTTTCAGAATATTTACTTTTACCATTCTGACATTCACCCAAAATATTCTGAATATGAAACTGAATAACACCTCCTAACAAAAACGGACTGCTTGTGACACCAAATACGACTCGACAATGTCTGTATGTAATCAAATTTCCTTCTTCATCTTCCCATAAAAACTTTAAATAATCTCGATTATATTCACTTAAACCAATCTGAAGAAAGGCCTTTTTAATGTCTGCAATAACACCAATTTCGTGCATCCTGAACCTAAATAAAATAGTAGGAATCTGTTCGATCAAATTGATACCTTTTTCTAGACAATCATTCAAACTTGGAGAATCCTTTTCATGCGATGAAGCATCGAAAACTGGCCTAATTTTTGTAGTTTGACTGCTAAGTTTGATAACTGGCCTATGTGGAAGATAATAACCACTTTTATACGTTGACTCCTCAACTACTTTTTCAATGATGCCTTCTGCAAGCCATTCATCAAACACCTTTCCATACTCAAAAAATATCCACTATTTTTTAATTTATTAATAGTACCATTCAATCTGCGAAGTGCTAAATAATAATTAGAAGAAATGCTAGGATGTCCTTCAATCCAAGGTAGATCAACAATATACCTACCACTTTCATCCGTACATACATGGTCATAAAAATCTCTCATTAATTCTTCATCCCTGACCTTTTTAGTTTTCTGTTCAACAGGATCCCTAATTCCTAAAAGCTCTAGATCCCATAAATAACTAACTTTAGAATTATTAACCAACATACAAGTTACCATTGATGCTAAATTTTCAGATCTGGTATCACACAAATATTTGCCCATTAAACTCCAGCCTAAGTATGTCTCCACTGCGGTTAAGTTGCTAGAGAGCTGCAAAATTTTACCAGTTAACAATTTTCCTATAACATCAGCTCCAATCAATAGTTCCACTTCTGAAAATGGATCATCTATAAAAACAATACCTGCTTCATCCAACTCTTTCTGCAAGGAATCTGGCGAGGCCCCATAAATATTGACACATATTTTTGGTTGATTTAAACACTGAAAAGTACAATTATAAGTTTTGTTTAAATTACTAACGTGAACTTTGTATAAAGAATGCTCTTTTTCTTTACTTGTGAGCCCCCCAAATAGAGAATGAATTATTGTCTCATTGGAAATAATATTATAATTCATTTCAACAGCTGTTTTGTGTAAAATATATGAACTTTGTGAACCAGTATCTAATAAAACTCTTACCTTCTTTTCTTTGCCCATATCATTTCTCAAAATTACTAAAAAAGTTTGCAAAACAATTTTGGGTAAATTACTAAGACTTGTTAAATTATTTTCTACAATCGAATCTTTTTTATCAATTTCAAAATCATTACTTTTAGGGCATAGAACAGTATTATGTTTTTGTTTGCATTTTTCACACCTAATATATATTCTACATTTATTTTTTAAATGACCAGGTTTTAGACAATTAAAACAAGCACCTGCTTTAATTACTACATCCTTTCTTTCATCCAATGTCATGTTTTTAACTTTTGGACAATTACAACTTCTGTGACTGTTAACATTACAAAATATGCATAAGGATACGTACGTGCTTATTAAACCTGTTGCCGTGGGAACTTGATTACAATATGGCTTTTTGTGTTCCTTCTTTGTGGATATAACTGCAGAACCGGTCTTGGCTAAGTTCATTTTTTCTTCGTTCTCTACCTCGATACGAATAAAATTAATCAAATGTTCCAATCTATCTTGTGGTTTTGCTTCGGAATTAGAGCTGAAAGATCGCTGCCATAATATTTTCAGTAGACCTTCGGGTAAACAAGACTCCACCAAAGGAAATAAAATGGATGAATACTTATCAGTAGTTATGCCAAGAGTTTCTAAAGCTCTCAGTTGACACTCAAGTTTGTCATAAAGTTCCGAAAGTGAACGGACAGGAGAGGTTACCAAAGCAAGCAAATTTCGAATATACATTTCAATAAGTAGTTCTTCTCTGCCAAACCTACTTTTAAGAGCTTCAACTGCTTTGGGATAGTTTCCTTCAGTGGGTGGAAAACTTTCTACTACTCTTCTTGCTCTGGATCCAGGTTCTGTACATTGTAACAGATAACTAAATTTTTCTTCATTGGATATACATAGATCTTCATCAATTTTTCGAAATAGTCCCCAAAAATGCATCCAGTCGCAGAGATCACCACCAAATTTTTTCAATTCAATCTGAGGCATTCTGAATTTTTTCGTAATAGAAGACTGGCTTACAAGTTGTCCATCGTCGTTTGATTTAACAGTACTCAAAAAGAAATTTGTTCTCTAACTTGAACAAACCTTTTCAGATAAAAATCCGTTTCACTTGTCTCATTTAATAATTCATCTTCACTTACATCTTCTTCAAGTAAAATCTCAAATATCTCTTTGTTCAAATTAACCATTTCTTCATGTTTATTTTCAAGAATTTTAAGTAGAGCCATAATTTCATGATGTGTAACATCCTTTTCATTAATCTTCTTCAGAAGACTATCATATTCTTTTGTAAAAGACTGCCTGAGCACTGATCTTACTTTCTTTAATTTTTCCATATTATTCAAGTTCTATATCAGGAATTGTCCTGTCACGGTCGCCAAATGTTGTATTTACTTGAATAATAAGTGGAAACCACAGTAAAAATAGTTTTATTAGTGCTTCGAATACAAACCAATATAAAATTTTTATGTCACACTTGACACTTTTTTTATGTCACAAAATCCACAACATTTTCTAAAAAATTTCCATAACAACATTTCAGATGTTTTAAGTTACAACTAAATTAATAAATATCCTTATGCAACAACGCTCACAGGTATATACTCACTAGAAATTTATTGGAATTTCTACAAGAATGCGGAAATGAACCGCAGACATTTCATCGTGGTTTTCTTTGAATAAAGATAGACGTTAATTAGAGTTTAATAAAATTGGTATTATTTACGTTTTTATTCAAAGACCTTAAGCAAATTTGAACAAAGTTAATAACTTTTTTGTACAATCATTTTTTACTGTTTACCGTGACAGATTTTACATCAGTGGGTGACATTTTCTAGCAACCCCACACTAGTAAGTAATTCACTTACAGGCTTCCAGGAGCTTTTAACTGCATATGTCTTTGAACAAAATATGCCAATAGAATCTTTTCATTGCACAATTTTTTAAAATTTGGTAGGTATTTTGATAACGGATTTTGGATTTTTCGGGAATAAATGCGGAACACCCTTCTTCCCAAGCTCTTCTTTCTTCAAATTCACTTTCGCTCATATTTTAATTTATAATAATCCAAATTGTTCTTAAAATTAATAAATAAAATCAATAAATAATAACTAAATTCTCCATTGTTGTTATGCACTTTAGTTATTACCTAACAACCAAAGTATCTATATTGATAAAATGAATAAAACTAGTCAATATGACAAAAATGCTTAATTTTATAATTTATAATGGTATCAATCATGCAAAAAACGTTATAAGCATGTCGAACGTTAAGGATAACCGATCTCAGACAATAATTGGAGTCGTCGCTCCGCTCCTGCTTAGCTATGTACAATTAATATCATTTTTAATTGCAAATATCCCATATTTGATGAGGTAAATCGTCTTTTAACAGTATGTGTATTATCCAATTACTATCTCTCCGAGTTTTGCTAAATTCTTGAAAGATTGCTTTCATAACCGTTATACCTTAGGTTATTTTACATGGATGTCAGAACTGTTTTAATGTTTACAGCAAGCGTATCATGCAACTACAGTAATAAGACAAATGCAAAAAAATGGCTTTGAGCAGCGGTAGCGGTTGTAAAAGTCCAACTCCACAGTATAGCCTGTCAAGTCAGTCCAGCGGAACTCCTTGTGGAAGTGTAAATGGTGCCCAGGACAAGTAAACCTTCATAACTATAAGAAAAAATCTATTGTTGTTCATTTGCGTCTTATTACTGCGCTTTCAAAAGTTAAACTCATGTTCTTAAACAACTGGTTTTATTGGTTTCCAAAAAAACATTTTGAAACGCATATTACTTTAAGGGACAACATAATGTACATTTCCTAGGAGCTATTTAGCTATTGTCATAATGGTAAAGGCATTTGCAGGTGTCTTATTTTGTTGAGTATTTGAATTCTAACATAAATACTTTATAAGTATTTTTTATATAAAAACAACTAGAGTATGCACATTCTAGTTTTTTCCTAAGTTTTAAGTTATGAAAGAATTAAGTAGAAAATAAATTTAAAACATTGCTTTTTTCAAATTTTACAAAAGAATACAGTCGAATAATTAGAAACACTTCATGATGTTTTCAAAGGGCCAGTAGGTACTAATAATAAAAATGTAATGATTGCAGTCGAATAAGTAATATTTAATATAAAAACTAAATTATTCCACTGGGTTAAATCTAAAAATACATCGCACTCTGTCATTTACATTTTTTCACCAGGTTATATTTTTAGTTATGTACTAACTCGGGTTCTTATTTAAAATATGAGATGCAAAAACGCAAATTAAGCATTAGAAGAAAGACGACCAACGCAGAAAACAGGATAATTCGAATTCTAATGAAGGCTCGTGCACGGTGGTGGAATCCTTTGTGGATTAAAAAAAGAAGCAGATCTGCACCGACAAAACAAAAAACATAAAATGAATTGCTTTTATTTCGTGTTCATTACGGTTGTTCGGAGTGGTCATTAAACCGTAAAACAATGGCAACAGCGCTCCTCGCTATGCTGACAACATTAATAACAAAAATGGAGAATTAACGAAACACGGCGCTATTGGTGCTTCATTTGCATTTCAAAGCGAGTCCTACTAGGCTGCGCCAGTTATTTTAAGCAAGCATTTATCAAAATCTTTAAAAGAACTTTTATATACGTCTTAAACATTTCTTTTAAAACAATTTAATTTATTGTTAAATTTAAGTTTAAAAAAAATCTTATATATTCCTAATTTCCCAAGATACATTTTGATGAATTAATCAAGATATTATTTATTGATGGTACTGTTTTAGTATAGTATGTCCAAAGTAAGGCTATAATTTTAGATACATCAGTATAAAAAATGCAATTTGCAGAGCGGCTTAGGCCTAAATGACAAATGACACAAAACACAATTTCCGTCTTGAGCTAGACTATTTAATAGACCCGCAAGGCAACGACAGCTCCTTTTTCGATCCAACAGTCGAAAGAAAAACGTTCCAGTATTTCGTCTTGTGAATTTCCTTTCTGGTTTTTGCAAGATACAACCCTCTAAGTTGGAGCCTGACATCTCTAAGTTGGAGCCTGACATCCCTAAGTTGGAGCCTGGCATCTCTTAGTTGGAGCCTGACATCCCTAAGTTGGAGCCTGGCATCTCTAAGTTGGAGCCGAGTTACAGTCAAGATACCTCTAAGTTTGAGTCGAGTTACAGTCAAGATACCCCTAAATTTAGAGCCCAGTTACCGCTTATGTGTAGACAGTCCTTCGAACCACTTCTGAGCTAAGAATACTATTACATCTTGAGCAGCCAGAACCATTACAGAAACTTTCATCTCTCTACAAAGAAGCTGAAGCCGCCCTCCTAGACAGCACAGAAACTCAAAGTTAAGTCCCCTTTTTACAACTCCAGTACATTATCAGCAAGTACTTACAGTTTCAATAAATAAACAATAGGTTTAGAAAAACAGTTTCATTTGTATACCTTAGACTATAAGTCTTAAGGGTGTAGCGTGGTCGGTCTTTATTTCAAGTAGCTTCTTTATTTGTTTAATTAAAGTAATTACTATGTAAGGATAATAAAAAACTCTTCGTTTTAACAAAACTTCCAATATTTATTAAAAAATTGCTTTTTTAAAAGCTCAATGACAGCTGTTTCGCTATGAAGCGAAACAGCTGTCATTGAGCTTTTAAAAAAGCAATTTTTTAATAAATATTAGAAGTTTTGTTAAAACGAAGAGTTTTTTATTATCCTTAATAATATGGACTTCCAAAAAGTAAGGGTTAGTACAATCAATTTAATTACTATGTGTTTCTATCTTTCTCACCTTAGTTTTTGTGCAGTTTGTTTGCTTAATCGATAGCGTTCAAAAGATAGTGGCGCCCTTATTACTTATACATCCCAATCCTTCCTATAGTGAGCATTAACTTGGAGTCGAACCACCCCCTGGAGAGGGTCTCTTAGCCGGGATCTCTTTTGGAGAGTTTTTTTAGTTACAATTTGGCGCCTTTGAGGAGCTAATATTGTTACAGAGCTTAGATTCTAGTAAATTTTAGTAATTAGGTTTTTTTTTCTGTTCTTTGAATATAATTGGAATTTTGGAGGCCCATTTTATATAGGTACTTTTCTATATAAATGCATATCTCTTTATAATTTAGTTTAAAAAAAAACCAATCACAAAATTCGTTTACCATAGTCTTCGGAAAGTAATTCTTGAACTTCTAATATATGGAAGGGGTAAAGTAACTGTTTAAGAGTACCTTCATACGAGGTACTCTTAATTTAGCCGCTATCTTTCTCAAGCTCGAGTCCGGGTGTTCGTCAACAATTTCTATTATATCATCTGCTTTCGCAAGGTCTTTTGGACGACCACTGTTACCGAGAACTTGTTTTTTTAAGTACCTATTTCTCTAAAATTTCGGTCGCAATAGTCAGGAGTTTTCGCCTACCTGGTACATTTCTATTAACGCTCAAGATATTAACTTGAGAAACATTCTGCACATTTTTGGCTTTATCATTTAACATTTTTACAGCTTTACTTGTACCACGTCCCAGTTCAGGGACTTTATTCTCCTAGTATTTAATTTTCTAAAAGAAACATTAAATATTAATACTTTTATTTTAATAAAACACTATTTGCCAACCTTATTAAATATAATTAAATAATAAATAACTTGTTGTTAGTTGACGAAACAAATATTAATATTCAGATCACCTATGTATGCATACAAAGCTAAGTAAGCCGAGAACTTTTGGTATATACATAAAGAGAAGACAGTAAAGTTTCCATGTGTTTTAAATTACATCTTTGTGTCTATAACTTTAATAATTTAGTACAATAGTTTCGAAAATTAACAAAGAAAATGTCCTGGAAATTTCGTAGACGTCATTCATATTTAATATTAATTGAGAAATAAGGAACTCCCATTATGTAATTATACGACAAATAGTTTTGAGGACTCAACTAATTTTTTTAACTAAAATGTTTTATGACAGCCATTAGAACTTACCCTTACAAAGATAATTTAATTTAAAATGGTTTTATTTAATCACTGTATAAAATTTTAAATATTCAACGCTTAGAGAACAATTAACTTTATTTCATTGCAAGGGTCAACTTCCGGAATACTAATTGAATTTTATAATTTTTTAACTTTCTTCTGCAAATTTTCTTAACTTTGTTTGTTTCTTTAATTTTAATCCCCAGTAACTGATCTTTGGGTAGGTTGTCCAACTGACCTATAAATACGAGTTACACTTTTAATTTTTGAGATCATAAAAATCCAAGGTAATAATACAAATCGAAAGCTATACTTGTATGGAATCAAAAACACCTGAAGTTACTTTTTGAATTTAAATATGGCCCGGAACTTGTAGCTTTTAGTATGCTTTGCTTATTTTATATTAAGGCAACGTAGAAAGAATTTACTGTAGTAGATACATTTTCAGGTTGTAAAATATTCGTTTTTTGATTGCATATTTAAGGATAAATATGTGGGGGTTACTCCGGATAAAAGACTTACATGAAACTCTCATTTGCAGATCATATTTAACAAAACAAAGCTCTTCTTTTGGACATGTGCGATAAATCATGGGGAAGGAATGACACCCAAACTAATTTACTGGCTGTATCTGACAGTAGTAAGTCCCATAATTACGTATGGTGCCTCGACCGGGGGGCTAAATGTCAGCAAAAGACTACTAGAGAGAAGATGATTGCATTTCAACGCCAGACTTGCTCAATCCTAACGGGAGCTATGTCTACTACTACCACCTCTGCCACCGAAGTTTTAATAGATATTTCTCCACTTCACAATTAGTTGGAAAGAAAGCCGATGATGGTTAGTGCATACAAAAGGCCAGGAAGCAGGGAAGAGCGGGTCCATAGCCAAGGTTAGAGAGATAAAAATCTCATCCGATACTAGAGATGGAGATGGGGGTAATTCAACCTAAAACCAGAAGCCATTTCCCATTTCTAGGCAGGAGCGAATGGGAGAAGGATAAATCTAATCTTATAATGAACGGCTCTGAGATTGAGAGCGGTGTTGAAGCTGGGGTCTATGGAGGGGAAACCAAGAGTGAATCTGAATTAGAATTTGGGTAACTTATCATCAGAGGCATAGGGCTGATAGAACGACTATAATCTAGGGGTGAGCCACAATAGATCTTTCAGGTCGCTGTAGAAGGGACCCCCCACATAGAACCCAACCTAATTTAACACATTTAATAATTTCTGCTTAACTTACAATCTATATTTGTTTAAAAAATATATCCTTGAGGTAAAAATCTATACCAATTATTCACAAATCTTTTCAGATCTAAAAACCATTTAATACTTTTCCACTGTATATGAGCTAAATATTATACTCTAAACTTAAATGTTCATTCCTAGGGAAATCTCTCACAGCATTGTTGAACATTCCTCAAATTGTTTTCATCATTTCTGAATTAAATAGGTCACAGTGGTCACATCAAAGTAAGCCACTTATAAGCCATTTGCCGTAGTTAAAATTGAGCAAAGCCATAGGTAAAAGGATTAAACGACGGCTTTTTGGGGACATTTTGAAAGTTTTGAGTTACTAGATATTTTGAAAGATATATCTAGATGTAAATTTATCCAGATTTATTATTAATTCCGGAAATTTTGATGCGGGTTCAACGATTACTGTTAGAATATTACTTATCAAAATATAATAAATAATTTATTATCTGCAACCGCTGTCGATACGCGTATTTTTAAAAATAATAAACAGAAAAATCGTTATATGATGCTTTCATTGAATAATTAATTTAAACATTAATATTTTCCTAAAATTAGGGCATTAAAGTTTCCTTCTGATTATATATTTATTAAACGGGTATGCATAGAAATTCCAGTCAACCTTTAGGGTTAGGATAAACGATAAATATAAACTAATGGTTTGAGCATTTAGTAGGTACTGCTAGTTTACGTAAATAATCTAAGTCAACCCATATATTATATAGATAAGGTTTACTAGAAAGCACCAATCGTAGCTCTAATTGACATATTTCAGAAGCTAGGTACTAGTCCATCAATTGGTTAAGTGGTTTCGTTAACCTTTGAAATAAGTGTGGAAAGAAAGAAGAAAGTATAGCATGGTCCATCTCGTCTCTACAGAAATGCAAATGATATGTTATGCTACATATACATATTTTTTTCAATTCTTGTAGTTTTTTTATTAAAGAAGCACGCCTAATGTTTTAAAATGTGGTCCATCTCTCCTCCTGCTTTTATATACCCTATATTAAATGCATTCCTATAAAGAGTGCACATGGGAAATTATGTTTACCAAAATTCTAAAAACCATCATTTCGTCTATGAAAAATTGTCTTCCATATACTTACCAATTCTTTTGAAAAATTAAATGAAATTAAGCGTTAACCAAGATAAAGTACGGGTCCAACAAATATAATTAACAACATTTGGGCTGTAAGGTAATTTTTAAAAATAATGTCTTGCATCTGGATTTTCACAAAACTTTTTCAAGTCATGAAGATTCTGGTACTTCAAAAAAGCTATAGGAATTCGTTCCTGATATTTTAGATTTGGTAACTCAAATTGACCATCAGGTTATTCAAGATGTCGTTGCTTTTGTTTAGGTGGTATTACCACAGAAGTAGTGAAGGCTCCATTATAAGATTCACGATACTGTATTATTCTGGACATTTCATCCAATATTGCGATTTCTTTGATTGGTCTGCTCTCAAATGGACACATTTTAAGAAAGTATTTTGAAAGGTGGTCAGTCCAGGATCAAAATATATTCTGATCTTCACAGTCTATTACATTGAATGGGTGTGGCTTTGTCCTGGCATTTCGAATATGTTCATTCCAGTCAGATTGAAGTTCTATGGTGGCTTTCTGGTTAATTAGTCCCATATTACGACCGATAAGCTGATACTGACACTAATACCTACTCTAAATCTTAAAGTTAAACAAAAGACGTCTGTTCTATACTATAAATACGTGATCGCCTCCCATCACAGGTGGACATTCATCTTTTTTCACCGGCATGGCTGGACATTCATCTTTATTGCTCTGTACACATTTATTTAAATTCGTTGTAGCTTTGTTGTAGCATTAGTTTTAGCTGGGTCGAAGATTCTGTCAGATTCTAATGTATTTTAGAAATGGATTCGCACATTAATATCAAAATGGCGGTATTTGGACATTCATATTTTTTCCCTTGTACCCTTCATATGCCAAAGCACTTTTCTACTATCAAGGAAAGTAAGAAAAATTAATAACTTGGTATTGGAATCTGAATTTCAATTTTAAGGATCATTTAATACACATAGGTCCAAATTTGAAAATAATTAACTAACTGTTTTAACTTTAATAAGAATTAAATATTTCAATATTACTGCCTGATACCCTACTTGAATAAATATTTAGTTAAATTTATTTAAAACCAAATTTTTTCAATTAAACTTGGAAGTTACGTTAAAACGAAGAGTTTTTTTTATTATTCTTAAATATTTACTGTTTCTTTAAATACGTGACAACCGAATAAAGTATGTAGTATATGAAGATTGCATAAATGGAAACAACATTGATAAATAATGACGCTCCCTGTATTCAATTAACTAACATACTCTCTTAATTGACGTTGATCCAACGGCTATCGTTTTAAACTAATGGTAAACTTTAATGAAACGGCTGTCATTCAAATTGATTCTTTTATGGAAGAACCAGAGATTCGACTGATAAAACTTGAAAACAATTAATATCTATCCAAACGGAATGTTTCTACCGAATTTTACCCGACTTTCCGGACTTGGTACGCAATTGGAATGTCAGATACACCTTTCTAATCAATTCCCAGAAGCTAAATCGAATTTAATTCACCTACTGGTGTTACCGAAATTACCCGTAATACTTTAAAATTCTCCAATTGTTTAATATTTTAAAAATTAAATATAAAAGAAGAGATAAATTATTGTCCAAATAGTTTTCTTGTAGGAATACTTAGTGGAATATGTTAAATAACGTAGAATTTATTTTAATTTCTAGTTTTAAGCACTACAACCTGCAAAATTAATTTTCAACTAGTATTAGTATAGTTGCAAACCGTTACATACTAGCGATGACACACCAAACACTAAACAAGACGAAAACCCAAACAAAGACAGTAACACACAACCTGACGAACACGAAAATGCTGTTGCCGGACTCTCCCGACCAATATTGCCCAAACCCAAATCAAATAAGAACACCAATAGGATTCTTGCAGTCATTAATTCACTCTTAAAGGATCGTGCCAAGAACTACCGTACTCTGGAAGAGATACACACCCTTATATACTGTGGTGCAGTTGCAGTTGTCCCAAGTGACAACCAACAAGTCCGGTAGTCACTATCTATGTGGAAAAGTTCTGAAATTTAGTCAAATGCAGCTAACAATTTTTACTCTGAAATTAATTATTCTATCATTAACTTAAATTTTACTATAATTTTATTTTAAGGTAATTAAACTTAATTGATTGCTCGATCTTTTACTACTGTAATATATATTCTTTGTAATTAAAAATAAAAAAAATTTTATTAGTTTTTTTTAGTTCAGTTAGCAATAAAATCGTATTATATAGTTTTTTTTAACTATTATTTATTTTCCATTATTTTTTTGATTTATCAATTATTTTTTTGTGGACATGTTGTATTTGTTGCCAGTCATTTCGCAATTTCCCCCCTGTATATCCTTTTAAACCCACCCCGTACCTTTATTTTTCGTTTTTACTGGCCCGAGAACCTTAAAATTCTACTTAAACCTTCCTAAAACAAAAAAATAATCCCTAAAGGTTTCATTCTTCAGCTGCATAATGTATATTTTAAACCCACCCTTAATATTTATTTTCCACTTGTTCTTTCCCGTGAATTTTAAAATTTTACTTAAACCTTCTTAAAACTAAAGAAACAGTTCTTATCTTTTTAAAAATTGATTGTACTAACCCTTACTTTTTGGAAGTCCATCTTATTAAGGATAATAAAAAAAAAACTCTTCGTTTTAACAAAACTTCCAATATTTATTTAAAAATTACTTTTTTAAAAGATTCAATGACAGCTGTTTCGCTATGAAGCATCGTCATTGAATCTTTTAAAAAAGTAATTTTTAAATAAATATTGGAAGTTTTGTTAAAACGAAGAGTTTTTTATTATTCTTATCTTTTTATTCCGCTGTATACTGTAAATTAATTTTAACTCACTCTCCATCATTACCGTTTACTTTTACTGTACCGAGAACCCTAAAATTCTACTTAAACCTTCCTAAAATGAAAACAACCATTCCATAATATTGTTTTTAACGCACCCTGTATCTTTATTTTCTATTTTTTAGGTGGTTTTACTTTTTTTTAACTATCATATTAAATTAAAAGTTTTGAATTAAAAATTTATTAACTCTGGTCCTAATAGGGGGAAAATGTTACCAAATTATTACATTGTCATCGGACCTTGATACGCATGCAAAGTTTTAAAAAAATCAAACGTCTAAAAACCAGTGAAAATTAAGCTCAAAAATTCCTTTGCATATATTGACACATAGTTACCCAAGCTATTATAAAGCGGTTTAATTAAAAACAATAAAAACTCCTGAAAGCAAATACTATAATACTATAATGGATCCAGTTGAGTATATTAATACATGTTAAACATTTAAAGCCTTTTTCATTCTGTTTGTATTTTTAATAGCTTTTAGTATAAACTTCATTGAATATTAGAAGAAATTCAATTTAATAAATGTTTCATTAAAGAGTACCTGTCAACATAACATTCAGAGGCTATAAATAGTCATTATTTTCCTACTCTCTGCTTACCTCTAATTTCCACCTTATTGCCAATGTAATAATTTTACTTCTATTTAGTTACACCTAATATTGTCTGCTTTTGACAAGATTGAAATGTATGTACTCGAATTTGTCCCCCTTTAACCAGATATCTGTTATTAACACATTAACGAATTTCCGACACAATATTCTACGAAATTGTATCAAATTATTTATAGAATGTCTTAAGAATTTCGGAATTATTCAAGAGTATAACAAACAATTACCCATCAAATTAAATGTCGTCCTATCTTCTTTATACTATATGGTATTGGTTTAAATTCAAATAATTACTGGATGTGTTTTTTTTTTAAAGACACATACTTGATAGGTACGTAATATACCAATAAAAAAACCAGGCACTTAACTTCCAAGTCCATTCCTCGTAGGAAACAACTTATAAAAAGCAACTGTGAAGTATATTTAAAAACGAGAATTTATTATATATGTAAAATTAAAATAAATAACAGGTCGGCTGAAAAGTCCCCGGTCTACCATAGTAAAACACAATATTTTGACAAAATTCATTTTTTCAACATAGTTGCCTTCAAGGGCGATACAGCGATTATAGCGACCTTCCAACTTTTCGATACCATTTTTGTAGTACTCCTTCGGTTTGTCCTCAAAATAGGCTTCAGTTTCGGCGATTACCGCAGTATCAGAGCCAAATTTTTTTCCTGCGAGCATTCTCTTCAGGTCAGAGGAAAGGAAAAAGTCGCTGGGGGCTAGATCTGGAGAATACGGTGGGTGAGGAAGCAATTCGAAGCCCAATTCATGCAATTTTGCCATCGTTTTTGATGATTTGTGACACGGTGCATTGTCTTGATGAAACAACATTTTTTTCTTCTTCATATGGCGCCGTTTTTCGCGATTTCGGTCTTCAATCGCTCCAATAATGCACAGTAATAGTCGCTGTTGATTGTTTTCCCTTTTCCAAATAGTCGATGAACAATATACCGTGTGTATCCCAAAAAACTGAGGCCATAACTTTGCCAGCTGACTGTTGAGTCTTTCCACGCTTTGGTGGCGGTTCACCGGCCGCAGTCCACTCGATTGGACTGTCGATTGGACTCAGGCATGTAGTGATGGAGCCAAGTTTCATCCATAGTCACATATCGACGCAAAAAATCGGGTTTATTACGACTTAACAGCTGCAAACACTGCTCAGAATCATCAATTCGTTGCTGTTTTTGGTCGATTGTGAGCACGCGCGATACCCATTTCGCACAGAGCTTCCGCATACCCAAATATTCGTGAACGATATGTCCAACACGTTCCTTAGATATCTTTAGATATCTCGATCATATTCACTTTACGGTCACTCAAAATCATTTTGTGGATTTTTTTGATATTTTCGTCGGTAACCACCTCTTTTGGGCGTCCACTGTGTTCACCGTCTTCGGTTTCACCACGCTTGAATTTTGCGTACCAGTCAATGATTGTTGATTTTCCTGGCGCAGAGTCCGGAAACTCATTATTAAGCCAAGCTTTTTCTTCAACTGTATTTTTTCCTTTCAAATAACAATATTTAATAAGCACACGAAATTCTTTTTTTTCCATCTTTTTGAAAATAACAAAAGTTGCTTCACTAAAAATGCAATATCTCACAAACTAATAGTCCGACAGCTGTCAAATTTTTACACGAATCTTTTGAAGGTTGATACTATCTAAAAATGAAATGGATTTAATTCTAGTGTCGTCATCTATAGGTCAGACCGGGGACTTTTCAGCCGACCTGTTAATGTAGAAAAATTAAACATGTTTACACAAAATTCAATTTAAGGGCCAATAGTGGTAAAATGAAAAATAATAAAAATTTGTTTAGTAAATAACTGGTTTTATTTCCTTAAATCTGGTACCCTCATTTTAGGCAATGTTATACTATTTTTTTCCCCTCCTTTTTTTATTAAAATGGTTATTTAAATAAACTGTGTATAAACTATGACGAAGGAGAAACCATAAATTTAATTCAATCAAGAAAAAGCCGAAAACGTGGCAACAAAATAAGTAAAGAAAAATATTCATGTCAGTTGCTATTTGAGGTAAATGTTTGACCTAATGAAATTTTAACACTTAATTCTCCACGCCGCTTTCGGCAAATCTCGTCAGCAATAAAAAAACTACCTAATCCTCTTAGCCAATTACCCCCGGTGAAAAACTTTTTCAATTGGAGTCGCCTTGTACGCTTTGAAACGGTAAATAAAATTAGCATACTTGATGTTGTGCCTAAAGGGCGTTGACAAACCACCAGCCTCGAGATATTGTTAATAACTCTTCACGGTGGCCCAATTAAGGCAGAGTTTTATTGGAATTTCTTTTCAGAGGCGCGGCAATAACCGTTCGGAGAGGAAATTTATTTCCAGGCGATTAACCGCCGATGATATTGATGTCTTTCGGCTAAAGGAAATTGCATGAAAAGTTTCGTCGTCGTCACAGTCACGACTTGGCAGATATTCGAAAGTTATTTCCAATGTAAGCTCCTTTCATACCTAGATGTTTTTGCTTATTATTGCGAAAACGTTTTCGATCGGATTTAATAGAATGTTTCAAAAAAATAAAATAAAATAAACACGATAAAAACCAATAAGGATACTATCAAGATGAAATTGTTCAAGAAAATAAAATGTCACTGATATTCTTTTCTAACAATCTTACCCACTCAATAATTCTAAAGAACACTAGAAAACATGAATAATAATAATGAATAATACTCCATAATACCAAAATAAACTTAAGATATAATGAAATCACAAAAAAAATGATCAAATTGTAAGACGTGCTTTAACCGCAGCAGGTTGGTTGATACGAAGTAGATATGGAAACTTAGGACATACAGAGCTTTATGTTTCATTGTTCAATATTTATCATTGTTCATTAATTCGTCAAATTTAACTAGGCATAAATTGTAACCATATTATGACGTTGGGCGTCGATTTGTGATATGATTGAAATTTATAAAAATATTTAATTAACTTTTTAAAAAAATAACAATATACCAAAAGAAAAAATGTAATTTACAATAAAACAACCATTAATCTTAATTTCGTCTTTAATTAGTTGTAAAAGATATTTCAATAATTAACAAAATTTATAAATGTTTATCACAGCAAAAATTATGATAGTTAAATACCTCGGCTAGGGGTGAGTAAGTTCATTATCTCTGACTATAATACAATATTTGTTTCTTTAAGAAATTATAAGGGCGCCACTGAAATCTTTTTATTTTTTATGATACTACTGAAGAAAATTGTTTTAAGCTGAGTTATTTAAATAAGTATCATAAGAGGACAGAAAGATGTCAGAAAAAACTGTCTATGAAAATAAAAAAAATGATATGAAAATGTACAAACAGATATAAGATAAATAGATTTCCTTGGTGCTAAAATGAATGAAGTTGAATACGTTACAAAAAAAATAATCCGCAAACAGTTGTTTTAAAAATACTTATTCTAATACAGATGACGATATAGATAGATATAAACGGAGATAAAAGAGAAAAAAAAATATGGGAACAGTAAACTTGATATACCAGAATAAACTTATCTGTTAACAATAGTGGACGATCGTTAACCGCACCTTGGGGTCGCTACGGCACTGTTTAGGTGGTTCCAAATGACTATGGAAGATCACGAGTGGAGGGATGATCTGCCCAAGTTGTAGAGATGATCCAGTTAAAAATGTTCGTGCATACGAGAGCTTAAAGTTTACAAGCTGTTCAAGTTTACTGAATCTTCAAATTAAAGAGATGCTTCTAGTTTACTGTATTATATTCCAACTTTCTAAAAATTACCAGTGTCAAACACGTGTTACATTTACTTTTCTGGCACAAAAAGTACAAATCAGCATAGTCCGAAATCTACAGTTAGATGCTAACGTATTTTAATAGATTACAAAAGATACATTCTTACATTAAATTTACTTTGTAACAACCTTACACACTAATCAAAATTCCAGAAATGTACTTTTACTAGCCTTTTTATAAAAAATTATCATTAATACTTTTAATTACCATAAAAAGATTCTTCGAATAATAATGAAATATGTTGAAATTCTCATCTGATATAATAAAATATAATATACTTTCGATGTTTTATAAATATTTTAACAAAAAGGAATTATAAAATTGGAAAAAAAACGTACCTGTATATGACAGCAAACCAATACAAGAAATGAGACTGGGAATAATTATTAAAACCTCTTGAATCCGTTAATGGCAACTCATTAGTACACATCGTAGCGTAGCTACTTTGAACTTCCAATTATAATTATAGAGACCGTATTCATTATTTTATTATTAAGAATTCTTTGGGAAAGATGGAGCTCGCAGTACTAATTTAATTTAATATTTAGGATACCAGGTGCTCAAAATGTTAACAGGTAACGTTACTGTTAAGAAGATGTAGATGTAATTATTATGTAGTACTGTATCTGCAACATACAGACATGGAGAAAAAAAAAGCTACAACTAGTAAACAAGATCTTCTTATAGATTTAACAAAAAAAGTTATTATTAGTTAAGAATAAAAGCAATTTTCAGTGGAACTGCAAGAAGAGGATCACATCCATGCAATTGTCAGGGCTCGATGCTGCTAAGACTAACGAAAAAGAACCATGCATGGAGATATCGGTTAGCAATGGAAAAACATCAATGTTACTTCAAAAATTCGAGGTTTCGTCTCTTTATTGATGAATCCAGATTCTGTTTTTATATTAATAATTGCCCACTGGTACGGAGGGAAAGAGACAGCGTTGCAATGTGACAGTCCCAACTACTTTTTTTGGATATTGATTAGTATTCTTGTAAGAAGGCATAAGTATTGACGATTGCGCAATTTTTGGTTCAATACGCCAAAATTTTGTTCTGATTGATGATAACGCCCGCCCTCAACGTGAGGAAGCTGTGAACGACTGTATAGCAGCCCAAAGCATGGCACAAATGTAGTTATTACTATGCTCACCTGTTGTGAAGATTTAAAAAATCTGTTTTTTACAAAACTAAATCTCCAGAAAGAAGACTTAAGAGCATATAGATTACCACAACCGGAAATACTAGGTATATATTTTTGACAAAAAGCAAAATGTAGATTTTTTTTAAGGAAGTTTAAATAAACATCCAGTAGATCAACAATTTAAAGTTGTTAATGAATACAGTATGATGCAAATGTATGGAATAACAACGACTTTTAGAAAAAATCTTAAAACACGTCAATTTTAATGTGTGAATGGCCATCAACTGATATAGATGAGTTGGACATTACGTCATTAGTGATGGCGTAATGACGTCATCGACGATTTTTTTAAATACAAACCGAGTTCACGTGACAGCTCATTTCAAAGGTCTCCCTTTGCAACAATGTAATCATTTAAATAATAAAATGCCGCATTTGTGATACAAAATAGTATGTGCAACTCGTTCACAACGTTGTGTCCTCGATGCACAATATACTATTATTTAATCTAATTCAATACATTTTTAAACGTATGTTGAGTAAACATAAATTTGTTTGTGTATGCCGAAATATTTTCTTTTTATTATTTCTTGAAAAATCAAAAATAAAATAATAGATTCTGGTCGCAATGTACCATAGATACAAACGATAGATAGAAGGTAAATAATTTTTAATACATTTTCTATTAATTACATTCGTTAATATTGCGGGGCCCTTTACTCCAGTGGTGGTATTCCAGTTAACCTCCCCAAACTCCAGGATAAGTAAATTATTAGATTATGTTCGATCACGTACAAACCGTAGCAAACTCGTGAAATATTCGAAAGGAATATTTGTGACAGTTTTTGATTTTGGAGTGTCCAATTTATTGACCCTTTAAATTGTAATAAAATTTTAAGGACTATATCATTAACATCATTAATTGAAACTCTACGTGAAATGCGAAGAAAATTAGAATTAATTTAATTGGAATTTACAATTGGTTGCGTGCGTCATTAACTGTATAGAATTTTAACTACTATTAGGGTTGATTTTAATGCTTAACGTCCATTTGTCGTCAAGTCAATCACAACGCAATTTAATTTTAATTAAATAATTGTTCTATATTGATTTTCACGTGATTATGTATCGTTGCAGATATTTTAATAAAATTGCTTTTTATATAGGGAGAAGCTTTTACCTTGAACCATCATTAGAATTTCAAATCTACCGCGTAAATCTCGATCAGTTTTGCTTGTTAGTTAACATATCCACCACCGAAGCAGTTGTGTTGTGAGCGAGTGCTTGTGTGATTTGCCCAAAAAAGTAGGAATTTTTACCTAACTTTAATCTTTTTTCTTAATTTTTACAATACATGAATAGGACTGCTTCATGCTTTGTTTATGTAGACGAACTATTTTGATCATTTTCATTATTTTATTGTCGCTTTTTGTAGGTTAGAAAAATAATTCCTTGTTGAAGTTAACAGGCTTGGACCGTTTGATATGTCTGGTACCTTGGGCCATGGCCCACGGTACAAGCCCAGTGTTAATCTTTTCAATTCGTTCAGTAATTGTGAGCATTTCTTGTTTAAGATGCCACAAAGTAATAAACAAAGTTCATTGCGTACTGCGTCCAAATACTTCAAAGTGTCCCGATCTACTTTAAAAAGATTTTTGATACAACTTGATCAAAAAGTGCCTTACAAATCTTATAACAATTGTGTCACTAACAAAATTTTTTTGGAAGCTGGAGAAGAGAGCTTATGCAGCGTCTCATATGCATTATGGCTTTACTCGTCGAGATCTTCAGATTCTCGCCTATGATTTTGCAAAAGCAAACAATAAAACTTTTTCAACTTCTTGGGAAAACAAAGGACGGGCAGAAAAGCAGTGGTGTTTGAATGGGGACTACTCAGTTGTACCAATTTTACCTGACTTAATCCGGTAGCGTAAAAGGTTATCCCTTTTTGAGGGTTCAGTTGTACCAAAATATTCCAGGTAGATAATTCCAATTAATTTCTGAATGTTTAGAAAATAAACGGATTTAAATTTTACTTAAGTATAAGATTACGGGAAAACCCTGACCTTCGGTGCATCCGTAACTAGGTTGAGAAAGTAGTAGGGAGTAATGCACATTTTTGTTTTATATAAGTGTCTAACCGAACCTAACCTAACCTAACCTAACCTAACCTAACCTAACCTAACCTAACCAAACCAAACCTAACCTAACCTAACCTAACCTAACCTTCATATTAATCCTTTAATCCCCTCTAGAAATTTTTTGGTACAACTGAGCTATCGCAAATTTTCTACCTGCTATCTTTTAGTACAACTGAGTAACCCCCATTTGGATTTTGTGAAGCGCAAGCAAACAATAATCTTACGAAAACCACAAGCGATAAGCTTAGCCCGGTCCACTAGCTTCAATAAACATAATGTTGCTACATTTTTTGAAAAGTTCAAGGGGTGTATTGAAAAGTATCATTTTACCGCTGATAAAATCTACAATTTAGATTAAATTTATTGTACTAACCCTTACTTTTTAGAAGTCCATCTTACTAAGAATAAAAAATAACTCTTCGCTTTAACTCAACCTCCAAGTTTAATTGAAAAATTTGGTTTAAAATCACAATTACAGCTGTTTCGCTATAAACTAGCATCGTCAGATTGACATTAATTAATGTAAGTTGGGTTAAAGCGAAGAGTTTTTTATTATTCTTAGTACAATTTAGATGAAAGCGAAAACACAAATGTTCACATTCCAGGTAAATTTGCCAAACATATTTTTATAGATGTTTTAAATAAATTACATAGTTTAACTGTGCAGTTATTAATTGTTCTTAAAAAAAAAAGTTTTTTAAGTCCCGTTTCCCAAAACCTATTAGCCGTAGAAATCCGTGCTTAGTCTCAAAATAAAGGAAATTTTATTGGCTTTAAAAAAGCTAGGGTTATTTTTTTGCGTAAAATCCATTATTTACGGCTTATAAGCCAAAAACTAAAAAATGGCCAAAAATATCACCCCGCAGCTGCAAACTTGGTTTTAAGCAGCTGATATTGATCTTAACAACATACCAAAAATTCATAACTACCGGATTTTTTGCTAACTATAATGTATTGGATGACTGGCCTATACTGGCTTTACATTAACAATTCTCTTACCCCTCTGAAAGCAGTAGCACACTCGGTAAAAATATTTATAAGTACAAATCTCTGATAATTAATGATAGATTCTACATGTTAATTAGGATAGTAGGATGACTCCTTGTAATAAAATTGTTATCTTTAAATACAATAAATTATTATCAATAATAAAATTTATAACTCCGGGTATGGGAAATAAATTGACAGCTGTCTACTTAATAAAACTACATTTTCTAAATAAAAGAATAGTTATGGATTTGAAAAATAATTGATAAATTTATGAACTTGGCAATGCACCAAATTTTTATCAAGCTGGAAATTATAGTTTTGGAATTACGAATAAAAATGTATTTTTAACTTTTTGTTTTGGAGCCCTATAAATAACTCAATAAAGGAGGTCAGTAGAAAAAGTTATATGAAGTATTAACATTATTTTAACACCATCTACTCATTACCAAGTTTTGTCCTCTCATTGCTGGGACAATTTTATTGTAAATTACGAATGTGGATGATTCAGATAATAGATCTTGGAAAAACATAAGAAAACACGTTTCAGCGGTTAGAAAAGCTAAATAAAAACAAAAAAGAGCAAAATATGCAACTTTTTTGTAAAAAAAAGAGAGTAAAAGAGAGAAAATCGGCCAGTTCAACATGCAAATTTAACCCAGACCTTCTTCGTCCGTCTCGATATATATAAGATATAAAACGAAATTTACTGTAGCACGATAGAAAGAAATCTCTACACGGAGGCACACGGTACAACAGATAAATGTATTAAACCGGAATTTACTGCGAGCAAGTAGAGCGTGAAGTGTTCACTTTTCAATACGGTGCAGCCTTTATGTCAATATCTAAAGAGAACTCTTGGATTATTAAGTATGGTCCAGTGTACTTTGATCTGTTTTTATAAAAGAAAAGAAAAAATTTAGAAGTCTGATCAGATTATCTTTATTTTTTTATTAAATCAACCATCTCTATGATACGTAATAAAAGTGTAAAAATGATTTAATCAGAACCGTTAAGAGATAATTAAAAACTGTTAATTGGCATTCAATTGATACGATATAGGTTGGCTGTATGTTACAGTCATGAACATTGTTAATTAACGCATAATAGTATATAATATTGTATTTGATTGTCATGCAAGTATGGAGTATAGTGGATTTATGTATTTAGATGCCATTCTGTTATAAATGAGTACGGATTTTCTTGAGCGTCAAATATTTTCACATTTTTAAATTTTATGCTGAACTTTTCGGGCAAACTTGTAGTTTACATACTGTGAAACACTCTATTAAAAGGTCATTGTAGTATAACAAAACCAAACACTTTTTTTTTAATTTTATTTATTGAGACTATTGAGAGTCAGTTTGGCCCAAGATTCATGACAGTAATGAACCTTGGGCCACGTAGTCTTGTACCTTGAACCATGCGTAGAAATTAAAAAATAAATGCAAAATAAGTTGCTATTCAACACTGAACTTCTCAAAATCTAAATCAAAGACATGTACCCCTTTTTGCCTCTCCGACAATCCAGCCTGACGTGGTGGTGCAAGTTTTAGTAAAACGTCTTCAATATCAATTTCAAATTGTTGACCACTTGGACCAGAAAATTTGTGGCTGAGAATTCTCTTCAGATACTGGACTTTTAAACAGGGACTTACAGCAGTTACTTGTGGAACATAAAAATGTATCTTTTCCCCCATTAATTTGGTGAGACAAAAATCAGAAATTTTCACTCCTTTCGATTCATCCTGGCACTCTTTTGCGCTATCCATATAAATGACATCTTCAACGTCTAAGCCTGAATCGTCATCATAAACAACAATGTCATGTTCATCTGAAGATGAGGAGGACGATGACGATTGCATCACTTTTCTTATAACAGTTTATTTCTTTGTTTCTTCCTTTCTTATAACTGTTTTTTTCTTGTTACTCGTAGCCTCGATGGTATCAGAATTCGGCATTTTCCTTTTTTTCGTCCTTTTGTCGGAGCCGCTTTCGGAAATGGATGAATTATTTCAGGGGAGATGAATGTATGTATATAATGTGGATGGAGTAACATTTTGTGTTGAAGGAGTTGTGCTTGATGTAGACTGAGTATTGTTTGGTGTGGATATGGTTGTAACCATATCTAATGCACTAGTAGCAAGATTTGTTGTTGGTACGGATGCTAGTTGTGAAGATTGAGCTCCTTGGGATGTAGATGGTGCGTTATATTATGGCCGATCAGTTACTGATGATTCCATGAACTCATGCTCTTGGAAGATATTCTCATTGAAAGGTTATATACCAGATGGAATGTTTGAAGGTGTAAATGCTAAAGGGTAGGCTATTCCTGATATTTCGGCCACATCATAAATCGAAATAGGTTTTCCAGGGTGGCAACCCATCCAGTCGTGTTGTAATATGTCTTGTATGGACCAAATACGCATCGGTCTAGCGGCTGGAGCTTGTGGCTTGTGTGTGGGGGTAGCGTAAGCATCACTATTCCGTTGTCTCTTGCAAAATTTATTGCTTCAACGATTATATGACTCTCGTGATTATCGAGGATTAGTAGCTCCTTATTATTTGGAGAACAGTACACATGAAGCACCTATTTCTGAATCTTTTTAAAAAATTGTCATCAATTCGAAACAAAACTACACACCTAGTAACCGTGGACAAAATGTTAGTACCTTTCAGAGGCCGTTGCGGATTTCAAATGTACATACCCAATAAACCCGCAAGTATGAGATAAAAGCACAAATTCTTGCAGATTCTCAAACGCATTATATGCTAAATGCTGGAATAGTAGTAGTTCTTCATTTAGTAGAACCAATAAAAATACTTCTCGGTTCAACTAATGAGAGAATTGGAAAAACTGAAGTTGATATTTGTTGGAACAGTAAAAAAAACAAAACGTTTATTCCATTAGAATTTATGCCATCTCCCAAGAGAGAAGTAGAGTCATACATCTTTGGATTTACTGCTCAGGAAATAGTGTTATACGTGTCCAAAAAAAAACAGATGTGTCATTCTAATTTCAAGTACCCACCATGACGATAAAGTGGACAAAAAGACAAATGAACCATGACATAGTATTATTTTATAATAGTACTAAAGCTGGAGTGGATGCGCTTGATCAAAAGTGTGCAAATTATGCAACTTCGCGTAGTCGAAGATGGCCAATAACCATTTTTCATGCTCTTTTGAACATTGAGAGGTAAATAGTAGAGTAATATTTATATATACCGCAAATGTAAAAAGGATACCAAACTTTATTGCCACACAGTTTGAAGGCTATAATTTTTAATATTATTGAAGATACCCTTCCACCATTCCCAGAACCTTAACAAAGAGCGGGAACCTCTAAAAGGAAAATATGTGCAATTTGTCCTGTCAAAAAAGATAGAAAAACCAGCAACTTCTGTATGTATTCAATGTGCAAAATCTGTGTTTCCAAACTGCATTTGATTTTTTTTTATTAAAAGATATTGTTTTCAGATAAGTTTTCATATATATCCATTTCATTTTTAGATAGTATCAACCTTCAAAAGATTCGTGTAAAAATTTGACATCTGTCGGACTATTAGTTTGTGAGGTATTACATTTTTAGTGAAGCAACTTTTGTTATTTTCAAAAAGATGGAAAAAAAAGAATTTCGTGTGCTTATTAAATATTGTTATTTGAAAGGAAAAAATACAGTTGAAGCAAAAGCTTGGCTTGATAATGAGTTTCCGGACTCTGCGCCAGGAAAATCAACAATCATTGACTGGTACGCAAAATTCAAGCGTGGTGAAATGAGCACCGAAGACGGTGAACGCAGTGGACGCCCAAAAGAGGTGGTTACCGACGAAAATATCAAAAAAATCCACAAAATGATTTTGAGTGACCGTAAAGTGAATATGATCGAGATAGCTGACACTCTAAAGATATCTAAGGAACGTGTTGGACATATCGTTCACGAATATTTGGGTATGCGGAACCTCTGTGCGAAATGGGTGCCGCGCGTGCTCACAATCGACCAAAAACAGCAACGAATTGATGATTCTGAGCAGTGTTTGCAGCTGTTAAGTCGTAATAAACCCGATTTTTTGCGTCGATATGTGACTATGGATGAAACTTGGCTCCATCACTACATGCCTGAGTCCAATCGACAGACCCATCGAGTGGACTGCGGCCGGTGAACCGCCACCAAAGCGTGGAAAGACTGGACAGTCAGCTGGCAAAGTTATGGCCTCAGTTTTTTGGGATACACACGGTATATTGTTCATCGACTATTTGGAAAAGGGAAAAACAATCAACAGCGATTATTACTGTGCATTAATGGAGCGATTGAAGACCGAAATCGCGAAAAAACGGCCCCATATGAAGAAGAAAAAAGTGTTGTATCATCAAGACAATGCACCGTGTCCCAAATCATCGAAAACGATGGCAAATTTGCATGAATTGGACTTCGAATTGCTTCCTCGCCCACCGTATTCTCCAGATCTAGCCCCCAGCGACTTTTTCCTTTTCTCTGACCTGAAGAGAATGCTCGCGGGAAAAAAATTTGGCTCTGATACTGAGGTGATCGCCGAAACTGAAACCTATTTTGAGGAAAAACCGAAGGAGTACTACAAAAATGGTATCGAAAAGTTGGAAGGTTGCTATAATCGCTATATGGCCCTTGAAGGCAACTATGTTGAATAAAAAAAATGAATTTTGTCAAAATATTGTGTTTTACTATGGTAGACCGGGGACTTTTCAGCCGACCTGTTAGATTGTCAAAAAAAATTGTTTTATTTTTTTAGAATTAAAAAACTGGGTCCCTACGACCCACTTGTAGTATTTACGAAATAAATTGAGAATGGTACTACTATTTTAAATATTGCCTGCTACTTTTTCTTAATAAATTTATAGTAGCTTTTTAAGTACCTGTAAAAGTATTCAAATTAAATTGAACTAATTACCCTTAACACTTAACAGTGTAGACTATATTTCATAACAATATTCGTTTAAAATAACAGAAGTTAGTCATCCACAAAGTTCGCTTCTATTTAAATCATTGAAGCGCTTGATAGGCGGAATAGCCAGATCCAGAGCAGCTGGTTTCGAATTCCCGTTAATTTATTGATGAAATCCGTTGTCCGAGGTGAAGATAATTTTGATGGACGGTCGAGCGGTTATCCAACATACGTTTTCATTTGCTCAAAAGTAATTAGACTGTTTAATAGAAACGTATAATTGATCATGCATTAACAAATGCTAAAATAAAAATCGTAACTGTAGTAAATTTCATCGAAATTTCTTATACTAACCCCTTACTCGGTAGTCATACACATTTAGTATACAAAATAATCAACAGAGCAAAACAGAATGTTTCCATCGAGATTTAATGATTCTATTAATTAACAATCATTTGGATCAGCTATGGACTCTAGTATTTTCTCTTTATTGGCTAAACTATTCATTTATGATTTAGTTAGTAAATTCTTAAAATAACATTATTTATGCTTGTGGTGCATGACTGCTCTGTTTTGTTTAAGATTACATAATATCTATCAACGAAGATTGTTTCCTAAACTTAATTTACCCTAGGATTAAGTTTACGACTAATGGATTATGGAATCTATGAATCAAATTTTTTACTTGGATGTTTTGATAACAAAGAATTTTGTTTATTGTTCTTTTGATTTCGATATCTTTAGAAAACCCTCTACCACTGATTGTCTTGTTGTCTCTTTCTTACCATACATTCTCCAAAAATTATCTTCTTTTAGGTCCTTTATTTAGGTCCTCTCTACCTTTATTCCTGGATTTCTTTGATAGATAAATCAATAGAATTAAACATTAATTGGCGGTTAATAATAATTATCCAAATATAATATATCCAAATCAGTAGGAGATATTTAATAAAAATCCAGAAAGAAACATGTTAATTCAAACTTTTCAAAGTTTAAAAAGTTTCTGTATTCTACTTACAAACTTAAAACAAGATTTCTAACTAACGATCCTCGTTTTAATGACTTTGCCACTTCCTCGTTTCATGTTCTCTCAAATTATTGTTTGTACATTATGTATATTTGTTATTTGTGTTAATCTTAGACTTAGAGAGGAAACTCTCGCATTAGATACAGCATCAGCAGTAGTAGTAGTGTTTGACAAATATTTACGTTAATCAGATATTAAAAGTTTCTTTTGTGGGATTTGGAGTTTGTTATTTATATTTGAAAAAGCAGTAGTTTGTCTGAGTTAACCAAAAGACATACTCTTATGGTTGTTATTATTGCGATTGTTATCGTGGTGTTTTAAGTAAACATGGATCGTTCACAAAAAATCGCTTTGGGCTAGATCTGGTGAGTAAGGAGGGTGGTCGAGCAGTTTAAACCGTAATTCGTCGATTTTCCCATGGCAACCGCTGAGGTGTGAGACGGCGCATTGTCTTGGTGAAACAAAATTCTTTTTTTCTGCAAATGTGGTCGTTGTTCCGGTTTTTCCTGTAATTGTTTTTCCTTTTTGAAGATAATCGATTAAGATAACCCCATAACTATCCCAGAAAACAGTTCCCGTCATTTTCCCAGCTGAAGGAACAACTTTTGCTTTTTTAGGAACCGATTCCCCCTTCGCAATCCATTGTTTTGACTGTGTTTTTGTTTCTGGAGTATAATGGTGTATCCAAGTTTCATCTACAGTAATTAATCGACACCAAAACTCTGATTTATTGCGCCTAAACTGTGCCAACAGATAGTTGGAAATGTTCATTCGAACACGTTTTTGGTCCAAAGTGAGCAAACGCGGCACCCAACGCGCGGACAGCTTTCTCATTCCTAAATCTTAATTCAATATACAGGGTAAGTCATAACTATTGGGACATAGACTAAGGACCAAAATATGGCTATTGGGCCAATTATGCCTTAATATAATGTTGCTGAGAAAAAAGATACAGGGTGTTAAAGTTCATTTTTGTTTTTCGTTTTTTGCTAATAGTTTCCCTGTATATTTATAAATTGATATCAAAATTGGCACAGAGGCATAATCTTAGACAAGAAATAGTATTTTATTTACAATTCCACTATCAAATACCAAACTAATAAACAAAGTTGCAACTAACGTAAGGTTTCCGTTTTGACGATAAATCAAAACTAAATACACTTTAACCTGAAAGAACTGACAAAAACTCAAACTAAATGTTCTACATGGTCTCCTCCGATGTCTATGCCTTTTCTAATTCTTTTTATAAAGGATTTTCGGACGTTAAAAAAAATGTTATTCTGTCCCCTTATAAGATTAGCTGCATTTTGAATCTATCTCCAAAGTTCATCTCGTGTATTAATTTCATTGGCATAAACTAAGGACTTCATATGTCCCCAAAAATAAAAATCTAGCGGGTTGTACTCAGGACTTCTTGGTGGCCATTGAAAATCACTGCCTCTGCCAATCCATCGTTGAGGAAATACGTCATTAAGATGATTTCTAACAGCTAATGAAAAATGAGGTGGCGCTCCATCCTGCATAAACCACATTTTTCTTCTTACATCCAGTGACAGCTCATCTAAAATATCACTAAGAATATTTTCCAAAAAGAATAAATAAGAATCTCCATTTAAATTCGAAGGAAGAACATAAAGCCCTAGTAGTTGGTCGCCTATAATGCCTCATCAAATATTCAATTTAAACTCATGCTGAAAATGTCTAGCTTTAATAGCATGCGGGTTTTCTTCTTCCCAATAATGACTATTTCGCTAATTAAAAACCCCTCGTCTGGTAAAAGTTGCTTCGTCGGTGAACATAATATTCTTAATAAAGTGTCTGTCATTGCGATGTTTATTCATAATACGTTGGCAAAACTGTAACAGTCGTGGAAGATCTGTTGGAAGTAAATTTTGAACAGGAGTGAAGTGATAAGGATGGAGTTTCTCTTTTTTTAGAATTCTAATTATAGACGACTGATTTACTCCTGTTGCTGCTGATAGATGTCGTGAACTTATTTCAGGATTTTCATCTACTCGAACCAAAAGATCATCTTGATTAGGTGTGATTTGTTTCGGTCGACCACCCCGATTTTTAGTGTGAAATGACCCAGTTTCACCTAAATTACGATATAATCTTGCAAAAGTTTTGTGATTTGGTTGCCTTCTGTTTGCGTATAACATTCCATACCTTCTGACTGCCGAGCGGCCGCAAAAATTTTCTTGTGCGTATACGCAAATCATATTTCGCATTTCTTCATTAGTAAAATGATTGTGACGAGGCATTTCAATCAAAAAAAGTAATGATTACTTTTAAAAAATGCAACATTACACTACACTGTCACATCAAAAATAATTTACTCTGAACAAATGACATTTACCAACAACAATTATCTGACAGTCCAAAGCATACTTTTCATAAATGAATTAATATTTGAAATCCTTTTTAAGACTCTAAGCAGTTCGACTGCGTTTTTATCGAAAACGGTTGAAATTATCATGTTTAAACAAGAGTACCAATTTTACGTAAAAATGATGTTTACGTCATATTTTCTAATAAAAATTACTAAAAAATTTCATCAGAAAAAGTTTAGACTCAATTTGATCATTAGGAATGATCCACGTGGCGCCCTCTATAACAAAACGTAAAATTGTAAATAAAATACTATTTCTTGTCTTATGCCTCTGTGCCAATTTTGATATCAATTTATAAATATACAGGGAAACTATTAGCAAAAAACGAAAAACAAAAATGAACTTTAACACCCTGCATCTTTTTTTCTCAGCAACATTATATTAAGGCATATTTGGCCCAATAGCCATATTTTGGTCCAAATAACCTGTCCTTAGTCTATGTCCCAATAGTTATGACTCACCCTGTATAACAAACACGTTTTTTGGACATGTTTATAGCCTCTGCAATATCTCTAATTTTAATTCGACGGTATATTGCATCGATTTAAGATTGTGGGTTTATAAGATCTTCATTTGTATCCCTAAAAACAAAATATTTCCGACCAAAAGTAAAAAAATCTCATCCTTAATTTTCCTGGAGCAAATGCTATGAGGTAAAATATAATTAGGATAGATATTGCGAATTCATGTCGTTTTCGATGCGATCACGTGTCTATTATGCATTGGCCCATAAAACAGATACAATTATATTTGAATCGCCCTACGAGTCATGTAGATTTGTAAGAGTTTCGGGATGAACTATTGTCGCATGATGCTGATGGTTGGCATACTAAATTTGCTAGTAATAACCTAAACCAAAAACAATATACCTATGTATAATATAATGAAATATTTTTAATAAAAAGTAATGTATATAACATGACCAAATATAAAGAGATCCAATATTAATTACCAGATATTAATAAAATAAATTTTCTGTCCAAAAAAATTCTTACATTCCCGACCTAGGCCAAAATAAATTGCAGTAGGCCTTTTAACTAGTAACAAAAATTTACTTTAACAATTTTAGGACTTCCTAAAAATATTTACGACTTCTATATACTTTATATCTTCTTACTTGTAAAACGAAAAAAATGATTTCTAATATTGTTTTTGCGCTTCGGTACCGTAGCATACTTGTAAGAAGGTTTATCTTCCATAATTTGAGATTTTTTATTCATTGATGTGAGACTGAAAATATGTAGAAATTAATTAAAACACAAAGTAAACAAAAAAAATTACGCCACTTCAATGCGCGTGCTAAATGGCACTGTTTGAATGGCTGGAATATTTAATTTAACAATTTCAATTCTATTTTTATTTTTTCTGCATTATAAGGACATAATTAATTTAATACTTTTGCATATTTCCAATTCAATTAAGGACAAAGCCTTCGTTATTGGTTTTTTACTGGTAAATGGTTGCCTCGACATAGGAAAACAATCAAACCGGAGAATGTGAAGTGGGCTATGTATATATGTATGTATGAGTTAGGGGTGATAAACACACTGCGACCTATAGGATTTATTATGTCCCCCCTTACTTGCCATGTTCTGATATTTTCTCAGATTTATAGCAGCTCTTCGAGTCCTATTTTCCTGAGGAAGTTTAGGACATCGTCGGACTTCAAATCAGGTAGATCCCCTTCCTCTATTTCATGTGCTCCTAGGTATCTAGCCCTAGAATTTTGCAAGGCAGGACATTCTGAGAGTATGTGTATTGAGGTTTCATCCTCTTCCTCACAGAATCTGCACTTTGCTTCATCTGCTAACCCTAGTTTCTTCATGTGGCTTCTTAACCGGCAATGCCCGGTTAATATAATAATAATAATAATAAAATGCCTTTATTTAACAAATGTATACACACTTGCACCAAGAAGGCGAATATTAGCTAGAGAGCTACTCATTAACTATTAACCTTCAAGGCTTACAGACTAATAATTAGTATTTTACAAACATGAAAAAAGACTTATAATATAAAATAAAGAAACGAAAAATAATACAGAAACTTATTAGCATTTACTGACTTTCCAGAAGAATTCTCTTTATATTTAACCTAAAACTGTATAATGACGGGTATGACATATATGAACTATAAGAGTTTATACAATTTCACCAGATTATAGCTAAACGATCTTTCAAACATAGCCGATGAATGTCGTGGCATTGACAAAGAATTATGCCGAATGTTACGGTCATGAATAGATCTCCGAAAAATAATTTTCTCAAACAAATATCTTGGAGTTTGAGCTTTAAATAACCGGTACACAAACACTAGAAAGCTTAATTGAAACAAATTATTAAGATTTAACCACTTAATTTCCTTGATGTAATATGATATGTGATCATATTTCCGGAGGTTAAAAATATATCTACAACAAGAATTTTGTATGCAATGTAATTGATTTTTTGAAACACTATCAAGGCACGGATAATATATGACATTACAGTAATTTAGAACAGAAAGAACTAAAGACTCGCAGAGCTTTTTACGCATTTTAAAATTCAAAATATGTTTGTTAATATAAAGTAAACGCATTCTTATATAACACTGCTGAAGTAAATTACTCACATGTCTTTTAAATCTAAGCGACTGATCTATAAGTAGGCCTAAATTTTTTGCTTCAATTGACAAATGTATTCTAACGTCATCAAGTTCAAGCTCCACCGAGTTTTCCACAACTGCCCTTTTAGCCCTACTACAAAATAAAACAGCAGTTGTTTTAGATGGGTTGACTGTTAAATTATGTTCCTTAGAATATTGTAAGATTGCCTTTAGATCCTGATTAACGGAAACATTCGCATTTTGGACATTGGAAGGACAAAAACCATGGAGCAGTTGGGTATCATCTGCATATAACTGTACTGCACTGCTTTTAACAACTTTTGGCAAGTCAGAAGTATAAATTAGAAATAACAGAGGACCTAATATCGATCCCTGTGGAACACCAGAAACTATAACCTTAGAAGATGAATAATTGCCATCAACACATACTCGTTGGCTACGATTCCATAAATACGACTTAAAAAATGATAAAGCAGCAGCATCCACACCATAATACTTAAGTTTGGCACATAATAAATCATGATCAATTAAGTCAAAAGCCTTAGAAAAGTCCAAAGAAACTAGCAGCATACTCATTTTCTTAACAAGAGCCTCAAGAACATTGTCCACAAGATTCAATAGAGCTGTAGTGGTGCTATGACCTTTCCGAAATCCAGATTGCTCAGAAGGTAGAATATTATTATTAGTTAAGAAAACATACAATTGAGAGTAAGCAACTCGCTCCAATATTTTATCCTCGTTCAAATTCGGAGCCTTTTTTTACTGAGGTTGAGACAGCTAAGAGATCTCTTCTGGTCATAGTTCCCCAGTAGTATCTTGCCTCACTTCTTCCAGCAGATTCTAGTACTTGGATTTTTCCTTCCCCATTTCTTCCCTTAGTTTTCCTAAGATTACTCTACTGCTGATCCCACAAGATGGTTCTGGTCCCAAATGTGGGGTTTCAGCTCCTTTTTTTGCCAGCTTATCTGCTGTTTCATTCCCCTCTATTCCTATGTGTCCCGGGACCCATAGGAGGGTGACAGTGTTCTTCTGGCCTAGTTCATTTAGTTTGCCTAGGCATTCCCAAACTATCTTTGAACTGATTATATTTTGAAGTGGGCTATAAACCACTTCGATCCATACAAATCTCCAGGACTGGACATTCTGCTGCCCATTCTGACTAAGCTTTTTAGAACAAGCTTAGCTCTGGGTTACATACCTAAGGCTTGGTGCATTGTGAATTTAGTAATGCGCAAATGTAGTTTGCGCACTGAGTGGGCAAACGGAATAGCTGCGTCAAAGTACTAAAATTTTACTATGAATGATACAATAGTTATTTGTAAAACGAGTGATACACAATTTAAGAAAATATAATATAAGATATAAATATAATCAATTTAAAGGAAAATGGAAGAATCTTCGTTAATTTTAAAATTGTCTAAGAAAATTCACACAATTACCAACTAACACAAAAAATAACTAGAGAAAGATTTTATTTCCACACTTCGTTGAGTGTTACAATGAAATCTACGTAATCTACGTAAACGCGAATTATAAAAAATTAAATTAAAATATTGTTGATATCAAGATATTGATGATACTAAGACATTTGAAGTAAACATTTTGAACCTCCACTTTATTAACAATTACAGTTATTTTTAGTGTTCTAAACCTTATTACTTTTTGCAATACATTTTTATTTTATATCGTTTTTTAACAAATTTCGATTACGCATGATTTAAACTTATTTTATCATAATTGAAACTTGAAATTGGTAACTTTTTAAAATAAAGAATAAATAGACCTATAAAACCTTATATCACAAGCCTGTACCTCCTATTTTATCTCAATTTATGATATAAATTTGACACATATTTAATACTCCTATATGGACAGTTGATATGGCAAATAACATCACTACACTACGGTGCCGTAGATTTTATCCATGCTTGAGAAATCTCTACAAATTATTTACCCAATTAAACAATATATTATCTGTTTCACCATATCGGAATACCTTCCACTTATAAAAACTAGCCATATATGTGCAGTAACCGAAATAATAAATTTGTTTCACTATCTATTTTAATTTATAATTTTATCGACTATACGTCTAAGCGGGATGTTTCAATTGACTGACTTAATTTAAGTGTTTTGTCATCGTCAAGATATGACAACTTCGTCGTGTAACGTTGAAGTCAACATAGCGTAAAAATAACTTTCAAGTAGTGCATTGAATTGAAATGAAACTTTACGAGTATTATCAACTATAAACTTGTTTTAAAATGAGTTGCTGGACTTTCGAGCAAACTTCTTTTTTACTATGCCAGTAGCAATTGTATTATTTACATTGTTTGCTAAAAAACGGTCTACATCATTTCATTCTATATTTCAAAACTATAATTTAAACATTTTGACAAAATTCTTTAACCTTTGAAGATAAGATATCCTCTAGCATTTTGATATACCTTGAGTATTTAAAAATATTAAATTATAACCGTAGTTAAATAATAAAAATTATATTTTCTTTAAAAAAATTTATTTTATTATTAGAAATTCGAAATTAACATACCTACTACAATTTAATTTTTTTTTTATTAAGAAATAGTGTCTGGACTTGGTCATAGTGTCATGATAATCATTGACACAGGTATTGATACACAGTAATGTAAATACAAATTACAACAGTAGAGATAATATAGTATGGATATTACAGAGTAATTGAGACTGTTTTTAAATCAACTTGTAAATATTAGTCTGTTTTAGAAATTTTATTAATTTGTCAAACTGATTCACTGATCCTAAAATGTCTTGCATACTTCCCTTAAGATCGAGTTGTCGGACAGTTGCATAGTGGTTTCAATCTTGGAGGATATGTTTAACAGACAGTCTAATTCCCACACAGTATTGGCAAGTAGTTGGTTCTTCACGAGCCATGAGATATCCAAGGGTGAACCGCGTGTGTCCTATTCTTAACCTTCTAATAGTGATTTTGTCTTTTCTGCTCATGGGTGGCATTGTCAAGAAGTTGGTGTATGGTTGGACATCATGTAGTTTGGTACTTAGTTGATTCCAGTGTTGAAGCCATTGACTGAATATTTTCTGTTTGATGTGTGCTCTGAGATCTTTGTGTAATTGTAGATTGATTATGGGTAAATCAGATGAAGAAGCCTCTTTTGCAGCTTGATCGGCTTTCTCGTTTCCTGGGATACCTACGTGAGCTGGAGTCCAAATTATTGTTATAGAGACCCCTTTTTGAGCAAGCAGATGACACTTTTCATGGATCTCTTGAACAAGTGGGTGCTGCGAGTAGATCTTCTTTATGGATTTTATGGAAGCGAGAGAGTCTGTGCATATGGCTACATTTTCATTCTTCTAAATTGGAGTCTTCAAAGCTGCTAAGATACCGTAGAGTTCACCTGTATGTACGCTGCAGATCGTAGAGAGTCTTCCTTGTAACAATGTTGTTTGTGTTGTGGCAACAGAGAAACCAACTTTGATGCCATCTTTGGAGGCGTCAGTGAATAGGATTTTGTCATATTGGGTGGCATTAATGAGTTCATTGAAGGCTTTTCTTAGGGTATCGTGTTTGCTGAATTTGCAAAGGGAGGTGTTAGAATTTGGTATCACTTTTGTCCATGAAGGGAGATTAGATACTGAGGGCAAAGTGGTGTTTGATAAATTAATGTTGTATAGTAACGACTCTATATATTGCGGTACTAAGTGTAATCCTTGAGGAGAGTTTTGGCTAGTATGATGCTTGGGTGAAAGTATTTCTGAAACTGCATTACTAGGACAAGCTGATACTTTGGCAAAGTATGAGAGAAATAGTTGTTGATGTCGTAAGTGAATAGGAAGTTCACGGGATTTGCAGTAGAGGCTCTCTACTGGACTAGATTTAAAAGCACCTAAGCATATTCTAATGACAGTGTTATGGATAACTGTTAGGAATTTGAGATACGTTGTGGAGGCTGAGAGAAAAACTTGACTTCCATAGTCTAGTTTGGAGCGAATTAATGCTCTGTAGACTCTTAGTAGAATTTCTTCATCTGCACCCCAGTGATGATGTGAGAGTGTTTTTAGTATATTTAGGCGGTTTAAACAATTGCCTTTAGTTTCTTGTAAGTGCTGTTTCCATGTAAGTCTCTGGTCAAAGGTGATTCCTAATTTTTATTTATTTAAAAAGTAGGAAAAAAGTTTTTATTTTTATATCAACATTTACAGATAAGGTAAGTAACCATTTAAATTTATAAAAATCTTTGCAAAGCTGTATATTCTCTTTAATATTTTATTAAGAGGGGTGCATATTTGATGAATTCAAATAAATTTTAATATATAATTTTCTCTTTTTTTATCCTCCTAAGAAAACTCTCCAGTTCAGCTGTAATCACTTAGCATATCTTCAATATCCCTAAATTCCTTGAAAATGTTAGATTTTTCCATAATGAACCCAATTTCATCAAGCGAACGGCTGCATTTTAATTTTGTTTATTACCTTATTAATATTTAACTTTAATATTTAAATAGTAATACTGGTAATACTTTAGCTCTATATGTAAATTCCAATAATTGTAGTAACAGAATAAAGAAAAGTTTTAAACTATTCAAAAACAGAACAAAATCCATGCTCCATTTTCCAACTTCAGTACTTTACAAGTAATTGCTGTATTAAGTTCTTTTGGATTTACTTTCTTTTAAAAACCAAAAACAACGGCTAGTTTACATAAATTGTGCAATTTTAGTTTTTTTTCATTTAAATACAGGAAACCTTCATTATTTTATTCATATCTCCCAGTGCATTGCCAATATTAAAACAAAACACACGATATAAAAACAACCACAATGAAATATATACAGTGTGGAAAAGTAAAATGCAATAAATTCATTAGTTCGGTTACTGTACATATTTATAGAACACTTGTTACAAAATTGCTGCTACCGGTCAACGAAAAATCCTCACTGGATGAGGGAGCACCATACATAATACTCTTAAAAGGTTAATGTTTGGACAGGGATTGTTGAAAACCATATTATTGGTCCCTTTTTCATTGAAGGGAATTTGAATGACGATAATTATTTAGTACTACTACAAAATTATGTGGTGGCAAACTTGGCAAATGTATTTTCTGATCCAGAAAACCCACAAGATCCAGCAAATATCATATGGTTCCAGCAAAATGGAGCACCTCCACATTATCAACTCAATATCCTCCAGTACCTCAAATCGCTGGATAGGGAGGCGAGGATCAATAGAATGGCCAACAGGATTACCTGATCTTACCCCACTGGACTTTTTTTTATGATTTAGATGACTCATTATATATTAATTAACGTTAGAGGTCATTTTTGTTTAGGAATATAAATTCTTGAAATTATTCTTGAATTATTCGCTTCAAAATAAAAATAAAAATTTAGCTGCGCTCGAGAATGTTTTTTTTACAACTTTTTTGCCCTCCTCCTTCTTTAGTTCACTCACGAATTGCCAGAGAAGTGGGATATACACTTTTTAGGATGTAACTAACTCTCCCTACCTTAATATGAAGCGAGAATTTCAGGCCATATTTTTACCAATCTGATCCTTGATCCTTAAAGGGCCATATATGGCCATATTCCACCATATATGGTGGAAGTAATTAACCGCTTACAAGGTATCCCCCTGTATATTAAACTGCCGCGCTTCAGTAACTTTAGAAATCCCCGCTTGGGCTCCCCTACTATTATAACTTTTATGCCATACTTTTTGTTGAAGAGTTTAATTGGCCTCAAAGAAAATTCTTTTGTATCAAGTCATGTAGTTAGCAAACCTTTGACAAAAAAGGAATTATGAGTTTCATTTATTTATTAAGAGTTATTTTATCGTGAATAAAATTAATAAACTGTTTATTCTGTATTTAAAATATGGATGAATTCCAAAAAATAATGTTTAGTATAATACATTTTGGGTTATCTGAAGTTGACAATTTTATATACATTTTTTCATGTTTAATTTTGTTAAGATATCTCATTTTATTGTTGTTATCATTTTTGTTTATGGATTATATAACCATGAAGAAATTTAAAGTTTATAAAAAATCTTTTAATAAAAGAAGATAAAATTTTTACTGGGTATCGGTCAAAATATATCTGGCATCACAATACTCATTTTTGATTAATGATTATCTTGTGTTTAATTTTAATTTAGTCAATTTTCTTTAATTTCATTGTACCAACCCTTACTCTGTGGAAGTCCATATTACTAAAATTAAAAAAAACTATTAGTTTGAACTTAACTTCCATGTTTTATTAAGAAAATTCGCTTTTAAATTACAATGACAGCTGGATTATAAAAATCTTCCACCAATATTATATATAAAACTTCATTACTTTTAATACCCTTGATATCAGAACGTCGTTTGTTTTTTCGATATTAAAAAAGCTTGGCGTTTTTATTATACAGCTTAAAGTGGTCACTAAGTTATCTAGTCTTACTTACTTGTCTCAATGATTTTGAACTACAGTTCGCACAATTTCTTTTAATGTTTAAAATCGGTAAGGATACGTTCATTTTTTGAACTGACATTACGACAAATAATACGTTTTTTGTAAATATATCGACTTTAGCTAACTTTTTATAACTTGTGACCGTGAGTTTCTGGTAAACTTATTCACTTTTAATAAAATTAAGTAATTATCATAGTTGGTTTATTTATTCTGTTGTTCCTGACAAACTACACAACACTGTATTACGACATCCCGAACCAGTTGTAGATTTAGCTGTCTCCTTTGATGTGAAATTAATGTTTGCCTTCACTATTAGCAGCTTAACGTTTACTATATAATCGTATGATTACTTTTTGAGTTAGAAATGTACAGTAATTTAAGGACAATTTCACACTCCACTCGCTAATCTCTACATGTGTACGATCGAAATTGGAAATAGGGCAGTTTATTAAGGTGTCCATTCTATAGATATACGTCTGAGGTTAATCCTGTATTTCTTTAGTTGTCTAGTTTTAAGTTTAATGGTTTTCTACAAGAATATTCTGAGAATATTTGAGATTTTGGTTCTATGGAAATTTCTGAACTACATCTCTGTCAATATCAATAGTAATAACTTGAAAATATGAACTGAATAGATAAAAACCATTCTGTTTTCGCTTCTTTTAGTGCTGATCATTGAATTTTAGTGAACCATATGTGCAAATCGAATTTGATATTCAAACATTTCTGTAGGTACACATGGAAAAATGCTAGTTTATGCTAAATCATGGGAGTGCCGTCAAGCGGAATAATATTTTTCGAGTTGAGGTAATTCATATAACCAACTGTTATTCCGACAAAAACATCTGCTATATAAATATAGCAATAATCATTGTCTCTTTCTGCTTTCTTAAATTTTATTATACCTACTTTATTTTGACAAAGTTAAGTAAGAACTATGTATAATATTTAAAGTTTTTAAAACTCGAATTAACAAAAATGTTTAAGTATAAAATAAAATGGAAGCTTAGTCGTACGCCTAAAAACTTTTATACTAAAAAATAACGTGTTCCTAAATAAACTCGCTTAAACAAACTACAGTTGACAGAAGCAAACATGAACCCTGGGTGGGCGTGTCCTTGTCGCTGTAGTTGTATTTTCATCTCACTTATGCAGCCACTAAAATTGATATTATCGTTAACATTGGCTCGTGATTGGCTGATTGTGATAACCTTGAAATTAGTTGGCATATTTTCCGCGGACCATGTTTGCTTCTGTCGACTGTAGTTAGTATTTAAATCTTTTTATTAAGAATAGTAAACAACTAAGTGGTTGAATGAAACTTCCACTATTTATTCGTAAAAACGTATTTTGTTTACAGTGTTTGATATTTTGTGTACTTATTTAAAAGTGAATTGATTGGCTTTAATGGCTTCTAAAAGTAGAACTAGGAGTGCTTTTGTTTAATTCTTTATTGATAAGCTTAAATTAATATCTAAGATATGTATTTTTGTTTTTTCTTAGAGCTATAGAAAAATAATAAAGTTTATTTTTAATATTTGTAAAAAATATGATGATGGTGTTTTCATAATTTTGTATTTTTAGTATGGAACTTTGGTAACAAGCCTGTGAGATTTACTTGTTAAATATTGTGAAACAATCTCTAAATCCCACAAGCTGTGTGAAAAGTACTTTAAAGAGCACTGCTTTCTTGGAAAAGAGAAAAAACTGAAAGTATTGAAAATGTTGTAATCAATATAATTTATTTTTATATCATTTTATGTGGTAAATGCTTTATTTACAGCTAAAAATATATTTCAATAAATAAATAGTCCATTTGCAGTCCATTGTTTTGACTGTGTTTTTGTTTCTGGAGTATAATGGTATATCCAAGTTTCATCTATAGTAATTAATCAGCGCCAAAACTCTGATTTATTGCGCCTATACTGCGCCAACAGAGAATTGGAAATGTTCATTCGAACACGTTTTTGGGCCAAAGTGAGCAAACGCGGCACCCAATGCGTGGACAGCTTTCTCATGCCTAAATCTTGATTCAATATGTGACAAACACGTTCTGTGGACATGTTTTTAGCCTCTGCTATGTCTCTAATTTTAATTCGACGGTTGTCTAGCACCATTTGGTGAACTTGAGCGATATTATCGTCAGTGGTTCATCGTCACCCAAGCTGGTACGGCCACGTTTAAATTCAGCAGCCCAAAATTTCACGGTGGTAAATGATGGTGCAGAGTCCACGTACACAGCGTCCAACTCGTCTTTGATTTGCGTAGGCGTATTGCCTTTCAAAAACACATATTTAATGACAGCTCGATACTCGATTTTTTCCATTTTCATAAAAACACTCACATCGACTCACTCAAATGATTGTCAAACAACAACTGCGCTTCCAAAATGGCTGAAATTTTAGTGGGTACCTTTCAAAGTATGCGCAAACCATTCCCCAGCTTTTGTTTACGAGTGCTGCCATATTCATGTTGAGATCGGAAACTTTTCAGACAACCCTCGTAAATTAGCAGGAACATAATTAACACGTAATAAGTTACATGTACACATTTATATCCTCTTTATACTTTTTATTCCAAAACTGAAACATTTTTAGGAATAAATGCCGAAAGAAGAATAAAATTTTTGATGTTGACAAAATTGGGTACAAAAAGCATAGCTAAAAATAATTTTGCAAGTTTAAATGACATTTATCTAAAAAATATCCATTTTTAAATAATCTTTTAATATTTTGCTCACTTCCAACATCGTTTTTGTGAATTTAAATTTATTTTTCTGTAAATAAAAATACTCGTTTCTCAGTGTATAATTCTTTAAATGGTTCTCAAGGTCAAATTTTTTTTCACATTAAAGGAACCGACAGTAAGATTCCCTTCTGTATAGTTTATTGCTCTGTGGGGGTTTACATTGTTGTCGGATTTTCCATATATCCCTGTATATTTTTTGTTTTTAAAATCCTTGAAAAATACTGATTAATTTTAATGCAATATTCTTTATAATTAAATGTCATAATTTCGTTCTAGCTAACTTTTCAATTATCCGCTCAAGTTATAAAATAATACATTAAGATGGCCATGACTGCAACATTAATAACTTTGGCATTTCGATAAGCTACTGTTGTTGGTATTAATTGAAAGTCACAATGGATCGTTTTTAATGACATAGAAGTCAACAAGGAATGTGTAATATCTTTAGTAGTTTATATCCTAACCGAAATACCATAACAAGAGCTACTGTAAGTTATTAAAAGATTTATCCAAATCAGGACGCAGAAAAACTGCATCAACTAAAAATTTAGATGTTTGTGTCATGTTGGAAAAAGATTGTCATTTAAACACTAGACAAATATCCAGGAAAATTGATGTTTCGCAAAAGTGGAAATTCCTTTGCCAACAATGTTAAAGTAAAGCTTCATCAACACGTTGAACAAGCTCATCTGTAACGACAGAATTGCGACCTTGACCCCCTTCGTCACGCACTTCGTCCTTCTTTGAATTTTCGGCACCATTCACGCACAACTCCATCACTCATAAACCCTTCTCCATACACTTGACCCATCCTTCGATGAATTGCAGCTGCAATATTATCTTTTTCGACGGGATAGCATAATCGGAAAATAATTACCTGTTAAATCTTAAAAATTAGGAAATATATTGTATTTTAGTACACCAAAATAAGTTTTAATACTGAATTTTGCAGAAATAAAATCGATCTTTAAAAAACCAATTGACTTTTATTTTCTGCGAACACAACTGTTGAATTTCGGAAAGCGTATAGGTTATTCCATGCTCTTAACCGTAATTTCCAAGGTCTGTTTTTTTTTAAATTGTTTTCAGTAAAACTTACAATCGCAGTATATGCTGCACGTATGTACAACCGAGAACTATATACCCGTAGATTATTTGCAAGGCATTTTTATTCCAACGTTATCCATTATAGGACCACTTTTATACTCCAATGAAAAGCAGGTATTTCACTTAAAAGCAAAGTTACTAACGACTTCGGTACATAATGTCAACGTCTCAAAATGTGTTTTTAATGTTCCTGGCTTAGTCGAGCTTTTACTCGTTGAGAATAAACTGGTGAATTATACAACGAATTTCAATAAGAAATAATAACGCGTATAGTAAGGCGTCCGTAGTACCAAACCAATTTAGAATGTATAATGTACCTACCTGTTGTGCCTAAAAAATAACATAAAGGATGTTCATAAATATAATGCAGAAAATATACTAAAATTAAAAGAAATCCTTTTAAAAATGAATAATTCCAGTCTTTAATTTGGTTTATTATTAAAATTTCTCTTATAATACGAATTATAGTCAATTTTGTAGAATAATATGGTTTTTATTTTAAACCTGAAGTATAATTAAATTAATGAGTGAGTCCGCCATTTAAAAGGGTGGAAACTGGACAAAAGTTTTCTCGGAAGTATGAAATTTTACCTTATCCTAAGCCAGTGACTCACGAATAGACTGTACCCTCTCAGGACCTTCCTATGTTTCCAATGTTTACAATTCCTCTAAGCTCTTCAAAAATATCCTTAAACTTTCTTATTTAAGAAAGTTATACAATTTATTTGCTTGTGAACTATGTAAAATTTTTACCAAAGCTATGGTCTATTGGTAGGAGAAAAATACTCTAGTTTCAAAATTATAGTGTATATAGTGTATAGTAATCTTTTATACTATACTCTAAAACGTACATTAACGTACTGTATTTCGATCGGGAAAATATAATTTTACCAGATAGTAGCACGTAATTTATTTCATTAATGATGACATTTGACAGGCTGCAACATATTAAAAATTAATTAAAACTCATGTTTCAAATGTACGAATATGCATTTATTGAAAGTCGATGGCAAAATAATAATCGGATAATAACCATCACTGACAATAGCATATTAAATATTTATAAACAATATTAAGTATCTATTGTTACCAACTACAGGTCAGCTTTTTTGGCACTATTTTATCCTATTCTGAATACTGCCTGTATTGTTCAGGCATCCTGCCAAGATTGTTACTTGACCAGTATCTACAATTATGGCGATTTACGTTTTCGTTCATAAAAAAACATATTATTTAAACAATTTATATCGTTTGGCTCGTAACATTTTTCCATCATTATATCTGCAAACTCTTCACGTCTATCAAAATCGTCTTCTAACAACTCTTGAACTAACTTTCCTTTTTCCTACAGTTATAGGATTAATTTTTTATTCAATTATTTGACACCATTGTTTCTTTATAGCCTGATGATGGTCTGAAGACCGAAACTTGTCGCATCAAAGTTGTGAACCTTATTATTAAAATTTGTGGATAGACTTTGAGTTTTATTACTACGATATATCAATTATTTGAGCCAAACTGAAGCAAATTTTCTTATCCCAATAAAAATGGCTGAAAGTGTTTTCTGCACCAACCAAGTTTGTGCTATTGTCACTGTACATGGTTGAAGGTCTTCCTTGTCTGACTACAAATCTTCGAAATGATTAAAGAAATACCTCTTTGAAAAGTGAAGATAATAATTCCAAGTGTACAGCTCTGTAGATAGCACAAGTGTAGAGACAAATCCATACTTTTTCGCCCGATCGAAGGTAGAGTGGACCAGCAAGATAAATATCTGTCACCCCAAATACTGACGCTATTCGTACTCTGTCTCTTTGTAATGGCACTGGATGCACTTCGGCTGACTTTCCGTTAAGTCGTCGACATACAACACATTTGTTCACGATTGATCTCAGAGTTTTTCTTCCTTTAAGAATCTAATATTGTTCCCTTAATAAGGTCAACAAGCCCTGTACACCAATATGAGAAGCCTTCAAATGTGGTTCATATACAAGTTTATCGACTTAATAAGAACACTAAAAAACTAATCGGTTATAAGATGATATTTCTGTTACAATTAAGTCTTATCTATGTATAAAATGAAGACTCAATCAAAGTAAACAGTTTAATAGTGGATAACTTTGATTGAGTCTTCCTTTTTTACATAGATAAGACGTAATTGTAACAGAAATATATTAAGTTATTGTAAAGATCAGCAAAATATAGTTTTTTTCCTGTTTTTCTATATCATTGCATAGTTATACTGATCTTAGAGGGAAATACATTCAGGATAATCTAATAACATCTAGGCTTTAATATTGTTATGTCTTATTACTTCCTTACTTGGTCTAGCCTTAATACTACTTAATCAACATCAGGTACCTACTTAGCTACAAACAAACAAAATGTACCTTCAATATGTCAATCCAGTCAGTCTGACGATGCTAATTCTAGCGAAACGGCTGTCATTGCATTTAAAAACGTATTTTGAGAATAAATAGTGAAATTTTAGTTCAATTGGATGCTTACTTGGTAAAACTGCTGGAAAACGGACATATCGTGAATCTTCTAGTTGAGAAAATTTGTCAAAAGTCGAATGATTCCATCATCTTCAATAAAAGGATATAACGTTTTCGGTTTAGGGTCATTGATTTCCATAAAAGCATTTTCTTGAATAAACTTTATTATAAGATTTTCCGAGGAATTCAGTTCTTTCAGTGAGAACGTCCCCTCAAGTTTTCATTTCGACGAGAGTTAGAAATGAATCTTCGTGACCATTTTTTCGAATCCTGAGAAACGCTTATGAAACCAAGAAAAATTTTTTACAAGATAATATTGAAGAAGATATACATTTCTTTCTTTCAATATTCACAATATCCTTTTCTATGACATAATTCTAAAGAGACTTCTAAAGATTGTTTTAACCACACTGGACCCTCCCACCATCTAGAATCAATCAACTGACCTGAAGAACAACCACGAGGAGGAAGATCAGCGGGGTTTTTATGCCCATGTATTCTTATCCGTCAAATTCTGTATTTCCTTCACTTCATTCCATATAAGAAGTTTCCAGTTGTCATCTCCTTTGATTTATAAAACAACGGTAATTGAGTCATACAACCAAAAAACAGGAATATCAAACGGTAAGTTTTCTAAAACTGTTTTGATAACATCTTACCAATTCTGGTGACCAGTAACTCTAGTCTGGATATTGTCAACGGTTTAATAGGTGAAACTCTTGATTGAGCTTGAATCAATTGTACTTTCATAACGATACTAGAATCAGATCTCAAGAAAATAGCTGTAGCATATGAATATTGAGAGTATCACAAAATACGTGCATTGAACAGTCCTTGTTAATATCAGCGGTCGTGAATAACCATCGAGGAAACCTGAGATTCAAGAGTGCAGGAATGTCTCTTGCCCAATACAAAAAATCATTCTTTATCTCATAGCGTGGTCAAAGTACACAAAATATTCGTAAAATGCTGCAAAAAGTACAAAAAATTTGGAAATTCAAATTTAGAATTGTGCTTAATATGAGAAAATGTTTACGAATTTAGGTAAGCAATTTTCCGGAAAAACATTGGTCGAAAATTTTTTTATTTGTTTTTTCATTCTAATTGTTTAAATAATGAAAATGCAGAAAAGTGTTTAAATCAAAAATTGTAGCTAATGCATTTAACTACAAAATTTGTTTGAAAAGTTTTCTGATATTTTTATCAGTTTTTGAAATACACCAAATTTTTCTAATACTACTTTTAAACATCATCAATTTTCAAGTTTTTAATTTTAACATAGTAAATATACAATGACCCGTAGAAAAAATTGTTTCATATAAAATTTGCTATAAATGAAGGTATCTAAAATTATATAAAAAAATTTTTTTTTAATAATTTTTTAATGAATTATCACCGATTTTCCACATAAAAAGTCGTTTTTTTTATTAATTCTTTCTTCTAAACATTGAGAAATTAAACAATTTAATTATTAAACATTGTGTACATAAAAGATGATGGTTTAATTTAAAAAATTTATTTGAAACTTTTTTTTGTAACTAGATTTTCCGAAAAGATACATACGATTTTCCAAATGCTACCGTTGAAATAAGTGAATTCTCGAAGTTTCATTTATAATTATAATTAGTATTTATGACGACGAATATATTTCATTTATAAGGTATTTTTGTTGATCAATATGTTCAGAATATCCCGTGCTTTTTTTATCATTAAATTGGTTTTTCATGAAAATTCTAGCGATTTTCCACGTAAACCTTCTTTGACTATTATATATTTTTGCAATTTTTTGAATAAAAAAATTATAAAAATTAAAAATAAAATTATTCCATGAGATAAGAATTAAGGACCATGATACTACTACACGTCAACTCGTCTGCTTCTGAAGAGTAAGAGCATGCGCGCTGGCTCACAGCGCGACGGCGCGGAGAAGCAGCTGCCAGCGGCTTTCTCACCTGCTTTTTCACCTTCATTCGTACTCCCATCTCTTTCGTACTTGACGCATAGGTGTGTTAATATGTATCGCGATCGCTTCTCTATACAATTATTATCAAGCTGGCAAAAATCTGAATAATCTTGTAAGCACTGAAAACAGTTATGCTAGATTTTCTAAAAGACGTCTGATTTTAGCACTTATTATAAATAAATGTCTATTATTTAAAAAATTTGATATTAAAAGAAAAACTGTATAATAGTTTTGAAAGTATATACTTTAAAGTATTTACAGATAAAGATTCATAGAAGTATATTAATTTGGAAAAAAGATATACTTAAATAAAGTTTGAAAAAAACGATTGAAATTAAGCATGTAAAAAACAGAGATTTTTAAAAAGCATTTGTTTAAAAATTTAAAAATTTTTCGCTTTGTTTTTGTGATAATAATGTTCAATGATCATTTGAAATGTTAAATTTAAAAGGAATTTTTGCTGCGACAATAATTAATTAAATAGGAAATATAATTGTTTATTGACGTTTTTCTGTTCTTTTTTTTATAAATAAATAGATTTTACAGTTAGAAAATTTACTTTTTTAAACTTGAAAGTAATTTTTTTTGAAAGTTGAGGTCTTTCTCTACATTTTATATTACTTTGTCCATTTTTTCAGTGCATCACAACCTTTAAATTATTAACTTTTAAATCAAGCCTTCAATAAATTCGGCTCACGGGACGTTCGCGCGCACCCACGAATCGCTGAAAAAATTATATCTCGTACACTTTTCAATTTACAGAAAAACTTTTCAGACAAATTTTGTAGATAATTGCATCAGCTACAAATTTTAATTAAAACTTTTTTCCATATAGTTATTATTTAAACAATTAGAGTGAAAAAAACAAAAACAAAATTTTTCTCCCGAGAATTTTCCGGAAAATTGCATACCTATTTTCGTAAAGAATTTTTCATATTAAGTACAACCCTTTCAAATACTCAAATATGAAATTTCAAGATTTTTGTCTTTTTAGTGAAGCTATATGTGTACTTTGACCACGCTATCATTTGAAACCTCAGTGTCGCAACCAATCTTCCAACTGCATGTTTTTTGTAGAAGTATTTTGGGGCACAGTGAAACAGGACAAGAAAAGCCCATAAAGACGCATCAGAAATAAATTTAATTTTTTTATTTGTTTAGTTGATTTAATTAACATTCAGAGATTAATTTTTTTTAAATAAACTTTAATAAGTAGGCATTAATAATGATTTAAATTAAAAACTATTCTATTGAACTCTAACCAATTTAGTAGACAGCAAAAATCAATTTAAACTAAAAATCTTAAATAGCTGTTTTAAATTCCCGAAAGACAGAAAGCTAACAATGCACCAACATTCAAAAACACTTAAGTTACAGTACGGAGCTTATGCAAATGATTAGCTGGGGCAACGAAAAAAATATAGAATTTCTAAAGTTCAAATTAAATTACCAATCAAAGATTATATTAAAGTCATTGTCTCGGTTTCGCATTCTTCAATTACGGCTACTAATTGAACGTCTTTTTCCTAAGTGAGACGGTTACAATAACAGATCACGTAGAGTCATAGAAACACGTAGTTGGCTGACGTTTGGAAATGGTGAAAAAGAAACAAAAGATAAATGTCTTTCTCGCAAAAGACAGTCGCTTTACCATTTGTACTTAATTATTTTTTAATCTTTTCTCGTTTTAACTAGAAAATTTAGTATAACCATTTATCTAGATTAAATAAGAAAGATGAATTTGCCATTCCAGTATTTTTACGAAAAGTCAAGATAAACAAGAAAAACTTTTAAAATTTAGCTAAGATTCTGTCACTTCGTCATTTCTACATGACCATTAGTACGATAACCCGGCTTGTTAAAAGGTTTGTTTTATCACAATTGACAGTTTTAATTTTATTGTATATCAATAAAATTAATTTATAAAACACGCATTATATTTATTTTTACGATTAAACTAATTTAAAAGTTGTAACAAATAACTGCCATTGTCTAAACTAAACAAAAAACCTGAGGAAAATATTACAAGTAATTGCTTGACATGGAGTATTCCTGGCAGTTTAGATTAGGTTAAGTTAGGTTCTATGTGAGTGGTCGTTTAACGTATTATGTCACGTGTTTTTTTTCCCTATATTATTTTCTAATATCTGCTAATAGAAAATATGAAAAGAGTGTTGCGAACTACTAGCGCCGATATGTGCAAACTGAGTTGCCTATCTGGTTTTGGTTGTTTCTTGTTCCGTGGTTTAGGGAGAAAGGTATTTTCGTATTAAATTTCGCTTAAGTTAGGTACAAATATTATTTAAGTAAGTTGTTTTATTTTAATCAAAACATATTTGTCTTTTAATTTTATCTCTATCGAAATTCATTTATGTGTAGTCACCAATAAATGCCTTGCAATTGGTATAGATTCGAAGATTTTATGTTGGCTCACTTGACAGGAGAATTCTTGTCGACTAATTTGACAGGATTTTTATTTCCGATTTGTTAACTCGACGTAATGGATGTTAAGTAGTATTCTTCTCTTGGTTTTGATTTTATCTTTGGCAATTTGAGCCATCCTAATTGGATTTGAAAAGAAAAACCATTTTTATAGTTAGTTGGACTGCTGTACGTCATCTGCTTTGTGTATTTTTGGAGTTTGCCAGCTAATTTGCCTTCATTGGATTTAATTGAGGAGATATTGCTATAATACCACATGTTGAAGTAACCCTTAAGATCTAAAAGGTTTTTTTTTTATTACGGGTTTTGGTACCCCCTACGTCCTGATATTGGAAGGATTACCATAGCTTGAGATCTAAGTCTCCACCTCCTTCAAAGGGACACTAGTGACCCGAAGAGCTGTCTGAACACCGATTGGATTACAGATAAGCTCTTATAGAACATTTTTTTTGTATCTCTCTCTTGAATTTATGTTTATCTATTTGTAGCGTTGTTTTCAATACCCGGTACCTTCAGTACCAGTACTGAATTATAATTATTTAACCATTGTGTCAATTTCATTGTTTGAACCCTACTGTATTGAAGACCTAAATTGTTAAGTAAAGTAATTTATTACTTTTATTTTTATCTTGTTTTATTTGTCTGGTTCACCATACCAGTCTACTATTTGTTTATCTTGGTAGTTCTCTGTTAGTGCCTTAAAACTCAGGGGTTTCTGGCTTTAACCATAAAGCCAGTGGCGCGGACTCAATTTTTGTATTTTTACTGTTTACCTCTACGGCTGAGCTCGGGCATAATTTGCCAGTAGAGAGTTACCGCTAGCTGAGTATTATCAAGTTAATTTATTTTCCTACCTTTTTCCTTTACTAAACTCAAGAAACGTGGCAATTATATCCTGAAGACACTAACATGGAGTCGATCCGATTTGATTCCAAGGACTTTAGTGCCTCCTGGCTATCGAAAATGATTTTTATAGTTTTGTGCCTGCAGTCACACTGAACCATCTTCTGCAGGCACATCTCCATTGCGAAAACCTGAAAACTTCCGCTTGGAAAATTGTGGATAGGTTACCCAAGTTCTGGCTCAAGTCCACCTTTGGTTTCATTCCATGTACCTCAGCTCCAACACATCTCTCGGTCTTAGAGCCATCCGTGTACCAACACTGGTCAGCCATTGATCAATTAAAATTTCGATGGCAGCGGTAGACATAGCTCCCGTTATGATTAAGCATGTTTGACGTTGAAGCTTATTTAGCTTCTGGTAGTCTTTTGCTGACATTTAGCCCACCAGAGCGGAGCACCATACGTAATCATAGGCCTTATTACTGTTAGATATAGCCAATACCAACCAATACCTTCGTTTCCCATGACTTGCCACATACTCTACATGTCCAAAGGGATAGCTTTGCTTTATTGCAAATGTCCTCTACATGAGCGTCCCATAAAAGTCTTCTATCCAGCGCAACTCCTAGATTTCATTCGCTTCCTTAATAGATTCTCCATAGAGGAAGGGCACTTGGAGTTTATTCAGTTTCCGCTTCCTGGTGAAATTAACAACTGTTGCTAAAGCAGATTATTTTGCTGAGGAAGCTGTTTTTAAAGGATTAGAAGTTAGTTTGCTGAATAGAAGTGATTTAATTCAAACATGAAATCAATTGCTAAACCAAACTTGAGAATTTCTTCTGGGAAAGAAGTAACAATCTTTACTCCATACACACCCTGATTTGCCATTTAGATCTTTTGCCGAGAGAAGTTAGTCCAATAGAAAAATATTTTCCATGTTTCTTAGATGTCTTTTTAATAACGCTACGGTAAAATCCCTTCTGTATAAATTTGGGCAAGTGATTCAAAATATTGCGATTGCGATGGTAAATTCAATGATATCAATCATTGGATATTTGGCTGCAGGTATAGGTAATGACGACGCGATTAAATATTTGTAAGCTATTGTTAAAAAACAAATTTTACTTCGTCAGAATCAAGCTTGTCTTTTACCTATATTGTGGGGTTAAATTTTGTTATTTCTATAAAATTATATTTTGTCAAGTTATTTTGTATTTTCAAATTAATTATGGCTTATGTGAAACGTGTTGCCTATAGCAGTACGCCTAAGGCAACAATATGACCTCCCACAATATTTTCTTAAAAACAAATATGACGCCAATGAAGTTAAATTAAACCAAGGCTGCTTATAGCAATGAGACTCTTAAAAAAATTTTTATGATGAAAAACAAATAACGAAAGAGATACTTAAGTAGTTCCTTCGGTCACTGTATGACGTCACCTGCTCAGGTTACGTGTGTAGGTTCGAGTTCTATGATTATTCCCTCCGGTCAAATGCTGTGTTTTGTGAGATTAAAGTTCTGAAAGTCACAGCTGATTGAAGCAAATTTAGCAGTGGTTGTTTTCGTTAAATAAATTTTCCAGATTAATTTATGTTTGAAATAAACAGAAATTCAAAAGAGACATTTATTATTCAATGTCGCTGAAAAAGATGCATTAGAAAGATTCCAAAATGAATTGATGTTACAAGTGAGTACAATTTTTTTTTATAATTTTTTATTCCTATGGAATGTACCTTAAATTAAGATATAGCGTGTTCTTAGTTATAAAACAGTATTCTTAAATTGAACTGGATGAATGTGAAATTTCCTGAATATCCTGTTCTCTCTTCCAAGAACAAACTACATCAAAGTTGTAGCACGTGCTAATTTAATTAAAACCTTTATGATACAATAATTATGGATCTCGTACAAATGACTTAATGACAAAAAAAATCAGTGTGAAATTCTAGAGTTCATCGAAAATGTTAAACATTAAAATAGAGCGATAATAATTGTTGAAATTCTAGAGTTTATCGAAAATGTCAAATATTAAAATAGAACGATAATAATTGATATCACCTTAAAAATGTTCAGAATTTGGTCCATGCATGTATGTTGTAGAGTCCTGGTACTTAATTCTTGTTAAATATGTGTTGGAGCAAAATGGCCCCAAATACCTCAGATGTAGAATCCTTACAACTGTTGTCACCTTCTAATGGGCAGGAATATGTTCCTTGAGGCTTAAATAACTTGCCTGTCCTCCTGGAACTGCTAGTACTGGATGCCAATACACTTTGGCCCCAATTTCTTGTCAGGTAGGTTGAATTTTTATGAAAATACACTTCTACACACACACTTTATCAATTTAAGCATTTATCTTATATGATTATGCATTAGTTGTTTAATTTCACATACAATATTTTAATTTTATCAGGACAAATTTTCTTACCCTCCTTTCGCTTTCAGGAACAAAAAACAAGAGAGAGATTCAAGATTCAACAAAACCATGGTTACCAATAATTCTTTTGTTTTCCCAGCTTGCCTTTTTGAACAAAAATAAATAAATTTATGTTGGCAGTGAAAGCAAAGTTACTAAAAAAAAATCAGTTTTTATGTTGGTGACTGGTAAGCTCAAATGATGTTTGTTGGAATTTTGTTTTTATTTTTATTTTTATTTTAGTGAGATTTGGAATTCTAAAATTATTCCTCCTGTTTTTGGGAGTGGTCACAAATTTGTCCTTAACATCTAGAAATTAAAACTAATCAATTATTTTCAAGGTACAATTTAAAAAATTTATAAAATTTGTAGAATAATTATCTAAAATAAATTAAACTCATCTTGTAGTTTTGCTATTATCTTTCTATCTATTAATTTACATTTTTTACCCCCCGAGTGTTGTACACCAATTCAGTATCTTTTTTGTAATATTTATAAATAAACATGCTCATTTGTATCCTACTCCTAATACAACCGTAACAATATATGACTCGACTAAACACTGACCTAAACGAAATCATATGGGAATTAAAAAAAAAGAATATTTGACGAATAAATCTGTTTAGATTTCGAACCACTTGTATCTCCCTATATTATATAATTTACCTCTGTCGTTGTTCGATAATATCGCTTTGAACGGTACCTGAGCCTGAAAAGTGTACTGGTCTAATTCCTATGTCTATTAAATGCTAAGCAATAATTGCAGATTTATATTGGTTAGGGCCTAAAATGATTTTCTATTACTCTCAACTCTCAATGTAACTTTAAATTACCGTAGCTGAATGTATCAAGCCAAAACAAAATATATAAATAATGATTTCATCTTCATATTACCCAGAAAAGATACGTAAGTTATTTTTTCTAGTATGCTACATTTAAAATAATTGTTTGATGATTTAATTTCAAAAATCAAATAAATTCAAATGGACTTCTACTTCTCGTTTTTTTTTGGAAGCAATACATAACTGGATTTAAAAATGTTGGCCAAAAATGATTAAATATTTTTAAAACTATTATCACATTTTTATTAGGGTGGGAATGAACAATTCTCACTTAAGGATAAGGTACAGAGCCCTAATAGGGGCTTTTCGTTCTAGTCCTGTAAAAAACCTTTTGCTGCAAAGCCAATGAATCTTCCCTATAAATTAGTATAATCTTAATTTCTCACTTACCTACCCCATTTTATATTCCTTAATTCCTCCCACGAGCTTGCACTCTTATCTTAACATTCTTCTTACCGAAACTCCCAAGGAACTAATTATAAAAATTTTTTTTTTAATTCTTTACTGTTAGTCCATTTTGTAGTATACATACTGGAGAGCTTTTTAATATTTTTTAGTATCCTACATGCACTTTATAAAATTTACCAGCCCAACACCAAAATTCTCTAATATATGGATTCCTTTCAACATTGGTATCCCTGGTAAATAATTCGCAGATCAACAGGCCAAAACATCTTCCAATAAATACTATAAAGGGCACATACTAATCGCCAAAGATGTCAAAGCTGAAAATAGGCGAATGTGTCTTTCTTTATGGAAATCCCATTGGAATATATTAAGCTTTCACTTGCAAAACCTCATTACATTAGATTCCACTTGTAACAGCCAAGTTACATTCAAAATATCTCAATGAAGTGTTCTCTCTTTAGCTCCAGGTGATCACAGCTTCAACTTCCTTTGCAGATAAAAGATCTTCCATATTTCAGTTCCATTGTTTCATATACTGAAACTCCCAAAGGACACATCGTTTTAAAATGAACTATAAGGGTTGTTTCTATATTATAACTGCACCTGTATCAGTTGCCTTTAATACATTTAAATTAGTCCATACAGACTCATGAAGACAAATCTTCGACAAACTACTAATAAGTATTTGAAAATCGAGAGAGTAAATTCCCAGAATAAAAACTAATTCGGTATGCAAAACTATAGTACAGTACGTGCGGTAAAACTTCAATATTTGTAATGCATTCTAAATTGTTTTTGTTAATTTCAATACAAAATTTATTAAATTTCTTGGACTATCACATTATTTTATGATCTTTCATTGTTACTACAGTAGGCCTAAGAGGATTAACGTGCGTCATAGGCGTAACCAGATTAGAAAGGGATAATTGTTATTTAACGACCTCCGAATGGCAACAGCTTCTAATGACAGATATTTTGACTTAAATAGTGCTTAAGTTTCTAGAAATACAGTTATTTGATTTTCGATAAACGTGACAAATAGTAGTGACTAAAAATGGAAGCAGTTTGTGAGTATACGCCAGTGAAAAAATTAAAACTAGACCATTTATCGCTTAATGAAAAGAGTGCTGTAGTGAATGTGTACCACTATTTTAAACATCAAAATCCCTCAAACACTATTGACAGTGTAGTTGAAACAACATCTAAGATATACTAATGGTTTTAAGGAACCTATGGGAAAAGGTAAAAGATTAATTATTTGTCATATAGGCAGTACAAACGGTTTTCTTGAGAATGGTTTACTCTTATTTGAATAAAAAAAACCGTTGATTATCACAAAGAAATGAAAAGAGACGTGTTTGAGGAATATTTTGAACAGATGATTCAATTCATACCAAAAGAATCGGTTATTGTAATGGACAATGCAAGTTACCACTCCAGATGACTTGAACCTTTACCAACCACTAAATGGAAAAAGGATGAAATTGCAAAATGGTTATCTTCTAAAAATTTAGCCTTTGACAATACAATGCTGAGGGCAGAATTGGTAACTATTGCTAAAAAAACATAAGCAAAATTATAAAAAATATAATATTGAGGAGATAGCCGAGAAATTGAAATCCTTCGTTTACCACCCTACCATTGCAAGCTGAATCCGATAGAATTGATATGGGCTCAATTTAAAGGTTATGTTGCCAGAAATAACACTATTTTTAAATTATCAGATGTTAAAAATCTCTTCAATAAGGCAATATCTGAAGTAACAAGTGAAAATTGGCAAAAATGTATTAGACACGTTACAGAAATAGAAAAAAAAATGTGGGAGCTAGATAACATAATTGATATTACTATAGAGCCCATTGTAATTTCTCTAGAATCAGATGGTGAATCTTCTGACACAGAGTGCGAGGAACCATAACTTTAAAATTATTAATTTATGTACTTTAATTTTATTTTTAGATTTTTATTTTTTAAGATTTAATATTGTCGTATTTTTTGCATGTTGCTCGTCAAATTTTATCCTTGCGGTTGGTTTTTTTCTCATATACCTACTTAATTGTTTTTTTAGCTCCTCATATTAATTTATAAGTAATTGTAATTATCTGTACATTATATACATATTTTGTAAATAAACATATGCCTAAAATAAAATGCCTAAAATAATATTGACTTTTTCTTCATTTTTCCCAAATTAAATTACTACTTACGAATTATGTTTATCTATTTAAAATTGGTAATCTAGGTATAAATAACTAAAACAAATTAATTATCTCTATTTCCATATTAATTTAATTTTGAAAACGCACGTCTATGGTTTACTGCCTTTAACACTGATAACTGCAAAACATTTCTGGGAATTTACTCTCTCTTGATTTTCAAATACACTATAAAATATTACGATAATACTTTTTTATTTGCGAAATTTTAAATTTCTTTTTAGATGTAGTGTTTAATTTAAAAAAAAATGATACAGGTATAGGTACTATCAATTTTTATGTAGAAGGATTAAGAATTTTTATTCATCTTTTAACATTATGTGTAGTTCTTATAAAATATCGGCTGCCGCTTAAATTATTGCGTTGTTTGGATATCCGGAAAAACGGTACCTACAATAAAAATTATACGTTATAAGAGTGGCAAAACTCAATTTGGGCCACTCGGTATGCAGAAAACATCGATTTTCAAGTCATGTTTCCGTTGTAGAAACGTTAAATGGCGACACAGGCATAATTTATGACACTGTTCTATTTTGCTTTTACAAGCCGCTCTTTGTTTCCCCTTGTTTCTCATGTCCTCGTGATTTTATGTCCCACAACTAGCTTTTTCAAAAAAGTTGGCGGTGCTTTAGTTGTAGGAATCCTTTTAAAAAACTGTCCCGTTATTGAAATGATATTGATTTATCAACTATAGGGTGTGTTACTATTAACATTTGAATTGATGTGAAAATTAAGACTGCATCCAAATGGTCATAAAAAAAATATTATTTATACCCAGCTATAAAAATCAACACCTAATTCACAACAAACGTACGAGTGTTGTCTGAAAAGTTTCCGACCTCAACATGAAGATGGCAGCACTCGTAAACAAAAGTTGAGGTATGTGTTTGCGCATGCTTTGAAAGGTACCCACTAAAATTTCAGCCACTTTGGACGCGCAGTTGTTGTTTGACATTTGAGTGAGTCGATGTGTTTTTATGAAAATGGAAAAAATCGAGTATTGAGCTGTCATTAACTATTTGTTTTTGAAAGGCAATAGGCCTACGCAAATCAAAGACGAGTTGGACGTTGTGTACGGGGACTCTGCAACATCATTTACCACCGTGAAATTTTGGGCTGCTGAATTTAAACTTGGCCATACCAGCTTGGGTGACGATGAACGTTTGGGACGTCCAAAAACTGCAACCACTGACGATAATATCGCTCAAGTTCACCAAATGGTACTGAACAACCGTCAAATTAAAATTAGAGAGATAGCAGAAGCTATAAACATTTCCAAAGGACGTTTTTGTCACATATTGAATCAAGATTTAGCCATGAGAAAGCTGTCCGCGCGTTGGGTGCCGCGTTTGCTCACTTTGGACCAAAAACGTGTTCGAATGAACATTTCCAACTCTCTTTTGGCGCAGTTTAGGAGCAATAAATCTGGGTTTTGGCGCCGATTAATTACTGTAGATGAAACTTGGATACACCGTTATACTCCAGAAACAAAATCACAGTCAAAACAATGGACTGTGAAAGGGGAATCGGCTCCAAAAAAGCAAAGGTTGTTCCTTCGGTTGGGAAAGTGATGACAACTATTTTCTGGGATAGTCATGGAGTTATCTTAATCGTTTATCTTCAAAAGGGAAAAACTATTACAGGAGCATACTACGCATCATTACTTGACAAGCTGAAGGCAAAAATTGCGGAAAACGACCACATTTGCAGAAAAAAAAGGATTTTATTTCACCAAGACAATGTGCCGTCTCATATCTCAGCAGTTGCCATGGCGAAAATCCACGAATTACGGTTTGAACTGCTTGAACACCCTCCTTACTCACTAGATCTAGCTCCAAGCGACTTTTTTTTGTTTCCTAAGCTAAAAGTTGCGCTCGGAGGACAGAGATTTTCGTCGAAATGGGAGGCCATCACCTTCGCAAACAACTATTTTGCAGAGAAAAAAATGTCTAGTATCTTTGTTAGGTCGGAAACTTTTCAGGCAACCCTCGTATGTATCCGGCTGAAATATTAGACAAAAAATGTAAAGAACATCCACTTGAAATTGATTGTGTTAACCTTTACTTTGTGAAAGTTCATCTTACTAAGAACAATAAAAAACTGAATGGTTTAACCAGTTTTTTAACATCCACTTGTAAAAATATTTAGTTTTATTCCTAGGTTTCTGACATAGCTAAATTTTTTTATTGAATGCAATATATTATATTATTATATAAATACTTACATAATATTATAGGGTGCACCCCTTCGTTTAACAACGCCATCACAATTTTTTTAATAGAACCTCCATTTTATTTAACCTTATGCTTCAGAGAAGATAAGTTTGCGTGAAAACTATACAAGCAATCTTTAACCGAAATTGATTGGATTTAAATATTAATGATAATTAGTATTTGCGATAACAAGGCTTAATACGAGGTATGATATTTTTTCCATCTACGGTAATTTATTAATCAATGTTATGATTTTATCTTTTATAATTTATAATAATCATGTATATTCAACTTAAACATTTAACAAAGACATGGTAAGTATAATTTTCTTTAAACAAAAGCACAATCAAAAACATGCCTGCTGTATCAAGGATTTGCGTTGATTGAATCTCCAGCTTCCATTAAATCTCACTATCCTCTCTTTGTTTACTTGATGAAGGAATTTAATCAAAGGTAAGTGAACTAAGACGACGTTTATTGACAGCTCTAAGCTAGCTTTTGCAATTTGCAAATTTAACGTCAGCTATTTTAAAGACTAGATATACTTTATGCGAAATAGTTTGTTACAATACGACATGTCATCAAATTTTCTCACTAAAAATGTAGGTAATGTCTTTTATTTTTAATACATTATTGAATTTATAAATAATCTTCTTGTGGTAACAATTCAATCTAGTCGTTATACACCATTAATGGAACAAAAAAAATTGCACGGGTTATTTTCATTCATTTCATTTTTGGCACTCTCTGCCTGGGGCATCTTCACCTGAAGTTTGGGAAAGATGCCTTAGCCAATTAAGTGAAAGATGCCGTTATTAGTAAAGTTTTGTTTTCTAATTTACAGCATGCCGTGTTGATTAACGTCGCAAGCACCACCATCCATGCTTTCAGTTTCAACAGCTGAAAAAACTCCAACCAAGGTTTCAGTGTCTATTATGGAAAATCCATTGCCCGGTCCGTCCTGTCAGAATGATGAACCGCAAGATTGCACTCCACTGAATTATGACATTACTCCTGGCAAAATCTTGGAAAAAATTAATCCCGTACCGATTGTAAAAGTACAAGAAGTAAGAAAACGTTCACGTCAAGTTGCTGCCCAGAATTTTTGACCGAAAAGAGAAGTAAGCTGCAGAAGAAAAATAACAAGGAACCGAAGAAACAGACCAAAGAGAAAAGCAATAAAGGGCTCTCTAAGAGAAAATAGGATCAGATACAGACACCGATGAAGAAGAAGACGACGAAGTTAGTGAGGCAGATGATGCTGAATGTACTGCATGCGGGGAAAACTATAAAAACACTAAAGGGGGTGATGACTGGGTTGAGTGTCTGCAATGCAAAAAATGGAGTCATAAAGTTTGTTTTAAATACGAAAACCTTTACGATTTGTGTGGCAAAGTACTTGCCTTGAGGAGAAAATAATAGTGACTACTTAACTATATTGAGTTAAAAGGTTCTGCTAAGTTAACCTAAGTTTATGTTATCTCATTGTGTCATAAGTATTTTTTTATACCGGGGCATCTTTCCTTATCTAGTGGGTCATCTTTGACTGACACTCCGGGGAAGATGGCCAATGCTACTTTGTTTTTTTTATGCAAGACGTTAAGGTCTATTATTTTGTTATCTTTTGGGTTTAGATAAAAGAAAATATATTGAGTTATCATCTGAAGTAGTTTCTGTTCATAAATTGAAAACTTTTATACATAAATTATGACAATGGAAAAAGGTGGGGCATCTATCCCTGACTTACCCTATAAATATTATTCTATCAGAGTATATATAAACTAGTAGACATTAAGTATGTGTATATAAATTAATTTATTTAATTGTGTATTTTATTATACAAATAGACAGCAGTTAGCCATAGTGTATATAATTCAACTCACACAAAAAAGCAGTATAAGTAAATAAGAAAAACATTACAATTAGGCTTTCCAACGACCTGTCAAAAATTATTCAATATGGCGGCTGTAGGCAAACAATAGCATTGTTTTGTATTGTTGTCATAGTGCTTTCTTTATTTAAGTTGGTGTAGAAGTTTTTATTGTTGTGAGAATATAGTTTTTGTGACTTTATATCTGTAAATAAAAAAATTTTATATCACATGAACTAGGAAACACAAATAATCGTTTTGTGAACAAGAGAATAATTTGATTTTGCAGCTTACTTTTTACCAATATGAGGATTTTCAAGCAATCGTCTCTTTAAATATTCATTCTGCATCTCGAAAATAATAAAAACAGTCACAAAAAACTCTGGAAAAATTCAACAACAACTGACAACAACCACGTATAGAATGGTTTATGAAACTTTGATTATATGTGGTCTGTGACTTTGACAGTGTTATGTTCTAAGGTTGGCCCACAGACCCATCTTTATGTCACGTGATTTGGAAAGCCTTATATTAATTGGTTTTTGTAGGTTATATTCATTTTATATTTCATGTAAAAAACTTTTTTTGCTACCATAGAATTAAAACAATTTATTAAGGCATTTTAACACTTATCTCAATTAGTTATTATGATTAACCATTATTATCTTGGTTAATAAGTAAAAAAATTAGTTGCCTTATTTTTTTTATATTAATGAACATAAAGTATACTTACTATTATTTTTTCATTGTGCCAAACATTGATTTGAACTATTTGGCTTGTTACGTACCTAAAACAAAAAGTTGCATTAAATAAATAAAAACAAAGATCTTACGATTATTAAACCACTAGTCACTGGCATTAAATGAAAAATTTTCATATTTGCAAATCTGACGTATTAAATTTTTATTAAATAATTTCTTTTCTCCATGTGCCAACTTGTTGACATACCCTCGTATTACATTCCTGTTAAATAATATCCTTTTGTCATCTACCAACTTTTTGATGTATTTTTGTTAACTTCCATATTCTTGTGTTAAATTTTTGTCCTATCGTCATCTGCCAACCTTATAAAACACCCTTGTATCATGTTTTTTTTATAAGTCGTATACCAACTATTTGATGTAACTTTGCATGTGAAAAAATTGTAAGCACGATAGAAAACGCCTATTACCTTTGATGATATTTGCAGTACGCATTCTGTCAATTTTATGTCAAATGTCATAATAAACGCTAAGTTTAGATGAAAGTATTCTTAAATACTTAAATAGGTATTCATAAATTTTTCAATTTCCCTCACAACAACACAACAAAAAAAATAGTGAATTCGGTCCAGCTGTTCAATTAGTCAAACCGTTTCAAAGAAGTTCAATCACGCACACCGTGACATGAGAATTTTATACATATTGTAATGATTTAAAATTATTACGTTCTGGAATTTATTTATAATTCATTAGTTTATTAATTAATACTCTTAATTTATCTAGCCCCAAGTTGGGAATGTCAATTTGAAATGGTTTAATTTATTAGGTTTAGTAATTTAATTATTTTATTTAGTTTTATATTGTTTTTATTATTTTTAAGATGTTGTTTGAATTGATTAATGGTATAATGAATAATTATTTTTATTATTGAACGCCCTATAAGAATTTTACTAGCTCAGTGAAATTATGAATTTGTTTAATTTAATACCCGACTCTTTACCTTGGATAGGATTCAAGAAAACTCAATTTTTAATCTTATGTAAAACACTAAATTGTAATTGAAAAATTGTTTGTTATATTAATATCGTTCAAGGGTTTATCACATGAAAAAAAAATTATTATACGAAATACCTTTACAAATTATTATTCAACCTGGATTTACATTTTCAAAATAATACGTACACAAATAAATAGTTTTTAATCGCACACCCCTCGTATAAATATCTTCTATATTTCAAAAACAGGCACAACGGTCGCATGCGGTCGTAAACGGTTATCCAAAATGTCTGCTTCTCGAAATAATGGAGTAAATCTTACAAATTTTGCTGTGATCTGGATTGTTTTTGTTGAATTGACTTTTACTTTTATACTGTTATCACACTTTACAAATAATATTTTTGCTGATTATGTTGATTTACCAGAAATTTTTTTATTAATGATGATTTTATGATGCTAATTAATTATCAATCGACGTATACGGCATGAGTCAGCAGGAAACAAGAGAAGGAAAACTCAATTTCCTGGTCCTTTTATACTTTTTTCCGATTATGAAAAGAATGACAGATAATAGTATTTCAATTGTTTAAATTTGCAAAAAATAACCTAAATTTACGAAAAATGATGAAATATTTTTACATATTTGACTATTTCTTAGATAATATAAAGAAAGTCTATATTCTTACATTCATTAAAAATCTGTTTAAATTATTTTTTGATCAGTTTTTCCATATTAAAACTGAGTTTGAAATAATGTACTTTTAGATATGTCAAATTCGTTGAAAACTTTATAAACTGTTACATGAATTGGGACTTGTTATTTGAATTGGGAGTATTTTGATTGTTATTAAATAATACCATGGATCCTATCCAAGATAAGTTTGTCAAATACATTCTCCATCTATTTAAAAGTTTCACATTTGAGATTATTATACTAAATACTTTACATTATGAAGTAACGAAAAGTAGCTGATATTTTAATGAAAATTATTATGACATCCTTTATATATTTACATATTAAGGTAAGTTTTACATTTTAATTTTATTGAGCTTAGTTATTCATCTCAAGATATTATATTATAAAATAAAGCTATTTACTAAGTATAAATATAAATAGCAATACTTAAAACTATCAAGATTAATCTTTTGTTAAAGCAGCTTTAACTTCTTATTTAATGAAATTGTATTAGTAGGGCGTTAATTGGTATTAAACAATCTTCATCCTGTTCACATTACTACACTTTCTGCTTAGAGTAAGTACTATGACCGTAATATTACAGTTATGCGACCCTTGACCTGATTATGATGTGTAAACTCTCCTATCTAAATATATTACGAGTATAAATTAAGCAAAGAGCATATAAGTGGATTAAACTTCCAGGTTTTAATTTGATTTTCGTTAGCGAAACCTGAAATCACAAACTTTGTTCAACAAACATTACGAAAATCATAATTTTGATAGGACCATATAATAAATGAAAATCTATTTCAGTTAGCTTGGTAATCCGATTAAAAGAACTGAACTTTATTATACAGACTGTTCGAATGTCGAGAAAACCATTTGGAAATTGTTTTTCGATCACTCGCAGTTTCCACTAACTATGTCAATTCATTAGTGTTGCGAAAAGAAAGGGGTGAAAAAAGGTTTATTAAGTAAAAGTTATTATTTTATTATAACAGGATAACGAAATGAGGTGTTTTATATGAGCTAATGTTTTTAAAATGTGGAGTATGATGGAAAATTTCTCGATTTTCTTTAAAAATTCAGAAAATATGATGGTTGTTGGACTGTTGTCGAAAATATAATTGATGGTTTAATGAAAACCAGGGTAGACGTAGCTCTTGAGGTCAGAAAGAGATTATGAGACAAATCAAGCACAAAAGATACAGCGAGCACATCTTTTGTTCTCCGTAGAATAATAAAATTTGATTAATAAGTCCTCTGGAAACAATAAAACTAATTCTGTTGAAGTGAGAGTAAAAAGTGTAGACGAGGAGCTACAATACGCTACTTCATTTTCATTCTTGGATAATAGGAAGAAATGGAGGAACATTAATCGTAGAAAATTAGAAAATATTTATTAAGTAAACGATAATAAATAATCTCTTGCCTTGCCTCTTGCATTTGTTCCCACTTTTATCGAAATACTGGGTTTTATATTGGAATTGTTTTATAATTTCTCATTAAGTACAGACTGAAAACTGCAAGAGAAAAAAATTAAACAAATAAATAAATAAATATTAGCCTCAAAATTCGTTTTATTAATAGTACGCTGCAGTTAAATCTGATTTAAAAATGGTTCTAAAAACGGAAGAAAAAGTGTTTTTGGTAGAGCATGGAAAATTTCGTAATGATGGTCCAAGCTTAGAACAGGGTCAATAAAATATCAACAATATTTAATAAAGTAGCTCCTAGTAAAAGTGTGCTGTTAGCTGTTGAAAAATTTCATCGCACTGGTAGTGTATTGTGTCAACATAAAGGTTCTTCAGGTCGTCGAAAAACAGTATGCACAAACGAAAATGAAGGACGTGTTTTTAACCAAGTTGTGCAATCACCTCAAAGAAGTCTTGTAAGAACTGCATGTAAACTCAACCTTAGTGAAACGTCTATACGTCGCATGTTCAAATCAATTGGTGGTTATGCATACCGTAATCAGGTTGAACAACGACTAAATGCTGCGGACAAACGTACAAGAGAAATTTACTGTGGTCGCATGTTGAGTTTAATTTACGAAGATTCAGAATTTTTGAAAAACATATGGTTTTCAGACGAGAGTTACGTTCATCTTAGCGGCTATATTAATCGACAAACAACCAGATTCCTTGAAGGAACCACTCCACAGTCTTCGAGTTACCGTTTGGTGCGCGGTATCTGGTAATGGAATGATTGGTCCTTATTTCGTTGAAGCTGATAATCAGAATCCACTTACTGTCAACCAAGAACGTTATAGAGAGAAAATTATTATACCTTTTGTGAGAGATCTAAATAACTTTTGCCGTGCACGAAATCTACAGTTTCGCACACAATGGTTCCAACAAGATGGTCCAACGAGCCATACAACTGTGCGCACCTTAGACTTACTCCGTCAGCATTTCGATAATAGAATAATTTCTCGGGGAACAGACTTCGAATATTCTTTTCATTCACCTAATCTGACGCCACCTGACGCATACATTTGTTTGAAATGGTGAACATTTTGAACACTTAAAGAAATTAAAAGATAATTGTTATTTTTATTTTCGGTACTGTTTATTTTGGCGGATACTGTATAACAGGGTGTCCCATAACTAATGGACAATATAAGAACTGTAGAAAGGGGTGATAAAAATAAGTCGTTTGATACAAACATGCACTAGTAAAATGTTAATAGTAAGCGAGATATGGGGCGTTAAAGTTGACAAAATATTTTTGAAAATTCGTGATATTTAGAAAACAACTGAATGTATTGGTCTCAAAATTGGTACACTATGGTTTTTAATGGTAATAAGCATGATACTGCCTTAATTTATAATAATACTTCTAGATGGCGCTGGTTACACAGTTAAAATTTGATAAATCAGCGGTACTTTTTTTACCCCCTGTATAATGTGCATTTTATTACAAAATAATAAAAACTGCATCATTTTGAAACAAAAAAGGTATACTTGTTCAATTCCCATATTTTAAGTCGTTTTCAAGATATTGCTATTTTAATACTACTTGCCACGCCGGCATTTAAAAGTTATTACCTAAATAAAACATTGGTTGTTCAAAGAATACAATTTAATTGGAAAAAGAAAAGAAAAAAAAAACAATAATTACATTTATTTTATTAAATGTTGAAAGTGACCACCGTTTACTTCAATACGTTTTCGTAAACTTTTTTGTTAATGTTGTCTCACTTTAAAAAACATCGCGTTGCCATTTTTTAAAGTATTTGCGACTTCATGAATTTTTGCTAATAGTTCGTTTTGGTTATGAGTTTCACTATTGTAGACTAACGATTTTAGATATCCCCATACATAAAAGTCCAAAGGATTAAATTCTGGGGAACGAGGCGGCCAAGGAAACTCACTGCCCCGTCCAATCCAACGATGCGGAAAATTGTTATTTAAATACTCCTCTGCGTGTGAATGTAGCCTAGTCCGTAAACAGTACCTTTTTTAAAAATATTGGATCTTGATTGATCTTACCGATCAATGATTGACAAAATTGTAGTCTCCTTGGAAAGTCAGTGGGTAATAAATTTTGTTCAGGCGTGATATGATATGGGTACAATTTTTCTGTATGTAAAATTCTTGACACACTTGATTTACTTACACCAGTAGCTGCCTGCAAGCGCCGAGTACTCAATTCAGGATTTTCTATAATTCTTGTTAAAATTTCATCTTCCATATCAGCTGTAATTATTTTAGGTCGACCACCAGAATTTTTCTTATGAAAAGAGCCGCTTTCACCTAAATTGGAGTACAATCTTTGACATTTTTTACGACTGGGTACAATTCGGTTTGGATATAACTGCACATATCGTCTAACTGCAGCACATGCATTATAATTTACTTGTGCATAAACACAAATCATATCCCTTAGTTCATTATTTGTAAATTCATTGCCTCTAGGCATTTTTAATGAAAGACGTATTGCTAGTTCAGAAGTTAAAAACACAGTAATGACAACTTTTCGCTTTTAACTAGTAAATTAATGACAGTTCTTTTAATAGTCACAGCCCTCTTTAAAATATTCTAGTAATTAAGTTGCAGTGTAATGATATGCAATGCAATATTAAAATAGCAATATCTTGAAAACTACTTAAAATATGGGAATTGAACAAGTATACCTTTTTTGTTTCAAAATGATGCAGTTTTTATTATTTTGTAATAAAGTGCAAATTATACAGGGGGTAAAAAAAGTACCGCTGATTTATCAAATTTTAACTGTGTAACCAGAGCCATCTAGAAGTATTATTAAAAATTAAGGCAATATCATGCTTATTATCATAAAAAACTATAGTGTACCAATTTTGAGACCAATACATTTAGTTGTTTTCTAAACATTGCGAATTTTCAAAAATATTTTGTCAACTTTAACGCCCCATATTTCGCTTACTATTAACATTTTACTGGTGCATGTTTGTATCAAACGACTTATTTTTATCACCCCTTTCTACAGTTCTTATATTGTCCATTAGTTATGGGACACCCTGTATAATATATGTAAATTTGTATTTTAAACAACTTCAGTTAGTGTTATCAACAGCATTAAACCGTCACTTCATTCTGTTTATTACACAAATTTAAAGCAGTTAATTACTATTTGCTGCTAAACTATCTAGAAACATGGAATAGGCATGAAAATCAAACAAAGAGAGATTTTGGAATCACAAGGGAGCACACAAACCAGAGAGAGATACTTTAGTGCTATAGGGCGTAGCCGAGACGTTGAGGACACTTGTCGCCATGCTGCTTATCTTTCACTTTATTTGATGTGACATCGGTAGGCCGGATCAAATATGCTTTTAGTTTTCTTTATAAAAATTTATTTTAATAGAGACTAGCTGTGAACTAGACACTGAATAGGCATTTCCGCCTTATAGTTTTTTTTATAATTCACACGAGTTTTTATGTTAAATGCTTAGAAGGTCAACAAAATCATTGATATAACAAAAATATGAAAATTAATGTAAATAACTTTTAAGTACAAGATGTTTGTTATGTATAATTTCATTAAGTTTACACTCAACAGTTGTTTTCAAATTAGTCAGCAACGCTTAATAATATAATAATGTAAACTGATAATTAAATAAAAATAATTATATTAAATATATAAATCTATGATATAGAGAAAGTCTGGACACTAAATGTACATGGATGATAAACTATGCAATCTGGTTTTTTTATTTATTTAAAAAGTAAAATTATATTTACAAAATATAAGTAATATTAACTGCAAAAACCATAATGCGTCAGACATCCCACCTAAGTATTAATTTTAAATCTGAAGTTTAAAAAATTTTTTTATAAATTAGTTCTAATAACAATGAAAATAATACTTATTGAGTATAAAATATATTATTTGCAAGTGGCTTTCAATAGGATAATCACATCGACCCTGAGGTGATGCAACCATTTTAGCGGGGGTGGGAAGGGGTTGTCCACAAGGAGGCGTTTTATCACCCCTTTTGTGGGCGATCCTAGTAGATACACTTCTTATGAAGGAGTACCCCAGTACCTGGGGTATGCGGACGATATTGCAATCGTGATAAGGGGGTGATTCCCAAACACCATAACAGAGCGCACCCAAAGGGCGCTTAATATAGTGAGTGGTTGATGTAGGTAGGAAGAACTGGCGGCAAACTCCCACAAAACCACACTTGTACTATTTACAAATAAAAGAAAGTTACAAGATTTGCAAAATCTGCAAATTAACAGAGTGGAAAGAAGTTAAATACCTATGGGTAATCTTTGACCAGAAGCTTACAAGGAATTCTCACATCAAGAAATCCACACACAAAGCCATAATCGCTCTGCCAGCGAATCTCAACTGATACACTGATGGCTCTAAAACAGACTCTGGAGTAGGAGCCGAAATTTATGGGGTACAAGAGAGGATCACGATCTCCCTGAGTCTTAGAAGACATGCCACTGCTGTTCAGGCAGAGCTAATGGCGGTGCAATGTTGTGCAGAAGAGTTAATGAGACGGAAGGTATAAAGCCAAAGAATCGTCATCTATTCCGATAGCCAAGCAGCACTAACAGGGATAGACTCAATTCGGCATCAAATCTGGTGTAGGAGTGTCGCAAGGCCCTCAACATACTAGATAGTCATAATAGAGTGACCCTAGTCTGGGTGCCAGTCCATACAGGAATAAAAGGCAATGAAAAAGCTGATGAATTAGCCAAGCAGAGAGTGACAGGTCATGATAGGACCAAAACCTTCATGTGAAATTGCCAAATGCCTTGTTAAGGAGAGTAACCCACAATGGATAAATAATCAAGTGTTGCGCTGGTGGTATGAAATCCCAGGACTAAGGCAAACTATTTCATAAAGACCTGTCGGTCAAATTGTCACGCTATCTAAAAGTTGAGAAACGACGAGGATGATGGTGGGAATGCTGACCGGACACTGCAGGCTAAGGAAACATGCACACAATCGGCCTAGCAGACGATAGCCTTTGTAGGTTCTGCCAGGAAGAAGACGAAACTGCGGAGTGTATACTCTGTAAGTGCGAAGGCCTAGCAAGGGTGCAGTTTCACCTATTCGGAGAAGAAAAACCGAGGGCAGAGATCTATGCAAGGGAGGCGGCGTCCAGGCTAATAGCTCTGATAAAAATTATAAGGCTGGATACCGAACTCTAAATATAGGGAGGACCACACTAGATCTGCAAAAGTTGCAGTGGGATTGGACAAAAAACCACTCCGATACTAATGTAATATAATCTAACACCGCTTGTTAACATTATGTAAAAATTGTAGTCTAATAATCCCAAATCAACAACCTTAATGCCCGATTGCACCACCTTGGCTTAACAAGTAAGCCAGGCTTAAAAAATTAAGCTCGCTGCACCGTCATCAAAGCGAAGCTTATATGCACGAAATTTTAAGCGCAGCTTTGTTCATAGCTTATTTTTAAGCGGTAGATATGCGATTGCGCGTTCATTGTATTCTGACGTTCTGTGTTCTGTGATGTTTCCAATTTGTTTGGACATTTCTAATAGTATAACCTCATATTTGAGTTGATTTGGTGTTTACAAACAACTATGAATTTAGAAGAAAATCTTGATGAAGAACTGGAAATTTTAGATTTCCTTGAAAATGGTATTCCAAGGCACATTTATGTTCGAAATGACCCATTTCACAATTTAGATGGGTCATTATTTGGTACGTGTTGCCCACCACCAGTTTGCATTAAGTGCTTCTTCTCAGCCGCTACCACTTTTCTCGTCTCCTTTTTTTTGTTATCAAAAAATTTTTTGAGATTTTGGTGGGTCCTGAAGTTTGCGGAAGGGCTTTGAATGTTGAATTCCTTTTCAATTTTTTTCCATGCTTCTTCCTTTTCCCTCCATTCTATAATCCCTTTATATTTTTTAACTAAATTTAGGCAAAGTGAAATTTGCCAACCGAATCCTTTTTTCACCTTCCATGGCAGATTTAGATTAATTTTAACTTTAACAAAATTAAGAAGTTGTCAGATAAAATACTGGTATTGCCAACCAAAACTATGAATCTAGTAAAAAAATGAACATCCCTATGCCATTCAAGTAAAGACATACGATATTGTACGTAAGCGTGGCTTTACTAAGCATAACATGGTGCAATGAAAGATTGGAATTATTACTAAGCTGCACTTTGTTAAGCCTTACATTTAAGCTAAACTGGTGCAATCGAGCATTATAGTTGGGTATAAATATTTTATTATAACAATAATTAATATAATATTTTTAATATTCAATTTACAGTTGCTAAGAAATGTTTACAGTCTAGCGAAACATGTACAAACATTAAAACAAAGTATACCTATTTTCTTGGTCAGTTAATTGGGATAAGTATTTCCGTAGAAAAACGGCTGTTTTTATTTAAGAAATTTATTGTTTCAGTTAAAACGTTGCAATTCGCGAACATGAAAGTTTAGCGTTACCGGTTAACATAATGGTCGACATAACTATTATTGGCCAAATAGTGCCACATGTATTCAGTTGGGACAACCGCAACGACAATAGGTGTGAAGACAGGTTGGTGTAACGTGTAATTTTGGTTAGGAAAGGCCTTAGTTACACTTTGTTGCCAATTTTAGTCCATGCAATACGAATTGTGATGACGAGTAACTTATACAACTTCGCTGGTATTGCAAAATAAGAAATTTCCACAATTATTTTTTACCGTAAAATGCATTATTAGAAAAAATAAACTTTATTAATGAAATATTATGATCCATATTTGTTATTGAAGCTATAGTCACAGAATACTCAAATCGTACACTCCTATATCCATTGAAAAGGGTATAAGAATTTTGAATTTATAATTTTTTTTTAAGTTATCACATCCTTGTAATTATTTAAAAATTTAATTCTACATTAATAAATATTTGTAATTAGCATGATCTTTGTTATATCAGGCTGCCTTGAATGGAAGTTTCTAAAATACTAAGTGGCATAAAAATCCGATCACCCAGTTTAAATCATTTTATTTTTATAAAAAATAAGTAAATGATAAACATTTCAAAATGATTGCATTGCTTTAAAGCCCTTTTACTTAGCATCGTCAGACTGACGATGCTAAGTCTAAGTTAAAAAGCAATTTTTTAAATAAATATTGGAAGTTTTGGTAAAACGAAGAGTTTTTCATTACTCTTAAAAGTACAATACACTATTTGGAACAGCAAATTCGACATTGCGGTTCCCAAATACCGGCCATTTATGAATAGATATAATGAAACGGGTGAAATAATGAATAACTTGTTACTACACAACCTTATCGAATGTCGTTCTACCACTGGAAATTCATAGATGGATACATAAGTTGTATTGTTTGTTTCAAATACCTGACGAATCTGCAATGTGGCAAACTTTTGACATATTTTCCCTTTATTTCTCTCTCTCTATTTGTCTTAATGCAACATGGAATTTCTAATATTAAAAAAAGCATTAGCTTTATTATAACTACTATTGCATTCCACCAGAAGTAGTATTTTTACTTCTATAACGTGAAAAAAACATAACTGGATTTTGGTCTCCCTTGTATAACTTTTTAGTAGCCTGCATTAAATATCAATATTGGTTATGTGTAGTTAAACGCAGTGAACTGGTAAATTTTCAAATTAAAATAGAGAATGTTTGAGTGCGTTTGTAATAAATATTTTAATTTATTTTTTTATATATGTTTTAGTATGGATCCACCGTAGTAAAAACAATATACCAAATATTTGTACCGAAAATTTTAAAAAAATTAGGACATCCTTTTATTTTAATAATATACAGGCTGTTTCATTAAGAATTATCCATATAGTAACTGGAGAAACCTCAGTCCTAAATAGGAAGATTTAAGCCAAAACACTTAAATAAAATATTCTTCCTAACAGAGATATAGGGTGTTTTATTTTAACTATTCTAAATGATTGTATCCCATATTTTTGACACCTTCCAATATTTTTTGTTCATACTTGGTAATCTGCTAAAACTGGTAGTTAGTCCTCTACGTAGATTCCGTCGTAAACAAATAGAGAAAATTTGATTTAAGTCAAATTTTCCAAAATTGGACAAGAAAAACCCATTACAAGCAGTGCAAAAGATTCCATATAGTAAAAAGAACGACCATGATAGATCTCAAGGAGCTTTATAATATTTTCATACAAATAAACCAAGCACATTCTGCTAGAAAGTGTAAGGAAGAAAACAATATATAGAATGATCAAATAAGGAATTATCAGGGAAAAACCTCGATCACTTCAATTTGATCAAACTTGGGAAATGCCCCAAGATGATATGCCAAAGAAATTCAACTTTGTGAGAAAATTAATCACAAAGTTGAGTAATAAATCTGAATGGGATGAAGACACCATACAGAATTTAAACCAGAATGCCATAAAATGGTATACGGACGGTTCCAAGCTAGACTTAGGAGTTTTTTGGACCGAGAGCCAAATACTCAGAAAGCTTGGCCATATACCCGAGCATCTCTCAAGCAGAAGTTCGCGCCATCAAAAGATTGTGGAATTCAATATTGGAAGAAACTACCGCAGACAAGAGATTGTAATCTTGTCAGATAGTCAAGCAGCCATCAAAGCGCTGAGCTCAAATATAATCAGTTCGAAAATGGTTTGGGAATGCCTAGGCAAACTAAATGAACTGGGCCAGAAGAACACTGTCACCCTCCTATGGGTCCCGGGACATATAGGAATAGAGGGGAACGAAACAGCAGATAAGCTGGCAAAAAAGGAGCTGAAACCCCACATTTGGGACCAGAACCATCTTGTGGGATCAGCAGTAGAGTAATCTTAGGAAAACTAAGGGAAGAAATGGAGAAGGAAAAATCCAAGTACTGGAATCAGCTGGAAGGACTGAGGCAATCTAAGATACTACTGGGGAACTATGACCAGAAGAGATCTCTTAGCTGCCTCAACCTCAGTAAAAAAAGGCTCCGTATTCTAACGGGAATATTAACCGGGCATTGTCGGTTAAGAAGCCACATGAAGAAACTAGGATTAGCAGATGAAGCAAAGTGCAGATTCTGCGAGGAAGAGGATGAAACCTCAATACACACACTCTTAGAATGCCCTGCCTTGCAGAATTCTAGGGCTAGATACCTAGGAGCACATGAAATAGAAGAGGGGGATGTCCTAAACTTCCTTAGAAAAATAGGACTCGAAGAGCTGCTATAAATCTGAGGAAACATTAGAACATGGCAAGTAAGGGGGGACACAATAGATCCTATAGGTCGCAGTGTACTTATCACCCCTATACATACATACATACAACCATAAAATCAGTAATTAAATGAATTATAAGGGTGCTTTGATAAACACAGTTGTGAGACTAACGGCCGTTTGCACCGACTTTTTTTTAAGGGACATTTAACTAATTGACCTTTAATTTTAATGGTTACTTAAGTTCCAAATGCTTTAATCGATGTTTAAGGGTCCCTTAAAGTTGGTGCAATGAACAAAAACCGTTAAGAGTAATTTAAAGGACCGTTAGTTTAATTGTCCCTTAAAAAAAAGTCGGTGCAAACGGCCGTAAGCTACAAAAACTAAAGTAATTGTTTTACAAATCACAAAAGATAAATATTTTGAGTTAAAAAAAGGTATGGTAGAACTATGCAGCCTTGTGTCTCGATGTAATAGGTAATATATGAAATGCTTTATTTAATTTTGCACCCCTTTTAGAAAGGTAGCTGTGTAAAAGAACTTTAGTTTGGTGAAATTTATTATATTTATTTACTTCCCAAATTATTGAACTAATTGCAAATTTAATAAAAACATTAAATCAAAAGGAAAATAAAGAATTTAACACAGAATAACATAAATTAGATTAATGAAAAACTCCAGTTGCTTTCCAGTGCATTAATCCAGAAAAAAAAGGTTTGTCAAACAGAATTCTAACAAATACTTTTGGAGAAATATTATCTAAAGCCCCTGGAGTTAAGACAAGCATTGCTAGGACTTCAAAGACTACTCGTCGACTAAGCTTAATATTATAATGCCACAAAGGTATAAGAGATGTTACTAACAAGAATATTATTTTAAAAAAAGAATGTTCGCAATAACACTTTTTATTTGACGTAGTAGGTATTTTTAATAGGGTCTATATATTGAGTAGGTTTATAGTATTCTGGTGTTAAAATGTCCCAGGGATTATAATATTTTTAAAAGGAATTAGCTTTACATTATTATTAATAAAACATGACACCATACAAATTAAAAAAAAACTAATTAAGAATAATGAAAAACTCTTCGTTTTACCAAAACTTCCAAAAACTTTAGTACAATCAATTTAATTTAAAAAAAAACTATCAATAGCGTTGTAAAAATCCGAAAATATCCATTATATTTTAAATAGTTTTAAAAAGATATAAAAAATTTCGATTCAGGTGCTGATTAATTAAATTTATTACTATAAAAGCTAAAAATAATTTATACCTTCTAAAAGAAATTGTATTGGCCGTGTAACAGACGATCTCTCTGAATATTAAACTATGTTATTGCTGTTCTGCAACACGGGCAATTTGTCTAATGGATTCTATCAGAAACAGTTTTTAATTTGCTTAAAATGTTGCAGGAATAACAGACGTTTAACTACATTCAAAAAGAGTTTACATACAAAAAATTTGAATTTATTGAGCTGGAAATTTTGTATTAAAACTAACAGTTTTATGACAGCTCTAAATGCTTAGATTTAAAGTTTCAATGCAGGTAAAATATAGTATATAACATTACTAGGGCCGAAAATGTATTTTTTACACAATTGAAAAAAATTAATTGAGTCCAAGTAATGTAAAAGGTTTTATTAGCTTGGTTCTTAAGATTGATGGAAGGTTTTGGGTTCGACTCGGCGTTAACAATTTTTTCTATCTATATTTTATAAATAATTTCTTTTTAATCCAGTTTTCAGGTAAAAGCAATAAAGACAACCAATTTATAATAATTATAAAACTGAAAGGATTCATGAGGTTGACTGCTTATTGGCAGATGTGTGAAAAGTTACTTTCTGTACGAGTATCAATAAGGGTAATTTTCCATTAGAGCAGAGAGTTCGATATATGTACAGGGTGTCCCGAAAAGAATGGTCATAAATGATATCACAGATACTGGGGTGAAAAAGTTGGGGGGTGATCTTCTCTGAAAATCCATAATAAATCAAAATAATTGAATGCAACTATTTCCAATTTATTGAGTATTCCTTACTAGTATTTCCTATAACGTTAAACCGTTTTAGAGTAATGTTAACCTGTGGTATAATTTATGACCATTCTTTTCGGGACACCCTGTACAATACTTTCCCTAAATAAATAGATTTTATGTTATTATATTATTTATGTTATTAATTTATACGTTTTCACAATAGATTATTATTACATTTAAGTTTTCGTATGTAAAATATTTGCTTATATAAATTAGGAAAATACTTTTTTTTAAATGCCTTAACGAGCACATGAAAACAAATGAACCGACAGAGTACGAAGTGTTGCCAGAGATCAGGATGAGCTTCATTAGAGGTAAAAGGTCTGATAGAACAAGTGTAACCTAGCGGTGAGCCACAATAGACTGTTCATATCACAGTAGGAGGGATGTTTATCGACCACGTACATAAAACATAACCTAATAATAAATGGTGTTGCAGTTCAAATATATTTCGTTTTTTATTTATAATTTTAAATTAACCTGCGTCGTTTCCTTAACAAAATATATATTTTTAGTATATTAAATAAATAACAGAGTTTTTATACTATCTCCTTTTCTATTAATTGGTTTAAGGATAGATATCTCTGCTTGGAAAAATTGTTATATCATTAGTATGAAGCCGAATATTTTTGTGGGTTTTGTAATCGATGGTCAGTGTACATTCGAGGTGCCACATTTCAGGTCCGAGAGCGTATATCTTGATTCCATATTTATTGTGCTTATTCGGGATATATTCTATAAAACTGCATCTTCCCCGAAATCCTTCTAGTTTTCCATTTATCGTTATATACTGTCCCAGACTAGAGGACTTTCTTGAATTTTGTACCAGCATTGTAAAGATTCCTAGAATTGCTGCGATTTTATCGGTTTTTCTTTTTTTATCTCTCGTGGTCCCATGGTCAAATCGTCAAATCGCATACAACGCATAATAAATCTTTTAATGACCAGTCGAAATTTTTCAATGCTGTCCCTGTTGGATCCCCAAAGGTCTTCTAAACTTTGTCTATTGCCTTTGTAAACAACAGCTAAATATAAAAGACCTGTATATGTCTTCATCTTAATAATGTCAATAAGTTTGACAATTCTGTCGCGTTTGAAATATAAAGGAGCTTTTGCCATTCTTGTAGTACCTTGTAACATTAATAGTTCCCAAAAAGGCAGGGAGCCAATTTGTAACTATAGTAGTCTCAAAAGAGATCCCGGCTATGAGACTCTCTCAAGTAGTGGTTCGACTCCAAGTTAATGCTTACTATAGAAAGGATTGGTGGTATATAAGGGTTAAGGGCGCCACTATCTTTTTATACGTTAACGAATAAACAACAAAAACTACACAAAATTTAAGGTGAAAAAGATATTTCTGCATCAAAAGGAACTGCTATTATAATGGGTATATTTCTTCATCAAAAGGAACTGCTACTAGAAACTATATTTTTCCCTGCTAGCGGTCATATTGCTCCTTACTAGCGTAGCGTAGCAGGCTGTATCTGTGATACAACCAGAGAAATGTATCGTCTAAATTCTGCAGACAACTTGTCGCTAAGGGTTTTGGTTGAAGAAAGGAATGAAACGAGGTGTTTGCCCTAATTTATAACTGTGTTGACAGTGGGTTCCGGTTGCGTTCGTGTTGGTAAGGGTTGTTTCGGGTGCTTTCTATTGTAGGGGTGGGTTTGGTAACGATGATAAGGATGTATCTAAAATACAATGGGTCATGCTTGATTTTAGGGTTTGGGCGGTAAACTACGGCGATAGATAATGGCGATAGACAAAAAAAATTTTCATGACGTTCGGAAAAATTTAATTGTAAATTATAGCTGTATCCTTGTAGTTCCCTGAATAAACTATATATTGAAATGATTTATTTAGGGTGATTTTTATATTTTAATTTGTTTGCTTTAATTTATTAATAGCCCCAAGTTGGTTCTGTCATTTTATAATGGTTTAAAAAATTTGAATTTGTTGTTTTATTAATTGTAGTATTTGATTATAATCTTTCTTAGATTCTAATAATTTGTACTGATTTAATGTTATTTAATTTTATATTAAGTTTACTTTTTCTTTTGTATTTCTATAGTTGGGCGCCTTATCAAATTTTTAAACTAGCTCAGTCTACTTAATTTAAGATTGAATTTTAAAATCTGACTCTTATCTTGGGTAGGATTCAAATTAAAATAAATATTTAAAAATCATAACACAATGAATTTAATTATAAATGTTTCTCAAAGAACTCGTACAAATAAAATAAAAACTATCAATTGGTTTCCATATACTTATTACAGTGAAATTTATAAATATCCTGCTATGATAGAAATGGAGATGATATACAAAAAATTAATTCACAGTAACAACAAAATAAAAACAAAAATATAAATCCTTAAATATCGGACGTACCTTGTATAACAAAGTCCTTTTCAAAATTGCAATTGTCAAACGGAACGTAACGAACACTGAGATCGTCTTCTACTTCGTCTCCTCTCGGGAATACAAAAAATGACGCTTGAATTTAATCTTATAAATTCTCTTGGAATCCGTATTTGTTTTTTCCAATTTATTACTTTGGTAAGTAATTTAATATTGTTAGAATACTTTTATGCATGTATTTTTGATATTACATGTATTAATTTAACATGAACTGATTTTTGATTAAGGCAAACTTTTTTTAGTAATTAATTGATACATACGATGTTAATGCAGCTGCTACCAGAGTGATAAGAGAGAGAATCATCGATTTCTTGGCCTTTTTATAGGCTTCCAGGAAAATGACAAATATGACATAAGATCGGAATTCAATTGTTCGACAAGTCCAAAATTTAACCAAAATTTTCGAATATCAAGGTAATAAATTTATAATTCTAATAGTATCTTTGATAACGTACAGTAAGATCTTATCCTTGTATTTACTAAAAATCCATTTATATAATTTTTAATTGAATTTTACCTATGAAATTTTGGATTTGAAATAGACAAATTTCTTGAGCTGTCAATTTATTCTAGACTTTCAAAATTTGAATTAAAACTATAAATTGTACTTAAAATTACTATAAATCCATTAAACTAGTCCTATTTTAACTGATAACTACTATTTTAAACTCTAAAAACTAAAATTTAAACTTTTAAGCGATTCTATTATTTGTATTACTTACACACTATAAAAGATGAGAACTTCAGTGTTATCAAAGACTCACAGCTTACAATTAATATAAAAAACTTACTTAATTATCCTACATACATTTTTGTTACATAAAATGTCTTTTATTAATATTTATAAACTAAGCTTTTTCAATAGTCATTTCACTATTCACTATCTAAGTGTTCTATCATAAGTTTGTTTGATTAAGTCCAATACTTTAGATATGAGGATTAGTTCACTATATTTCACTGTATTTGTTACATGTTTATTTATTAAACATATGAAAACCATTAATAGTTTTAATTTTTATTTCCTTTTTATTGTTTCAGATTAAAATTTGAATTTGAAAAGAAAACTAGGTCAATGGTGAATTGTTATATGAATTTGGACTTATTTATGAATTGGAAATATTTGATTGTGATAAAATAACAACCTATGGATCCTTGAAAACTTTAGATGTACTAAAGAAAAAGTAACTGATGATTCGATGAAACTTATTAAGATATCCTTTTATTATAAATCATTGAGGTAAGTTTTACTTATTAAATTTTTTTATTCTTAGTTATTTATCTCAATATATAAACGATCACAACAAATGTATATGGTCAGTAAATATGGTATATACAGTATAGTATATTAGGTACTTACATATTTTAGAAATATTGTTATATGTTTTAAAATTATCCACTTATATAATTATACGAGTATACTATCATAGGCAACACACTCGAGTTGAGATTATCTCAAATATCTATCCAGCTATGTTTATGTACAACATAGTGTAGAGTTTATAACGGACTACAACAAAATACCACTCATAATATTTGTCCTAGGATCACTTTAGCTGCTGTTGCAAATGATATTGATTATTAAGCGTGTACAGTGTGTATTAATTAGTTGCATCATGTATGTCGAAACCATATATGCAAAATATAATCTTATAAGCCATAGTATTTGCTCAAATAGATTTCAATGGCTGGTATTTTCGTAATAATCCTATTCAATCGATATTTAGTAGCATGTCATTAAACTTGAATAATAAAATTTGTTGCTTTTACCCAATTTTGTTACATTATATTATTTTAGATAATGCAATGGCAGTAACACCGGTCCAATAATGTCTGAAAGAGTAGCTTATTTGTTAAATATACTGAGGAAAACAGTTTAGGGACAGAGTTAATTTGTGGTGCATATTTTGGAATAAATCAAGGTCATACCCCGAATATAAGATTTTCAGCTAGGTTTAAAGAGAACTTAAAAGATAAAACGATACTGGTGTATATTTTTTATATAAACGATAAGACGTATGCTAATATTTCTAACATGGCCTTAAATTATTTTTCACTTTTTTTACTGTTCACTAAATGTACTAAAAATTACAGCTTATGTATACAAAATAACATTTTTGACAAAAAGCGAACTTCTAATCAAAGAGTTTTACATAGAACGACCCAAGCAAAGCTCTCTGGTTTATAGAGACAAGCTTGTCTGGCAATTACTGGTGCCATCAGTACCACATCGTCAGCAGCCATGGAAATCCTTTTGGAACTTCCTCCTCTTCATATGTTCTTGGAAAGGGAGGTTAGATGGACAACACACAAAATTGCGCATATTTTTAAATGCACAAATTATATTTATATAAAGCGAAGCAGAATGCTAGTGGACACTAAAATTAACAGTATTCTGGGAATGACCTCTGACAAAATTCCTCCAGTAGTCAACTACGATCTGTCTTATACCATCCTATTTCCAAATAAAGATGAATAGGTCCTCCGTAAGAATGAACTATTAAGAGCATACAACACAGGAAACACTAGGAAACATATTTTAGGCAGAAGTTTACGGCATTGTTTATGTGTGGAGAGATTGAAGCAAACCAATCCCATACATAGAACATTACAATTTTCTCTGATAGCCAAACGACTTTGAAAGCACTTAGCTCTCAATGCAATGTTAGAATTGGATCAAGACTGCCAAAAAAGATTTCTGGCTTGGAAGGAAATAAGGCAGACTCTCTTGGATACAACTGGCATTACGATAAGTATTGCCAAAAAAAAAACAGTAAATAGCTGGACAGCAAAAAGAGCATTAGACTTCTGGCATAATGGCTTTTAAACATCCTTTGAGTAAATAAATACGAATTTGCAAACCTATATATCGAACCGGACGAAATGTAACTGCAGATAACTGGTTTACCAATATTCCATTGATAGATGAGTTGCGAAGAAAAACTTCTTTTACGTTGAAATAGTAAAAAAAAAATTCGAAATTCCACCTGAGTTTCTGCCAAATAACAAGAGAGCTGTTAATAGTAGCTTGTTTGGTAACAAGAAAGGGTGCACTTTGGCATCGTATGTTCCCAAAAAAGGAAAATGTGTGATTTTGGCTTCAAGATTACATGAAGATAACTCTACTTGAGCTTCCAAGTTCCTCATACCTTCCAAGTGTCGCAGGTTTCCAAGATACTCCAATCTAAATCTTGAACGCAGCCCACTTCTAACCTTCATACATCGCTTTTTGGCTTCTCTCCGAGTCGATAACGTCAGCTTCCGGCAAACAGCTGTTTGAGTTATCCCGTAGAAAATCAGTAGGTGTAATCGGCATAACAGTATCCCTTTCAGAAAGGTACGTAATTGGTCGCCGATTAATACAGTCTTCTATATCACACAGAATTGTCGAAAGCTCCTCCAATGTCACATTTCTTCTTCCAAGTATACGACAGCTGCTGCTTATAGAATCCGACGAGTCTTTCCCAGAACCCTCCCCACCAAGCAGCCGTAGGAGGATTAAAAATCCATTCCATCCTCTGTACAATTGCATAATCTTACACTTTATTCCAATTTATTATTGCTGAAATAAGTTGTTACATCCGATAAAGTTTGTTCCGTTGTCGGAGTAAATCTTAGTTGGGCGGCCTCTGCGACAAACAAATCTCCGAAATACAAGCAGGAATCCTTCTGTTGACAACGTCGGGGTAAATGTAAACATCTATACACAGCACAAGTAAATAGTTTTTGGGGATAGGAAAATAGGATAGTTTTTGCTCTCAGACTCAATGTGTAAGTCCAAAGTAGCAGCCAATAAAAAAGACTGGACTTTACTCCGAAAACGACTCTCAAATGACGGTACACTTGAACTTCTTTGCAATCCATATCTATAACATACCTAAAATTTAAATTTATTATAACTATTTACAAAATATTGGGGTCTTACAAGCGCGTGATTATTTTGATACACCGCGCCTGGTTTTGTTGAGTTTGGGATCGGGCCTGCTGGAAGCTTAACAAACAATAAAATACAACTTATATAACATTCACTTCAATCAAATAAAAATATTATTAAAAATAATCATATTCCATGCTTTTCGTATGTTGCATATGGTAGATCTACGAGGGTTGTCTGAAAAGTTTCCGACCTCAACATGAAGATGGCAGCACTCGTAAAGAAAAGTTGGGGAATGTGTTTGCGAATGCTTTGAAAGGTACCCACTAAAATTTCAGCCATTTTGGACAATCACTTGTTGTTTGACAATCATTTGAGTGAGTCGATGTGTGTTTTTATGAAAATGAAAAAAATCGAGTATCGAGTTGTCATTAAATATTTGTTTTTGAAAGGCAATACGCCTACGCAAATCAAAGACGAGTTGGACGCTGTGTACGGGGATTCTGCACCATCATTTACCACCATGAAATTTTGGGCTGCTGAATTTAAACCCTGGCCGTACCAGCTTGGGTGACGATGAACGTTCGGGACGTCCAAAAACTGCAACCACTGACGATAATATCGCTCAAGTTGACCAAATGGTGCTAGACAACCGTCGAATTACAATTATAGAGATATCAGAGGATATAAACATGTCCAAAGAACGTGTTTGTCACATATTGAATCAAGATTTAGGCATGAGAAAGCTGTCCGCGCGATGGGTGTCGCGTTTGCTCACTTTGGACCAAAAACGTGTTCGAATGAACATTTCCAACTCTCTGTTGGCGCAGTTTAGACGCAATAAATTAGGTTTTGACACCGATTAATTACTGGAGATGAAACTTGGATACACCATTATACTCCAGAAACAAAAACACAGTCAAAACAATGGACTGCGAAGGGGGGATCGGCTCCAAAAAAAGCAAAGGTTGTTCCTTCGGCTGGGAAAGTGATGGTAACTGTTTTCTGGGATAGTCATTCAGTTATCTTAATCGATTATCTTCAGAAAGAAAAAACCATAACAGGAACATACTAGGGATCATTACTTGACAAGCTGAAGGTAGAAATTGCCGAAAAACGGCCACATTTGCAGAAAAAAAGAATTTTGTTTCACCAAGACACGAATTACGGTTTGAACTGCTTGACCACCCTCCTTACTCACCAGATCTAGCCCCAAGCGACTTTTTTTGTTCCCTAAGCTAAAAGTTGCTCTCGGAGGACAGAGATTTTCGTCGAATAAGGAGGACATCACCTTCGTAAATAACTATTTTGCAGAGAAAGACGCCGAGTAAAATTTGGACGGGTTGAAGCATCGCTGGGAGAAGTGTATAGACTTACAAGGAAACTATGTAGAAAAATAAAAATTAATTTGAAGAAAAAATGTCTAGTTTTTTTGTTAGGTCGGAAACTTTTCAGACAACCCTCGTACTGTCATATTTTGTAACTATTTCGATGAAAACGACTTGCACTTTTTCACCATTATAAGCTAACTTCAGAAACCCCTCGAAAGTATATCGGCCATAAAATTCCGTTATATCTCGCGCCTTTTTTTTAATAGAAAAAGAACAATAAAAGTTAATCCGGTTTGTTTATTAGGGTCTTGTTTTAATTTCGGTTCATTTTAGAAAGAAAAATAAGGATTGGTGGAACCGCTATAATTTTAAATTTCGACAAAAAAGGCAACATTAACAACTGAAAGTTATAAGTAGAAAAGACATTTTATACTCAGTTAGTCACATTTATGTTTCGTAAAATAAATTAACAAACGTTTTATGTAAATTAAGATGGAACACCTACATTTTTTTTTGTTTTCTTAGCTCTAATTTATGTGCAGTGCAGTGGTGGATTCTTGCTCCCCTTCTATTTATTGTACTAATGCAGATCTCTGCAACTTTTTGGGACAAGATTGTATGGTTTCTTGGCCTAGTTTAAAGTACCATAGTGGTAACAAAATAAAAATAGTTCAAAGTGGATTTTTGGAAATGGAACCCTGTAGCCTATATATTAATATTCACAGTGTAAAGTAGTTTCTCCAATTCATGGGATCTTAAAGGATATGGAACAGAACCTGCATAAAAATTAACTGTACTAACCTTTATTTTTTGATAGCATATCTTAAAAAAAAATCAAGAACCAGTTTAACTTTTTTTAGATACTGACAGCTGTTTCTGATTTATAATCATCGACAGATTAACAGAATAGTTACAAAGGTAACTATTTGATGTTAAATTAGTAGTATTTAGACTAGGGTGAGTATTAAAGGATTATAGGAGACATAACAGTATTAAAGCTCAGATATTATTAACCCTAAGGGAGTGTCCTAAATAAATTTCCCCTATCAATAATGTTTAATGATATAGAATACCTAATCAGGAAAAAACCAATCCGCTAAAAATGAGTATTCACAACGTATAAAAAATTCGTTAAATTTTTTAACAAACAAAATCCAATTAAAACGGATGTAACTAAACTGAATTTAAAAAAATTAGCGGCCTATCATTAAATAATACCATAAAACAAATAATGAAAAAATTAAATAAAAAAAAATAATTAAACAAGAAAAAAGCTTAAATATTATTTTTTAACCAAGTAGGGAAACTGAAAAATTAAGAATACATTATATATTGTAAATATATTTCTAATACAATTTTAAAAGTAGCTAATATTTTTAAAAACATACCTATCAATTTCATTTTAAACATAAATATTTATAATACATAAAATGAAGGATGATTTAATTTTAGCCAATTAATATTTTTGAAACCTTAATTGATTTAGTGTTATTTTTTCTTTTTTACATTTATACATATTATTTAAATAAGATTCTACAACTTATTCAAAATATTGTAGATGTCTTATTAAATATTAACTTTATTATACATCAATGTAATTCAAATTAAATAAATAAACTTTCCAACTTAAAAAAAATTACAGCAATCATATTTTTTTGATGAAATTGTACATAATGATAAAAAAAATTTCGAATTTGGGTTTTTTTTTAATTTTTTACATTTTCTGAGAACATTTCCTATAGTAATGTATATTTTTTTACACCATCAGAAAGTAGATATTGCAACGTACAAAAAGCCCCCAAACTTTTTGAAAAAAGCTGATATTTTGACGTCAGAATTTTTGATTGAAAATTAGGGTGCTTTTTGATATTAAATGAAAATAAGGCGAAAAAATAAATATTTTTAGTCAAATAAATTACAGTGTATTTGGGACATAATAAGGTAAGTTTTCATCAAATTTCGTAAGAAAAGTCCATTTTTTGAAAAAGATATAAATAAAAAACCAAAAACTTGTTTTTTGAATTTTTCATCCTAATTTTGAGGTTATGTGAAAAACTTGCAAATACAAAAGTTGTAGATCTTTTTATTACCTACAACTTTGCCATTTAACTTTTTCGCATAGGACGTGTAGTTTAGCCGGACATCAAGATAAACCATTTTTTACCCTTAAAAATCCACCCCCTCCCACTTCCTGAACTCGGATCGACCGTAATTTATTTTTCCTTTCATTTTGATCATATTCCCCTCCTTTTCTTATGGGTTTTATTTTACTTTAATTTTTTTTGGTTTCAAAAATTATTGACCCTGGTCTACAATGTACATGATGCTTTACAATGATAGATGATCAAGCTTTAGGTAACTTTTTATAATCAAACAGCCGTTTATTTTGTTTATTTTATAACTTTTAAATAAAATGTATTTTAGCAAACTTTATTTACCATTAATTTCCAATTGTTTTGATTTCTTATAATAATTTTTTTGCTTTTAATAGATACACAGAAAAAATATGTTAAGCTTACAATGGAACACGATTATTTTTTATATTTATATCCAGGTCCATGTTTTTCTAATATTTCACAGACCCTACCTAAGTTCACAACAGTATAGTCAGTCATCTGGCGTCGGATAAAGTTGCCACAAATTTTGCGGTGGACGCTTTCGGCGACGTTTCGAAACCCGTAGTCGTGATCTGTGACCACGAAACCTCCTTCTTGCTGTCACTAGTAAAAAAATATAAGCGTGAATGCGACAAACGAAAAGAAAATTTATATTCACCAAAAAAACCTACGGATAAAAAATTTTTTGTCTTTAATATCTTACGCCTCTTAAAAATTAGTCTATTTTATTTTTATCAATAGCAGTGATCACTGATTAAACTGAGTATAAAGATATTAATACATAAATAAATAATAAGTGAGTGTTCAGTAAAATAAAAAATGATCAATATAACTGTCATGTCTTAAGATAAGGTAATAAAAGGATATAGTGACATAAATTATTTAATAAAAAATGATACACCAAGAAACACAAAATTTATTTTATTGAAATTCAGCATAAATGATCATTCAGTGCCTCTGTGTATTTGATAAACATTTCAGGTGGAACAAAAAAAAGTTAAAACAGTATGATCGCTAAGGGTTTTATACCTACTGATCGAAGACAATTGTTTGAAGAAGAAGCAAAGCGAAGCAACGGAGCGACTTAACGTTCGACATGCTTATAAGGTTTTTTGCACGATTGATGCCATTATAAATTATAAAATTAAACATTTTCATCATATTGACTAGTTTCATTCATTTTATCAAGATACGGTATCTGCCAAAATAAACCGTACCGAAACAGAGAGTGCTGTGGAGTTGTTTATGTAATATGGATTTGTCATATTTGACTTAATTGTCATTGGTTGATATATTAATAGTACGCTGCAGTTAAATTTGATTTAAAAATGGTTCTAACAACGGAAGAAAAAGTGTTTTTGGTAGAGCATTATTTTTGTCATACGGAAAAGGTCGTAATGATGGTCCAAGCTTAGAACAGGTGTCAATAAAATATCAACAAAAATTTAATAAAGCAGCTCCTAGCAAAAGTGTGATAGCTGTTGTTAAAAAATTTCATCGCACTGGTAGTGTATTGTGTCAACGTAAAGATTCTTCAGGTCGTCGAAAAACAGTATGCACTAACGAAAATGAAGGACGTGTTTTTGTCATTAAATAGACCTTTCCTTTGGTTTTTTTATTAGTAGCTAATACCTTTTTTACGAATATAAACAATAAAATCGGACACTGATGTTTGTTAAGTTGGCAGTGTACGTAATGGTACCACAAGATACCAACTTTATACAGACTTCTGTAGAATTTTGTCTGCGCAACCAGTCATTGCAAACAAAAGTCGGTATGATAAAAGTCTGCACATACATTTCTTCATCATTTCAACATGCATTTTTACACAGATTTTAAGTCTGTACAATCAATAGTCTGTATCGTATGGATCCACCATAACTGTTGTCTGTAGGTAATGTGGGCAATTTTAGAAAAAAGAGACTTTTGTGTGATATTATGGAACTAACTGTAAGTAATATGGTATTACATAATTCTATTTTAGTAGCTTAGTTCTGTTTAAGCTTTCAATTTTAGCAAAAATTTGATTGTAGATATAAATAAATGGAAGATACAATATATAGGTAAATTTAAGTTTCCAGAATTTCTATTTTCTTAGTATTCAACTACAAAATCGTAAAAGATACGTCGCAAAAGTAGAGGAAAGTGGAAAATTTAACAAACAAATCGAATCCAATATACGCTTAATATCATGGATTCGTCTAGAACATAGTGGATCCTTTATACGAACGATTTGTCGAGTCCTAAGTAATCCCACATCGTGTCGTGCATATAAAAACAGAATTAGAGCCTATCCTATAGCAATAAATGCGTTTCTGTTTGTGATCAAATGTATCTACTCTTAAATAATCCGAAATTGATATTGTACAAAAAATAAAACTGCCTTTATTCAATAAATAAATTTCAATATAGGTAAAGTACGTTTTACAATAATTCGTTGACTCGGTACCTGACCTTAGGGGATTAGTAATGAAAGGTTATAAATTTCTCACTGTACAGTAAACATTAACAGATCCGTAATCCGGTTTTCAAAATAGATTTAAATAAAACTCAGTTAACATTTACTAAAACTTAAATTTATTTTGTAAAAAAAATCACGAAATTTTTTAAAAACAAACAAACAAATTTTAAGTTTATTTATTAATTGAAATTAAACAAAACTGTTGAAACTTACGTATACGTAAACGCTTTGGTCTATTTCATCTAATTGGCAGATGTTGTCAAAAAATGTTTTAAATAAAAAATATGTAGTTTAATCATGGCCACCTTAGACCATATACAAATAGACGTCAATTTTCTGTCCTTGTTGTGAAGCCAAAATAACTTTATGTTGTGTTCTATAACTATATGTTTACAAACAAATCCACGTTTGAATAAAACTTCTTCGGTTGTTTTCGTATATCTCCGACTGCACTGTTTCTTATAGCATGGAACATTGCGAATCATTATGTAAACATTAATCTTACCCTGTTCATAAACTAATTGTGGTATTGTTTTCGTTGTATTAATTTTGGGTTAAAGTTATGATTTAAGAAGTTTGATTAGAGTTAAAACCTTGTTAGGTTCCTATTAAAAGACATTTGCGCCGCTGGTATTTGTTGTTTGTAAACAGTACTGCCCACACACCTCATCCCGTAGCTCCACGAACTTCATGCGACAAAGAGAGATAATATTGGCTTCAGTATGTTGTTCAGAAAAAAGACGTCACAGCCAGTCTATTTGTATATGGTCTAAGATGGCCACATTTTAAAAATATTTTGTACTACAGGGTATCCCAAAAAATTGATTTAAATAAAACTAAATTAACATTTACTAAAACTTAAATTTATTTTGTAAAAAAAAATCACGAAATTTTTTAAAAACAAATTTTAACTTTATTTATTAATTGCGATTAAACAAATGAACTAATTCTACATTATTTACAACTATTTAATCTAAATGTAGTTCAGTATCACTATCGTCTTCATTTAAATTAATAACTAAGGGTGCTACAGTTACATTAACATTTCGATATGTACCTTCAACCTTAATAACATGCTGAATCGAATTTTTCCAGCTATCAATGGGAATATTACTTGTCACATTTCTGATTAACTCTATAACACTTGAGTTTAATGTGGGTGAAACGTTTTCCGATCTAACTTTGGATTTTAGCTGATGCCACATGTATTCTATAGGATTGAACATGAAATAATATGGGGGAAGCCGTAACACTGTGTGGCCCATATTTTTAGCAATATTATCACAAACGTATTCTTTTTCAATACCGAACGCTGCTACAACTTGTAAGAGATCACGTTTTGTGTACGATTCTTCAAAATAAAGGTCATTTTTTAACAAATACTCTTGAATTTCCCATTTATTGTTGTTGCTATTTGCTACTTTATATAATTGACGGCTATGATAGGTTGCATTGTCCATTTCAATTATACTTTTTTCCGGTATATTCGGCAATAAATAATTCTCAAACCAATCTTCAAAAAGTTCTGCTGTCGTATCTTCGTGATAATCTAAACTTGAATCTTTAATATTCTTTGCTGATAACAATAAAGCGTTTGGAACCCAACCTGTTTCTGATCCGGCATGTATTATTGTAATTCTTTGTCCTCTATTTGATGGAGCCTTTGTTTTGCAATTTCCCGATGAATCAACAAAACCCTTCGTTGGAGTATCATGGGTGTCATACCATGTCTCGTCGAGGTAGATTATTGAAAGGTTTTCACTTCTATATTTTTGAATAGCTTGTAAGTAATGACAACGCCACATTCGTAAACGATATGACTCCATTATCACTTGTCTTTTATTAATGGTACAATATTTAAATCCCATTTGAGAAATAATTCTCCACAAACTTGTACGGCTACAAATAATTCCCGTGTCGTCTTTAAGTAACCGTTTTTTATACAATCTAGGGTTGGTATCATTTGTTCTTGGTATAGGACATATATCGTTTGTCGGATTATATCTTTTTGTATTTCATCAACACATTTGGTATTAATAACGTCACTTCGTTTTTTTCGTTTACTTATTGGCTTATTGATAATATCTTTTACTGTGGATATTGGGGTTTTGGTTAACTTACATGTTTCTTCTGCTGCATCGGTTACACTATAACCTCGATTATTCAATGTTTCAAACACATTTTTCACAATTTGTTTCGCATCCGGCGATAAATGAACTTTTTTGCCCAAGGACGCCACATACTTAGTTATAAACACAAGATTACTTTCAGAGTATAATGTTTAGTACAAACTAAAATTCTAGGAGAGAATTTTAAAAACAAATTACCCCGAAACTCCCACTTTCTCTTCCAAGATGATTAAGAAAATCAAAAATCATTTACTAATGATTTACTATTGATGGTCAGTAATAATAATTTAAAATTTTACCTGAAAAATAAAAAATCCAAAATATATCTTCCTGGACAAAAATAAATAATACCTTACTGTAAATGTTCGAAGAAATATTAACCACCTTTTATTAGTAATCCCTTAAGAGCAGTTAAGAGCAGGTACCAAGTCAACGAATTATTGTGAAACGTACTTTACCAATTTCTGGATATTTATTTTACAAAGAACTTAAAAAATTAGGTTTTTACGAACCTTTACTTTATTTTTTTAAAAAGATGCTGGAAATAACAATGTTATATATAAGACTTATTAGGCTTTTCTTCTTATTTATAACTGTTCTTCCAAATGGGACACTTTCCAATACTCTACACTGAAAGGGTCTACGAAAATTTGGGAAAAAAAAAGATTTGTCTCCTACATAAATAAAACTCGGCCTTATTTTAAAAGTAATCAATAAGAAAGGTAAAAAAGTTTCTTAACTTTTTAAAATCAGGGATCGTACAATCAAGGAGGGCTTATTTAAAGGACCCTAAAACAGGCACTTAATAAAGGATAAAATATGAAATAAATGAAAAACTTAATCTTTTGGAAAAGCGGTTCTGGAAACTTTTATAAAAATGAACTTAACTTTTTTGCTACGTAATAATCCTTTATTTGTTGAAATAAATTGTGATATTTATTTATATAAAATGCATTCAAAACATAAAAAACAAAACTAGCTTCAAAGCAAGTGACTAAGAAACACATTCGAAGCAACGTTTTTTTAATGGATTAGAATCTATACCATTTAATATTTATAAATCCTTGTTGTTCCTTTATATTGTTAATAAGACTGATTATTTTATGGAAAATTAGTTTGGTACTTACATATTTCTGCCAAACAAATCTGTTGTTCTCATTTCAGCATCCCGATTGTTTCCAAACAAGTACCTAACATTTCCAGATATTGTAATGCACATAGAATCGGAAATTATGAATTAAATTTATTGTACTTACCCTTACTTTTTGGAAGTTCATCTTACGAAGAATAGTAAAAAACTCTTGCTTTAACTTAACTTCCAAGTTTAATTATACAACACTCTGTATAATTTAAGGTAATTTCAAAATATGGACCCTAAATACATCTACTAATGTTGTTAATAACATTTTTTGATATCTTCTAAAACCCATATACCGAACTTTGTTATAAGGTTGGTACACCCTGTATATGGAACTATCTATTATTGTCCAAAATATCTTTATCTTCAGATAACCCCTTGAGTACTGATGCAGATACATTATTTTTTATATTGAATTTTGTTTTACTTATTGCTTTTTGATTTCTATAGGTATGTATAATACGGAAATTTTGCAAATTCCTTACACTGTGGAACGAAACATTTGATTGTAAATTCAAATGGTGCGCGTGAAATTGGTAAAGGGATTCCCTAAAAAATGATAGAAATGCAGACGTCGCAGAATATTTCAATTTTTGCATGATTGAAGTCGAATTTTGGATTTCTGAAGAAAAAATGTAGGTCCTTGTTCTTACGCATTCACGAAATTTAATCTGAAGGTCGTAAAATATTCCAAAGCAATCGAGTGAAAAACTTTTTTTATTTAAAATTGAAATATCAATTTCCGGATTTAATAAATAACATGTTAAAGGTACCTAATAAAATATTTAAAAATTTAAATACATCCCAGATAGCACAGGAATATTATTAGAATACTCCTAGAAACATCTGCTGGAACGTTTTAATATTCTTATAATATTACCACAACATACTTTATATATTACTGGAACGTTCTAAGAACATTCAAAGTGGGCTGACTTCCACATTTTAATAACTTTCCTAAAATATTATAAGAGAACATTCCAGTAATACATTGAATGTTGTGAGAATAAATATCAAATGTTAAGAGAATGTGTATCAAATGCTCTCAATGTTTTTAATTTTCTATGAATCTGTGCATAAATATGCTAGGAATATTGTTACAAAATTACCACAACATACTTTATATATTATTGGAACGTTCTATGAACATTCTAAGTAGATAAAGCTCCACATTCTATTCATGTTTCATGAATAATCTTAGAACATTAATTGAACACTCTGAGAATGTATTTTGAATATTCTCAGATTCAGAGCACAATATGTTATGAATACTCTAATAATATTAGAAGGATGGTCCAAAAATATTTTTGGGATATTTTAAGAAAGTTCAAGGAATATTCTATTGTGTTAGGAAATATATATGACATAAAATGTTCTAAGAATATAATTAGGAACCTGTTATAGATATTTAACCATAATAATTTTATTTTATCCTTTTATTATATTTTCGTAATATTATTCCTAATGGTGAAGAGCACTCTCAAAAGTTGTAAGAACCTTGTCACCGATTCGTTAAAATATAAATTAACTGTAAGTAACCCTACATTGTCAAAGCTCTATTGCCTTCCGAAGATACATAAACCTGGGAAGGCAATGAGACCTATTGTTTCAGCTGTATGTACACCTAGTTATAATATTTCAAAATGGTTATCGAACGAGTTTGAAAATCTACCCAAAAAATGTAACAGTTTTTCAGTTAAAAACTCATTAGAATTTATCAAGAAAGTTAAAGATGTTGTTCTAGAAGATGGGGAAATTTTAATCTCGTTCGATGTTAGTTCTTTATTTCCTAGCGTACCGATTCCACAAACTTTACAGTATCTGGAAGAACTACTCATCTTGAATGATCTGGGTGTTGAAGTTAGAACTGAATACCTACGATTAGCTAAACTATGCATGGACCAAAATTATTTTCAATACAACAATCAGGTTTATCAACAATATGAAGGAACAGCAATGGGTAATTGTTTATCACCATTTATAGCCAACCTTTTTATGAGCAATTTTGAAACACAGATCAGTCAAGAGTTCGAGTATTTCCCAAGGATATGGTGTAGATATGTGGACGACATTTTCGCAGTTTTCAATACGAAGAAATCATCAGTAGAAGATTTCATTTCAAAATTAAATTCAAAATTCACAAGCATAAAATTCACGTTTGAACTAGAAAATAATGAACAGTTACCATTTTTGGACACATTAGTAATAAGAAATAATAACAAGCTAGAATTTGATATTTTTAGGAAAGACACCGCTACGTATAGGTATATTCCGATAGATTCTTTTCACTGTAATCAACACAAAATGGCAAGTTTTCATTTTTTGGTTTATCGATTAATTCATTTTCCTTTAAACAAAACAAGATATAACAGAGAAAAGAATTTAATTGAGGATATAGCTGTACTTAATGGATATGATAAAAGACTAATTCATAAGCTGATCAATCGCCATAGTTTTAAGAAATCTCTTTGTGAAACCACCTTTTTCCAGCGAGAACACAACGATAGGAAATTCATTTCATTACCATTTATCCCTCAGTATACCAAAGGATTGAATACAATTTTCGGCACGGTGGGATTAGGTTTAGTTCATAAAACTAGTGGCACCCTGAGACAATTGTTAGGAAATCCGAAGGATAAGAGAGAAGATCTGGAAAAAAGCGGTATATATGAAATAAGTTGTAATGATTGTGATAAAAAGTATGTTGGGCAAACAAAAAGATCGGTTAAAATTAGATTTAAAGAACATTTAGCTCATCTAAAATATGGACGTATAGAAAAATCTAGTATTGCCGAACATGCTTTTACCAAAAACCATTCTGTAAATGTAGATAGTTTAAAATTGTTAAAAAATGTATCGAACAATAGATTGTTGGATGCATTTGAAAGTATAGAAATTATTAAATGTAAAAATAGATTAAATAAGGACAAAGGACCTATCCGAGGGCTGCGTTCATAAAGTTTTACTCCGAGTAGAGTTAAGGAGAGTCGGGTTAAGTAAGAGTTAACTCTATGAGTTTACTACTTTGGGTGTCTTTATGAACGATCGGAGTAAACAGTGGTTAACAGTTGACTTGACCACTATTATTTAAAATTATAACCTAAAAAGTTAAAACTATACAAACGTAATTTTAGAAAAATGGCAGAGAACGTGAGGAAAGCAATTTATTTTTTTTATTTTTTCATTTGCCAAAAGCTTATTGCTGAATATTGAGGTAAGTATTATATATAATGCTTTATGCTTAATATCATAATGAATCTTTCTATCTGTAGGTTATCTCATACCTCACAGAACACAAATTATCTCCTGTTTTCGTTAAAATAAGTAGATACTCATCACTGCGCATGTCGAGTTAATTTCTACTCACCTCTTTGATATGAGTTAACAGAGTTAACTCTAGAGTTAACTATGTTAAATTTATGAACGTCGTACTCTGAATGTACTTCCAATCATACTCAGATTTCTGAACGCTCCAGAGTTAACTCTGAGTTAAAGAGTAAACTTTATGAACGCAACCCAGATAGTCCACTTTATAGTTTATTATAAGAAAACTTATTGTAAAAATGTTTTCGCGCTAAAAATTGGCTTTGCCGCCAAAAGATTTACCGCGAAAACATTTGGCGCTAAAAATGTTCTATATATAAGGTTAGTTTGTAGGCAAAGCTTTAGTTTACCTTCGGTCTCTGAAGAAGATAACTTGGTTATCGAAACGCGCGTCAGGCATATAAAAGTGTGTGTTGGTGTAGTGGTAGTGTAAACGGTTTTCGGTATCCTATAAATATGCTTTAGAATATTCCAGAATATTTAGCTTTCGCACCTTATTGTAATATTCTGAGAATGTTTGTGCTATCTGGGATAGTGCTTATTTAGGAAAAATAAATAGATTAGTTAATATAAAAAGTAATAAACCCCAAATCTTGCACCATTGGCCTTTTGTTTTTTATGTGGTCGGTTTTATCATGCACGTTAAAACAGATTCTATACATTCTATATTAAATAGCTTTCCTATCAGGGGATTTAAAACTAAATTGATTAAATGTTTTGTTGTTGTTATTGACCGGATTTGTCAATTAGGAACATAAACGTTGCGAAACATTTTTATTGTATCGAAAAAAAGTAATTTTCAAAACAATTCTGTGTTATACAATAATTAGAAAAACATGTAAAAGCAATTAAACTAGTTTAGGTAAGATTAACTAAATGAGCTCTTTACAAATAGTAAACCTTGCAATGGCTTATTTAATTGTTTTATTTGATTTTACCTATCAGAGTCCCAGAAATATGTTCTCACAAAAGAACAACAGCAATAATTATCTACAATTTAAACTTATAATTGTGATAAGCAATAAAAAGTATATTTCAATTATATTTTCAAATTACTAATAAAGCATCAAATAGTGGAGATCCGGAGATGGTACCAGATGCTATGCAACCTAAATACAACCACCACAAGCCATTTACCGTCCTATTCCCAGTGTTGTTACACGGGCTCGACTGTGGAAAGACTAAGACAAGTTTAGGAATTGAGCAGATACAGAGGTGGCAAAATCATGGTATGGGGTGGAATAATTATGAGAGGCAGGACCGATCTCATAATTCCTAATTCGTTCCTAACAGGTCAACTGTATTTAGATACCATTCTACAAGTTGAACACTCTTATCGAGGAATTCCGGCTGTTTACAACTATTAAACAATTTTACTGTCAAATACCGGCACCACCGTAGCATTCCAATGTAAACACAGGTTCAAATTTCAGTGATTCAGGTTGAAAAACAGATTTATTTTGCGCATAATAGACACTGTAATTTAAAATATAATGAACTCTTTCGCTTGCCTCATTCCTGGTGAGTTGTCCCACCATTCCTGAGACTTACCTAGCTTCCATTTATTTAGACATGCCTTAATCGTCGTTTTTGCCATGCCACAGAAAAGTCCTGGTCCTAATAGGGCATTTGACGCGCTTTCTCTGGCCAATGCGTCTGCCTCTTCGTTGCGCCGTATCTTCCTGTGCCCTAGTACCCAGGCCAGAATTAGTCTGTTGGTACTTCCTAATTCCGTTAGGGCTCTTATGCAGTCCCATACCAGTCTAGAATTGACTTAGATTGAGCTCAATGCTTTTATGGACGCTTGGCTATCTGAATGGTTTTTTCCTTAACCTTTTGCTTAATAATTTCAATTGTGCAGTGGTGAATAGCAGTTATTTCTGCCTGAACCACCGTGGCGTATTTTCCCAGACTCAGTGTCATTTTTGTTTCAGGCCAATTTATATATTATAATGATTTAATTTTTCTTTTATTTTTATGTTTGATTTATTTTAGTTTATTTGTTAATATCCCACGTTGGTATTGTCAATTTATTATGATTTAAATTTAATGATTATTATTATTTAAATTGTTTATAGTTAATTTATCAATATCCCCACTTAGTTCTATTAATTTGATATGTTTTAATTGGTTTGATTATTATAATTTATAATTTTGTTTTGTTTTATTGGTTTTGTCAAATGTTTTGATTGATTTTAATGATCAAATACAATTTAATTTTATATTTTAAGTTTACTTGTTCTTCTGTAATTCTATGGTTAGGCGCCTTATCAAAATTTTAACTAGCTCAGACTATTTGTTTTGAAATTTAAATTTAAAATCTGACTCTTATCAGGGTAGGATTCAAATTAAAATATTATTTAATAATTAACACACAATAAATTTAATGTCAAGTATTTCAAAGAAATTTTACAAAAACTGTTAATTGGTTTTCATATGTTTAGTACAAATAAATAAATGAATTGCCTTATATGAAAAGAATGGAGATGATACATACAAATAAAATTAATTTACAGTCACAAAATAACAAATACACAAATACTAAACCTTAACTATGACACGTACCTTTTATTATAAAGTTCGTTCTCTAAAAATTGCTACTGTCTAAATGGAATGGCACGAAAAATTCGGATCGGCTTCTCCTCGTCTGCCTTCGGAACAGTAATACCACAATATGGCGGCTAAGGACCAGTTGCAGAAAGAATGCTCAAATTTAATCTTTCAAATTCTTTTGGAATCAGTCTTTGATTTGACAAATTTATTACTTTTGTAAGTAATTTAATAATGGTTGATTACTTTACTGTATGTATTTTTAATGTTACATGTATTAATTTAACATAAACAGCTTTTAATTAATGCAAAAAATTTTCTTCTAGTTAGTAATCAATTAATACATACGATGTTAATTGCTCTGCTACCAAAATCAAAAGAGAGTGAATCATCGATTTTCCGGCCTTTTTATAGGCTTCCAGGAAAAATGACAAGTATGACATCAAAAAACGAAATTCCATTGTTTAAATGCAAAATTCTAACCAAAATTCTTGAATATGAAGGTAATGAAATTACAAAACTAATAGTATCTTTGTTAACTTATGGTGAGATCTCATCCTTATATTTACCAATATTTCTTTAATTTTAAATAGACTTTTTCCTTGTAAATTTATTATTAAAAAATAGGCAGTTTGCTGGAGCTGTCATATTTTCTAGACTTTAAAATTTGAAATAAAACTATCAATTGTACTTAAAATTACTATAAATCAATTAAACTAATCCTATCTTAACTAAAAATTGCCATTTTTAAACCCTAACAACTAAAATTTAAACTTTTAAAAGATTTTGTTATTTGTATCTCTTACACATTATATAAGATAAGAGTCTCTGTGTTAACAAAGATTAACATTTTAAAATTTATATAAACACCTTACTCACTTATCCTACATACATTTTGTTACATAAAATGTCCTTTGTTAATGTTTATAAACTAAGTTTTTCAATAGTTTTTTCACTGTGTACTCTTTAAGTGTTCTATTAAAAAAAATTATGTGATTAAGACCAACACTATTGATATGAGAATTAGTTTACTATATTTCACCACACCTGCTACATGTTTTTAATTGTTCTTGTGTCTTTTTTAGGTACTCATGATCTATTGGTATACTTGTTTGTACAATATCGAAGACTATAATTTGTCTTTTTATATTTTTGTAAGTACTTCCTTTTTATAATATTAATTTAAATACTTTACTAACTAAAATTACATGTTGATTTCTTAAACATGTGAAAACCATTAATACTTTTGATTTTTATTTTCTTTTTATTGTTTCAGATTAAACTTAGAATTTTAAAAGAGAACTAGGAAAAAGATGAATTGTTATGTAAAAGTGTACTCATTATGGATGATTGGAAATATTTAATTGTTATAAAATAGCAAAATATGGATCCTATTCAATATAAAATGCCCATTACATTCTTTGTTTATTTTAAATGTATGTCTTGTGAAAATTATGAACTTGGAAACTTTAGATGTACAAAAGAAAAAGTAAATGCTGATTCTATTAAACTTATTAATATATCCTTTTATTGTAAATTATAAGGTAAGTTCTACTTATTAAATTTTTAACTATTAGATATCTATCTCAATATATTCCGGCTCCTGTGCCCTTGTTGGTTTTGGAACCATCTGTGTAACAGATAATTTCGGCTTGAATGGGAGGTCCCTTTTGCCAAAGTTTTAAAATTTTTCTTAAAATTGTACCTTGGAATCATCTCGTCAGACGGTAATCCAAGGATCTGGTCAGTATCTAACTCTTTATACATTTTGAGGTATTTTGTTGCGTGAAGACTCGTAATGGGTTTGGCCCTCTTAAGGGGTCTCTAAGCAACTGATTTGGCCTCTGCCATTATATGTAAATGTAGTAGAGTTAGGTTAAGCAGGACTTCGAGTGAAGCTGTTGGATTAGTCTTCATGGCTCCTGTAGCACAGAGACATGCTATTGAGGAGCCTGACTGCTCCAGCCTGTTCTGTCTTTGGCCACCATACCACCGACCCATATGTTACCATGGGTCTTATTGATTCTCGTGTATAGCCACAATGTCATTTTTGCACTTAATCCCAAATTTTTTCCACACATCCTTCTGCGTGTGTTAAGGGATAAGATGCATTTATTTGTTATATTCTGCAAGTGGGTATTCCATGTGCACTTTTGGTCAAAAGTGACTCTTAAGTACTTTGCCTCTTGGGTATATGGAATTTCCACTTCGTTGATTGTAATTTTTCTTATTACACCCCGCAGTTTTTTCTTTGTGAAGTTGACGATGGTGGTTTTTTTCATACTTGGTCTAGCCTTAATATTACTTAATCAACATCAGGTACCTAGCTACAAACAAACAAAACGTCAATCTGACGATGCTAGTTTTTAGCAAATCAGCTGTCATTGAGTTTAAAGAGCAATTTATTTAATAAATATTGCGGATTTTGTTTAAAAAGTCCTATTTTTAATGTTCTTGATAAGATAGACTTCCACAAAGTAAAGGTTACTACCAATCAATGTCTTTTAGTACAGTAGCCATATATCACATAAAATACTTAGTATTCGCAGGGTGTGTGCGACATAAAAATATTTTCAGAATCCCACTAGAATTCCGATAACTGTGTTAAAATATAATTCCGTATTGGCTGCAAGTGTACCGTCACGTTTGACGTAAATCGCATTCGGTTCTTTTTATCCCGCACTTCCGGCGGCCATAGAAAAACTTTGTCACAAGACTTGTTGTTAACCCATCACTTTTTTGCGTATACTTGTTGGAAAAATGAAATATATTCCCCTGTGATGCGATGCCAACAACCAAATTGCTGACGTATCTGACACTCCACCGCAGTCTTGAAAAAGAGATCGGAAAGTCGAGTTATTCAAATTATTCCTGTGGGAAATTTTTCATGGAAATAATATTGACGAGACCGATAGCTGCAGTAAAAATGGACTTTGACTGAAAAGAGAATTTTACTGCATCAGTACAAGTCCTATACATTGTTAATTTTTAACAAAAAATGTAAACTTTTAGTTTATTTATGGAAAAATCATTAAATTTCACATTTCGCGTTGTCTCTGTATAAAATATAAAATTAATAGAGACAGTGTACAAATATACCGTTTTAAAATCAAAATTGGTTGTTTAGAATGTTTAATAGTAAATAAAATAGAGCATTTGGATGAAAAACAGATCGATTGGGGGATGAAATAAAATTCGCAATACGTTGAATAAATTATAATAGCTACCGCGAACAAAATATTTGCATTTATATCAATAAGCTTGAAGCATAGCATAATGTAAACGCTAAAATTAAATAAAAAATGACAGCTCTGTCTATTTTTAATACATGAACTAATGGAAATTAATTAGGCGAACTATAAAGGAGAAATCACCAAAATAAACAAAAATCCATAAAACCATAATCGATAGCCTGAATATAATTGTTGATATAAATTGACTATAACAAACTGATAAAATTCAGTATAGGAAATTTATTGTACTAACACTTACTTTTTGGAAGTCCATCTTATTAAGAATGATAAAAAACTCTTCGTTTTAACAAAACTTCCAATATTTATTTAAAAAATTGCTTTGCCAACCGTTTCGCTAGAATTAGCATTGTCAGATTAACATATTGAAGTTACATTTTGTTTGTTTGTAGCTAGGTAAAGTACGTTCCACAATAATTCGTTGACTTGGTACCTTTCAATTATCTACCTCGACGAGACATGGTATGACACCCATGATACTCCAACGAAGGGTTTTGTTGATTCATCGGGAAATTGCAAAACAAAGGCTCCATCAAATAGAGGACAAAGAATTACAATAATACATGCCGGATCAGAAACAGGTTGGGTTCCAAACGCTTTATTGTTATCAGCAAAGGATATTAAAGATTCAAGTTTAGATTATCACGAAGATACGACAGCAGAACTTTTTGAAGATTGGTTTGAGAATTATTTATTGCCGAATATACCGGAAAAAAGTATAATTGTAATGGACAATGCAACTTATCATAGCCGTCAATTAAATAAAGTACCAAATAGCAACAACAATAAATGGGAAATTCAAGAGTATTTGTTAAAAAATGACCTTTATTTTGAAGAATCGTACACAAAACGTGATCTCTTACAAGTTGTAGCAGCGTTCGGCATTAAAAAAGAATACGTTTGTGATGCTATTGCTAAAAATATGGGCCACACAGTGTTACGGCTTCCCCCATATTATTGCATGTTCAATCCTATAGAACACATGTGGCATCAGCTAAAATCCAAAGTTAGATCGGAAAACGTTTCACCCACATTAAACTCAAGTGTTATAGAGTTAATCAGAAATGTGACAAGTAATATTCCCATTGATAGCTGGAAAAATTCGATTCAGCATGTTATTAAGGTTGAAGGTACATATCGAAATGTTAATGTAACTGTAGCACCCTTAGTTATTAATTTAAATGAAGACGATAGTGATACTGAACTACATTTAGATTAAATGGTTGTAAATAATGTAGAATTAGTTCATTTGTTTAATCGCAATTAATAAATAAAGTTAAAATTTGTTTTTAAAAAATTTCGTGATTTTTTTTACAAAATAAATTTAAGTTTTAGTAAATGTTAACTTAGTTTTATTTAAATAAATTTTTTGGGATACCCTGTAGTACAAAATATTTTTAAAATGTGGCCATGATTAAACTACATCTTTTTTATTTGAAACATTTTTTGACAACATCTGCCAATTAGATGAAATAGGCCAAAGCGTATACGTATACGTAAGTTTCAACAGTTTTTCTTAATTTCAATTAATAAATAAACTTAAAATTTGTTTGTTTGTTTTTAAAAAATTTCGTGATTTTTTTTACAAAATAAATTTAAGTTTTAGTAAATGTTACTGAGTTTTATTTAAATCTATTTTGAAAACCGGATTACGGATCTGTTAATGTTTACTGTACAGTGAGAAATTTATAACCTTTCATTACTAATCCCCTAAGGTCAGGTACCGAGTCAACGAATTATTGTGAAACGTACTTTACTTGATGTTTAGGTAGTATTAAGGCTAGATCAAGTATAGAAGTAATAAGACATAACAATATTAAAGCCTAGATGTTATTATCCCTAAGGGATTATCCTGGATGTACTTCCCTCTAATATTAGTATAACTGTGCATTGATATAGAAAAACCAGGAAATAACTTAATATATTTGTGTTTTACAATTACGTCTTTTTTATGTATAAAATGTAAACTCAATCAAAGTAAACAGTTTAATAGTGGATAACTTCCACGATTTATTCGTTCATTAACCACTTTAAATTGTGGATCTGCTAGATATCTTTTTATTTCAAGTTCTTCAAGGCAATCTAAATTTTGTTTTTTTATCACAAGTGTGTAGTATTTGGATGTCATTGGTATGTATGAGTGAGGTTGGATGTTCAAGTAGGTGTTTTGCATAATTTGACTTATCTGGTTGTTTTCATCTATATGCTCTTAAACAGAAAACAAAAATACAATTCTTTAAAACGACAAACACAAAATAATGTAGGTTATTATTCTGTATTACAAATAAAAAGAGAAAGTTATGAAGTTATCATTATGAATCATTATCAAATTTTTATTAATTCAAAACTAAAACTACAACCAATTGATATTATTTTTATTTTATAATAGTTTTCACATTCCTACTAGTATTAATAGATATAACAGTCTCTGCATCACTGGATAAGCCAACTTATCTTGGAATGTAAATTTAATTAGTACTTATCTTTTTAGAATAACAAAACAGAGAAAATCCTTTACAAAATATAAAAAGCTTTATAATTTTGTTTAAATATATTTTCTTATCTGTTACCAAAATAACAGAAGTGATTCAAGACACTCATTTCAACGTACTTCAATATCTCCTTTAGTGGTTTCGGTTCAAGGACTTTCTGCAATTAATACAAGAAAGCTGAAAATCCAGTTGCCAAGGGGCAGAGGACATTTTTTGAAACAAAGATTAATTTTAAGTATTGTCTTACGCATTTTACAAAGAGCTAATATTATTATCAAATATTCTTTGAATCAATCTTCGATACTCTAATCAAATCACCCAAAAATGAAATTATTTATTTCAAATGATAATTTAAAAGTCAAAAAATCATCTAAATTTAATAAAGTTACAATTTAGATGCAAAATTTCTATTAGCCAACTAAATAATTTTTTTTATAGACATCAAAGATACAAACAAACAAAATGTAACTTGCAAAATGTGACTTCCACAACGTAAAGGTTACCACAATCAATTTCTTTATTTTATCCCTTATAATATTATGTAAATATATTGATATTTTAATCAAGAATTTGAATTATAATATCAAATTGAGATAAAGTCATCTTTAAAAATTCTTATCCACTATTAACGTATTTTAAAAATATTTCAATTCAATACAAATTACCCTATCAATTATGAATATTTCGATATATAGAGGCTATGGAACTGAAAATGTGATATATTATTCCACTGAACATGCTCGCTTTTCTGTTATCTTTGACAGCTCATAATAATGATATATCGCTCGCAAAAACAGTAACCAAACAATGAAGAAATATAAAAAGGAAATGTAACGGCATAAACTTGATACTGTATATAAATTAGATTATTACCATGCTTTAAGATAAAACAATAGCGGTTTAATTATGAAAAAAATGGTCATTTAGTTTATAGATTTCCCAAATAAATATTTATTTTACGAAACTATTTTTTCATCATTCATGTATTATACCAAAAATGTTGGCAGTGCGCTACTGATACAGATTGAAATTGTTTCTAGAGCCGTTTCAAATTACATCGTCACATACAAAAGATTTACTGAAACTATTTCGTATGTAGGAAACCGGATCTATCACGATGTAATCATCCATTGTCATAGAAACCTCCGCATTTCCAGTCGTGAAATAGATAAAATTGGTAAGTAACTTAGTGTCGAAAAACAATTTAATATAACAAAGAGCATTATGAGTAACTTAAATACAGCGTAATTTTACAGTCGTTAAATAACCATAGAAATTCTGCAAAAGTATATAAAACTTTGTCCATTACAAGTAAAATCAAATCATTTGTTCTTAAGATGTTGTTGTGCTCAAGTAATAGGGAAAGGGACAATCGGAGGCTGGCATTCTCAAATTGCCAAAATTCTTAAATTTGCCTAATCCCGAGAACTATACTGGACATTCGTTCAGGAGGACATCAGCAACGCTTTAGGCTAATAAAGGTGTTGATGTCCTCGGATTAAAGCGTCATGAATGTTGGCGTTCATCGACAGTGGCAGAGAGCTATGTAGAAGATTCTCTTCAAAATAAAATAGATTTTGCCAAAAAAAATATTGTACAATACTAGCAATACTACTAATGTATGCGATTCTGCAGGAGTTTCTGTTAGAAGTAAAACCACAGCCCAAACAAGTGGGATTTCATTAAATAATTTAACAAATTGTACCATAAGCTTCAATATTAATAAATAATTCTTTAGTTTTCTTTATATTTGATTTAATGATGGGAGGGTAAGGGTGAAAAGTACACTGCGACCTATAGGATCTATTGTGTCCCCCCTTACTTGTCATGTTCTGATGTTTTCTCAGATTTATAGCAGCTCCTCGAGTCCTATTTTCCTGAGGAAGTTTAGGACATCGTCGGACTTCAAATCAGGTAGATCCCCTTCTTCTATTTCATGTGCTCCTAGGTATCTAGCCTTAGAATTCTGCAAGGCAGGGCATTCTGAGAGTATGTGTATTGAGGTTTCATCCTCTTCCTCACAGAATCTGCACTTTGCTTCATCTGCTAACCCTAGTTTCTTCATGTGGCTTCTTAACCGGCAATGCCCGGTTAATATTCCCGTTAGAATTCGGAGCCTTTTTTACTGAGATTGAGGCAGCTAAGAGATCTCTTCTGGTCATAGTTCCCCAGTAGTATCTTAGATTGCCTCAGTCCTTCCAGCTGATTCCAGTACTTGGATTTTTCCTTCTCCATTTCTTCCCTTAGTTTTCCTAAGGTTACTCTACTGCTGATCCCACAAGATGGTTCTGGTCCCAAATTTGGGGTTTCAGCTCCTTTTTTTGCCAGCTTATCTGCTGTTTCGTTCCCCTCTATTCCAGTATTTTCTATTTTTTATTGATTTGAAACTATGTTAAAAAATTAAAATCTCATATTTAACATCAAAACTAGAAAATAATTTATCATTTATATTGTTATGTTTTTGTGTGTGTTTGTTTATGTTTATTATGTTATAATGAATTTGATTTTATTACAGACACTAACATAACTTTTGACTTACTGAATTAATAATGTCTCTATTTCTCAGGGTTCTGTGGGTTCATAGGCTCTATGTATTATGATTTATTATTGTTTTACTATTTTAATTACTTGAACGCCAAATATCAATTGTTATTTTGTTTTATTATTATCATTATGTTCAAAAATAAAATTTCTAATTATTAAATTTTCTAATATATTAAAAACAGATCAATTACATTCAATGTAGTGTTTTATTACATAAGTGTTTCAAAAGACACATTTCATTATACAAATACAAATTCAAATTGTTTAAATGTTTTCATACATCACACATTCACGCTAATGAAACTAATCCTATTACAGTTAAATATGCAACTCACATAACAATTATGAGTGAGTTTTTTAAGTTTTACAGTTGGTAGTCCTTTTTGTAATTACAGTTATACAAATGAACGATAGATTACTCAACGTTATTGAAAATTTAGTTTCTCACGCACTGGTAAGTTTATATAACAAAAATTCATTAAATACCTTTTTAATACTTCTTCTAGTAGTGTTTGATACTGTCTCAATGTTTTAAAACAATATGAATACCTTTATATTGCTTTGTAGACTGTGGTAGAATGCACGTGGGGATCTCACGCCTTCCACCCTCGTGGAATCCGGTTCAAGATGTTACGAAGATCACTCAGGACCACCTTTTACTTTAAAGCACGTGTAAAAGGTAACTTTCACTGGTCACAAATCACTATTTATTTATCTAATTACAATTTTAACAAAATTTCACATATGATTTTAATTAATCTGTTTCTAACAACTTTTCTTAACAAAAAAAAACCTTTTTATCTTTACAAAAACCAAAAACTCTCTTTTTTCAAAATCAATAACTACCCCGATTTTCCTTTTTTTCTTTTCTATATTAAAATTCGCCCTCTATATCTCTAAATTTTATATCATTCCTTGTCCAATCAAATTAACCTTATGGTTGTTTATAAATAAATTTAATAATATCTAGTAAAGATTTGCTTTGAGAATAGAAAACATTACATCTTATATTTCTAAATTGAATTGTTTGTGTTTTATCTGTAATTATTTAATTTATCTAAATTACGTTAATCTTTTTCTTCTGTCATAGTTGACATAACAAAATATCTTTTTAAAAGCTACCCTATATCAGGTGACAATTTTGTCACTGTCATTTGACTCATAACCCCATTATTTGTTTATTTTTTTTATTTTTCAGATTGTATAGTTAGATGTAAGCAAATTTCAGTGAAAATTCTATAAGTACTAATTTTGAATAATTTGTTATAGGCATCATGAATACATATCTAGATAATACATAGAAACCATCAACCTACTCGTCTGTATGGTAAATCTTATATTATTAAATCTTATATTATGTATCAGGTGATTTGTTGACAATTTTAATTTATGTAAATATAATTTAAATTTTATTACTTTCCTTTATCTGTTTAAATTTAAATAAACTACCTTTCCTCTCATTGATTAATAAGATTCTTGTTAAATATGTTAATTTTCTAATAAGGCCTTATGATTACGTTACAATATATTTTGGCATTAAAAGTCCATTTATTTATAAATATTAAGTTTCGTTTTTTTTAAGCCGACAACAGCAAACCATCAACTTCATCTAAATTCGATAAATATGAAGTACCCGCGCACGCGCTATCAATGCGTATACACATGTCAAAAGTAAACAACTTGTTAGCTAACAGAGCTTTAACAAGCGTTTAGGCAACCGGCCCTGGATCAATGAGTTTTAAGAAAATGTAAAATAAATGCTATAACGTGTATATTGTTTTGCCGAAAATATGTGGGCTTACCGAAAAAAAAAAAAAATTATGGATTGATCGATCGAGTAAAATTATAAATTAGTCTGGGCTATTTACTTTTCATCGAAATATTCTCATTTTAGAAAGCTATTTTTTACCTCGCATTATTGTAACCCTGTCTCTAAAACTTACTTTTTACATCATGCCTTACTTTTTAAATTATATGCATTATAATATAAAAATAATAATAACCGAACAAGGCTTTATTTTCATAAATAAAATTTATTTAATTGATTTTCACGATTTTCTTAATCAAATAATTTTAAAGATTTGACTATGTAATAAACCAAACAGAATGGCTACAATTCATTTAATTGTTGTCAATTTCCTTCTGCCGTAAGTTTATGAATTGTCTTTCATGTACAGCATTCCATTCAAATCTTTATCTTTATTTTCTCTTCGCTATTGTTGTTATATATCACTTACATTCCGGCAAGTTTCTCGAAGGCGTGGCTATGTAGTGTCCGGTGACAGACTACTTCGTACTTGACAAAGAGCCCGTCCATAACTTTGAGAAATACACGAAGCGAGATCCTATTTTTCTTTCTCCTTCAAATTTAATGCAGCTATTTTCGGTTTACACCACCAACGAGTTAACAGCTAAATAGAAAGTGGGTAGAAACTTTCTCGACAGACTGCTTTGCAAAATTACTTGTTTTTTATTTTTATCCTTTCGTCTGGGATGACCGTAGTAAATTTGAAAATGTAAAACTATTTTACTAACACAGCGTGAAAACAGTTAGACTTTAAAAGAGAGATGGTTTTGCTGTAGGAATTTGTACTTTTTTGAAATGTCTAAACCTCAAATAAAATATTTTTATCGCCTACCACTATCGAAAGTAGAATTTTATCGTACCCATTCAACGAGAGAAAGTGCCACTTTATCTGCCAAGGCAGGTAAAGTACGTATTTTACCTGCCTAGGCAGGTAAAGTATTTTACCTGCCTTACACCTTATAAGACAGATCCATATATAAGCAAAAAATTAAAATTATTTCTTGAATGGTGTACTAAAAAACACAAAAATTTTCATGGGATATTTTGCGGAGATGGCTGAAAAGTATTCGCCTCCAACTCTGTGGTCTTATTATTCCATGTTGAAGGCTACGCTGAATGTAAAAAATAATGTTGACATTGGTATTTTCAAAAATCTTGTACCATTTCTGAAACAAAAATCTAAAGAGCATATCCAAAAGATCCAAATATTAACACAAGAAGAAGTCATTAATTTTTTGTTAAACGCACCAGATGTGACATATTTGATGATGAAGGCAGGTATTTAAAAATAATTCATGACATTCCATTAATTTTTGATAATTTCAGGTCTTTACAATTTTTGGAATCGCAGGAGCCTGTCGTTCAGATGAATTAAACATTCATTGTAACTGCTGATTTTGAAGGGGGAGTTAAACCTATTGATTTATACAGAAAATATCGAGCTCTTCGTCCTTCATATACAGAAAATACACGATTTCTGCTGTCATACAGACAAGGTGGTGGTATTCCAAGCAAAATTGCTAATTATCTTAACTTACCGGATGCTTCATTATATACTGGTCACTGCTTTCGCAGAACATCCACAACTTTATTTACTAACGCTGGTGGCTGTAAAGAGAATCTTAAACGTCACGGCGGGAGGAAAAGTGGTTCTGTTGCCGAGTGTTATGTGGAAGAATCGGTTTTGAATAAAACAAAGATGGCTAAGACAAGGAAAAAATCCAAACTCTTATTTAATTACAGAAAGCAATAGTTTTAACAAGAGCATAATCACAAACACTTCGGAAACATTTGCAATAACAGCTCCATCTACATCAGGTATAAACATTACAAATACCTCTGGTTGTACATTTACTTTCAATGTTTATAATAAAGAATAATAAATGTTACTTAATATTAAAATATGTATTTCTTTTTTAAGTTCAGCTTCTGGAAATTTTAAATGCAAGTACATTAACTTTGGTGAGTAAAAATGTAGTGGTATGCGATAAAATATTGTATCTCCAAACTCGTTCGATAAAGTGCCACTTTGCTGCCTTGTTACATAAATAGCTATTTTCACTTGGTTAGAACTAAATCTCAAGCCAGTTAACAGTTGTCGATGTGTTGACATTTAAATATCGTGGTTGTCAATTCTTAATGAAAAAATAAAAATGAAGTAATAATGAAATATTTAACTGAGACTCACCGGATTGAAATTTTAATGATGATTGGTTATGGCGATAATTGCAGAAGTCATGTTAAAGTGGAAAACTTATTTAATCAGAGGTATCCTCAGTTGCCTAATATTTCACAAAGTACTGTGTCTAAAATTCATGCACAATTCAGAGAACTTCGACATGCCAAACTATTAAAGAGAAAACCACAGGTTGAAGATGATGTGAAAGTGGATATTATGTTAAGTGTCGTGGAGAATTCAACGTCATAATGATTGCAGAAGTATTAGGTTATTTCTATAGTATATGGCAAAAAGTAATCGTTTGTAAAACCAAAATTATTCATGAACAGGGTATATTATATATTACATTTTACGCTTTTTTCTTTTTTGCTTATAATAGAGTAAAACCTTCTGCTGATATAAAATAACAACCACTTTACGATATTGTTTTACTTAAAAAGAAGTTCCTATATTTATTTTTAACCTATTATTTGAGAATTAAAATAAAAGAATAGTATATTATGTTACTAGGAGTAGAAGGCCAACATTATTGTTGAGCCCAGGTTCTTGTGCAAACTGGGCGAAACATATAATGGGCCTTCTGCTCCGAGTAACATATACTATTTTTTCTTCAAGCGTAATAATAATATGCATTTTATAAAAAATATAGAAGGCTTTGTTTATATCTCAACTATTTAATTAATACAAACGAAAAATTACATAAAGTGTTACTTATTTATTAACAGTAATATTAAATGTGCAGTTTTGTATACTGCAGTTGTTTAAATTTAAGCCACTGCCATCGCTTTCACCTTCGACATTTACAATTTTGTCATTGGTATACATCATATTATTAGTAAGTTGATTGTCGATTATTGTGTCAGCGATTCCAGAACTATTACTTGGTTGTTCTTGCCAATTAAGTATTTTTTGTGAAGTTTGTGTTTTACTGGAAGTGGAATCATCTAAGTACTCTTCAGCAACACTGGTGAATTTCCATCCACCATGCCGCTTTAAACCGGTAATATCACCTCCGTTGTCAACTAAAATAGTTGCGGAAGTCCTCCGAAGGCAATGTCCTGTATATTCAGGAGGATTTGTTAATTTCAAAAACGTAGCAAAAGCTTTTGGTACGTTTGATATTTTGTGGATACCCATTACCACACGGTGACATTTACCATTCTGGTATTTAATAAAAAATCGCTGCAGGCCAATATCATCCGGATGAAGAGCCGTATACTGTCTTACCAAATTCAAATAAAAATCGCCAATTATAGTAAACGACCGTTGTTTTTTGTGTTTATGATTTTAACCAAAATTAAATTTCCCAAATCTTGGATTTCGCTAGACTTTAAATTAACAAGTTTATCGCATCTAAGGGCTCCTGTGACTCCAAATATTAATATAACCTAAAACAAACGTTGAAATAAATAAAAAAAAAGCTGGTAGCACTGGGATTAGAACCGCTGACCTTCGCGACCGAAGACAAAAGCTCTGCCACTGAACTACCGTCATTAAATGTTATAAGTAGGAAATGAGGTAATATTTGCTATCAAGTTATATATTGATCTGCGAGTAGATATCACTGTCAACGGTTTAATAAACGTAATAATGATTAAAAAGTAATAAGAAAATACCTACCTTTGTTGCTAAATAAACATTTTCGGTGCATCCTTGAGAAATTTATCAAATTGATCTTTTATTAATACTTTTGATTTTTTCGGTGTATAATTTTCCCCTTGGCGCTTTATAAATGCAATTAATTTGCTATATTTTTCTATTTTAACATTATGTTTAATGTTTAATTGACTTTTAATCATTGAATACTGTGCCCATAGAGTAGAACTTTTAAACTTTCTGAACAAATTCGTGAAGTATAACGTTTTCCGTGTATTGCTGTACATTATATTCATTGCACCATTTTAGAAATTTTTCGTATGCAAAATCATACAGTTTACGCAACTTCGTTGGAATTAGAGTTTCAATACTGGAATTAGCTATTTCAACTAATTCCGGAGGCGTACATTGTAAGTCTTGAGACATTTTTGCAGTTTGAATTAGGTAGGAACACTTTCAGAGTCTGACACTTTTCAAAACTAACAAAACATCAAAATTCAATAAGGAAATTGACAGTTCCTGCCTTCTTGATTATAACACCCATAAGACGTTGCTACCGTTTCTTATTATTTTGTTACTAGTATAATAATGAGAGTTCATTATTGTACTAGTAAAAGTATAGGCTATTTCTACTGTTTGTGTTGAAGAACGAACATAATACAGTTTTTATTATACGCTTGAAGAAAAAATACATTTATATTATGTCCCAGGAACTCAACAAAACAATTTTAATAAAAAAAATAATTATATTATTAGATATTAATGTGATTCAACTAGAAAATCTTTTATTTTATAATTTGTATTTGTGAAAATGTACAGATCATGATACACCTAATAGTTAACAATGTAAAAAGTAGGTTATTTGCTCCACCATTAGAGCCCCAAGTCAAACATTTGGCACAATTAGCGGGGAGAAAGTATTGTTTTATTACTACTATATTAAATATTGATAATTGGTTATGAATACAGTGACTTACTACCTGTAATGTACTACCTATACATGTTAATTCTAGTCTAATTTAAGTGTAATAAAAAATCATTCAATTATTTTACCTACAAATAAATTTAATTTTTGCAGTAATTTTATTTTCTTTGAAATAAGACGGAAAAAAGTATTTTAATAAGTTTCTGGATTTTCTCACCAAGTTTACGACTAAATAAATAGAAAACGGTTCTAAAGTGGGATAAAACTCTTTAGATGTGCTACTTTGGAAAATTACTTTCTTTTTTCGCTTTCGTCAAGGACTATCTCCAAATGTGGATAAATCTTATTTTAAACGAAAATCGCGTTTTTTGCAAAGAAAGCTTTCGTTGAGAAACTTAATTTAATCAAAAATTTAATATATACCTATATATAAATGGCTAGCCTGGGCCTAATTTTTTACATAAATCGTTATTCACTGATAAAATATTTACATAGAAATATAGAGAGATTAAAAAGTTTAAGAATAGATGTTTGATTCCAGTGGCGGTTCATATTTTGTTAAATTATAGCCATAAAAAAAGTTGGGGGGTGAAAGGGCAACTGTTGGCAACTGTTGCCAATTTATTGGGTATTTTCTACTAGTATTTCCTATAATTTAAACGTTAAACCGTTTTAGAGTAGGTAATGTTAAAAAAAAGTATTTAAATTTTTAACTTTAGCACCCTGTAACTTTTTTTGTGTGCACTATTGTATATAAGTAAGTGGGGTTCAATCACCATATTTTTGACCTCAGAATCTGTAATATAATTTATGACCTTTCTTTTCGGGACACCCTGTATATACAAAAATTATCACTTATAAAATCTTAAAAGCTTAAATTATTTCCGGATATTATTTTAGACAAAACTAAGGCATCTTATTGGTTGAAAAGTAGAGGTGTGAAATATTCTTACATATTTTACAGAATTGTGAAAATTTTTTCATTCACTGCAGCATTGTAGTTATGGACTCCCATACACAATCTCATCGAACACATGTGCGAAAGACATGGTGTAAAATTGCTCGAAAGTCAACCATTGAGAGACTTAAATTGTATTAAAGAAGTTTATTGAAAGAATAAAAACAATTACTGCAACCAAAACTTATTATAACAATTAAATAAAAATAACATTAATATACAACTTCTCGTCAAAATATAATCTATTATAAATAAGTCACTACTCTTTGAATATGTGTAGTAGACAGGTATTAAAATAGCTTTCACTGTATGCATTGTACGTTTACAAAACTTCACCACATGTCCAAGAAACTGCTTTCATGAAAAACTATTAATACGTGTCACTAGCAAAGACATGAAATTTTCACTTGTCCGAATTTTATCGAAATGGGTAAGAAAGCTTCAGTGTGATGGAATTCTATAACATGTGTTTAAATAATCCATGTTTTTAGGAATATGTAAATAAAATTTTCATTTAAAAAATTTATAACAATTGACCTGTATTAATAAATAAAAGATAAACAAAATAACCGTAGAGTAAGAGGTAAGAACAATAAATAACTGCACAGTTAAACTAAACTTCCACTATTTATTTGAAAAATTCGCTTTAAAATCAATTACAGCTGTTTCGCTATAACTAGCATCGTCGTTTGTAACTAGGTGCTTGATGTTGATAAGGAGTTAAGGCTAGACCAAGTAAGGAAGTAATAAGACATAACAATATTAAAGCCTAGATGTTATTAGCCCTAAGGGATTATCTTCGGCAACATCAGCATTAATATCATTTAAAACATAAAATAGTATTGGAACAAAATTGTTAAATGTAAAAACAAAACTACCAAAATTAAAAAAATCTAGTGTTTACAAAATTAATTGTCCAAAATGTAATGCAGTATATATAGGTCAAACACAAAGAAATTTTGAAGTAAGATTTAATGAACACTTAAGAGCATATAGATTACAACAACCAGATAAGTCAGGTGCAAAACACCTACTGGAACATCCAAACTCACTTATACACACCAATGACATTCATATACTACACATTTGTGATAAAAAACAGTTTAAAGTAGTTAATGAACAAATAAATCTTGGAAATTCTCCACTATTAAACTGTTTACTTTGATTGAGTCTTCATTTTATACATAGATAAGACATTATTATAACATAAATATATTAAGTTATTGTAAAGATCAGCATGATATAGTTTTTTCCTGGTTTTTCTATATCATTGCACAGTTATACTGATCTTAGAGGGAAATACATCCAGGATAATCCCTTAGGGCTAATAACATCTAGGCTTTAATATTGTTATGTCTTATTACTTCCTTACTTGGTCTAGCCTTAACTCCTTATCAACATCAAGCACCCAGTTACAAACGACGATGCTAGTTATAGCGAAACAGCTGTAATTGATTTTAAAGCGAATTTTTCAAATAAATAGCGGAAGTTTAGTTTAACTGTGCAGTTATTTATTGTTCTTAGTAAGATGAACTTCCAAAAAGTAGAGGTTAACACAATCAATTTCATTAAGAGGTAAGAAGTAAGGAAGTAAAAGATAAAAATTAAAAGTGGTAGATTACTTTGGGAAAGAGATTATTTTTATTCAATCACAACCAAATCATCCAAAAAAAAATTACAACTAAGTAATATGAATATGTACAGTATCCGCCAAAATAAACAGTACCGAAAATAAAAATAAAAAGTAATTTTTAATTTCTGTAATATAAGTGTTCAAAATGTTCACCATTTCGACGCAAACAAGCTTCATATCGATTTTGTAAGTCAATAAACATATTAGGAAAAAGTAGTTGATGGAACTGCCGAAAAATATTTTGTATTTTTTCCCGTAGTTCGGCAATATGCCCCAAATGTATGCGTCAGGTGGTGTTAGATCAGGTAAATGAGAAGGATATTCGAAGTCTGTTCTCCGAGAAATTATTCTATTATCGAAATGCTGACGGAGTAAGTCTAAGGTGCACACACTTCAATTATTGAGCAGTGTAGTTTTTGAAAAACTCTTTATGTAACATTAAAACTTTATTAGATATTTAAACAAAACTAAAATTTTTTAAATTAAAATTAAACTAAATTTAAACTTACAAATCCTTAACTTGATAAATAAAAAAAGTTTATACTTTTTACAAACTTAAGTGTGATTTTTCTCGTTACTGATAATTAGGTTTTAGCTTTGCTAAAACCCTGACAAGTGAAAAAAAACTGTATTCGTATTACTGAAACCAATTTACAATTATCTCTGAACCTAAATACAATCAATACAAATACAAAAAATGAGATTTTAGATAAAGGAAATTTGTATCACGCTTTTCAGAAAGATTTCTTTGCCTTTTGTACGAATTTGTGGTTTGCTTCAGTCAATAGATATTCGGTTTAAATTACACAGTGGGTGTATTCAAGGTAGCAATGCCGTTCGTTTGGAAAATATTGAATTGTGAATAGACGGGATTGTGGTTAAAACTGGTGGTGACAGAAAGCAAATGGAAATTGCGGTTACTATTTCCATTTCGATCTGATGGCAAACGTGTTAATTTCAATGATTTCTACAATTACTTTGCGAATGCTTAAAATAAATTTTCTCTAGGTAAATCATTATCCATTATCAAGAATAAGATATTTAAATATATTGTTTTCTTCGTCTTCTCCAAATTTTAAAGGAATAAAACCATTAGTTGTAAACAACTATTTAAGAATTATTTAAGGTTATTTCTAGGGTTGTAAAAAAAATTAAAAAACCTGTTCTTGCCAAACAAAACAGTATATCTCGAATGAATTATCATTGTTATTTGGACGCTTTTAAAAGCTGCACATTCCTTGCTTAAGAACAAAGAAATATTTGAAGGTAGTGGGTCTTCTTTGCAAAAAGACTATCCAAGTAGATGCCTAATGGAACTTCCTCATAGTGTATGAAAGAGAACACAGTTTTTAAGAACATATAAACAACCGAAAGAGGAAGGAATTTACCAATTTGTCTTTTAGACAAATTGTTAGAAAAACTAAAGTTGATGGTAAGCGTTATACTGTTTTATATGCTGGCAATGTAAATGTATTTATTGTTGTTCAACAAAAAATGATTATGATCAACATGTTGGCAGAGATGGAAATTCAAGAGAAAACTTAGAAATGTGGAAAGGAGCATTAACTATGACTCCAAAAATATGGTCAAAAAATGTGCACCATGTCAATAAATTAATTGAGCATTATTGGCACAGGAAGGTTATGAAATATGTTATATTTTCTTTTGATAAATATGTTCCATAATGTAATTTGGTTAATTACCATTCGTTGCAATGTATTTTCCATACTTTCTTGGACTAACCTTTTTTCTCACTACTTTGAATTCTCGGGAATATCCTTTTTAGAGAATTCAGTAGGATTCTTTATGGTTTTGGGTACTTACTTTAAATGGTTCTAGAACCCCATTTTTAATAACTCATTCTTCACCATTTTAATAATAGTTCCTCCGTTATTGGGTAGGTTTCTCCGCTTTACATCAACCCCGCAATTTTTCATTCTATAAAACACTTATGAATAACTTGATGAGCTCAATATTATTCCTTTTGTTCTAGCGTTCATCTATCTTTAAATTTTTTTTTTGTTCGATGTCCACATTCTAATTTCTAAGTGATACATTCACCACTACTCTCCGTGAACAACAATGTTTTTAAATTTGTTGTTGTTGATTTCGTGCACGGCAAAAGTTATTTAGATCTCTCACAAAAGGTATAATAATTTTCTCTCTATAACGTTCTTGGTTGACATTGAGTGGATTCTGATTAACATCTTCAACGAAATAAGTACCAATCATTCCATTACCAGATACCGCGCACCAAACGGTAACTCGAAAACTGTTGAGTGGTTTCTCTACAATGACATTAGGACTTTCAAATACAAGAAATCTGGTTGTTTGTCGATTAATATAGCCGCTAAGATGAACGTGACTCTCTTCTGAAAACCATATGTTTTTCTAAAATTCGGGATCTTCGTAAATTAAACTCAACATGCGACCATAGTAAATTTCTCTTGCACGTTTGTCCGCAGCATTTAGTCGTTGTCCAACTTGAATACGGTATGGATAACCATCAATTAATTTTAACATGCGACTTAAAACGTTTCACTAATGTTGAGTTTACATGCAGTTCCTACAAGACTTCTTTGAGGTGATTGCACAACTTGGTTAAAAACACGTCCTTCATTTTCGTTAGTGCATACTGTTTTTCGACGACCTGAAGAACCTTTACGTTGACACAATACACTACCAGTGCGACGAAGTTTTTCAACAACAGCTAACATCACACTTTTACTAGGAGCTGCTTTATTAAATTTTTGTTGATATTTTATTGACACCTGTTCTAAGCTTGGACCATCATTACGACCTTTTCCGTATGAACGAAAATAATGCTCTACCAAAAACACTTTTTCTTCCGTTGTTAGAACCATTTTTAAATCAAATTTAACTGCAGCGTACTATTAATATATTAACTAATGACAATTAAGTCAAATATGACAAATCCATATTACATAAACAACTCCACAGCACTCTCTGTTTCGGTACTGTTTATTTTGGCGGATACCGTAGTTCTTTTTGCCTTTTTCAATAAGGAATCCAGAGTGGGACCTTACTGTAGAAACAAAGTCTCTTAAACTGCGCTCTTTCTTTTGCCAATCTCACAGCTGCGTTTGTGGCTCTCAAGTAGAATAATTTGGGTCATCTACCAAAATCGCAGAAAAAATTGACCATGATTTACACCACCATTACCAAAGTTATCTTTAATTCCGCTGGCATTTCCTGCATATTGAAATCACCACGGGTTTTCCGTGACGATGGAAAGTACCCAGATGGAATTACCTCTATGGCTATCTGCTATTTTGGCAGCACGAGAAAATCTGCTGGTTTATCTGCTAATAGTGCCGAAATTTCTAAACATAAAAAGTATAATTCCCTAAGTGTGACATAATTTTTTTGTGTTTTCGCTGTTGAAACTCTTGGCCCCTGGACTGGTGATGCTAAATGACTTCTTAATGAAGTTTTTTAATTACTTGGATTTTTTTATATAGGTACTTTTTTATTTTTACTTAAATACTTGTTTTTTTTTAGAAAAAGTTTAACATTTAGAGACAATTTATTTTATAATACTGTGCAAGCTTTACGGGCGTATCTGTATGCTATTTTTGTCAACCTGTATACTTTAAATGTCCCGTTTATAATTCGTTGTAATCGATTTAACCAAATCCGCCTTTGTAATCTCGGCTTAAATAATTAATTTACCTTCAATGTCAATTACAAAATCCCTTAAATTAAAATGCCCAGACCCGTCATATTTGTAATCACTTCAAACATTTTTGCTTCACTGAATTCCAAATCTTTAACATGCTCTTTTTCCTATTCCATTTTCCCCACCGCATTTTCCGCTTTTCATTCCGCGAGCCGAGAGCATAACGTATTGTTCCATATCTTCGGTTTCCCAATATAATGACGTCACCAGTACTATTAAGTCACACAGGCAGTAATGGGGACTGCAACGCAATGACGTCACAGTAGTCGATCCACATTTTCTACAAGGTTGCCGATACAAAATAATCTTGAATAAAATGTAATGTTTTTAATGCATAATATTTATAGGTATAATTTTATTTTAAAATTCTATGCAAACTAAACAAATAAATATGAGAATTAAATTATAATTTGCAATATTTAGAAATCAAGTATACCTAACAAGAATACTATATAAAAGGATATACAAAAATATTTTTTAGAAAGACACATTACGTAAAATTATATATGTTTTAATACCAAACTTTCAAAATAACAATACACATTTTGTCTTTTGCGTGCACATACGGTTTAATGAAACTGTATGAAGTTACTACCCCAACTGATTTGTGTGGGAGGTATAGGCAACGCTGCTCTAATGCCGGCCGTTGCTACGGTAACGCTTGTATTCTGGATGCAATTGGAGCAAGAGGAGGTGAATTTAAATTGGCACGTATTGTACGTCAACTATTTTCAGGACGTTTGAGAAACTAGTAAATGCGAATGTTATAGATTAACAAGTTCGAGTATAAATTTGTAAAATACTGGTTTACAATAAGAAATTTACAAAACATCAAAAATTAACAAAATAATATTATTTCTCTATTTTCAAATGATTTATTATATTCGTTGTTATTATTTAAATAAAATAGACTAACAAAATTAAAATTAATTACACTTATACATACATAAAACTCCGCCAGTGATTCAAATTTCAAGTAATACATTGAAAAAATTTTCAGCTGACAAAATTAAGTCTTGTTGAACATTTTTATTAATGTGTGGTCTACCTTGCCTTGCTGCATCCTTGACAAGTCCTAACTCTCTGTTTTTTCGCTCTATTCTTTTTAATGTAGATAGTGAAATAGTCGGCATCAATTTGTCAATTTCAATCATTATTATAGTATGTACAAAAAGTACGAGGAGTAATAAACCCTAATTAAGTATGTAAAACCTTTACAGGGAGCACCATGAAATTTTTGATAAATCTCTTACTTTAAATTACATTTCTTCCGTGAATCTAAAAACCAGATAGAACGATCCCGTATTTGTTTCAGTTTTAGCAAAGTTTAGGGTTTCTTCATTGTTAAAGGATTAGCAGATAAGCAAAAAAATACGTTTTAAATTATAATATAATAAAAAATGAAAAGAAATAATTATTGGAATACATTTATTACTTACATTTTATTCTATATCCGACTCGAAAGAGGAAGAATCGATGTTGACATTAATAATAATAGGGTGGATTAAATCATCACAAATATTGTCAATTTTCCACATATTTGCCTCTACTTTGATAACATGCTCGATACAGTTTGTCCAATTTTTCTTACTAACATGACTTACAGCACTCTCAAACAATTTCACAACATCGTTTATTTTAAAAGTAGTATTTTTTCCAACTTCCCCCTTTACCTGAGCCCATATTAAATCTTTGGGATTAAGTTCATGATAAGGGGGAAGTCGAAGAATTGATATACCACGAGAGGAAGCCATTTCTTCTACGATGTAGGTTTTGTATTTATTCTTGTTCATTTTTGCAATTCTGTAAAGTTCTTTCCTTAGTGGATCTTTTGGAAACTTAATATTTTTCGAAATAAGCCACTCCAAAAGCTCTGCTTTACGCCAACGACTTGTGGGCAGTGCTTCTCGTAACCGTGAATGGTAACTTGCGTTGTCCATAACAATAACAGCCCCTTTTGGAATCAGATCCAACATTTGAACAAACCATCCCTCGAAGACATCCCCATTCATATCTTCGTGATAGTCCCCCGTGCGTTTTGAAATAAAAGTTAATAATCCACCATCAACAAAACCTTCAGAACTTCCAACATGAACAATGAAAGGTCTTTTTATATTTTATATAATTTATTTTATATAATATATTTATTTTATATTTATATTTAGTTGCAGCTTTGTGTGAATTATAGAATAAACAGAAGCAATTGTCTTCATCGCTGCCAAACTAGTAATACATAATTATAAATTTAGATAGGATGAATATATAAGAGTAGACCTCTCATCCGCTTTAAACTGGAGCTTATCGTGGTTATACCCTGGGAATTGTCCATTGTATTGCACGCGAGAATAACATAATTTTGAGCTGTTATAGATATATACTTTGTGTAGTAATATTATAATTTTTTTTATGATTATTCAAATTTATAACTAATTATAATTGCTCCTGTATCAGTTTATATTGTCCAATTTCACTAACAGTATAGATAAATAAAGGTACTGGTAAAAAATGAATATCATCCTCCAATTAAATGGCCCTTAGGACGAGTCCAAAGTTTCCTTCCAAACAAGGATGACGTTTTTACTTGCACAGGCATAATTTCCAGATTTGTACGACAACTTTGTCCCTTATCATCTGAAAAACACAATAAATAATGATCCTATGTTTTTGGGAATAACCTGGGATAACCTAGGAAAGCATGTTAAGAATTTTAATTTCATATTTCTAATAAAAAATGGTAGAATTCAAAAACGAAAATAATATTTACGTTTTAGTTAAAAAACATTAAAAACGCAATATACATGAATATTTTGAAGTCATCATCATCTCGAAATATATGCACTTCAAAATAATTTTAATCGACCTGTTCGACGATTTTGCAAATAAAAATATTTATACAGCGTGTCCACGGATGATCAAAAATTGTCAGTTATTAACATTAGTAGCATGACAACAAATAGTAAATAAATGGTACTGGGTAAGGGTACTCCATAATATGTTTTTTTACAAAAAGTTTTTGATCGAAACTTGTGTTAAAAGTTCTGTAAAAAAAAATGAGAAATCATAATGACCGTCTCTTTGGATTATATCGTTACATATTTGGTAAATGTTATAATATTAAGATATTTTTTTTTATTTTGTTGTGTGTTTAAAATAGTATTAACAATCTTTAGAAATACAAATTAAAAATATCAAAGATTTAATAGAAAACTATTACTACATTTTTATTATAGGTAATGTGTACCAGATAAAATTAGTACAGATTTTCTATAAAGAAAATATATAATTTACTCAATATAGGTTTAAAATTATAGTGGGAGAGTTTGTATTTTTATTAAATTTTTCGAGCAATACTATTTTCTACATCATTTTTCCAATTTATCTTTACTCTATTGTATTTTCCGTCTTCTACGGCTCCTTTCAAGTCAATCTATTGGCAGTTTCGTCACAAATTTAAAAACAAAAAGGACAAAAGCAACAAAAAAGCGTTATCCGTCTGGAAAACACATTTCGTGGTAAACGAAATGCCTTTTTGTAATTCTGTCCGTAACCCTTTTTGATTGAAACCTGTTCGATTGAAGCCGAATCCAATTCCATGATTTTCTATATACTGCAGGAAAATCACATTCAATAGTGCAACGGGTGTTGGTTGTTAAAGGACAACTTTATAAACATGCGATTTTTTTATCCTTATGTACATCCATGTGCTCGCATCTAAATTTATTATATTATCCTTGCAAATATATACTTACAGTATGAAATGAGGATGTTTAGCTTACCTGAAACAGAATAATTATATTAATTTTCTCTTAATTTAACATTATAATTTAGTAAATAAATGCTAATTAATCAAGGTTTTTATATATAAATATTGTAAGTACAAAACTTATCAACTGACTAAATAAATTTGGGATAAACGAGACGGTAGCATTCTAGCATACAGAACCGATTTCCCAAAATATTGTTGATTGTCTCCAGTAGTGATATAGGAATATTAAAAATAACTATATTTCCTTTTTTGCTAAAGTTTTAAAGATCAATAACAGGTGTGATTAATAAAATGGCAAAAATTTATTATTAAACTAAAAAATAATGTAATAAAATAATAAATAATAAAATTAATTGTACTAACTCTTACTTTTTGGAAGTCGATCTTATTAAGAATAATCAAAAACTCTTCGTTTGACTTCCATGTTTATTTGAAAAAATTAGGTTTTAAATTACTATGACGGCCGTTTCACCGATTAGCATCGTCAGATGCTAAATAACTTCTTCAATTAAACTTGGAAGTTGAGTTAAAACAAGAGTTTTTTATTTTTCTTCGTAAGATGAACTTCCAAAAAGTACGGTTTAGTACAATAAATTAACCCGATTATATAAGAAGTTGCATGAGAAAAGGTGTAAAACATCTGGTTTAACCAAGAATGTCTAAAGAAAAACTTAATACCTAATTATGTAAATAAAACATGTAACACTCAATCAAAAGAAGCACAAAAAGTAGTTAAAAAAGCCCAACAGATGTGGATTAAAGAGGACAGCAGAAAGTAGTTCAAAATAAGAGATTCTCTAGACATTTACATTAAAACTGTTCATTCAGAATTAACTTCTGTAGAATTTGACTGCCTAGATGATGAAATTAGAGAACAGGTCAGTATTTTGAAACATGAAAAATATCAAAAACAAATAAGTAAATTAGAAAAATTAATGAATGTCCAACACAACAAAACACATTACACACAACATTATACAAAACATAATGACGCAATAAATACTCATGTACCAGTACATTTTGCTCCTCGTTATGTAAATCTATCAGACACCATTCTTTCAAATGATGAAAATAAATTTTTAGATAAGGGTTTAAAATATTGCATACTTCACAAATTTACAAATAATATAAAAGAAATTTTAGCCACAGATTCTGAAATAGCTTTGAGAACGAATTCAAATAATTTTATTTATGAAAAAATGCAAATAGCAAATCTTCTAAGAACTATAACCAAACAAATTTAAAAGTCAAAGTCAAATTATTAATAATGACATTTTAGCTTTAAAATCAATCAAAAATAAAGTAGGTCAAAACAACCTAATTATTACAAAATAGGATAAGGGTAACTCAACAGTAATTGTCTGCTAGATGTTTCAAGTTCTTCGAGGAAATCTAAATTTTGTTTTTTATCACAAATATGTAATATTTGAAAGTTATTGGTGTGTATGAGTGAGTGTGGATGTTCAAGAACGTGTTTTGCATAGTTTGACTTATCTGGTTGTTGTAATCTATATTCTCATTGAATCTTCTTACTCCTGGCAATATTTAGTTAATATTTGAGCCAGGCACTATAAAAGTTTTCTTCAAGTGACTATACCGACTAGATCAGATTGATATGGTTTAACTCAGTACTGGAGAGTGGGTCGGGTCTTAGTTAATTCATACAAACAGAATTGCTGGATAGAGTTCTTTATCATATGCTAAATGCCACAAAACATTAAGTACTTACTAAGATATGTTTAGTAAAATGAGTACTTGAACCTTAAATATTAAATTCTCTAAATATTTTGAACAGTAAAAAATGGTAAGTAGATTATTTTATATTCTGTACCAATTCTTTTATAAGCTAGTATTGTTTTAACAGATAGTTTTAAAGTCTTGATTGGATAAAGTTATATTATAGTAGTATAATTTTAATATTAGTTCAAATAATAATTTAACATTATTCTTAATTTACATTTTGTTCTCCAGATACCCTTGATAGTTGAAGGAAATAGAAATGCAGCTGTGAACTGGTGAACACAAAGATAATGGAAAGTTCTTACTTGTTTTCAGCAGTGTGCGGTAAAGCCAAAGCATCTAAGATGTTACTAGACATTACTCTCTAAGGGTGCAGCCTAATCACTAATGGTACTGTAGGTGATAGAGGTGCAAATAAGGTGCTGGTACTACAGGCTGGTACTACAGGCTACTTCTATGGATGAGTTATCTACTATAAACTAGAAGGTTTGGGTAGTAGGTGATGGTTAGGTAGTTATAGCCTAAAAGCATGAATGATTATGGTAACCTTTTATGCACTACAGATGTGATCAAGATATAGCTTACCGGATATGAGGAGCGGCTTTTTAAAGATAAGTAAATATATCCACAATTAATGTGCAAAATCAGTCAAGATTTTTATTTATACTATATCTTTGATGTTGCTTACTTTTGTTTTAGGCTAATTTTCAAAATCCGAAATAAATTCGTCAATGTGACCACATGGCCCAAATTTAGCCCAGAAAAAGCAAGAAGAAAGACAGAAAAGACAGTGAGAGAGAAAACCTGATATCCTTTATTTAGCTAGTAGATTTTTGGTGATCACAACTAATATTAACCGTGGTAGGCTTTTATTTTTGCAAATTAGGCATTGAAGGACTATTAAATACTGTTGCTAATAAGAAGAAGAGTTCAACCTCAAATTCAAGTTTATAATGACAATGTAAACAATGATTTTGGATCAATAGATACATATTCAATTAATCTTTACTTAGTCTTATTTTAAGTGGTAAGTACTGATTTCCCTAATTTATCCTGCATATGAAAAATGAACCCGTAACAATCTTATTTCAAAATTTCTTTGTGTTTGACCTATATATACAGCATTACACTTTGGAAGTAAGATTTAACGAACATTTAAGAGCATATAGATTAAAACAACCAGATAAAACACCTACTTGAACATCCAACCTCACTCTTACATCCAAATGACACATGACATCCAAATACTACACACTTGTAATAAAAACCAAAAAATTTAGATTTCCTTGAAGAACTTGAAATAAAAAGACATCTAGCAGATCAACAATTTAAAGTTGTTAATGAACAAATAAATCTGGGAAGTTCTCTACTTTTAAAGTGTGTGCTTTGATTGAGTCTTTATTTTATACATAGATAAGATGTAATTGTAACAGAAATATATTAAGCTATTATAAAGATCAGCATGATATAGTTTTTTCCTGGTTTTTCTATATCATTGCACAGTTATACTGATCTTAGAGGGAATTACATCCAGGATAATCCCTTAGGGCTAATAACATCTAGGCTTTAATATTGTTGTCTTATTACTTCCATACTTGGTCTAGCCTTATAACTACCTAATAAACATCAAGTACCTAGCTACAAACAAACAAGATGTAACTTAAATGTCAATCTGACGATGCTAGTATAGCGAAACAGCTGTAATTGTAATTTTAAACCTAGTTTGTTCAATTAAACTTGGAAGTTGAGTTAAAACAAGAGTTTTTTATTATTCTCCGTAAGACTAACTTCCAAAAATAAGGGTTAGAACAATAAATTTTATTAAGAAAATATTTATAAATAAAAACATACTGATAATTCACTCTTTGCCGTTCTATGACTAAAGTAAAAAGTTAAAATTCTTGGAACGTTGGAGTTGACAAAATACACTCATTACTCTTATATAGTTCTGATATAAAATGATACCGAAAATCTACGTCATTGGTAGATATCATTTAAAGACGGGAAGAAATAAGGAAATTCGGGGTACGAGCTACATGGACCGCGGCATTACTTCACTAATGGAGGGAAAAAGGAAAAACGTGTGAATACTCAACGCGTCTTTCCTCTGAAATATCTCTGAAAATATTTTTTGGTTCCTTTACTACAAGAGTAGCAAAATGTTGCGGATATAAACGAGAATTTACTTTCCAGAATGGAGTGTATATACAATGGAAACGGACTGTTTTTCCAGCAATATAAATTACAAGCCAAAGCGTAGACACATTGTAATTTTTTTAAAATAAAAAAAATGTTTAATTCATTGAGATTTTCATTAATTTTTTCTTGTGACAAATTTGGTTTCCAGAAATGAACCATCTGAGAATTGTTTGATTTTCAGCGATTAGGACTATTGAGAATGTCAATTCAAAAAGTTTATTAAAAATTAAATTTAATTTATTTTATATGTTATATTTGGAAATTTTTTGTAAGAGAGTCAGACAATATTTAAATAATCGCGTCAAACGATCTCATCTTATATTTATCTTAACGTATTGAGGTAAAATAGACGAACTAATCTTATCTTGAGATACGTCCAGTTTTTCGAAAACTATTCGTCTTCGATAATCTCCATAGTCTTAGTCTGACAAAAGGTGGGATATATGGCAAATAATCTATTATTACTCTCAACCGGTTCATCTTTTGTTAACCGTAATGTTTCATCTTTGTGATTAATGTAAGTTGTAATATGAGTTACCTGTTGATAGTGAATTTATAAAAATATTTAGTTAACTTTTTTGAAAAAATAACAATATACCAAAAGAAAAAATGCAATTCACAATAAAACAAACATTAAGCTTAATTTCGTCTTTAATTAGTTGTAAAAGATACTTCAATAATTAACAGAATTTATAAATGTTTATCACACAAAAATTATGATAGTTAAACACCTCGGCTAGGGGTGAGTAAGTTCATTAGCTCTGACTATTGTACAATATTTGTTTCTTTAAGAAATTATAAGGGCGCCACTGAAATCTTTTTATTTTTTATGATACTACTGAAGAAAGTTGTTTTAAGCTGAGTTATTTAAATAAGTATCATGAGATGACAGAAAGATGTCAGAAAAAACTGTCTATGAAGATAAAAAATGAATTGAAAAGGTACAAACATGTAAAAGATAATAAGATTTCCTTGGTGCTGAAATTAATGAGGTAGAGAATACGTTACAACAAAATAATCCGCAAACAATTCTTTAAAAATACTTATGCTAATACAGTTGACGATATAGATAGATATACACGGAAATAAAAGAGAAAAAATATGGGAACAGTAAACTTGATAGATCTCAATAAACTTATCTGTTACGATAGTGGACGATCCTTCGCCGCACCTTGGGGTCGCTACGGCACTGTCTAGGTGGTTCCAAATGATTATAGAATATCACTAGTGGAGGGATGATCTGCCCCAGTTGTAGAGATAATCCAGTTAAGAAGCTTACAGTTTACAAGTTATTCAAGTTTATGTAATCTCCAAATTCAAGAGATGCTTCTGGTTTTTCTGGTTCTTCAATTAAAGAGTTGCCTCTAGTTTACTAAAGAGTTGCCTCTAGTTTACTGTTTTATATTCCAACTTTCTGTATATGACATTAAATCAATAGAAGAAATGAGACTCGAATAATTATTAAAACTTATTGAACTCGATAATGCCAACTCATTAGTACACCTCGTAGTGTAGCTACTTTGAACTTTCAATTATAATTATAGAGACCGTATTCATTATTTTATTATTAAAAATGTTTTATGATAGATGGAGCTAGCGGTACTAATTATTTAGGATACCAGGTGCTTAAAATGTTAACAGGTACTGTTACAAAGTTTACTTACAAAGTTATTGCTTTTTCTATTACCTGGCAATCACAGGGTTTTCTATAGTATGTACAAAAAGTACGAGGAGTAATAAACCCTAATTAAGTATGCAAAACCTTTACAGGGAGCACCATAAAATTTTTGATAAGTCTCTTTTAATTTAAATTACATTTCTTCCGTAAATCTAAGTCGAAGAACTGATATACCACGAGAAGAAGCCATTTCTTCTACAATGTAGGTTTTGTATTTATTCTTGTTCATTTTTGCAATTCTGTAAAGTTCTTTCCTTAGTCGATCTTTTGGAAACTTAATATTTTTCGAAATAAGCCACTCCAAAAGCTCTGCTTTACGCCAACGACTTGTGGGCAATGCTTCTCGTGAATGGTAACTTGCGTTATCCATAACAATAACAGCCCCTTTTGGAATCAGATCTAACATTTGAACAAACCATTCCTCGAAGACATCCCCATTCATATCTTCGTGATAGTCCCCCGTGCGTTTTGAAATAAAAGTTAATAATCCACCATCAACAAAACCTTCAGAACTTCCAACGTGGACAATGATAAGTCCTTTTCCTTTTCCAGATGGTGGCTGCAAACCTAACGACAAACCTTCCACGAATGCTTGCCTTCCGCTTTTAATGTTTTCATCTTGCCAAGATTTGGAAACTGTATATCCAGCATTTATCCATGTTTCGTCTAAGTAGAAGATTTTTAAATTTTGTTCTCTGGCATGTCGAATGCTTCTTAAATAGTCTCTTCTCCAAAAAACTATTTCCGGTTTATCTATCAAGAGAGATTTTCTATTATGTATTGTATATCTGAAACCCACATCTTTCAAAAGTTTGCATAATGTCATTCTGGAGAATTTTGTATAGTCCATGTCTTCTTACACTGATGTCATAATTTTGTCAAGTGTTGGAATTTCCTTTCGTTAGTAAAATCCATGGACGCCTTAGTCTTTGTTTTAATGACTCATCCATCTCAATTGGTTTTCGGCCTGAAGGAGTTTTAGGGGGTTGAAGAGTTCCATTCTTGCTTTCTTTTAGTAATCTATAAATTGTTGATTTAGCAACACACAACATAGCAGCCGTTAATTCCACAATATCATCAACACTTGCACTTGGATCCTTGTTTTTCAATGATATATAACAACTCAATATCAGAGTTTTTTCATTTAAAGATAATGGACCTGTTTTTGGTCGTTTAGATGGTCCTTGGCTTATCGACATTGTTTGGTACTTGCACAATTAACATTCAACAAATGTTTTAAATATATTCCAACAGTTTCCAATATTATGAAAACCATACAACTTCATATAACTTTACTCAAAGAACTAATACTAAGTACTGATTTAATGTATCTACTTTCTTTTAAAATAATATTTCCGAACAACCCAAAAAGCTGGGTTGTCTAGAAAATCCCTCTCAATAATCGAATAATCTGTAAATAAGTGTAATCGTATTAAGCCGATTACAGTAGGCCACCTGCCATTTAAAATTTCTAAGAAAAATTCCCCAAACACTACATATAGGAGTAATACAAATAAAAAATATTCATTTTGCTTCTTTGAATTTAACAAAAATTGTAACGATATCTTGCTATCTTGACTTTAAATAATTTTTTAAAAATATATTTCATTGTAATTTATTTGTGACAATATTCAAAGTTTGAATTTATCTTCTTACAAAAAGAACAAAAATATATAAAATAATTATTGTTACAGATTGGTTTGTTTTCTATTATGAATAAACTGTGTTGCCTTTCTTTATCAAACTTACTAAAACTTATGTACCTCTATCACTTTTTTTTATTAAAATTAGTACATCCCGTTACCTCTGACCTAAATCGTATATTCTTTAGCATAGCTGCAACTCATTCGTTCAATACAAAATGTACCTTACGGTATACCCCCTTAAAATATATTTTGGTACGTCTATGAAATCTACTTAAATGAATGATTTATTACTCCTTGTCCTTTCTATATAGACTATAGCTAAGGTTTATAACCAGCTATCGAATTTAAATTTTTAAACGAAAAATACTGTATGGTCATATACAGTTTGGATCATATCATCAATTGTTTTAGTTCATTATATTTAAAAAAAATTAAAAAATTTTCGTTTATTCGGTAATTAAAATATCCTATTACTCAAAGAGATAGATTATCTCTGTGAATTTATTCATTACAGGATGATACTTTGATATTTATGTATTACAATGTATCCATAATTTTTGTGATTAACGAAAAATTCATTTACGCCTGATTATGTACACGCACTAACAAAAAGTCAAATTGCAAATGTTCCCTCCAAAGTTTAAATGTTAAAATGCTAATGCAATGCAAACTATAATATTTATGCAAATAGTTTGATTGCGATTGTGGTTGATAATTATTATTTACACATTTTAATTACTAATGTATTTACATTTAAATGTTATTTAAAGTTACTTGCATTAGATCTTATAGTAATAATTATGCAACAATGTGTTTTTTTTGCTAACACCAACTTATCTGCCATTTCTTAAAAATGCTAATTGTATTATTTGGAAGTATTTTTTATCAATATTGGATTATTTTTAACAAAAAAAAAATTAAAAAATGTTTTGCTTGCTATGTAATTTCTTAAAATTCGAAAAAAAGGGATGGTTGCCCCAACAAAATGAAAACAGTAATGAAAAGGAAAATAAGAAGTAAGGAAACCCGGTTATATGGCTATGACATTTAAATTAAAGCCCAATCATCCTAACGGAATGTGCCAGAAGAGCCGAGACTGACAAAAGTAAGGTGAGGTTGGGTTAGATTCCTTGTGTGGTCCACTATTGTTATTCACCCCTAGGTTATAGTCAGTGCACTTTTTTAACAAGTGCTTTAGTGGTTTCCTTTGTAACATACTATGTTAATAATTGTAACTTATCATTGAAAATAATTACATTTAATAACGTTAACATCAACTATGATAAAGGACTTAGAAATAGTATGATTATAATTAATTTAAATTCGAATGTAGTACTGTCGCATTTGGGTACATACCGTTCCTGGAAGGTCGACTGGTTCACTACTTAAACCAGCTGTTGAACATTAAGCTAGTCCTTTGAGTCAAATGTAAAGAAACTGTTTTATTGTTTAGGAATACTGTTAACTTCTTTTTTTCTTAGGGAAAAGCAAAACAAAATTTAAAATTACGAAGTTTTGTAACAATTGACGAGATGAAGATCCTATCGCTACAAGAGCTAAAAGTTGTGCTTCAATCGCAGAAATTGTTTGAAATTTTTCAACATGTTCTTTTAAGAATTATTGTGAATGTAACATTTCATCTGAAGATAAAAGTAATTTCAAAACAGCTGCGGCCGATTAAAAAAAGTCAATTTTTTAAATAAACTCTTAAGTTTTTAAGTTATTTGCTTAGTGTTCTTTGTGACATTTTAATATTGGTTGGTCTCTTAATTAATATGATGATTACGAAGTAACAACGAATGTGTATTAACCATTTTATACCCTCAAATTTCGATGATGATCTATCAACAAATACTATTAGATTGACTGAGGGCTGAAAGCAAACATCTTTTAAGTAGTCCAGTGGTAGATTCTCTATGTATGGTAGAATACCTGTAAATTCATTATAGTAACTGAAGAATGAGAATTGTTGCTCTTTAATTACTGTATTAATTATAATTATAAATGATTGTTGACTTTTAATCAAATATTAAAATTTAAATAATTAAATGTACCCAATATGCATACTTGCCGTTGACCTTTAACCTGTTTAGTTATTCGGAGATTTTAATTGCAGGATTATTTTTGATAAGTAAATTTATTTTTTTCGCCTCGTCAAATGAAAAATGGTACTGTTTTGAACGGATGTTTGTAGGCTAATGGATTTTTTTAAACTGTGATCCCTCTTTCGCCAAATTCCATTTTAGCGTAAAACAACTTCTCTTTTATTCTCGATTATCTGAAAAATGGGCTGACAGCGAACGCTTACTCTTTCCATATATTTCAGTCTTGTTGACTTTTTTTAGCATTACTCTTAACCACTTAGGAATATCTGATGTTAATAGTAGCTAAGCCACTTTCTCAGGATGAAACTACATGAACTTCTGACATTACCTACTAAAAGCGTAAATAAATAGAGTTTTTTAATTGTTATGTCAGTTTTTGTTTGGACTCATTGTTTTTCCCGGTTAATGAACCCAAGAAGATCATTTATTTTGGTAGAGCTTCAAGCTTTAACTTTTAACACAGAACTCGAAATCAACCCATAATATAAATTTTATGAAACCAAATGAAAAACCCAAAGTCTATGTCACAGAATTTTATTAATTATGTTGATGGAAAACAATAGTAGTTGCTGTTAGATATGGATGGTTTACTTCGTCTATAAATTTAATGGTAAAATGTTACATCAGCGACACGTTTCTGTCAACATTAGGCTATAAGATGAGAACATAACAATGTCAGAAGGAAATATTAACAAAATTAAAGCATTATAAGATTAAACATTAATTCAATTAAACAATATTAGCGAATTACATGTTAACAATGATTTAGATAACACAAAATTTGTATTCTTCTCTAATGCTTTTCAGCAATGAATACTTGAGTTTTAGACTTCTATTTTAATATAATTATCAAACAAGACAAGACACTCTTTTCTGGTTTTTATTTATTTGACAACTATTGTCATATATAATACAAAGTAATTAGTGTATAACATAAATAGTATAAGATATTCAGTAACACTCCCTCCCAGTAATGAACTCATATTCATTACTCCTTTTTTTGAATATCTAATAAACATAATTTTGGTCTTTGGTCTTTGGTCTAAAATAATCGGAAAATTGTATCTTCAGTCAAATCATTTGAATTTACAATTCTACTCTTCACTTGAAGCTTGCCATCAGCGTCCAAAATCGGTGACAGTTTGAGAAGTTTACTAGAAGATTCAATACGAGTACGATTTAGTAACATTTTGATTTCTTTTGAGAACTTTTCCCATTGAACATATTTTATTCATAATTTCTCAGCTTCATTTATCTCAGCAGGTTTTAACTCACCAGTTGCCTGTGATTTTTTTCGAATGATTCCAATAAATCTCAGAGTCCAAGCTGTTGACCTTAGCAATCTTAACCAAGATAAAAATCTGGAAATTTCTGGTAAGGATGGTTTTGTCATAAGACTCGTGAGACCTACAAATTTCTTTTTCATTTCGGATTCATCCAATACGATGTTAACATCAGCTTCAGGCCATTTGTCTCTACCAAACTTCAAAAATCTGGGACCATTCAACCATCTACTGTCTGAGTCCCATTCATTCATGCTATCTTCCCGAGTAGCATCATCTGCAACATTTTCTTTTGTGGGCACCCAATTCCAAGAACGTTCATCAGAGTGATCTCGTATTTCCGCCACTCTGTGTGCTACACATGGTTGAAATAAAAAAATATTAAAAAAATAGATTCTTCTTGATAATTAAAAGCTTGTATATTAAAGTCTAGGGACCCTGCTGGGTAAAAACCCATGCTTATGCTTTGTACCTGTTAACATTTTAAGCACCTGGTATCCTAAATATTAAATTAAATTAGTACCATGAGCTCCATCTTTCCAAAAGAATTCTTAATAATAAAATAATGAATACGGTCTCTATAATTATAATTGGAAGTTCAAAGTAGCTACGCTACGAGGTGTACTAATGAGTTGCCATTATCGAGTTCGGGAGGTTTTAATAATTATTCCCAGTCTCATTTCTTGTATTGGTTTACTGTAATATACAGAAAGTTGGAATATAATACAGCAAACTAGAAGCATCTCTTTAATTTGAAGATTCAGTAAACTTGAACAGCTTGTAAACTTTAAGCTCTCGTATGCACGAACATTTTTAACTGGATCATCTCTACAACTTGGGCAGATCATCCCTCCACTCGTGATCTTCCATAGTCATTTGGAACCACCTAAACAGTGCCGTAGCGACCCCAAGGTGCGGCGAAGGATCGTCCTCCATAGATAAGTTTATTGTGGTATATCAAGTTTACTGTTCCCATATTTTTTTCTCTTTTATCTCGGTTTATATCTATCTATATCGTCAACTGTATTAGAATAAGTATTTTTAAAGAACTGTTTGCGGATTATTTTTTGGTAACGTATTCTCAATTTCATTCATTTTAGCACCAAGGAAATCTATTTATCTTTCACATTATCATTTTTTTATCTCTTCATAGACAGTTTTTTCCTACATCTTTCTGTCATCTTATGATACTTATTTAAATCACTCAGCTTAAAACAACTTTCTTCAGTAGTATCATAAAAAATAAAAAGATTTCAGTGGCGCCCTTATAATTTCTTAAAGAAACAAATATTGTACTATAGTCAGAGCTAATGAACTTACTTACCCCTAGCCGAGGTATTTAACTATCATAATTTTTGCTGTGATAAACATTTATAAATTTTGTTAATTATTGAAATATCTTTTACAACTAATTAAAGACGAAATTAAGATTAATGGTTGTTTTATTGTAAATAACATTTTTTCTTTTGGTATATTGTTATTTTTTAAAAGCTAACTAAATATTTTTATAAATTCACTCTCACAAATTGACGCCCCAACGTCATAATATGGTTTGGTGATTATTATGTTTAAGTTATTTTAATGCAGTTATGATTTACGTTTATACAAATTAAACTGCATTTTATTTATGTTTATACTTTTATTATCGTTTGTATAAATGGTTAAATAGTATAAATAATAAGATTACTATTATTTTAATTTTAAGTTTTAAGTATTCTCGACGTTTGTCGCATCAACTCACACATAAAGTTTTTAAGCAAACTAAAACTAAGTAAACTATAATTACGGTTATAATTAGTAATACAAGCTGACTCTGACTTGCGTCGTTTATTATTTCAAAGCTCCCTCTTAACTTTATGAAAACTATTAAATTAAGCGAGCATGTGGTCTCACATCTGTCACATGGAAAATATACGTGATTCAATTTAACAGCTTAAGAAGTTTAAGGTAAGAAACATTCCAACCGAATTTTGGACAAAACCGATTTATCTTAGGATAACTATAACTATTGATATATTTATATCAGAGATTTAAGAATAATATTTACTTAGCTTTGAACATTATTATTTTAATGATGATCTACTATTTTTTGTTTATGGTTCAGATTAAATTTCCATTGATTAAAGTCACTTACGCCTTTCTGTGCCGAGATCAAATAGAGTTTCTGCTTACTTTGATATATTTTAATGCCAAAAATTTAAATGCTACTGGTTTCGGATACGTAGAGCATGTTTTTTATGTCTGATTTCGGAAGAGCATCTCCTCCTAGGAACGGGATGTGTTTACAGAATAATTTCGTACTTCTGTGGTGTGAACACCCTGTATATTTAATTAAAATTACTATAGGTAAATATCTACGACCTATAAGAGCATAGTTGTGTTATGAAAACATCACGTTCAATGTCATAGCGTGTCTTTAACTAAGGTCTGGTAAATAAAACAAGTAAACATATATCAATGCTCTACGGATATAAATAGATAGACGTTATTTTTATAGTAATGAAGTGTTGTAATTAGTTTTGATACTTAGAAATATAATTATAATGATTTTAGTGTAACAGTGTATTTATCAACCACCAATATCAACTACCACCCAGTTAAAATATATCTCATGGCAACTTAAATACCACACTTCTGTAAAAAGTTTTCCTAGCATGTTTTAGCAGTTCTCGTTATCAGATTTGACCCATTTTTAAGCTCACATTGAAGATTTTTTTTTGTATGGCGTGGATACATTGTGTATTAGTTCCTGCTTCTGTAAATCTGTCGGCTTTCTAACTTTATGTTATCCCTTTATTAATTAATTAAAGCAATTTGATCATACTGTTTTAATGTTGTTTGGCATACTGTAAGAATATACATTTTTGCTCTTCGACTACTTTTACACTGACGTTTCTGGATAATGACGTATATATAACGTGTATCCATCTGAAAGGTAGTAGCATGCTTACCAAAATAATTGTATATAAATTTAACAAAGAAACACAATTCAGCAATCCTAACCACTTCAGGCCATGTCTCTCCTGTAAAAACGCACGCCACGCTGTCTGGATGACATAATTGACAGTTGCCTTTACTCAATATTGTTTCTTGTTGTTATTTTACTAATTTTTAATAATTTTTAGCACGATTGATCATTTCTGACTGTTTATCGTGACATATTTTACGTCAGTTGGTAACATTTATTAATATTGAAACTTATGGTACAATTTGTTAAATTATTTAATGAAATCCCACTTGTTTGGGCTGTGGTTTTACCTGGTTTTTCCTGTATTTTTGGCAAAATCTATTTTTATTTTGAAGAGAATCTTCTACATAGCTTTCTGCCGCTTTCAAAATATTTCCATCAAAATAAATATATATAAATAAATAGGCAGATGGATAAGGGCAGCTCTAGAGAAAAGGATTGTAATATCCTCACTAGGGCAAGTTATCATCAAAGCGAAAGCAGGTGGAGGTTGTCCACAAGGAGGAGTTCTGTCACCACTACTTTGGGCAACCCTAGTAGACGATCTTCTCAACGAATTATCCAAAAAGACTTTCAATGTCTAGGATATGCAGATGACATAGCGATTGTCACCAGAGGCAAATTTGCCGGGGTATTATCTGACAGATAGCCCTAAACACGGTTGAAAATTGGTGTAAGCGAGAGATACTAACAGTCAATGCTCAAAAAACACAAATTATCAACTTCACGAAAAAGACAACATTGGCCGGTCTAAAATCGCTAACACTGGGGGGAACAGTGATTCCAGTTGTGAAAGAAATAAAATAGCTAGGAGACTGGCCTTGGTCTTGCGATCTTGGTCTTGGTCTTGCATTTTCCCCAGTAAATCTAGAAAAAAAGTGCAAGACTTGCAAGAGTCTTGGTGCAAGACCAAGAGCAAGACTGGACCCTGAAAGAACAAGACCAAGACCCAAATCAAGACTAACCCGGTCTTGGTCTTGCATTTGCTCATCACTAGGAGTATTCCTAGATCAAAGACTCTCATGGAACACACACATACAAAAAACCACGCAGATGTAGACGAATGTGTGGAAAAAATAGGAGCTTAACCCCAAAATGACCATATGGTTATATACAAGGGTTATTAGACCCATAATAACCTACGGGTCAGTGGTATGGTGGACAAAGACACAGCAAACAGGAGCAGTAAAGCTATTAAGTAACATACAACGGTTACCTTGCCTGTGCGTTACGGGGGCCATAAAAACTACTCCTTTAGCTGCACTGGAAGTCTTGTTAAACATTCCACCACTACACATATATATACAGGGCGAAGCGAGAGCAGCTATGCACAGATTAATACATAATCAGCAGCACATAAGCCAATCGCATGGGGCTGATAATGGTAAGCTAATCGAGGAACTAAAAGCGGATAACATTTTGGGGCAACCCATTGACGCAACAGTCACCAGATATAGCTTTGCCAATAAATTTAAAATAGTTATACCAGGTAGGGAAGACTGGGAAAAAGATGTACCCGTAGAGGCGGCGTCAACCTGGTACACGGACGGCTCAAATACGCCGTATGGCGTGGGAGCCGGCGTAGTCGGAAGGAAATAAGGGATAACATTCCCAGTAAGTCTATCCCAAAAAGCCACGATTTTTCAAGCAGAAATTACGGCAATTCACTACTGCGAAGAAGAAATTAAATGGCTGGATAGGATCTACCGTTCAATAGCCATCTTCACAGACAGTCGGTGCTAAGGGCACTAGATTTTGTAGAGGTCAATTCTAGGCTAGTATGGAACTATGTGCATGCACTGATTACTCTGGGGGATCGTAGCAAGGTTACGGTAGCTTAGATACCAGGTCATAGGGGTCTAAAAGGCAATGAAAAGGCAGAAGAAATGGCTAAACTAGGCTCATCAATGCCTTTTATTGGACCGGAACCTTTCTGCCAACGGCCATGAAAATATGGGTGGCACAAAAATCACGGGAATGGTGGTGGAATTCACCTGGACAAAGGCAAGCCAAACAGTTCATAATGGAACATTCGCAAAAGTTTACGACAGACTTACTGAGTATAGACAGGAAAACAGTCAAAACCGTAGTAAGTCTATTGACGGGTCACTGTAAGCTAAACAGGCATCTTAAGCTGATGGGGTTGACAGAGACAGATCTGTGCAGATCCTGTCACCTAGAAGAGGAAACACCAGAGCACATCTTATGTCAGTGCGACGGACTGGTAAATATGCGGTACCTGACTTTAGGAAAAGAATATCCATTGGCAAGGGACTACATGAAGGTTGCAGTCTCAAAGATTATAGACTTCGTTAAGAGAGTCGGACTGGGGGATGTAATCTAGTTTTTCGAGGACCGCAATAGATCTGAAAAGGTGGCAGTGGAATAGGCTTCTGGCCACCTCTTAAACATCTATCTATCTAAATAAATTTTAACACATAATTTAAAAAAAAAATCACCAAATTAATAATTTTATATGTCTAACATTACATTTTTATACTGGAAACAAAATATATGTTTATGCAATCCATTCGAACCAGATAAAATATTGGTGTTTCACTTGAAGAAAAATAACTCCTATGTATCAATTTATGTATCTAGTAAAATGTTAAGTTTACTTCTGGAAACCCACATTAATATCAAATACCTTACCGGCAACTTTCCGAAGTTTAAAAAAAACATTACCCGTGTTAACTTTTCTAAACTACAAACTCTTCAACAAACTTAATATATAAATAGATGACGTTAGAAAGAGATTTCCCTGGTTTATACCGTAGGGAATGGTAATATTCAGATGAAAATACATTTGCAAATTTATTACGACGTGTGGAGTTCTAAGTTTTTCAATATACGCGAAGCGGGTATTTTAAACAAAAAAAAAAGAAGTATCTCGTAGTTACTTAAAAAGTTTTTGCACAACAACAATTATTTGAAATAAACTGTGTAAAATAATTCGTTCGAAACCTGTTGAAAATAATGTAAATAAAGCCAAGAAGAATTTGGTAGGTCCTAGGTTATAGTCATCACACGGTTCTTCCTCATCAAGCTAGGAAAGCCCAAGATGTTAAAATTTACTCGTGCTTTATAAAAACCTATCAGGTTTCAAATGTTTACGGTTTTTTCTATTTTTAAAAATATAAACCAAACCTATTGCATGGAGATCTTCGAGAGCGTCAGAAAAAAACTCTCATCCGATAATCTAGATGTGTGGCAAACTACTAGCCATTCTCATAATCTATAAAAAATTGCCATTTTAAAATACTTTATCATATGAGATTAAAATATACAGTGTGTAAAAGCCAAATGGAATAAATTCATTATTTCGGTTACTGTACATATTTATAAAAAATCCCGAAACACGTCAAATTTAAATTATAACTTAACATTCTGACGTGAAAATGCAACCCCTACCTTTAACCCCCTTAGAATGACAGGTACAACCCCCAATTTTTTAAATGGGAAGTATAGGCTTGTGATATATCAATTGAAAGGTCTCTTTATTCTCTATTCAAAAATGTTATTGTTTTTAAATTTAATGCAAAAATTAACATAAAAAAAATTAATATCATGTTGTTACCGAAATTCGCTACAATACAATCAAAAACTAAAATGTAATGCAAAACGTAATATAATGTAGAACACGAAAAAGAACTATGAATGTTAATGAAGTAGATGTTCAAAATGTTCTCCGCGAACGTCTTGGCAACATCCTAATCTCAAATAAAACTGTCTTCTAACATTATTTAACATATCAGGCGTGATCGACCTAATCGCAAGCGTTATTCGTTCTTTTAAGTCATTTAAATCAGAAGGTTTAGTTATAATAATGTAAGATTAGGTGATCGCGCTGGCCATTCAATCAATCCTCGCCTCCTTATCCACCGATTGGGAAATATTGTATCGAGGTACTGCCGGACATTAAGTTGGTAATGTGGTGGTGCTTCATCCTGCTGAAACCATATCGTATTCGCTGGAACTTGAGGGTTACCTGGATCAGGATATAAATTTGCCAACGTTGGAATGACATCATTTTGAAGTAGTGCCAAATAATTGTTGCTATTCAAGTTGTCCCCAATAAAAAAGAGACCAATGATATTGTTCCCTACAATCCCTGCCCAAACATTAACCTTTTGAGGGTATTGAGTGTGTTCTTCTCTCATCCAGTGAGGATTTTCCGTGGACCAGTAGCGGCAATTTTGCCGATTAGCATGACCGTTAAGTAAAAAAGTACAGTCATCAGAAAACATAACGTCTTCTAATTGGATAATATTGTGATCCAACATGTCCATCATTTGCTCAAAAAAAAAATTCTCCTATCAAAATCGTCTTCCATGAGCTCCTGAGTAGGTATCATCCTATACGGATGCAATTTATTTTCTTTTAATATGTTTGCTATCGATGTACGGCTAGCATTGAATGTAGTGGATGCCTGTCTACTCGATATGTGGGTTTTCCTGAAACTCAAGCAACATATCTAATTTGATGTCATCACTCAGTGCATTGGCAGCTGATTTTTTTATCTGCCTTACATGACCAAACTCGCGAAACTGCTTTTCTATTTTACTTATTGTTCCTTGGGATATAGGCGGTAAATTAGGAAATTTCTCATGAAATAAGCGAGTTACTTCCTGTTGTGTTCGGATGTTATGTCCGTAACCAATCATTTGTAAAACTGTTATTTTATGCATTTTCGTTAATCTAACCATTTTTCAGAATTGAATTGAACAAACTTTATACTTAAATTACAACAATGACAACTTAAATAAAACAATTTACTACTGCTTGTTAAAATAGCGTTGCCACGGAAATTTTTTAATGGTTACCATCTAAAAACCACTTTGCTATGGTTTTTGTTCACTTTCTCATTATCAAGACCTAAACGGGAAATAAGTTTTAAGTATATTGTAATAAGTTTCGAGTATATTTTAGCGAATTTCGGTAACAACATGATTTTAATTTTTTTTATGTTAATTTTTGCATCAAATTTAAAAACAATAACACTTTTGAATAGAGAATGAAGAGACCTTTCAAATGATATATCACAAGCCTATACTTCCCATTTAAAAAATTGGGGGTTGTAACTGTCATTCTAAGGGGCTTGAAGGTAGGGGTTGCATTTTCACGTTAAAGAATGTCAAGTTACTAAAGTATGGATGGACACCAATATTTCAAATTCCCGTCAGGCATTTTTGAAGAGATATTCAACAGGATTAAATGCTCCTCGAGGAAAAGGTCACAGACTAATAATTTCATACATTGGCAGTAAACATGGTTTTGTAGAGAATTGGTTATGAGACTTTATATCAAAGTCAAGTCAAGTTTGTTAAGATTTTAAAACACTGAATTATATCTCCTCGATATCGTCTGTCTTTGAGAATTGGAAGATTAAGAGCATTAAGTCTTTCGTGATATTCCAGACGCGATAAACGTGTGACAGTCTTTGTTAGCCTACGTTGTACATTTTCAAGTAGGTACACTTTCTGTTAGTCAGCAAATAACTAGGAAACTGGCCAAAAAACTAAAATTTGGTGATGATTGGGTTGATAAGCGAAAAAAAAAGGTTATCATAAAGACAACTATTCTCGGTCAATTGTCGGATTGCACCTTAAACTTGGCTTCAGTCATGTTGTTTATTTTCTGGGACGTTCATAGTAACAGGATAAAAGCAAAATAACTTGCAAAACTCTTACTAGACAGACGGATAAACATTATTTTGTAGGCAACGATATGTAAATAAATGTTTTTGACATAAACCTTGACATCATCATAAGATCCGACCAATCCAGTTGTGTTTCACCCAATTTGATGGGCGTCGTAGTTTTTACATTTTTATTTATGAATTATTTAAAATTTATTAAATGTACAGTTATATGAACCCTTTTATATTGATCTGGTATCAAAAAAGATTATCGAAAAATGTAATGAGTTATTTATATACATATTTATTTTGTTTTTACTATTAATTGAACTTATTATAAATATATATAAGCCGTCTCTGAGCCATCCCATTCAGGAGTCAAGAGTGAAATGATGAATTCTGTGAAGTTTGTTCCTTTTGTGCAGGAACTATTGTACGTCACCGTCGTCATCGTGTATGAATAAGATTAAGGATCACCGATTAATTACTCCTGGTTCTGAAGCTTGTTAGTGCTTATAGAGATAGCTGGAAGATTTCTTTACGTCAGATTAAAATCTAATCAAATCAAATACGATGTACAAAAAAATGTATTTTTAAACTATACAGTTTCAACCCTACCGTAAATGAATAATAAATAAATACTACATTTTTGTTATATATGCCAGTAACCCCAAGAATCAATAACAGCCCCTTTTGGAATCAGATCCAACATTTGAAAAAACCATTCCTCGAAGACATCCCTAGTCATATCTTCGTGATAGTCTCCCGTGCGTTTTGAAATAAAAGTTAATAATCCACCATCAACAAAACCTTCAGAACTTCCAACATGGACAATGATAGGTCTTTTTCCTTTTCCAGATGGTGGCTGCAAACCTAACGACAAACCTTCCACGAATGCCTGCCTTCCGCTTTTAATGTTTTCATCTTGCCAAAGTTTGGAAACTGTATAACCAGCATTTATCCATGTTTCGTCTAAGTAGAAGATTTTCAAATTTTGTTCTCTGGCATGTCGAATGCTTCTTAAATAGTCTCTTCTCCAAAAAACTATTTCCGGTTTATCTATCAAGAGAGATTTTCTATTATTTTTGTATATCTGAAACCCACATCTTTCAAAAGTTTGCACAATGTCATTCTGGAGAATTTGTATAGTCCGTATCTTCTTGCACTGAAGTCATAATTTTGTCAAGTGTTGGAATTTCCTTTCGTAAGTAAAATCCATGGACTTTACGCCTTAGTCTTTGATTTAATGACTCATCGATCTCAATTGGTTTTCGGAGTGAAGGAGTTTTAGGGGGTTGAAGAGTTCTATTCTTGCTTTCTTTTAGTAATCTATAAATTGTTGATTTAGCAACACACAAAATAGCAGCCGTTAATTCCACAATATCATCAACACCTGCACTTGGACAATAAAAATTGTAACGATATCTTGCTACCATGACTTTAATTAATTTTTTAAAAATATATTTCATTGTAATTTATTTGTGACAATATTCAAAGTTTGAATTAATCTTCTTACAAAAAAAAACAAAAATATATAAAACAATTATTGTTACAGATTGGTTTGTTTTCTATTATGAATAAACTGTGTTGCCTTTCTTTATCAAACTTACTAAAATTTATGTATCTCTATCACTTTTTTTCATTAAAATTAGTACATCCCGTTACCTCTGACCTAAATCGTATATTCTTTAGCATAGCTGCAACTCATTCGTTCAATACAAAATGTTCCTTACGGTATACCCTCTTAAAATATATTTTGGTACGTCTATGAAATCTACTTAAATGAATGATTTATTACTCCTTGTCCTTTCTATATAGACTATATCGATAAATCAATGATTCTAAATATTTTAAAGTGGCAGTGAATAGAATCGGAATAGCTATGATGGCCACCAACATTCTAAATGGAGATGGTACTCAAAGAAAACGAATTATTTTTTTAAGAATAGTAAAAAACGTTACGTTTTTAACGTAACTTCCAAGTTGAATTGAAATAATTAAGTTTTAAATACAATAAATTTAATGATTTTTTTAATTAAATTATATTATTTAGTTTCCTAATTTAGTCTAGTAAAAAAGTACTTAAAGTACCTATTTTAGGAAAAAAAGTGGCAATTATAATTTTGAGCTTAGGATTTTATTGCTAAAATATTAATAAACCAAAGAATTTACCAAAAACATTTTTAAATATTTCCTAAACATTAATTTTAAGATTTCTTATATATGAAACCACACTTAATTAACATTTTTTGTTTTTTTTTCAGCATCAAATTCTTTTAATAACAAGCACTTTTATATCTTGCCCTTCATAAATTTCTCATTTACTTTATCGGAAAAGTATTTTATGAAACCCACGAAAGAGTTTACTCAAAAAATTATTTTTGCTGATGGTACAGCTGGAAACTTAATAATCTGAAATAAATTTACCGATCGCAATTAACAGAAGTTTAAAAAACTCGTTAAATTTAACGTTAGATTAAAAAAATACGCTGCTGTTTACGGAACTTTATTCTTATTTTCGTTTTAAAAGAATCGCCAAGTAAAGTACATTTTCCATAATTATCGGTATCTACTAAAATAAATATCGGACAGAAAATATAGTAAAAATACCTAAGTCCTCACTCATAATTTAATGAAGCAGCTCCTAGTAAAAGTGTGATGTTGGCTGTTGTTGAAAAATTTCGTCGCACTGGTAGTGTATTGTGTCAACGTAAAGGTTCTTCAGGTCGTCGAAAAACAGTATGCACTAACGAAAATGAAGGACGTGTTTTTAACCAAGTTGTGCAATCACCTCAAAGAAGTCTTGTAAGAACTGCATGTAAACTCAACATTAGTGAAACGTCTTTACGCCGCATGTTCAAATCAATTGGTGGTTATCCATACCGTATTCAAGTTGGACAACGACTAAATGCTGCGGACAAACGTGCAAGAGAAATTTACTGTGGTCGCATGTTGAGTTTAATTTACGAAGATCCCGAATTTTTGAAAAACATATGGTTTTCAGACGAGAGTCACGTTCATCTTAGCGACTCTATTAATCGACAAACAACCAGATTCCTTGGATTTGAACGTCCTGATGTCATTGTAAAGAAACCACTCCACAGTCTTCGAGTTACCGTTTGGTGCGCGGTATCTGGTAATGGAATGATTGGTCCTTATTTCGTTGAAGATGATAATCAGAATCCACTTACTGTCAACCAAGAACGTTATAGAGAGAAAATTATTATAAGTAGCTTTTGTGAGAGATCTAAATAACTTTTGCCGTGCACGAAATCTACAGTTTCGCACACAATGGATCCAACAAGATGGTGCAACGAGCCATACAGCTGTGCGCACCTTAGACTTACTCCGTCAGCATTTCGATAATAGAATAATTTCCCGGGAAACAGACTTCGAATATCCTTCTCATTCACCTGATCTGCTACCTGGAATTGTTATACAAATAAAACTAAATGTTCAAAGGAAAATTTTTGCAAAATACGTGTACATTTGGCAAAAAAATCTACTATTCAATGTGACAAATTAACAGAAGAAGAACGAATTCTCATATTTAGACCGTTCTGGAACAAACTAAAGATGCACGTAAAGACCTTAGTCCAAGTTTACGGTGTCAAAAGAAGAAGGGAAGAACAAGAAATATTATCCCAAAGAAATATTTCTTTAAAATACTTTCTCAAAAGAAAGTTAGAGTTTGCAAAAGAATTGTTTGGGGGACATTGGGGTTAAAGGAAACAATGGTTTTAAATTGGGTAAAAGATGTGGACGACAATCAGAATGTAATATTGAATCTCCTGAACTTAATCCAAAAAGTAAAATAAAAAAGATTTAATTTGCTAAAAAAAAACCCGACATTTGCGAATTTTTAAATATGCTATCAAAACTCGAAAGTCACTATTGCCGAGCATTTTCAAAAAAACAATACCTTGAACCTCTTTGGCGGTCACTAGCTGAGTTGGGTATATATAAATATTATAAAACTGAACTTTGTGTTCACCATAATTTGGAACCAGCAAGTACAACTCTGTTTTTTGATAAATTTGAGGAGCTAACCAAAAATTTATCAGAAACAGTATATATTGGCCCTGATCAACAGTATCTTATACAGGGTGTTTCAAAAAAAGGTAACACTGTCTCTAGGATAGGTAAAAAACTGAAAAATAGTTGGGGTTTGCTTAGTAAAATTTTTTTCTAACGCCATCCGTTTTCAAGATAAAGGGCGTTGAAGAAAATAAAAAATTACACATTTCTTACGATTTTGCCGAAACTACTGGCACCATTGCAATGAAATTTTATAAAGACCAAACTTATAATATATAATTTCACCATTTTCAAGTTAAAAACCAAAGAAGGTTTCTGCATTCTTTGAAATGAAAATGAAGGGGGGATAACAGCGAATGAATTTTCGTCAATTCTTTCCTATTTCGTGGAACAAGAAGTTAAAAAATAAAAATCCGAGCAAAATAATTTTTTACAGCGATGGGTGTACAGGGCAAAATCGAAATGTCATAATTCCTAAACACAGCAATTCAAAATAATATAACACAGAAATATTTACTTAAAGATGGAGGTGGATGCAAACCATTCTGATAGAACGTCAAATTTGTTATTATTGTCAAACGGCTAGATCATTGATTACCACTGTTTTAAGCGTTTTGACGGCTTAAAATTTTATTCATCCATACGCCCTGGAAAAACCGTTGGCTATCCCGTTTTTACGGACCCAAAAGCCCTAAGGTATTTGCCCAACTGTAAAATAATGTTTAAATTAAGACATACAAATATGGAATGTCCTGAATCAAAGACAAGCAAAGTCCTGTACACTGAACGTCAAAAAATCAAGACAGAAAAGTACGAACACTTACAAGCTTTAAAATTTACCTAAATTTTACGATGAATTATTATACGAGTGAATTTTTTAATTTAAGGATCTTTTAATGTAGATTTTACTTTCTAAGTAATGTAAATTCGTTAGGTACTTTAATTATTTAAATTTTAGTTTTGCAACTATTTGTATGGTTTGTTGTTGTTGTTAGGTAAGCGTTTTCAAAGAAAATTAATACTTTTTTATACCTAGGTACCTTCAAAATGATCTAGAATTCAGTTCATTTTTTTATTTTTAATAATATTTAGTTTTTCTTTCAATTTTAGATTTTTCTAGTAGTTTTTTTATAACTGGAAAACCCATATCTAAGGTTTTAACAATTGTTTTATATTAAAAAAGAAAAATAGGAAACAGTTTTTCTTGTCTCCTGTAAAATTTCCCAAAATGGAGTTACGCGGTTTTCTCATTTGGCCGTCAATATAATCCATTCCCAAAACTAAGGAAGAATATTGATACATGAACAATAAAAAATAAGGATTCATTAGAACCATAAAGTTTGAGTGACCATGGGCTTATTTGGTATGAGTAGAGGATCATACCATCACTTAAACGCCAATATCTCTTTTATTAAAACATAAAACTCAACTAAAAACCCTTATCTCCTAGAGAAAAGTCTAAACTATATTATGGTAAAATTTGAATAAGTAATTTAAAGGCGTTTTTACAAAATGATTGAAATTTTGGATATAATTCAGGCTTGCCACCCGTTTTCAGCTGTCACATTTTGGACGCCCCTCTTAAACCGTAAGTTTGAATAATTTTAATTTTGCACAGATGACACTTATGGTATCGATATTTGGTTATTGATTTAAAATATCGATTGTTTGTTTAAAAATAAAATAACAAATAATACAAATCTCTTTTAACCGTGCGAGTGCCAGTTTTCGTTGCCTCTTAAGTACCTATATTTTCAAATTCTTGCAACGTAAGAGCACATAATGGAAAGGAGATTTTGAAACAGAGGCAGACAATTACAATAATTAAACTAAAATATTAGTAATATACAAATAAGCCGTTTAGACAAATATCTATCGTAATGTCTTCATGTTTAAACAACGCCCTATTCATTACTGAATGTACTTGTATTCTCTTTAATATCGCGGGTGAAATATGCGGCAACACTTTGATTTACGCCCGGAAAAGCAGAGGAAAATCCCCTGTGAATTATTCGACACTGCATTTTCCAACAAAGGTGGGATTTCTGAGAGAGATAGAGATTATATGTTTGATCATCAATATTTTAACTTGTGCCTTCTCCGTTATTTTTTTTATGCTGGTTCTTTTGTTCTTTTTGATTCGACAAAAATTTTTATCTCAGTAGAATACTCGAAAGGTACGTAGTTACTAAAAGTTAGTTTATACTTGAACTTATATACTTTTCTAAAATTCTAAAATTAACATATGAAAATAATTTCTAAATAATTGCCTATACTTGGATTCAACATCGAATATAATATACAAATATTTGTGTATGATTCGAAAGAGATGACAACAATAAGAGGCTAATAACCACAGCGGTAAGACTTCTGGTGGACCACGCCCTTGAGGGTCAAAGCTAGCGAGATGAAGCCAAAGTGAGATTTGTCCTCTGTCACTAGCACGTCTGGTTTAAAGAAACTACACTCGCAGTTGATACCAGAAAAATCTAATGACAGAACCACTATGTAGAAGCTGGTGATTGTTCATCTAGAACATTCGTAACTCTTTCCTTAGAACACGTCGAAACCACAGCTCTCGGCAGTATGAGAGAGATTGGTAAGGCAGCTATTACGGGCAAAAACTACAGAATTACTTATTGTGGGAGATGTTGTAGCAAAATGTGCGAACAGACACGGATGGCTGGAAAAAGTTTTTCCAAAGTTGGAGTAAAGGACACAGTTGAAACTTGGTGCAGAATATTGTGCTGTAAATAGAAGACAGGTCATTATGGGATGTGATGCAAATACCCACCATACCTACCCGTACTCTAGGCTAGCACTAACATCAACCATAGATGAAAGTGACTTTAAACTTTACACTGTTAATTATACTGAATCAGGAAAAGAGGCCAACCTTTAAACAAAGACGATGTTTTTGCATGATGTAATTTCCTTTTAGGTTTACAACTAAATTATGTTGTTTGTCATCACTACTTTGAAATAATCCGATTATTATTATGTGACACCAACGTTTGCACTATATCTCTTTTTTTCTTAAAGACATGTTTTATTTAAATATCAAAATAGAATAAAATAATTTCGAAGAGTTGATATATATTAATAACGAATTACTGACAAATAAAAAATAGTATTTATGCATTGTTTTTTAGAAAATTGTAATAATCATACTATCCAGCAGTTTTACGAATTTCCTTTTGTTTCATCCATCGCACAAAGAGGGTCAAAATCTTAGTGGGCCGTGCGTGCCTTCAGGTGTTTGTGATGTTCTCTGATATAAATTCCTGAAGGATTGTTTAGGAGCATTAAATCACGAACGCGAATGGAATTCTTGGATGAATAATGATATTGGTAGACATATGTATTTATATTTACTTTGTTTTATATTTTGGATATGTATTTATAAAGTTTTACTGTAAGAAAGTATTTTAGAGAAACTCTATTAACCAAATTTTCCCAAATATATATATAGACTGCCTGAATTTAGGGAAAATCTAGTTATTTCTAAATTACAAGAATGTGGAGTAGATGGCGATAGTGATTTCAAATTAGTATTTTTATTATAAATTCCAATATTTTTAGAGTCTGTTGACTTTCTTTATCTAAGACAGAGATGAAAATATGAATTTTGCTTCGTAAATCTTTGAATATTTTCACGACATACACATACATTTGACCTTGAGACCATAAACAGATGAAAATCATTGTGTATAATTTTTCTTAAATATTATTTGTATCCACTTTGGTACTTTGTTGTGTTTCGTGGGCGCAGGTGAACAAATTTATTTTTTTAAGGATTAAAAATATCAATACCCATATTAAAAACTTTTTTTCTGAATAAAAAATAATTAAAAAATACGATATTTATTATACCCACTAAAAATATTAGCTAATTATAGTAAAAACATTATGGTGTCTAAATATATTATATTATATATTTAAGACAATTATATATTTAAAAGCAAAACACTAAAATTAATATACTTTGACTTTATAAACGAGAAATAAGGTTAGGTTATGTTATGTCAAGTTTGTGTTTGGATTTGGAGAATTAAAATAGACATACGTCTCAGAAAAAACACGCCACCAGAACTGCAAAAAAACTCAAAAAATAATTCTTTTTTTAACTTCATATTTTGCTAGTAGCATTCTCTATGCTTTCTTTAGGAGTTAAGCTTCTGGCGTTAAAATTCGTCATCACAAATTGTCAAACTGTTTCAAAACATACCATCACTTAAACGCCAATATCTCTTTTATTACAATATAAAACTTAACTAAAAAACTTATCACCTAGAGAAAAGTCTAAACTATATCTTGTTAAAGTTTCAATACGTAATTTAAAGGCGTTCTTTAGATTTGTTGATTACAAAATGATTGAAATTTTGGGTACCTACAATTCAGGCTTGCCACCCGTTTTCATCTGTCACATTTTGGACGCCCCCCTTAATTCGCGAAAGTTGACAAAGGGTGCGACATCTATTGGTGAATTTGAGAACGCGCATAGCGGTGAACAACAAAACCTTTACGTACTCCTTTAATAGAGTATTTAAACTTACATTATTAAAAAAAGTGTGTTAAACAAAAAGTGACAAGCATATTTAGTTTTTTTTTAATAAAAGCATCTATAAGGATTGTAAAAATGCATATTTAACAAAATAAGATTGTAAAATTAAGTGACCTACTTGTTTATATAAATCAGTGTGGCTACAATATGTTTGCAAAAACCTGACATGCCTGCTTTGCATGAACAAAGGCACTTCCACTGCTTAACATCTTTATGCAAACTTATTGTTATTTCATGGGGGGAAGATGTCAAGCTTGATGTCTGCAAACATAAACACCTTATGTTGGAAGACCCTTCTTCTAAACCACATAATAATTATATGACCAGCTCTAAAAACAGCTTCACCTTCCTTGACAGGTCTACTTCTTTCGCCAATATATTCTAATATATCGGTGATGGTCACTTCCACGTTTGCCATTGTTTTAAAAAAGAGTCACTTTAAAATAAATTCGTATTTCACAGTTGTTTTTTGGTAAATTATCTCTAGAAATTTAACAAAAATGCACTGCCACAAGCTTAAAACCACACTAAACACTTTTGTTGTTCACCGCTATAACATCCATCTTGGATTTTTGTGGCGCCCTCTGGTGACGCCCTGCGATCGCCAATAATGGACTAGGAAAGTGTGACGTCAAAATTTGTGTTCTCTGCTGTCGAACTGTGAAATGTCAATAAAATTTTTCCAAACAGGAACATTATAATTCTCCAGAAGTAGCTTTTGTTTCAGTTATTTTATTATTTTATACATTAAAATATAACACAAGTATCATCATTAAATACATATAAGCAAAGTCTTTTAAAATTCAACTTTTAAAGTACCTTTTTTAGTAAGTATTCTTAAAATTTATGAAAATGCACAACTTTGAAGGTTAGGTTATAATATTTTTACGAAAATTGTTCGTATATCTACTTTAGTGATATGTAAAATATATGAATGAACACTTACCAATGAAAAACAGTAAGTAACTCCCAAATATCAAGAAAATACAACAAAATAGTCAATTACACCTATAAAACATACATTAACAAAAGTTGTTTGGAATCTTTTGGTTTGACACCTACGTCACCACTTTCCCAGTCCATTAGCAAGAATACATCCAGCGCCGGATTCTGTTATGAGGTTAAAATAAGCCAATTAAAATGATGCTTGTGGGCGGAGTTCCTACCGTTGATATTTTACGTGACGTTTAAACTAGGTATAACTGAAAGTAATTTTTAAGGTTTTAAGCAGGTATTTATTATTTTAAGATTGTTTTCCTTTGATCTTGTCTTCATTTCATAGTCTTTAAAAGTAGGTAAACAAAAGGTATTGATTTTTTGTGAAAAATTTTAACTAACGTGTAAATGGAAAACTTTGTGTCTTCCTCGTTAAATGAAAAATTCATTAATGTTAGCATCAAATCAAATATCTATTTTTGGCGTATAGGTAGTAATAAGAACAATTATTAGTTATTAAATCTACCAATTTTTTAGTCTGTTTTGCCACCTGGCTGGGAAACAAAAATTATGGAGAAAAAGATAATAGAAGGTGAAGATAAGTTCCCTAACGTTCAGTTGCAATTTTTTGTTAATTACACGAACAAAAAAGTGTTTGGTAAATGGTTAAGAGAGTTTGAAAACTTAACCAATTCATCATACATTATAAATAATACGGTTATTGAGGATAGAGAACGGATTAAACTTAAGTGAAATATTTAAATGATAAATTGGTACCTATACATAATATATTGAATTTTAGAGTTTATTAAAATTATTTAGTAAACATTTAAAAAGTTTTATTTACCATATAAAGTTTCAATTTAATTTTAGATGTCACCACTTTACTCGGTGCTCAAAAACTTACGAACCATCTTCACAAATTAAAACGAGAAATACCAACTGCCCTTCAAAATTAACTGTAAAAATTCATCTTATTAGAAAAAAATACATGGGCATACAAGAAAAATTCCAACTTTTACAAGAAGCACCTTGTGAAATAACTCTTATTGTAACACACAATCAGGCAATTCAGATTATTTGCAGTTTCGGAAAGTTAGTAATGATGTAAGAGAACAGTTATTACGTCTCTACAAGAATGGACATACAGCAGGAATAGCATTAGAAATGATTAAATGCAATATCCAGCTAACTTGTGATGACTACAACACAGCTTTAGTAGATAGGAATAGATGCCCAAGTTATAAATATTAGATAAAAACTGGATTTCATTATGGATTAAAACTACGATAATTTGCCCAATTCTATGAAATATTTCAACTCTCGGAGGTTGGAGAATGGAAATAAAAAATAAGTAATAAAAAATCCTCAGTATTTTTACCCTTAATTTAGGTACTGATAACCAAAACATGTATATTAATTAAATTAAACTTATTTTAAAAAAACCTGAAATTATCCCCTGGCATAATAAAAAAATACACCTTTATAATACATTTTTACACTGCAATTATATATTTTTTTTACTTTCTAGCCTAGAAAGCACAAATTGAAAAAGTGCGCCAAATATCCAAGCCACACCTACTAATATTTCTATTGGCCTATTTTAGCCTCATAACGGAATCCGGCGCTGGATGTATTCTCGCTAATAATTATACTCTAGAAACCTGCTTAAATTCGCTAGACGTATTGGGATACTGATATATACGTCACATTATGACATTTGTATATATTTCAATTAGTCAATCAAGTTTATTAATAAATTTAACATTTCACTAGTATTAATTTATAGACAAAAAAAGTAAAACACATTATAAAAGATAGTATATATCCTCCATAGAACTGGAGGGGGGAAAAGTTCCCATAACGCATGCAGCGTTTCCAATTTGATTTGGATAGCAATACTAATTTTTTGCATGAAGTAGTATTAGTTAGATCGTGGTTCTCCTGTTTCAGCTGCGATGATTCTTGGTATGGTATGAATGTGAAATCTTCCATGATGGTTTTGTATTTGAGTTTTCAGCGAGGTTACCTGCTTCCTTTGAGGATGTTGATAAGTAAGAAGAACAGGTTGCATCCCACACCAAACAATTGCCGTGTTTCCAAAGAATTATGGTCATGCCATCTGGGCGGCGTCCATCATCACGTAACAAACCAGTTGGTTCCAGAAGTGCAGGGATTTTGGCAGTGATAAAACCTCTTTTAATGGTGTCGCTCAAAAGAAAATGGCGAGAATGTCGGCCTGCGCTCTATTTGCAAGATAACCCATGAGTCCCTTGATCAGTAACTGATTCACTACAAATACAAATATGAGGTTTGCATATAGTGGTTCCTAAACGTAGGGCCATAGAGATTCGGAATGTATTGTTGTTCAAAATTGTGATTAATAAAAATATATCTGTCGTAATCTATAGATATAAAATTGGCGACGAAGATTGAGACTATTGAATTAAAAAAGTTGAAGAAAACTCGAGCTTCATTGCAAGGTCAAATTACAAAATGGGAAAATTATTTAAATACGTCAAATATTACTAGGCGAGATTGATATCAGGTACGATTTTAAAGAAAAATGTACTACAATCAAAACGAAACTTGTTATCATGCAGAACCAAATCCAAGAAGATTCTATGTCACGTCAAATTTCACGATCACAATATAACAGATTCAAAACTAGAAGTATATAAGCTAGTATCGACTTCTTGTCAGGATTAGATTATGACGCAGAATACAGGGCTGCTTCAAAACATGGTAATGCCGAGTATATTTCAAGATTTCCGGTAGAAGTCGTAAGCGAAACGTCGGCAGACCAACATAGTAGTTTTCAACGCACCCAGATTAATATATATATATCTACCAAGTTCTAAGAGATCAACCCTTAAAAAACCAGTTAAATTATTGATAAATTAGTTAATAAGAAATTTATCAGCCCTAATTTTATTTAAAACAGTAGTAAAGAAATTACAAACATAAAAGACTATTTCCGGCCTAAATATTTTGTGTGCTTCGTAAATTTTATAGTGGGAACAGGTAAATTCTCTTATCACCTAATTAAAAGGGTTCTGTTCCCTTAGGGTAACACAAAAACGGTTAATAAAATATCCTTAGTCGATAACCATACAACCAAGACCATGTTGTAATGTGAAAGTGTTTTAATTTATTAACAGATTAAAATATTAATACATGGATCCTCTTTTGTCTGTTTAGAAACATAAAATAGTAAAGTATTGTTTTGTCTGGGGAAATATTATTTTATGTTCTGTACACAAAACTTTATATTATATTTTATTAATATAAAAATGTATATCAAATTTTTCAACTACTTTAAAAATCAGCTTGTTTTTGGAAAATTTGGACTATCAATTTTACTGAAATATATACAGAGTGGAAAGTTTAACTGGAACAAATTCTGTAATTTAATAAATAAAGGTTTGTCGCAAAATTCCTGAAACACGTTAACTTTTATTTTCTATGGGGCATAAAATAAAGAGGTTTGTTTAGTTTCTTAATTATATTAAGGGTTGTAGCGACCCACAACTTTTTTTTAATGAAAGGGTAGGTTGATCTTTTTTTTATTTTAAAGCTTTTTCAATTGCAAATACAAGCAGGTATTTTTTTGTTTTTTTTTTACAAGCAATGTGTTAAAAAAAAATAAAATACCGAAATGTTTTTTAATACTACTTTAATGCAATAAATGTTCAAAATGCCCTCCATTTTGTTGCTGACAATATCCTATCGAAATTTTACACATGATCGGATATGAGAACAGAAGTCGAACACAGGCTGAAGTTGCTCGTTTGTTTGCTGAAGTTCATCCAGAATTGCCTCCAATTAATCGAAGTACGATTAGCAAAATTGAAAGTCGATATCGAGAGTTGGGCCATGTAAGAGATATTTCTCGAAAAGGCCTATACAAATCGACGAAGAAACCCGGTTGAACATGTTGTTGGAAGTTGAAGAAAATCCTGTTACTCCAGCTAGGGAAGTAAATCGCGTTCATGGTGTCAGTCACACAAACGTTTTAATAGTTTTCAAAGATGCCAAAAAGTACCCATATAAGATGCAAAACCTTCACGAGCTTAACGAAGACGATCCTGATCGTAGACTTGATTTTTGCGAACGATTTATGGCATTTATCGATGGTGGTCAAATTCCTTTGGAATGGGTGCTGTTTTCTGATGAAGCTACGTTCACATTACATGGACACGTAAATCGGCAAAACTGCCGTTATTGGGCTGACGAAAATCCCCATTGGATGCGTGAGTCCCATACCTAAAGGCCTCAAAAAACAAACGTCTGGGCTGGAATTATTGGGAATCGCATAGTGGGTCCTTTTTCCTTCGATGAAAATGTAACTGGAGAAACATACCTAACTATGCTTCAAAATGAATTGGTTCCTACTTTAAGCATTTTATTCCCCAATAATTTGGATCCCAATTTATTTGACCAACAGATGTGGTTTCAAATAGACGGGGCACCACCACATTTTGCTCAAATTGTACGGACCTATCTCAACGAAGTGTTTTCGAATAGGTGGATTGGAAGAAGGGGCCCAATTGAGTGGCCAGCAAGATCACCCGATCTCACCCCATTAGATTTTTTTATGGGGATATTTAAAAAGTAAGATTTATACTACTAAACCTAACGACATAGCCGAGCTTCAGCAAAGAATCAGAGACGAAATTATTCAAATAACGCCGGAAGTATTACAAAATGTTAGGAATAGTTTTTATGATCGATTGGGATATTGTCAGCAACAAAATGGAGGGCATATACATCCTGTATATTATTTTATTTTCGAATAAAACATTTTATTACGATTACAAAAATATAGGGTTAGGTTAGGTTAGTTTAACCTATTTATTAAGGTGCCTTCTTTTATTTATATTTGAAACCACTTTCAGTTTTTCAATGTAATAAACATTGTGATATTGATATCCTAGTAACGTATTGTTTTACTATCTGGTAATTCGTTTGAATGTTGTTATTATCATTGTGAACCTTAAGTATTAGATGACGAAAAAACAAATTGTAGAATTTATTGTGATTAAGAAATGCATTTTAGCAATGGAAATAAAACATTATAATTAATACCCAGTGAAATAGCATAATTTGAACTCCTATACTCTTTGACAAATTAACTGAGGGAATGTATCCGCATTTTAATTACAAACAACCTGTTCAAGTCCTATGTGCTTTACCCCAATCACTTAGAAATTCATTGTACCAGCTTTAAATTTGTAAAAGTTAACAGTTTTACAAATTTTTTACTATTTATTTATTTTTTTTTTAATATTTTTTTCTCTAAAACAGTAGCGGACAATACCTATCGTACGCTGAACAACATTTTAATATAAAGAAAAATTTTGCTGTCAACAGGAGCAATTTAAAAGAATAAACATAGTAAGTAAAATAAAAAATATACCATCAACTTATACGATATATTGCATATATAAAAGAACCGTTAAAACTACACAATTATTTCTATATAGGAGTCCATTACTATTGATTGTGTTATGTATAAATTTAAGATAATGGTCGGTTCTAGTAAAAACTCCGGGATGAGAAAAATTGCCACAACCTACTCCCCAGGAAACAATTCCATATTGGATTCCATTACAAAGCAAAGGTCCGCCGGAATCTCCGTGGCACGCGTCTTTTCCTACGGTGCGGGTACACATTTGTCTTGTATCACCAGTCAGTATTTTATTATATATAAGTTGACATTTTTTTACAGTAATAGGATTTAAATTAACACATCTCAATGTTGAAGGAGCAGGACCTCCTACACGTTGCGATCCCCAGCCCATAACTAAAGCAATTTTACAGAATTCTGTTATATCTTTTTTGAGCATTTTCTTTGGAAGATCTACGACTTTAAGTGAAAAAACTGGTTCTTCTAATTCTAAAAGGGCGATATCGTTTCGCAGTAATTTAGATTTAGGATTAAATTTAGGATGTCTTATTTGTTTTATAATATTCGTTCTAAAGTAGTGTTCTGAATCCTTTGGAAATAAATGGTTACTACCTATTACAGCTTCTTTAAGAGTAACGCGAAGACAATGAGCAGCGGTAAGAACCCAACGTGGTGCTACAAGGGTCCCTCCACAATAATGTGTCTGGTCTTTTATTCTTGTTGATACGATGTACGAATAATTTGAAACACATTCTGTTCCGCCTAGTATGCGCAGTTTGGGCTCAAATGAAAAAATCTCCATAAACTGTATGCTAAAAAACAAAAATGGCCAAAAATAGACCATCATCACTTTATATTTGGATTTTGTAATTGACAACCTTAAATAAATATTATATTGTCTGGAAAATGACGTTGACACAACGCATTTCATATGAAATGGATGAGTTCTATAAAAGGGAAATGTTGCCAAATTAACGAGCAAAAAAATACTGAAAAAGGTTAGTCGCATAAGGAAGCAGTTTTTCCAATATATTTTTGGTTTTTCTTATGTATTTTGGGCCCCTTTATCACCCGTGTTGTACCCGAAAGATATGGAGGTCTTTTAACATATTTTTAGTTTGTAGTATTTTACTTCTTACAGTTGACGAAAAACTAAATGTCAGCTGTGAACACATACACGTATCATTAGATAATTAGATAATTTTAATTAAATTCAATTATATTCTTTTATATCGTCTAAAGTTATTTTTGTCAACTCTTCACGGGGACAAGCACCTGCTAAGCTGAAGATTGTAGCAACTTTTACCATAAGTTTCGTTGAGAGCTTCTTCCATGAATATGGTTATCTCTTTTTGAGGCCTGTACCCTAAATTTTGTCTCTTTAAAAAGGCGGTCACTTAAAAATATTTTCCAATGTCCAAATTTAACTTAATTTTACACATAGTTTTCAGAACCGAATACTTGGACCATAGCGTTGGGGGCTTACATGTTTCCGACTGTTCCCTTAAATAGGCTAAGAATATGTCTTCTCTAAAGGGCTTCACTTTGTTTATATCACACCATTTGCTAAATTCCGCATATTTCTTTTCATATTTTTAGGACAACCTTTGGGTATTAGACTATTCCAGGTAACCGCGGCATTGTCTAAAATATGAACCGATATTTCTTCATTGTCTTCTGCTTCAATGTTTTCCATTGTTTTTTAAAAAATCTGGGCTTGGACTTACTTATTAGTTGTAGTTAGAATAATGGAAAGATTGACAAATTAATTTGTTTGACACTGACGTTATAGAAACGTTTTTACTGGTGTATAAATATTGTTAATGGTAGGCACATTGTTAATCAAAATTAAACCTTGTCAGCACTAGTACGCAAAATAACTTCTTATCCGCACTAGTGCGCAAAGTTAAATTTTGCGCTCTCAAGCGCGTACGCTATTACCAATATTTCGAATGCTCGTAGAAAACAGTATATTTCCTAACTAGTGCGCATTTTAGACCAAAAAATTAGGGTGAAGTTACATAAAGTCCCAACAAGCTGAATTTCTGTGAAGTTGTTCAAAACATAATTATAAACAATGTCTCCAAATTTTATTCAAGGTCAAAGGTCAAAAAAATGAGATTTTCGCGATTTTCAGCAAAACGGTAAGTTTTATCATAAAAGTACATTAGACAAAAATTGTAGACCATAAAATTATCTATAAAAAATGTATAAATACTTTTTTTCTTACGAGCCACCGTTTCTGAGATATAACGATTCAAAAAGTTATAAAAGTTGTTATCACATAAGTTTGGTGTGCCACCATCTTATGGAACACCCTGTAACATTTCAACTAAATTTAAAATGTGAAGTTTAAAGCTGCCTACAATTTTTGTTAATATCTTTTTTTTGTAAATTTTACTATAAGAGATCTACTGAGCTTCCTCACACTAATCAATTACCCTGTATATTATATAATACGTCATAGTCAAACTGGAGGTAACAAAATGGGGAATGTGGCAGTGACCAATTGAGTGAAGTATTCGCAAGATAAAAAATAAAAAATTTAGAAAATGGGAGATGGTTTAAGTATCGACAAAGTCGGTCGCCATCACGTTTTCTATTGAAATGTAATTCAATGTCCGTTGGGGCATATAGCCCAGGAAGTAGTTGTTTTTTCATAGAAAACGGTCAAGCTTGTTATAGAAAATATTAAGTTTCTTTACCTTGGTTGCAGGTAGAAACAATTTTCTACTTTTAATTTTTACCATTGACTGCACCTTGTATCTGAAATTATTTTCAGTATTTGTTTATCTAACAACAGAAAAGTAAAGATAGGCGAATTTAAGTATTTACTTAATTTATTTACAAACATCTCTAATTAACTTACGCATACTAAACATCAAAAAATTTATATGTTTAATTAAATGATTAACATAGCGGACATGCTTTGGATCTTTAATTAAAAACTTTTAATTAATCTCTGTGCAAGTGAAACACTTGGGCTTCAAAATACACCTACGGTTTTATAAAATATTGGATAAACAGGCAAAACAAATATAGAGTGGCTTATCTCTAGGAGTTATCTACCTGGGAGTAAACTTAGGAAAAATATTATAGCTTTATAATTTCGTTGAGTTTTACCGAAAATATGGTTTTGAATTAACTTTGTAGTTCAAAATGTTCTTTATTTATAAAATCAAACCAAACCTTTCATTGTACTTATTTTTATAAAAGGCTGCAAGCCAAATTCATCCATAAGTTGATCTGCCAATCAAAATTACAGTCTTATTGATTAACAATATTTAGAACTTTTTATTGGAAAATATTTTATTCATATATAAATATATCTAGATAAATTTAAAGTTGAGAATAATGTTTTATATTACGTTCACATTCCTATGTATATAAAATCTTATTTCATATGCAAATATTTCAAAATTTAAACTCAAATCTCTTTTCCAGTAAAAACCACGTGCACATTTGCAAATCACAAAAATTTCCACTGTCGGATTCTGACGCCAGTAAGGCACATAATAGTATACGTTCGAAAACGCGAAGCAGTTTCGAAAAATACCGGAAACAATTTCACGTAGTACAATGTATTCCACTGTATATAAAATTTTTAGCGCAGATCCTTACACCCGGAGAAAACCTCAGGATGGTATTCAGTACATTTTTCTTTAAAAATTGTTGTAATTAACTTAAAAATAAAATAAAAAAAATAGTATATTCGAAGGTAATACCACGAGTCCTTAAAATTTTGTCTATAAATTCTTAGTTTCGACGAAAACTTTTTTTCCTACGACCACATATGAAAGTGCTAGATTGCACACTTATTTGTACTTAAGAAAGTAGCTAATATCAATACACGTATTGAAAAGTAAAAAAATATAGTTCTATGATCTGTGACATTTACGTCAAATTTATCAATAGTAAAAACACATAAATGTCAAAGCAAGGACCATTTAATTTTTTTTAAATCTTCCTTGTGTCAAATATTGTATTGTAATTGCCTTCGAGCATATATACTAACGTAGAGACAGCGTCCAAATGAGCTTTGTTTTGTATCAGGGGGGGAAAATAAATGTCATATAGTGTCCAGCAATCTCATTGGTCCGTTTTGAATTTGCGTGTCAAGTCGAATTGTCATATATGCCATTATTGTCAATTTGTTTTGCATTTAGAGTTATTTTTACAAATTAATAGTGTTTGGATATTACTTTTAAAACCATTTTTTAAATTAATTTGAGTATTATATTATATGGTGAGAGTTTGTGTGATTTGTAAATATAAATGTGAAAATGAATCATCAAGGTCGTTTTACAAGTAAATATGCATTAGCGTCTCTTACACTTGTTTAAAAATAGGAAAATGCATAAAGCAAATATACCGCCATATTATTAAGAATACTGAAAATCTAGAAATTTATACAATAAATTCAACTTTCTATTTTATAAAATATCTTATGATTTCATGTAAATAATTATTTACTATTACTACTTAAATTCAAGTTTAAAAAATATCTTGTTACATGTTTCAAAATGTATATTGGTATTAATTTCAAACCCCCTAAAAATGATACGACACTGGCTGTAGTGTCTGACAGTTTCCCCTCTGATACAAAACAATCACTATTGCTTGCTGTCTCTACGTTAGTATATATGCTCGAAGGTAATTGCCAATACAAATTTTTCTGTATAAAGTAAGAATAAAGAAAAAAGTTTCTTTTAGGTTTTTAAATTTTTAAAAAATAAACATATTTTTATTCAGTATTATTATTTTTATAAAAACACTTTTAGAAAGAAGAACAGTTTATTCTTCTTTTTTATATTGTGTTTATGTTCCGTGCATGTGTCGAATGTGGATTTTTGAAGTTATGTTTGTGTTTCTGTTCACAATTATATTTGTGTCTATTATTATTACATTACTTTTCAATTAATTTCACCGACTGACCATTTTACTTTTAATTTTTATAGAGCCTACAAAAAAAAATTAAAATGTCATTTAGCTAATAAAGAATTTTGATGTGAATTCCTGAGAAAGGTGGTTATTTGATTTTAATTAATTATATTTCCATGCAATATATAAACTCGTTTAAATCCTAATTTTTAACATGACTAACAATTAAAATAAATTTTATAAATCAATTTAAAATATTTATTATAATAAGAAATATTGGGGTCGTAGGAAAAATCGTGTACACAACGCGTTGGAAAGTGTATTTCTTGCACTCGTTACCTTTCCGCACTCGCCACTACGCGGCTCGTGCTAAACTTCACTCGTGCGTAATACTTCACTTTCCACACTCGTTATGTAATATACTATTATTTGGCAAAAATACGAAAAAAACTGAAAAGTGATAAATTCACTAGTCCGTAGGAATAGAAAATGAATACCAAGATTACAACAATAGACAAGAAGATTCAAGAGCTAAAGACAAAGATGGCAGAAATAAGAACACAGGGCGCGCCAGCAGACGTAAAGAAGATCAAACAAATAAAACCCTGCAAGCCAGAAACATACCCGAAGATGAAAGAAATTGGCAGTTTTGCCTGAGTTAAAGCCCCAGCATTAGACGGAAAGACGTCGTGGACCAACCATGTCAAACAGTTTGAAGCAGGCGCTATAACGAATAGTGAGTATGATAATGAACAGGCAGTAAACTTAACCATCTCATGTCAGGAAGGTGCCTTCGATGTACTTCAGACGATAGCCCTTGAAGAAACGAATGATTTGGAGCAGCCGAAGAAGAGGTTGGAAGTGCGATATGGTTACGAACACCAGGAGTACTTTTACCAATTCCAGCTGAAGAACCGAAGGCAAAAACGGGAAGAAACTCTTCAGGATTATGAAGTGGATATCGTCTGAATAGTATGATTTGCTTATACATCAGCACCAGAAAACATGATCGCATCCAGGCTTTTCTAGACGGATTACGTGACCTAGATATGCAAAGGACGCTTCGCTTAGCCCATCTCAAAACACTGGGCAATGCATTCGCTACTGCTCTGGAATATGAAGCAGCCACGAAGGCTTCAGAATTTAACAATATCAGGGCCATTTAACTAAATGGTTACGAAGATAGAATGCACGAGATCGTCAACTTAATAAAGAGCATGATAGACAGGAAGCCGAAGATTATTAGATGCTGGAATTGTGGCGAGCTAGGACATGTACGGAGTTCGTAGGACTCCAGCAAACCAAGAGCCTTCCAGTTTCATAGAGGACCGTGCCTAGCCGAATACAAAATGCAGTATCTAAGCAAGCTGCAGTTTTAAGAACCATGGTCGTCAGTGAAGAATGGACACCCGCCAGGATCATAAAGGGACAATGATCCCCACCTGAAGATAATTCGACAAAAGAAGACAACAGATTGGCGTCCTACCTGGTAAGAAGTGTCAAGATTCTCACTAGTTATCCCGAGAAAAAGTAGCTGAGGTACTAAGAAAGTTACACGACAGTCCATCGGAAGGTCATCTGGGAGTGAAGAAAACCCTTCAGCGGGTTACTGAAAGGTTTTATTGGATGAAAAGCTCCGTAGATGTGAAGAATTGATGTAAGAAGTGTACGACTTGCGCTACGAGTAATGGACCACATCGCAAGCGAAGGAAACCTATAAAACAGTATAATGTGGAAAGCCCATTTGGTATGGAATGCTTTAGACATTGTGGGACCATTTCCGACGGCAGAATATGGTGGTGATGGATTATTTCACAAAATAGGTAGAAACTTACACTATCCCGAATCAAGAGGCCACAACTGTATTGGTGAAAAAATTTATAAGCCGATAAGGAGTGCCCTTGGAAGTTTATAGTGACCAGAATAGCCATCTAATTCAAGAAATTTGTGATAAGCTGGAAATATACAAGATCAGAAGACGGCATTGCATCCACAGTCAGACGGAATGGTAGAGAGAATGAACAGGACCATTGAAAAATATATTTCCAAAGTAGTTTTTAGCCACCAGAGATTGAGACCAATATTTTCCCTATTTGCGATAGCTAATCAATCCGTTAGTTCACAGAAGAAACAGCTGCAAAGATATTATTTGGACGTAAAATGAGACTTCCTTGTGACCAAGAATTTTTAGGTTGCCAGCCACAAAATGAATAAATGGTATTACACGCAGGCCACAGAAGGCAGTTTTAACAAACGGAAACAAAGTATGATCACACAAAAAGGTTCTTTTCAAAATTTCGTCTGTATTTGATCAAGAAGAAGAAGTACCTATAAGTAGGATCATAACAAAGAAGAAGAAGAGAACCATATCCAAGAAGTTCCAGACCCTGCCTTCGAAGCATTCATGGGAGCATATGGTGGAAACGGTAGAGCTAGGTTTAGAGTCACTACAGAGCAACAACAAAATTTGTTCGCTCAACTGGAAGACTATTCACTGGTACATAACATCCCAGCCAACAATAAAGATGCACGAGGTTTGGCTACCGTGTTCCGAAAGAAGTTTGGGCAGTTAAAGGAACTAACAAAGCACACTTCAACCCTTGGAAAGACACTGCCAAATCCCAGTTTGTCTTCTACCTGGCAACAAAGGACAAATTTAAAGAAGGACCCACCCACCGAATGTGCTGGAATCGAACGTGAAGAAACTAGCTATGCCCAATATAGAGAGCAGTCATCAGAAATATGGTGGAAGTGAACTTCGAAGGTACTGGTTTCCACATACTTATTTGCAGCTATCAACAGTCGATCAAGACAGTTGCTATTGTTTTAAATTTATATGAACACTTGTCAAAACATTGATGATTTGACATTTCTTTGTTACAATTAAATTTGACCATTTTGAACATTTAAGTTTGAACATTAGTTTACCCAATTTGGAAGTAAATTATCGACATTTGTTGACTGTAATCTTTTGCGTTCTATAAATTTTACTTGCGATAAAGAAATTCAAAAAAAACAAATTTGGTGAGAAAGATGATTTTACAATCCTCAAATTATGACTTTCTTTGATGGCTTTAAATTCGAAATGAGCCATAACTTTACTTTTTTAGTGGGTTTTTTATTAAAAAGAGTAAGCACAAGTATAAAGTTTTACAGAACAACCTGAATAATTCAACGCTCTAAACTACGGTCGACTGGCAATATCAGGTAACAGGGTTTTTACTTACTAATAATTATTTATTGAATCTATCGAGTTGTAATCCCACTCCGGGAAAATTAGCAAACTAATTACCTCGGGAATGTATGATCAAGGTTCGAAAACGTTGTTTTCGGCTTGAACTCGGTAAGATACATAACAAAATGTTTGCGAAACTTTGACAATTTTAGGCTGTTCAAAGTCTCGAATAAGCTTCTTCGTGAGTTGGGCAGCAGCCGCAACAAAAAGCCAGCTAGAGGCCGGTAGAGCTCATCCTTACTTATGTTATTTTAGAAAATGAGAGATAATTTTACTTTTACATGCCTACAAAGTTTTTTAAAGTTTATGCGATTGTTACTATCGCATACAAAACATTACTACTAATTCAGAATTGGAAGTGAAATGGGCGTATGGAAATGGCATATTTTAAATTGGAAAAACTTTTCGGAGAGAAGTTGAGTACAAAATCGTGGTTGCTACATTTATTACTGACAAAATAATTCACGAAGTTCGTTTTTCATGCGAATAAGGTTAACTTAAATATACTTACCTACTGTTTAGTGCCGCCAATATTCTCATAAAACATCAATTAAAGCACCTATCTATTTAACAAGAATATTATTACACTAATTTTGATAAGATTATGGCTACAAAAAATTACCAAATGAAACATTATTGAAATAATATAGTGTGTAAAAGCCAAATGGAATAAATTCATTATTTCGGTTACTGTACATATTTATAAAAAATCCGGAAACACGTCAAATTTAAATTATAACTTGACATTCTTTATCGTGAAAATGCAACCCCTACCTTCAACCCCCTTAGAATGACAGGTACAACCCCAAATTTTTTAAATAGGAAGTATGGGCTTGTGATATATTATTTGAAAGGATCTCTTCATTCTCTATTCAAAAATGTTATTGTTTTTAAATTTGATGCAAAAATTAACATAAAAAAATTAAAATCATGTTGTTACCGAAATTCGCTAAAATATACTCGAAACTTATTACAATATACTTAAAACCTATTTCCTGTTTAGGTCTTGATAATGAGAAAGTGAACAAAACTATAATAGCAATGTGGTTTTTAGATGGTAACCATTAAAAAACTTTAAAGAATTTCCGTGGCAACGCTATTTTAACAAGCAGTAGTAAATTGTTTTATTTAAGTTGTCATTGTTGTAATTTAAGTATAAAGTTTGTTCAATTCAATTCTGAAAAATGGTTAGATTAACGGAAATGCATAAAATAACAGTTTTACAAATGATTGGTTACGGAAATAACATCCGAACACAACAGGAAGTAACTCGCCTATTTCATGAGAAATTTTTTAATTTACCGCCTATATCCCAAGGAACAATAAGTAAAATAGAAAAGCAGTTTCGCGAGTTTGGTCATGTAAGGCAGATAAAAAAAGCAGGTGCCAATGTACTGAGTAATGAACTCAAATTAGATGTGTTGCTTGAGTTTTAGGAAAACCCACATACATCGAGTAGACAGGCATCCACTACATTCAATGCTAGCCATGCATCGATAGCAAACATATTAAAAGAAAATAAATTGCATCCGTATAAGATGATACCTACTCAGGAGCTCATGGAAGACGATTTTGATAGGAGAACTTTTTTTTGTGAGCAAATGATGGACATGTTGGATAATAATATTATCCAATTAGAAGACGTTATGTTTTCTGATGAGTATACTTTTTTACTTAACGGTCATGCTAATCGGCAAAATTGCCGCAACTGGTCCACGGAAAATCCTCACTGGATGAGAGAAGAACACACTCAATACCCTCAAAAGGTTAATGTTTGGGCAGGGATTGTAGGGAACAATATCATTGGTCCCTTTTTTATTGAGGGCAACTTGAATGGCAACAATTATTTGGCACTACTTCAAAATGATGTCATTCCAACGTTGGCAAATTTATATCCTGATCCAGGTAACCCTCAAGTTCCAGCGAATACGATATGGTTTCAGCAGGATGGAGCACCACCACATTACCAACTTAATGTCCGGCAGTACCTCGATACAATATTTCCCAATCGGTGGATAGGGAGGCGAGGATCGATTGAATGGCCAGCGTGATCACCTGATCTTACATTATTAGATTTCTTTTTATGGGGATATGTGAAGAGCCATGTGTACAAAACTAAACCTTCTGATTTAAATGACTTAAAAGAAAGAATAACGCTTGCGATTAGGTCGATCACGCCTGATATGTTAAATAATGTTAGAAGACAGTTTTATTTGAGATTAGAATGTTGCCAAGACGTTCGCGGAGAACATTTTGAACATCTACTTCATTAACATTCATAGTTCTTTTTCGTGTTCTACATTTTATTACGTTTTGCATTACATTTTAGTTTTTGATTGTGTTGTAGCGAATTTCGGTAACAACATGATATTAATTTTTTTTATGTTAATTTTTGGATTAAATTTAAAAACAATAACATTTTTGAATAGAGAATGAAGAGACCTTTCAAATGATATATCACAAGCCTATACTTCCCATTTAAAAAATTGGGGGTTGTACCTGTCATTCTAAGGGGGTTGAAAGTAGGTGTTGCATTTTCACGTTAAAGAATGTCAAGTTATAATTTAAATTTGACGTGTTTCGGGATTTTTTATAAATATGTACAGTAACCGAAATAATGAATTTATTCCATTTGGCTTTTACACACTGTATATTTAACAAGAATACTATTACACTAATGTTGATAATATTATGGCTACAAAAAAATTACCAAATGAAACATTATTGAAATAATATATAATATCTACTGAATTTAATAACAGCACGTCTAGAGGCTTAAAACTAATAGGGTCAAAAAAAATATTAATAAATCTAAAACCAACACAGGACATCTAAGGCATAAGGAACACTTATGCTAGTATGTTTCTTAGGCAAAAGCTAGAGGCGAAATCCAAGCGAATATCTCGATTATACACAACAAAATCATTTATTTAACAATAATGAAAAGCTGTTCTCTAGACAAGTTAGCAGCGCTGGAACAAACAACACTCATAGTCTTCCAAGAAAGGATGAACTTACAGACTATTCGTCTTTAATATGGTCAAATCCTCAAATACACAACGAGGGAACAGCATGGATAGAATTCTAGAAAGACAAGTCAAACACGGATCCAATGATGTTTGATAACATCACAACAGCTAAAGTAAGCCAAGGTATAGGAGAAAGCTCCGGGAATTGATAAGATTTAAAATTTTTAGTACAAAAAAATTTTAACAGCATACACGAAGTATTGACATCGAAATTCAACTTCCAGAACACATTCCAGCCTTTTTTACTTATGGTTTGACCTATAGGCTTTCCTAAACAGCTAACAGGCAGGATCCTTCGCAGTATAGACCAATCACATGTTTTCCAATGCTTTACAAAATATTAACATCTTGCATCACCCACCGAATTTACAGGCATGTCGACCAAAATAACATCTTGCAGAGGAGCAAAAAGGATATAAACTAAAATCAACTCTGACCCACTGTATATTAGTCACAACCTTATCATCGTTACCAAACCCACCCCTACAACAGAACTTTTTGCTTTCAAATTCAGTCTAATTAAAAGGTGTTTCTATCTTTTTCACCGTAGTTTTTGTGTAGTTTCTGTTGTTTATCCGTAACGTATAAAAAGGTAGTGGCGCCCTTAACCCTTATATACCACCAATCCTTTCTATAGTAAGCGTTAACTTGGAGTCGAACCACTTCTTGAGAGGGTCTCATAGCCGGAATCTCGTTTTAGAACTAGTATTGTTACAACGTGGTCACCAGGGATGTTAACGACTTATCATTGACTTTATGATCCTAAAGCAAGCACAAAAGCAATGTCGCAACATCACAACTGCGTTTGTAGACTATCACAAGGCATTTGACAGCGTGTCTCATTTCTGGCTCAAATGTTTTAAACATCTACAAAGTACATCCCATCATATTTACTTTTCTTAAAGCTTCAATTAAGCAATGGCGAACAAGCCTTCACGTAAACATTAATGGCCAATATCTTAAGACCTACGAAATTATTATTCGAAGGAGTATACTCCAAGGTGACTAAATTAGTCCACTGTGGTTCTGTTTTGCAATGAATCCACTTTCTACCATGCTCAACAACACTTAATTTGGCTTCGATCTCAAGATAAATAGAAATGCCAACTGCACCGTTTCTTTATATGGATGACATTAAAATGTTTGCTTCCAATTAGCAAGAAATCCAAAATCTTCTGGATATAACTGGATATAAGTACAGAACCTTAAACATCAAGAACGGAAAAACTGTCAATGAAGATGTGGCACTGCCTAATGGAGATATAATAGCTGCGATGCAGAATGGAGAAACATACAAATACCTGGGATTTTAAAAGGCCAGGTTGTTAGACCAAAAAGAGTCAAAGTCAAAAATCAGGGATCAGTATACACAGAGGGTTAGTTCATACTAAAATCCGAATTGAACGAAGAGAACCTTAACCGAGCTATTAATACATATGCCATACCTGTGCTAACTTATTTGTTAGGGATTCTACGATGGACAAGATTTTCAGAGAACAACAAGGACTATGATGACCAACCGCAGATATAACCATCCAATATCATCCGTGCTTAGAACAACACTGCAGAGAAAGGAGGGAGGAAAATCTCTTTCTACACAACAAGCAGATAAATAAATTACCAGAATTCTGTATCACTTAATCACTGTTATCTGTTATAAGTTTGTTATAGGAGCAGACAAGAATTATTTCCCTCTTAATTTAGCAGTTACTAATGTGGATTTAAAAATAATAGTGGACGCTGAGAAACAAGTAAATTACAAAAAAATTGTTATCAGTGACAAAAATATTACATCGAACAAGTGTACACGGTGCCAACAAACGTTAGAAACTATACAATATACAACATCAGGATGTTCAACCTTGGCCAACACGAATTCTAGAGTTGTCCTAGCTGCAACTTTTTAATAATCAAATTTCCTTTTTTTACGTATTTTGAAAGTATAGTGGCGATTTTTTTTAATTTACCATAGAAGGCAAAACATATTGAGGATATTTGTTATTCAATATTTTATTAAGATAATAACAAATTATAAAAGCCGATGGGCAATTGAAAGTATAAATCGACTAGTCCGAGGATTTCATCAAAGTAATATAATTTATGAATTGCAAAAATTTTAAATGTATGCAAACCTTAACCTTCTCGCTGTGTATAAGAGATTGATAAAATTATTTTTATAAAGAACAAACAAATGAGGGCGAGATATGAATAAATTGTAGATCTCTTAAATAAACTTAGCAGTAGTTTTTGAAGAAAAACGACTGAAGTTGAAACAATTCACCGCTTGAACTCTTTACGTATTGTACTCTCACCTGGTTCCTTGAAAAGTTTTACAGGATAAAAATAAGGATAAAACATTACGACAGAACGAGACAAAAGAATTGAACGATATTTTACAACGGTTGTCATCCAAAGAAAAATTATCGCCGTTATTTTAATTTGTTCCTTCTCGTCCTCTTTTCCAGCAAGTCATTCTATCTTAAATATGTCCTCATTTGCAAAATGGATGTCTGTTATAAAATATTTCCATTATTAAAAAAAGTTTGACGATAGAAAATATAACAATAGCCTGAAATTCTTACAAGGAACGAACTATACGATTCATATAGAGTGAAGGTGTATGTTTTTTAAAATAATTTATACATTTTGATATTATATTTAATAAAACTATTTGACACCACACAAACCTTATTATTGTTGATAGTGAACACAACTGCTGCATCGTTATCTCTAATGTATAAGCAAAGTAGAAGGGTAGTCTTGACCGACTAATTAACAAACAAAAATTTTTATTTTTATGGGAGTTCGGGTCTATATTCAATTGGCTCTAAGTTAAAGAATATTCTTTAATAATCCAAGCTTTCGAAAAATTTATTGTTTTCTTTTTCAAGGCTGCAATATGTTACAAATGTTAAAAATTACATGTAAAAAACTACCTTATAGTCTGTACAAAAAGTACGAGAAGTAATAAACCCTAATTAAGTATGCAAAACCTTTACAGGGAGCACCATGAAATTTTTGATAAATTTCTTACTTTAAATTACATTTCTTCCGTAAATCTAAAAACCAGGTAGATCGACCCCGTATTTGTTTCAGTTGTAGCAAAGTTTAGGGTTTCTTCATTGTTAAAGGATTAGCAGATAAGCAATAATGCAATGCAGTGGTGTGTATTTTGAGAAAAAAATACGTTTTAAATTATAATATAATAAAAAATGAAAAGAAATAATTATTGGAATACATTTATTACTTACATTTTATTCTATATCCGACTCGGAAGAGGAAGAATCGTTGTTGACATTAATAATAATAGGGTAGATTAAATAATCACAAATATTGTCAATTTTCCACATATTTGCCTCTACTTTGATAACATGCTCGATACAGTTTGTCCAATTTTCCTTACTAACATGACTTACAGCACTCTCAAACAATTTCACTACATGGTTTATTTTAAAAGTAGTATTTTTTTCCAACTTCCCCCTTTACCTGAGCCCATATTAATTCAATGGGATTAAGTTCACAATGATAAGGGGGAAGTCGAAGAACTGATATACCACGAGAAGAAGCCATTTCTTCTACAATGTAGGTTTTGTATTTATTCTTGTTCATTTTTGCAATTCTGTAAAGTTCTTTCCTTAGTGGATCTTTTGGAAACTTAATATTTTTCGAAATAAGCAACTCCCAAAGCTCTGCTTTACGCCAACGACTTGTGGGCAATGCTTCTCGTAACCGTGAATGGTAACTTGCGTTGTCCATAGCAATAACTGCCCCTTTTGGGATCAGATCCAACATTTAAACAAACCATTCCTCGAAGACATCACCATTCATATCTTCGTGATAGTCCCCCGTGCGTTTTGAAATAAAAGTTAATAATCCACCATCAACAAAACCTTCAGAACTTCCAACATGGACAATGATAAGTCTTTTTCCTTTTCCAGATGGTGGCTGCAAACCTAACGAAAAACCTTCCACGAATGCCTGCCTTTCGCTTTTAATGTTTTCATCTTGCCAAGATTTGGAAACTGTATATCCAGCATTTATCCATGTTTCGTCTAAGTAGAAGATTTTCAAATTTTGTTCTCTGGCATGTCGAATGCTTCTTAAAGAAACTATTTCCGGTTTATCTATCAAGAGAGATTTTCTATTATGTTTTGTATATCTTTCAAAAGTTTGCATAATGTCATTCTGGAGAATTTTGTATAGTCCGTATCTTCTTGCACTGATATCATAATTTTGTCAAGTGTTGGAATTTTTTTTCGTAAGTAAAATTCATGGACTTTATGCCTTAGTCTTTGTTTTAATGACTCATCGATCTCAATTGGTTTTCGGCCTGAAGGAGTTTTAGGGGGTTGAAGAGTTATACTTACAATTATTGTGAGATTAGGTAAATATAAAATTAAACAAGAAGAAGTTAAAGAATATTATTGTAGTAACTGACTCTGCCAATGCATTACAATTGCTATCAAAAATATATGTAAAACATCCAATTGATTAAAAATCAACTTCACCAATTAATGGACACAGATATCAAGTTTCTATGGGTTCCTTCACGTATAGGCATAACAGGGAATGAAACAGCTGATAAACACGCCCGGAAAGCAGCATCTGATTTAAACCTTGAGGTCATTTTAAAACCACTCGCAAATGATCTAAAAATACACTATAAGCAAGAGTTTATTAAAAAATGGACCTTAAATTGGAAGCAAAAGCAGTCAAAGTTAAAACAAGTCAAACCAGATTATGCACCATGGAATAACAGCCTTTCTAGTCGCTTCTCTCAATTAATTATAACAAGAATAAGGCTGGGCCACACCAGACTTACCCACGGACATCTGATCTCCAGGTATCCACCACCAGAATGTGATTTATGCAAAGAACCGTTAACCATTAAACATATAATAGTGGAGTGCCCGAGTTATAGTGTATAACATACATTGTACAACATACCCAATAATCTAAATGAAGTGTTTCGTTTGTGTACAACTGAAAATATTTTAAGTTACTTAAAGTGTTAAAACAATTTACATAAATTGTAATTGTTAATATCAAAGTGTTGGTAACAACACTGGCCGCTAATAGCCTACATGGTTGATGAAGATACACATAGTAAATTTTTACCTCCAGGGAATATGTAATACTAACACATTACAATTTTTGTATTTCAATAGGTTAAAAAATTGAACATTCCGTAATATCCACTTCAATTGCTGAGCAGTGTATTTTATTTAATGAAAATTATTGTCTAACAATTGAATTTCTCATATCATTAAACCGATTAGTAATAAATAGTACGAGAAATGTGGTTTTGCGGACCACATAATATGAAAGAAACTACGGATTTTTATAATTTAGGTAATTCTGCTTGATCTCTTGTTAAAACACACTATTTTTTACTAACAGCTTAATAATAAGTATCAAATCGTGTAAATTCCATAATCTTTAAAAAATCTAAAACATCCAAAATTAATTAATAAAAAGTTTAAGGTATTTTCGTACTTACTCTTAGAACGTATAGTATCTATATCGTGAAAACTTTTGTAGGTTGTTGAAAATTAGTTCTGCTTCTTGCTTGATAAAACAACTTCTGGATGTTAATTAAAGTTCTAGTAAACGAGCTTTTAAAGAACTTGCATTTTTTAAAGTTTATTGAAAAGCAGTACACACACAACATAAATCTGGCAAATTTTCATACTGCGATTATCATTTTTTTACGGAAATTGTTAAAATATAATAACAGATTAAACTTTGAAATAATATATTTATGTTTTACCTATCTATTATTGATTTATACTACCTTAAAAACGGAAGATGTTATGGTAGCAATAATATCTGCTATCACACCTAGGGCATTATAAGCGGGCATTATGATAATTCCCGGAAATTTTATTGCTGATTCAATTTTATTTCTCTCATAATAAAGAATAATGATCCATTTTATGCAAAAAATTATGTTTCTTTAAATACTAAAAATTGAATTTTATTTCCAAAATACAAATTACAATTTTGAAATGTCCCGGAAAATGTAGCTGATCCCACTATAGAATGGTACATAAAGCAATTTAAAAGGCCGACTAATGACTTATAATATACCAACTACTTCAAAGTTGATACTGCATTTTGAATTAAAAAGTGATCATTTTGTAGATGGGAGCACATAAATTAAAAAGGTCACTTACTGAGTCCTACTTGTATGGAGTTCATTAAAAGGAGCATATTTTCTAAATTTACGAATTTCTCTCAAAATATTCATTTTCACAATAAAGAAATCAAGGCAAACTTGTTTCAAAAGTAAACAGCTATTTTCTCTGATGGAGATAAGAAATGAAGATTGAAAATAAGTTATACCTATTAGATAGGCCACTTTTCTTATTTCCACCGGAAAATTATTGTTTTATTGCTAAACTTTTCTCTAAAAACCAATCAGTTTACGGACAGAAGTATACTTCAAACTAAATGATTTTTCCAATTATATTCGCAATTACAATTTATTGATATTATATGAGTAGACAATTTTAAAAAGCACAAAATATTTAAAATGTGTATAAGCTATTAATAACAGGTTTAAAAACATACTAATTATAATATCTTGAAGAGAAATGTGTAGCTTTGTTACCTCAAATGTTCTTATTTAATCAGAAATGCTTTATATACTCTTTATGTCGTTCTAAAACGACCTTATTTTTGATTTAAATTTAAGTTGTCTTAATGCACAAGTTGTTTATCGGAGCCAAAAAATACTTTTAAAAAGACGATTTATATCTAGTTTAACTGAATCCAACATTAAATTTGTCTTAAACCCAACACACAATAAACCTGAAAAGATATTTTTAATCAATACACATTAAATATTACCATTTCTATCAAAATAGAACAAAACAGCTTGTTAATATAATTATTGCCGCACATCAATAATCGAAAAAACCGTTTGAATTGTGGAACCAAAACGTCAAACATTGATATGGAAAACTTAGCCATAAAGCAAACATTATCGTCACAACATTTTTTCTCTAAGAAATAAATTATTTTTCATAGATACTTACCTAAATTGTTTGTGGCAAATGCAAGAAAATAATATTTCTTTTTTATCTATGAATGTATAAATTGTGTTGAGATAAAAGACATCAGGACTAGTATTAGAATGTCACATGGCCCTTACGGAAGCCTGCTACAACAATGTGGTTACTCTAGGCTGGATAAAAGGTCATGGAATTTCTAAAGGCAACCGCATAGCTGACTCGTTGGCTAGAAAAGCTGCCTCCCAAAGGCTCTTGGGACCCGGTAGTCTTGTCAGCTTGCCGGCATCAGCGGTGGTTGACCTAGTAAAGGAACGCTCCCTTGACAAATTCAGGGGAAGATGGGACGAAGAAAAAGGTTGCTTACTATCCAAGGAACTTTTGAAATATCCGAATAGCAAAGCAGCCAAGAAATACGTGGCCATGACCAGAAAGGACCTGCGGTTGGTCACAGGTATACTTACTGGCCATTGTCATTTACGAAAACATCTAAACAGGTTGGGTTTATCTGACAGCCCACTATGTAGAGGATGTGAACAAGAGGATGAGACAGTTGAGCACGTCCTTTGTGACTGTCCGGCACTCTCTCTAACAAGACTTTCTGTATTCGGCGAGAATTGGCTAACACATGCCAACTTGAGGGAGCTGCCTACAGGCGACGTCATCACCTACTTTAAACAGGTAGGATGGTTGACGAGCCAATAGGTTAGGCTCAATCTCAGAAGGACGCACAATGGGCCAAATGTGGCCTAAGTGCTGTGGGGCGACCCACCCTTCCAGAATTACAGATACAGAGATAAAAGACATAGTTAAGTGTGTAACAATATCTGTTAACATTTTAAGCACCTGGTATCCTTAATATGTAGGTAATTAAATTAGTACCGCGAGCTCTATCTTTCCGAAAGAATTCTTAATAATAAAATAATGACTACGATCTCTATAGTTGAAAGTTCAAAGTAGCTACGCTATGAGGTGTTATAATGAGTTGCCATTATCGAGTTCAAGGATTTTAATTATCTCCAGTCTCATTTCTTCAATTGGTTTGCTGTCATATACAGGTACGTTTTTTTTCCAATTTTATAATTCCTTTCTGTTAAAATTTTTATAAAACATCGGTTATATTATATTTTATTATATCAGATGAGAATTTCAACATATTTCTTTATTATTCGAAGAATCTTTTTATGGTAATTTAAAAGTATTAATGATAATTTTTATTAATAAAAAAACATAAAATGGCTAGTGAAAGTACATTTCTGGAATTTTAATTAATATGTAAGGTTGTTATAAAGTAATACGTTATCATCTAACTGTAGATTTCGTACTATGCTGATTTGTAATTTTTGTGACAGAAAAGGTAAATGTAACACGTGTTTGACACTGGTAATTTTCAGAAAGTTGGAATATTATACAGTAAACTTGAACATCTCATCTCAAAATCTCGTAAACTTGAACATTTTTAACTGGATCATCTCTACAACTTGGGAATTAATTAAACCTGAACATCTTTAACTTGATCATCTCTAAGAATTGATCATCCCTCAACTCTTGATCATTCATAGACATTTTGAACCACCTAGACAGTGCCGTAGCGACCCCAAGGTACGTCAACTGGTACTAAAAGATAAGTTTTATTGTTATATCAAGTTTACTGTTCACGTATTTTTTTTCTCTCAATTTATATTTATCTATATCGTTACAACTGCATTAGAATAAGTCGTTTTAAAGAATTGTTTGCTGATTATAATTTTTTTGTAACTTAGTATCAACTTAATTCATAATAGCACCAAGGAAATCTATTTATCTTTTATCGGTTGGTACATTTTCATTTCATTTTTTCTTCATAGACAGTTTTTTCTGACATCTTTCTGTCATCTTATGATACTTATTTAAATCACTCAATTTAAAACAACTTTCCTTTGCAGTATCATAAAAAATAAAAAGATTTCAGTGGCGCCCTTATTATTTCTTAGAGAAACAAATATTATACCATAGTCAGAGCCAATGGACTTACTAACCCCTAGCCGAGGTAATAATTTTTGCTGTGATAAACATTTATGAATTTCGTTAATTATTGAAATATCTAATTAAAGACGAAATTAAGATTAATAGTTGTTTTATTTTAACGGAAAAGCGGTGGAACAAACGTAATTGATGATGTATTTAAAAAAAATGAAAACAGTAGTTTAATTTCTTTCACTATACGCTGAATAAGTAGTTTTGTAAAAAGCAAATTATTTTGGATTTATAATTTCAATTAAATGTGTACTTACTTTTTCTTTCAAACTTAGAACAAACTGACTTTTTATATTTGGCGTGTTACGTACCTGCAACAAAAACAAGTACGTGTTAGTATACAACAGTTATATATAATAAAATAAGGGTTAAACAAATAGTTTACTCCATACATTTTACTTTTCAAAGAAATAAAAAATGAAGTGTATATTTCTGTCAAAATGTACAGTGAAATATGAAAAAAGTATATATTAACCATTGGGATTAAAGAAAAAATAAACTTTGAAAAAAATGTTATAAGAGAAGATCTGGTATAAGTCCAACAGCACTACAAAACTAAATATGTTAATTAAGAATAATAAAAAACTCTTCAATTGAACGTAACTAACAAGTTTATTTAAAAAATTATGTTTTAAATTATAATTTTTTAAATAAACTTGGAATTTACGTTCAACTGAAGAGTTTTTTATTATTCTTAATAAAATGGTCTTCCAAAAAATAAGGATTGGTACAATAAATTTGATTTCAGGTTATGTTTGTGAAATGGATGAAGTGGATAGCGAGTTTTTCAACAAAGAAGTATGCTTTTATTTTAATTAAATATTTTAAAAACATATCTATTTAAACTTACTTTGGTTTTAATTATTTTATTTATTCAGTAAAATCTTTAAAATTCAATAAATTTCTTATTTAGTGCGTTAATATTTTTCGGATATTCTAAAATGTAACTATTCACATTTGCAATAATATAAAGTCCTTCATACAGCAACTGGAATTTGACACACTTGTGCTCCTTTCTATTACGTACTCTTAATGCCTTCACTATAACCTTATCGCCTTTCTTAAATACTGTTTTCTTCTTATTATTATATCTCTTATTTTGAAATTTTTCTGCGTTTTCCATCGATTTATATGCTTCATTGATTTCTCTTATCCAGAGTCTATCCGCGAATATATTTTTCATTGTGACAATAGGTAATCTTTCTTTAGCGTCATTTGGTATGTTATTTATGAAATTAGTTATTCCTTCTAAATCTATGTCCCAACTGTTATGTTGGTTATGAATAAGTTTTCTAAGGTATTTTATTAGTGAAATAACTTGCATTGCCCATTATCCATTTGTTAATTGGTCCATGATTTGTTATGAAAATTTCCAAACATGTTTTGACTGTTAATGTATTTGTTTTAATATATGGGTTTAAATAAATTTTAAAAAATTATCCATTACTATAAAAATGTATTCATTTATATAACTATAGAGCGGGTCACAGTTATTATGCAGCATTGCGTTTATGGACGACTGCGTTGCCATATCGGCATGAATATTTGAGGGTTAAGAAATATATTACTGATCTTCATCGTCATCCAAGTCTTCATCTTCATCGTTTTCATTTAGATTAATTATTATTAGCTCAATGTCTTCCATTAAATGATCTGTTTGCCACATCTTTTCCTCTGTTTTCTCAACCTTTTCTTCATAATTAGACCACTGCATTGGGGTTACTTGCGAATACGCTGTTTTTATAAGTTTTTCGACATCCTCTTTTTTAAAAGTACTATTATTACGAGCCACATATCCTTTCACTTGGCTCCACACATTTCAATAGGATTTAATTCGCAATGATAAGGTGGTAATCGTAGGACTGTTATATTATGTTCCGTGGTAATGTCGTCTATTTTTCTTAGGTCGTACTGCTCTCTAAACGCGTTTGCAGTAGCCAATAATTCTGTTTTTAAATAATCATCCTCAAAGTAAATCTCTTTTTCCAGTAGCCAGTACTTTATTTGTTCCTTATTCCAAGTTGTCTTTGGAAAAGGTAACTTCGCCGAGTGGTATGACGCATTGTCCAACACTACAACATTCTTTGATCCGTTTTTCGGCAAATTAGGGATCAATTGATTTTTAAACCAGGCCTCAAAGCCTTCTGCGTCCATTTCGTCGTGGTAATCGTCTGCACCCTTCTTTGCCAGAAAAGTTTTTTCTGCACCCTCAAGAAAACCGTCTTTCCAGCCTGCATGAAGAAGAACAAATCTCGGTCCTCGTTGACTTAGAGCCTTCATTCCTGTTAGTCATTTGACAAATGCATCTCGGGCATTTTTTATGGTATGTCTTTCCATTCAAAATTTAAACTGTGGCCCACATTAATCTATGACTCGCCCAGATATAATACGTTATATCCTTCTTCGCGGAGCTTCTTCACTGATCTTAAATATTTGTGCCTCCAGGTGATTATATCAGCTCTTTCTCTTAGAATCGAGTCTCTTCCTCTCTTTCCATAAACAAACCCCATATCGTTAAGCAAGCGTCTTAGCGTACTTTTAGAAAAATTTGGTACATTTTCGTCTGAATTTATTTTAGCAAGAACTTTTGCCAGTGTTGGTGAAATATTTTCGGAGTAGAATTCATGCACAGCTTTTCGTATTTGCGATTGGATACCTTCATTGTAGGTGATCAGTCTTGAATTCGACTGGCTGCTGTTCCGTCTTCGTTTTTTTGGCGATGTCAAAGGTCCAGTAGCGGCTCCGCTTTTCATATTATACACTGTTCTCACAATAAGGCCAGTCATTTCAGAAATCAGTTCTATTTTCGCTGTCACACTTTTTTCATCTTTTGTATTCAACGTATACATTAAAATTTTCAATAAAAGCCTCTTGGTTTGACGATGAAGATTTTTACCTTGTTTAAATTTTTCAAACGGTGCTGCTAACTGCATGGCTGTTGTTTCAATAATGCCCTTTCGTTTATCAGCAAAAACAGATAGGTACCTGCCTATGTTATTACTTACCTGTACATTTACTTACCTCTACATTTTAGGAATATTACATAACGGTTTACGAGAATCAAGGGATCATACAGGTAAAAATAATTAGCATCTTTGAAATTAAATAATATTTTCACTGGCAATAGGATTAGGATTTGTCTGAAAGATTTAGTAGAGACCTAAATAATCCATCAAGTGATCAGGTATATACTGATTACAATCTACATAAATAGATTTGAATTCCATTTTTTAATAATATTTACTATATAGAATACATCTGTTTTGCAAAATTCATAATAAAACGTTTCTACGAAAATAAATTGGCTGAGTTAATTGTGGTTCAAGCCGTAACCAAAGCGGCAACAGTGTTGAATATTCGCCCATAAGATTTACATTGGCCTATGCCGGCCACGCTGCATAATAACTGTGACCCGCTGTTAAGTTTAATATGAAATCGAGGGTTATTAAATCCAATGTTTTGCTACTAATTATCAACCTAAAGATAAACAAATACTGAAAATAATTTCAGATACAAGGTGCAGTCAATAGTAAAAATGAAAAGTAGAAAATGGTTTTTATCTGCACCCAAGGTAAAGAAACTTATTAATAGTTTCTATACCAAGCTTGACCGTTTTCTATGAAAAAACAACTACTTCCTGGGCTATATGCCCCAACGGACATTGAATTACATTCCAATAGAAAACCGGTTTCGGCATTATTGTGTCTCATCAGTACGAGGTAAGTAGTTCTTCTTAGCCCAGGAAGTAGTTGTTTTTTCATAAAAAACGGTTAAGCTAACTATTAAGTTTCTTTACCTTGAGTGCAGGTAGAAACAATTTTCTACTTTTCAGTCCTCTATTTTTTCCCCAATTGCCACAATTCTCTTAAAAATTAAAAAAAAATATAAAATTTATCAAAAAGACGATAAAATAAATTGAAAAGTTACCATTTGCTGGACAAAATCTTTTGTATAAAAATAAAAACCAATCATATTTGTTTTTATATTTACTCAAGTAGAATTTGATTTTTTATACACATTAACTTACCAAGAATTGGGTCCAATTTTGGGATTCCCCAGAGTATACCAAACGAAATTAAAGTTGCGAAACATTAATACGTAGGTAGATCTAATTTAATTTTATTATTATATTGGAATTGAATAGACTCCTGGGGAAAAACACTGGAAACTTTTAAAAACAATTTGGTATTCATGATAGCTCCTGTTGAATATTTAATGAATAACTTTATAGGGTTGAACCTTTTCCAATTTTTTAAAGTTAGATTAGCGGGGAATGGGTTTCTTTTAGATATGCATTCATTAAATTGGTCAAAGCTGAATAAACAAATTACTTTTAAAAAAATGTGTAGTTCAACCGTTTAGTTATTTATTGTTCTAAATAAGATGGACTTTCACATGGTAAGGGTTAGTACAATAAATTTCATTTTACTTATTCATTAAAACAATAAATTAACAATTTAATTATTTACATTTTCTGTAAGTTCATCATGAATTAAACAAATAGTGTGATCTGAAGCAAACCGTCAAATAGTAATCGAAACGATAAAGTTCACAATCTGCCGAATTTGATTATCCGTAAAATTGTAAACCATCCCTAATTGGTCGGTTAATTACTGGTTCGTGATGTAAAGTACGTTTCACAATAACATTTACTAAAACTTAAATTTATTTTGTAAAAAAAAATCACGAAATTTTTTAAAAACAAATTTTAACTTTATTTATTAATTGCGATTAAACAAATGAACTAATTCTACATTATTTACAACTATTTAATCTAAATGTAGTTCAGTATCACTATCGTCTTCATTTAAATTAATAACTAAGGGTGCTACAGTTACATTAACATTTCGATATGTACCTTCAACCTTAATAACATGCTGAATCGAATTTTTCCAGCTATCAATGGGAATATTACTTGTCACATTTCTGATTAACTCTATAACACTTGAGTTTAATGTGGGTGAAACGTTTTCCGATCTAACTTTGGATTTTAGCTGATGCCACATGTGTTCTATAGGATTGAACATGCAATAATATGGGGGAAGCCGTAACACTGTGTGGCCCATATTTTTAGCAATAGTATCACAAACGTATTCTTTTTCAATACCGAACGCTGCTACAACTTGTAAGAGATCACGTTTTGTGTACGATTCTTCAAAATAAAGGTCATTTTTTAACAAATACTCTTGAATTTCCCATTTATTGTTGTTGCTATTTGGTACTTTATTTAATTGACGGCTATGATAAGTTGCATTGTCCATTACAATTATACTTTTTTCCGGTATATTCGGCAATAAATAATTCTCAAACCAATCTTCAAAAAGTTCTGCTGTCGTATCTTCGTGATAATCTAAACTTGAATCTTTAATATTCTTTGCTGATAACAATAAAGCGTTTGGAACCCAACCTGTTTCTGATCCGGCATGTATTATTGTAATTCTTTGTCCTCTATTTGATGGAGCCTTTGTTTTGCAATTTCCCGATGAATCAACAAAACCCTTCGTTGGAGTATCATGGGTGTCATACCATGTCTCGTCGAGGTAGATAATTGAAAGGTTTTCACTTCTATATTTTTGAATAGCTTGTAAGTAATGACAACGCCACATTCGTAAACGATATGACTCCATTATCACACTTGTCTTTTATTAATGGTACAATATTTAAATCCCATTTGAGAAATAATTCTCCACAAACTTGTACGGCTACAAATAATTCCCGTGTCGTCTTTAAGTAACCGTTTTATACAGTCTAGGGTTGGTACCATTTGTTCTTGGTATAGGACATATATCGTTCGTCGGATTATATCTTTTTGTATTTCATCAACACATTTGGTATTATTAACGTCACTTCGTTTTTTTCGTTTACTTATTGGCTTATTGATAATATCTTTTACTGTGGATATTGGGGTTTTGGTTAACTTACATGTTTCTTATGCTGCATCGGTTACACTATAACCTCGATTATTCAATGTTTCAAACACCTTTTTCACAATTCACAAGGACGCCACATACTTAGTTATAAACACAAGATTAGTTTCAGAGTATAATGTTTAGTACAAACTAAAATTCTAGGAGAGAATTGTAAAAACAAATTACCCCGAAACTCCCACTTTCTCTTCCAAGATGATTAAGAAAATCAAAAATCATTTACTAATGATTTACTATTGATGGTCAGTAATAATAATTTAAAATTTTACCTGAAAAATAAAAAATCCAAAATATATCTTCCTGGACAAAAATAAATAATACCTTTCTGTAAATGTTCGAAGAAATATTAACCACCTTTTATTAGTAATCCCTTAAGAGCAGTTAAGAGCAGGTACCAAGTTAACGAATTATTGTGAAACGTACTTTACCATAGAGTTAAGAAGTAAAAAAAGAAATGGAATAAAGAAAAGAATACATAATAGTATATTAAACAACGCCTTTCATATGGCTTTCTGTTATGACTTGACCTGTTTAATATTATTTTCTACTACCGTTAACTATTTTGCACTTGCTTACCATTTATTGTCTTCTTTACAGCCTGATGATGGTCTGAACTAGACCGAAACTAGTTGGAATAATTGTACATTACTTGAATAAAAGTTAATGGTTTTGACTTTGCGTTTTATTGGATCTTTAACGTAAGCTAAAGTAAATATTTATATTTTCAATACATTATTCATAAAACTCATAAAAAATTTCGATAGAGGATTTGGCCAATAGTAGTCAAATAAATAAAGAATTAAAAATAAACTAATTAATAAAAAGAAAAAATATCCGGAACAAAAACACCACATCTGTTTAACCCTCTTATTAATCCAAGTAAGGGTAAATATTCAACCATCTGAAATTTCTCGTGTTACGTAGTTTTCACCTTCATATATATAAATCAGCTTTACAGAATTTCCTCTTGTTAATTTATAATTATCCCATCTCCCATTTTGTGTATAACCAAAGTAAATGAAAATGTAGGTTGTTAATATTAGGATCAAGGTAAAAGTTGTTGTATCTCATTATGGATAATTCAATATAATTTTTTAGTTAATTAATGGTTTCAAAACAGCTTAAAAAATTCATTAAAATTAGCTATTTAAAGATTCACTTGCAGAATACACTCACTGAAGAAAATGTTAGATCAGAAATTCAGGAATGCCACAAAAGGACCAAATATTATACTCTATAATGTGTCGAAGAATAATAATATAAGGTATGTCGAGAAAGCAAAAGAGAAATTTACTAAAATTACAAATAAAGAAATAAAAATGATGAAAATATTACTCTGGAAAAAATTTTCGTAAGTTTTTACCTAGTTAACCACTCATGACTTTGAGTTAAGGAAAATTAATCGAAATATAATGTTAATAACCGAAAAGTTGTATTATACGAGTTGGAAAAATTAAGAAAAACCAATGTTATTATTTTTATTAAATTTATTATTATGCACTACTGAATGCAAAACTCTTTCGAGACAGATATATAGTGGAAAAAAGCCTTCTACTAGAATCTACGAGGGGAAATCACTGTACAGTTTGACGAGTCTATTAGAGAAAACCAGACTAAACAATATCCTATCGATCCTATTAATTCCTTCTAATTACTACAACAACATATCTGGAGAAGTTAGAGGTGGAAAAACGTGAAATTTAATCTACTTTAATCTAATGTCAAAGGGAAAAGTTCTGCTGTGAAATCAGAAAGTAGGCAGCCGCCAAGTACTTGTAGAAACAATTTAAAAATATATGAAATTGATTGTAGTAAACTTTACTTTGTGGAAGTACATCTTACTAAAAACATTAATAATAGAACTTTTAAACAAAATTTCCACTATTTATTTAGATAATTGTTTTTTTATTAAACATGGAAACTCATGTTCGATGGGTCCTTATCCAGAACCAAAGTCCTTCTTGTTCTTCAAACATATAAACACCCCCAATCCCATTCTTGTGTAGATACCCCACTCTTGACCCATGGCCAAAAAGTAGTTTACCTCCCCAAACTCTCGGTCCATCCATTCACTCCTACTCCCAATCGCCCTTTTTAATGCACCTTCATATCCTTCCCACTTCCTTAACATTTCCTCCTCCATCCAATCCTGAGCTTCCTCTTTAGTGACACTCTTCAATAATTCCACCGCTGCCTTTTTGCCTTAGCCATCAGGTCCAAAGTGTATGACCTTGACAGCACAGCTGCTGCTAATGCCTGTACCACTCTCAACAAAATCCTCTCCTTCTTTAGTATAGTTTAATACCTTAATAAAACACCCCAGAGAATACAAAGAATATAGTTCTCACGAAATCAATCACTTAGTTCAATTAAAGTTATTCCACAGATCTTGAATCAATGTCGGACAATAAATGTCGAAGTAGAACTGTATTGACCAACCAAATGGATTCAATCGAATATGAGGAAACCGGTGAATAAAATGTATCATCACAAACGTTCATGCTTTGTACATTTATTAAACCGGTAAATTAATCAGTCAATGTAAATGGCCACTCTATAGGAAAAAGGGAATACTGATTGTTGTATGGGTTTGTTTTTTAAAGAAGGAGTAATATGATAAATTTTAAATGCTTTTATTTAAAATATCTTATAGTACGTTTGAACAATAAGGCGGAGTAAATTCTCAGAAAAAAAACTAATTTGTTATGCATATTGTAGTACGTGTACTTTTCGTAAAACGTCAATATTTTAGCTTATTCTACATTGGTTTCTACTATTTAGATAGAAACATCATACGGACTATTTAGTTATCTGCTATTGTTATAACAATAGGCTAGGGATTATTCAGCTGGTCATAGACGTACTTTAAGGGAATTACATTATTTGTTTCGGTTTATTAGATATTTGTAAATAAACCATTTTCAACGCATTTTATATAAATCTGTTATATATACAATATAAATCTGTTTATGAATATTAACCTTATTTATGGTTATTTTTGTCGTTATAATAATGACCCATTAAATAACAAGAAATAAAGAAACTGTCAAAATGAATAAGTATTTAGTTAAAGGTGTTTTGATAGTTTAGTAAGAAAAGAAAATTATTTTAAGCAACGGAATCCCTCCACTACTGTTGACAGTATGGTTGAAATTTCGTCTAAAGTAATGAGATGTAAAATCAACTGTATGTAAAATTTTAAAAGAGGAGAAATCAGCTGGTATAGCCCCACCCAAACCGAGAACAGGAAGACCAAAATTGTCAAAAGTGAATGTGGATGAATTTTTTTAAAATGCAATTCGTAGAATGGTCCACTCTTTTTTTCTTAATAAACAAATACCAACTTTAGATAAAGTTTTACTAACAATTACCGATGATCCCGATTTACCCACAATAAGTAGAGACAAACTTTGGAAAGTTTTGCATGAGTAAATCTTTAAGTATGCAAAAGTTGGCAGACAGTCAATGCTTATCGATTCCGAAGAAATTGTATGTTGGAGACGAGACTACCTCAGAAAAATAAAAAAATGAGGACTGAAAAAGACGACACATGGGTTAATGAAGGGCATACTGTAGGGAGAGTTTGGAACAACAAAACTATAAAAACATCTCGACAAGCATTTCTGAAAGGATATTCAACTGATTTCAAGAAACCAACAGGTAAGGGTCGACGACTAATTGTTACTCATATAGGTAGTATGAATGGATTTCTTAAGGAGGGTTTACTTCTGTTTGAATCAAAAAAGTACCTGTGATTATCAGGAAGAGATGAACGGAGACGTATTTGAAAAATATTTCGAACAGATGATTGAATTCATAACTAAAAATTACTTCCATACTTGGTCTAGCCTTAATACTACCTAAACAACATCAGGTACCTAGCTACAAACAAACAAAATTTAACTTAAATATGTCAATCTGACGATGCTTCTTAGCGAAACGGCCGTCATTGTAATTTAAAACCTAATTTTTTCAAATACACTTGGAAGTTACGTTTATTATTCTTAGTAAACTTTCCTTTTAAGATTACGCTTTAGTTAGAAGTTGTGAACGCCTATGTATTTCGAGGTTTTAAAGATTAGTATTCTGAGAATTTACTCCAGCTTATTCTTCAAACGTACTATATCACGTACTGTATTCTACGACAAACAATGATTTTTTGTATTTTTTACACTAACTAATACCTCGAATACTTACCTATAAATAAAAAATTAAATTTATTGTGTCACATTAACAATAATAATATTTTACTATGTGGACAATGAAATACCCTGTATATTTACCATAATAAAGAAATAATTTTTCTTGAAATTTGAACTGTTTATTAGAAAATAATTTTTTGTGCGTATATTCTCGAGGGAAATTTATTTCCTCTAATAAAAAAAAATAAACAACTGATAATTCTTAATAAAACGTGACAGACCAATATATACCGGCTTGTTTTGCAACACTTGGCACTGGTATTTATAAAGAAAATTAATTACATTCTGAAGGAAATTTGATATAAAATTAATCTTTCAGCGAACTTTCGCACCGTTCGATATGGTTGTTTTCTGAAAATTAAAGAAATACGATAATGCCAGCTAAAATAAAAACGAAATTGAAAATAGACTGAGAGCAAAAAATCAATATGTACTCAGGATTACAGTTAAAACACTAAGATATTTATTAGAAATAAAATTGGCTAAAACATTTGTTGTGTCCATTAAGATAATCTGGAATTTGGCGTTAAAATATTGTGCCAGGAATAAATATTAAAATTAAATAGTGTATAGAAAATAATTTGATCAATATTTAATTTTAACAAATCCAATAATTATATATTCCTACTTGAGGACCATGATCCAATAAAACACAAATCAGATTAAAACCTCATCCTTCCCTTTTTAGAATAATTATATCTTAAACTTACATAATTATATATTTTTGTCCATTTAAAACTATCTTTTATTTTACTAAAAAATAACAACATAATTATTGAACCGTGCATTGTATAGTTAAAAGTCTGTCTTGTCTTGGTGTAGTGGTAGATGTAAATTGTCCTCTGTAGTACCAACGTTCCAAAAGTAAAACACTAAAAACACTAAAAGTTACCTGCTTTTCTGAATAGTTAGCTTGTTTGCACTTTTTTAAAAAACAATATTTTAATATATTTATTATATTTGATTTTAAAACAAAAACAAAATAAACAGTGGGAATTAATAGTTTGTCCCATTTATCAGAACGTGACGTATTACGTACATTATTTTAAAATAAAAATATATATCATTAGATCTTATATTTGGTCTTCTAAATCATGAAGAGGGAACCAAGAACATATTATTTTACCCTTCATAAAGTTGGACAGTTTTTCAAATGCTTTCCAGAAAAAAACAGAGTGTTTTGTGCAAGAAAGGTATATTTGTTGGTCCTTACTTGACTAGATATCAGAATGCTAGCAAATTAAGGTTGTGCTAGCATTATAGTAGATATTAGATGGGATAGACGGTTGTACTAAGAGATGCCATAGGGACAATTTAAATAACAAATAATTGGGATGGCAAAATCATAACAACACTATCTACAAGAATAACGTTTGCTCAAGAACAGAGACAGATAACATTAAGTAAACTTTTTAAAAAGTTAATTTTTTAAAATGCACAAAGAAGTTTTGCTTAAAAGTGTCTTAACTAAGTTTCCAAAAATCAGCTTTATTTGACTTATTTATTTGAATTAGCTTTATTGACATATGTCAATCTTAGTGTTTAAAGCAATGAGTTTTGATATAGAAGTCAACTTTGGATCTCTATGCATGAATTTTTTTTCATCTGTAGGGTAAAGTGCCATTTACAGTACTCTTCAATTCTTCCAATGTTGTTTGAAATAATAAGTAAATCAACATAAACTAAGCTTTTATTCTAGATTTTGAAGATTGACATTAATTGTACAACTACTGTTGCCAGCAATATGTATTGATGGAGTTGTTGATGGGTTTACGCAGTAAATCTTGTGCTGTTTTAGAACTTTAAGGTCAGCTCCAGCATTGGCTAATAACATCACGGATATCCTCCTGAAGCAACCTCATCACTGTTAATTACAGTGAAGCTCGTCGAATATGCGTTTTTGTCTGGTTAATCTTAACTACTAGCTGAGTACCCGTATCCTCCACATCACTAACTTCTAAATTGTAGATCTCTTCCCTTCGGCATCCTCCAGCAACTCCAAGTAATGCTATCACTTTGAGTAATAGATATTCTTTCCTTTGTCAGCACCTTCGACTGGTTTGGCTGATGGTCTACATTTTGTTTTTTCAAGAAAGCTATCAACTTTGGGAAACTTGATATGTTGACATTCTCATTAACCATAATCAATGATTGATTTGGACCATAATGAAGAAGGGTTGAATATCTTTGACTGAAAATTTAAACTGTTGAAAAGAATTTTTGGATTGGTACGAAAGAATACTAGTAGTGAAATATCTATCCTAGATAAAAATTAACGAACTCAGAATGTAAACTTTTTAAAACATTTTGGAACATATAAGTTGTAATAATGTTAAGTTTATAACTATTTTAAAATTTTTACTATTTTATCGTTTTAAAAAATAGCATTGCAGATGTTGATTATACCAGTAAGTTTTTAATTAAAATTGTTAAACATAATGAATTACCTTGAAATAGAATTACTGTTCATTAATTATAATTTATGTGTAGGTGTAAATTTATGATATTGTACCTTTGTAAATGTGTAAAATAATTATTTGAGATTATTTTGATAGGAATATCTACACATAGACAAACAAATTCGTCCGAATTTATATCAAAGAGCATTCATCAACAACGAATAAAGGACAGTATCATAAATTATAAAGTTATCGTAACGTATTCATTACGAACACGGGTATCAAACTCAATTCGGTATCGGGGACAAGGCATTAAAAACAACGACCCGTTATTTCGTTCTATTTTCTGTAATTTTGCTTGGCGGTGTTATGACAAATTGTTGGTAGTGTCTGGCATGTCAGAGCATTAGTCACTTCTGCATTTCCTATGTCACAATTAATCACTTTTTATAATTTGCCTGGAACTTCTATATGGATGTCAGTTTACTTTGGAGTTTTTAAAAGAGTTAATGTGTGTTAAATTAATTGATTTATTGGCAGGGGTATTCAATGTCCGGAAAAACGTTCATATTTCACAAGAAAAATATTGCTCCAGAATATAACAAAGTAATTGTTTTAAATTATAAGACCGTTATATAAAATTTTATAAAACTGCCCAAGTAACAGGTCGGCTGAAAAGTCCCTGGTCTGACGTATAGATCACGACACTAGAATTAAATCCATATCATTTTTAGATAGTATCAAACTTCAAAAGATTCGTGTAAAAATTTGACAGCTGTCGGACTATTAGTTTGTGAGATATTGCATTTTTAGTGAAGCAACTTTTGTTATTTTCAAAAAGATGAAAAAAAAATTTTTGTGTGCTTATTAAATATTGTTATTTGAAAGGAAAAAATACAGTTGAAGCAAAAGCTTGGCTTGATAATGAGTTTCCGGACTCTGCGCCAGGAAAATCAACAATCATTGACTGGTACGCAAAATTCAAGCGTGGTGAAATGAGCACTGAAGACCGTGAACGCAGTGGACGCCCAAAAGAGGTGGTTACCGACGAAAATATCAAAAAAATCCACAAAATGATTTTGAGTGACCGTAAAGTGAATATGATCGAGATAGCTGACACTCTAAAGATATCTAAGGAACGTGTTGGACATATCGTTCACGAATATTTGGGTATGCGGAAACTCTGTGCGAAATGGGTGCCGCGCGTGCTCACAATCGACCAAAAACAGCAACGAATTGATGATTCTGAGCAGTGTTTGCAGCTGTTAAGTCGTAATAAACCCGATTTTTTGCGTCGATATGTGACTATGAATGAAACTTGGCTCCATCACTACACGCCTGAGTCCAATCGACAGTCAGCTGAGTGGACTGCGGCCGGTGAACTGCCACCAAAGCGTGGAAAGACTCAACAGTCAGCTGGCAAAGTTATGGCCTCAGTTTTTTGGGATACACACTGTATATTGTTCATCGACTATTTGGAAAAGGGAAAAACAATCAACAGCGACTATTACTGTGCATTATTGGAGCGATTGAAGACCAAAATCGCGAAAATACGGCCCCATATGAAGTAGAAAAAAGTGTTGTTTCATCAAGACAATGCACCGTGTCAGAAATCAATGAAAACGATGGCAAAATTGCATGAATTGGGCTTCGAATTGCTTCCTCACCCACCGTATTCTCTAGATCTAGCCCCCAGCGACTTTTTCCTTTTCTCTGACCTGAAGAGAATGCTCGCAGGAAAAAAATTTGGCTTTGATACTGAGGTAATCGCCGAAACTGAAGCCTATTTTGAGGACAAACCGAAGGAGTACTACAAAAATGGACTAGTTTAGTAGAATCATACTAATCAAAATGATAGCAATATATATTTAGGATAAGATACCTACTTACTTATATTGGTATTCATTTTGCAATTAATTTTTCTCATTTCGTAAAATTTAGCAATAAATAATTAGTAAGTTTTAAACGTAGCGCCAACTAATAACCAATAATGAAGTGTGTTTAAAAGTCAACGTTGTCACATTTTAGCTACGTTCGTTTCAAGTATTCTCAAATAACTGGCGGCACAAAACACCGTGTTCTGTGACTAACTGATTGTAGCAGTTGACAAGATATATGACAGGAGAGAAAATCGTGTTTATCTGTAATAAACAAACAAGACCCCTATTCTTGACGGTGATAGAATAGAACAGCCAATAGAAAGTGGGCGTGGTTCTATTGAAAATGCCAAAACGGTATTCTTGAAATTCGTTCTCTCACTGTACCGATAGAAGGGTTGCTCCTCGAGAGAACAATTACTTCTATTGGTTATTTTTGAAGGAACCGCCATAACACCAAGAGAAGGTGTTAGGGATTTTTATTTTCGAGCCAAAAATAGTATAGAAGTAATTTCTTTCATAAACCAAACATAAACAAACAACAAATTAAACTAACGAAAATGACAGAATATTTTGTTTAGTGTTTTACTCCTTATTTGATAAAGTGTCAATCAGAGAACAAAAATATCGATATGTTTATTTCTTTTTAATGACAACAAATAAGAGAGAGAGATAAGTTTCTCGGTTAATATTAAAGCATATCGACAACATCGCAAATTTTCTACCAATCTTATTGAAACACGTCACTTACCACTTATGACGTATGTAACCATTAAATTTAAATTTCAAAAGCCGATTGTGGCTAGAGGATTAATTTTATAAAAATTTTATTTGTACAGTTGAACCACTAAAAACCTATTTTATAAGATGCAAATATAAAAAAAATCACTAAACTAGTCCATTGTATCGAAAAGTTGGAAGGTCGCTATAATCGCTGTATCGCTCTTGAAGGCAACTATGTTGAATAAAAAAAATGAATTTTGTCAAAATATTGTGTTTTACTATGGTAGACCGGAGACTTTTCAGCCGACCTGTTATGGATAACGCTAAATGTTTACAATTTTAAATTTTCTTAAAATTGGTTAGTTTGCATTTTTTCCTGACGGCATTTTATATCGTGATACTTTTCCATCTTCTTTGATGTCTAATTCCATTCCCCTATTGTTTTGTTTTGACAATGTTTATTTATTATATCTTATATCTTATTTATTACTAGCCAAAATGCACATCTTGTGTCTGCTTGTCAATAGAAATACATTTTCCAAAACATTAAATTTAATTTAATATAAAATAATATTATTTCTTTATTCCATTAAGAGTATTAAACACTGAAGTATAAGTTATATATACCTAATGTTATATACACGATAATTGTAAAACAAATATTTCTAATATCTTGACAATCTACCAAAATTAATATTGTATCTGTCAAATCGACATAGCAACTAAAATACGGTAGCGGCTAGTATATAACAGTCCTCCGCCGCTACTTCTGGACACCTTCCTATGACCTTGGGGGCAAAGAAGGCCGCCGTCAGTCCGTAGCTCGTAGTGCAGCTCGCCCAGCCGCCAGCAGACGTTAAATGTGTCATATCGCAACTGGAAAGATAACTTTTGAATTCTTTGGGCACAAATTGTCGTCCATTGTATGAGACTATTATGTGAGTAACCCAAATCTGCTAAATAGTTCTTTAAGTTTGAGAATGCACTACGAACTCGTTGTAATTTGGGTGGGAAACTCTTCTACCCATTTTGTGTAAACGTCTACAATTTATGAGTAGTTGGCATCCCTGTACCGGTCCAGCAAAATCATCCTTTGCCATGGTTCAAGCGGCTGTTCCTAATGATTAATTGGTACTTTAGATGGTTCTTTTTGTTCCAATCTGCATGCTCTGCAAGATTTTACCATATTATCAGTAAAAGTATGAAATTTGTATGTGTCAAAAAAATTAGAGGTGCTGTACTGGGGACTACATTGAATTAACAAATGAAAATAATTTTGTTTAATTATACTTATACCTGGCAGTGGATATTTAAATTTAGAAATTTGTCTATCTATATCAGTAAACAAATAGTAAAAAATTAAAATACTTATCAACTCTTTCTGTCATCCATTTTGAGACCATTACGAATACGTCACCAAAATATAAATGTTGTTAATGATACTATCAGTGAGTCAATGCAACGTTTTAGCAAATCCCTACTTTAAGTGATAAAATCATGATTTTAGTTTATGTAGGTTTTTTGTCGATAAAATCGTATATATGTTTTATCAATTAATTGATGAAGAGGATTTAGTAAACTGATATTTGAGTTTATTTGAGTGAAAACCTAATGTTTGTTACAAAGTTATTGAATAGCTGTCTATTTAACCAATTTCTTTGTTTTACACAAAACTACTTTTTAAAAAAATGTATTAGTTTTTATTTACTTTAATTAAAAACATACTGTTACATTTTTTATTTTTCTACTAAAGTTTATTATTGAATTTTTTTTCTGTTCCTTCGCAGGTGAAAGTTAGCGGTATTCACTTCACTTCGATTATCTCAACCTCTTCATAAGGATGATATCCTTATGGATGCGCTACACGCAAGAATAACAAAACCTTTATTCGAGGATCTCTGCATTTCTGCAGAGAAAACCACTTGTACTATATTGTTCTCTTTTTCTCTCTCTTTCTAGCAAGTGCTTGAATTCACGCTTTTAAGTGTTTAGACTTATTTCAGGATCCTTTAAAGATTTCTGAAAAGGGTTTACTGGTAAACGAATTTTAAACTAAACTTTTAAAGTCTACTACTACTATAAATTTTAAGAAAATGTTTAGACATTCATCAAGAAGTGTTACTAATCTACCGTTTAAGTTAAAAAGTAAAATATACTACCTAATTGTAAGAAACTGGTAAATACTATTTAAGAATTCTTATCTCCAGTTAAACCTTACTATAAAAAATATACAGTGCGGTTCTAAAGTCCCTTCCCCCCCATTTATTTTTTGAACCGTTAGAATTAGAAATTTGAAATTTTGGGAAAGTGAACTAGGGAATGTATATTACTTTTTTATAGATAGTAGGTGACGTAATCATAAAAAATGGCGGACGTGGGCCCTTTTGGAAGATAATTTTAAATGGCACCATATGGCAAGTAATACATCATTTGAAAGCTTGTTTCAAACCCTTTCCAATGATACCAAACAATATTAATTCTTCTTCCTTATTTACAACTTTCAACCCAAAATTATAAAAATAAAAAAATATTTTATTTGGTAAAAAAATACGTTCTAATAATAAAAAAAATTAAATAATATGTTCAAAATGTTCACCATTTACTTCTTCGTAATAAAAAAAACTTTACCGACTTTTTATTTAAATCGAATTCTTTGCTTTAAATGTAGGTACAATGCTATTAACTGGCGTACTAAAAATTTAAAATGTTTGGCACTATACTATTCTTGTTTGAATTCAAAGTTTTTATTTTTATTTACCTCTTTACCATTATTGTGATTTAGTAAATTATCCGTTAATAATAAATAAGAGTTTTTTAAAATGTCGCCAACTATGCAGGAAAAAGTTGAAGCAATATTAATTATTGGTGAGGCTAGAAATAATCTGCATGAAGCCAAACGGAATTTTAATGAAAGGCATCCAGATCGACCAATATCCAGACAGTACCTGAGACAACTCTTAGATAAATTTCATAGAACGGGAAACATTGCAGACGCTAAGCGAAGTAGTCGACCTGGAATTAGTGAAGACAAACAAGTCGAAATAGTTGCCGAAATGGTAGTCAACCCCATACAATCCACTTCAAATGTTGCACAAACTTGTGAAATAACTTCATCAACTGTAAAAAGAATTTTAAAGTAACAAAAATTTCATCCTTATAAAATGAAAATGCTCCATTTGCTGACAGAAGATGATCCAGATCGCAGAATTGAATTTTGTGAGCAAATAAATAAAATAGAACAGGATCCTTATTATCTTAAAACAATTTGCTTTAGTGATGAGTGCTCTTTTTTTCTTAATGGTAAAGTTAATACCCAGAACGTAAGATACTGGAGTGATAAAAATCCTCACCTTTTTTATGAAGGTCACACCCAGTTTCCTCAAAAAGTGAATGTGTGGGCAGGAATTTTGGGAAACTACATTGTTGGGCCTATATTTTTAAACGTAAATTTAACTGGGGAAATTTACCTGGAATTACTCCAGAATGGTATTGAACCCCGAATCTTACAGATTCTTGAGGATCATGCTGACGAGTTCCATGATATGGAAATAACTTTTCAGCAGGATGGTGCTCCTCCCCATTATTATCAAACTGTTAGAAATTATTTAAATGAACAATATCCAGATAGGTGGATTGGACGACGGGGTCCAATAGAGTGGCCTGCGCGTTCTCCTGATATGAACCCACTAGATTGGTGTAGATGGTGTATCAAAAGTTTATGATACACCAATTGAGAGCATTGAAGAATTAAAGCGAAGAATTAGTGAAGAATGCAGGTTAATTTCTAGACAGACACTTGAACGCGTTCGGGAAGAGTTTGCTGTTAGACTTTTTATTGCCAGGAAGTAAATGGTGAACATTTTGAACATATTATTTAATTTTTTTTACTATTAGAACGTATTTTTTTACCAAATAAAATATTTTAAAACCTTAATTATTCTATAATTTTGGGTTGAAAGTTATAAATAAGGAAGAAGAATTAATTTTTCATTAGAAAGGGTTTGAAAAAAGCTTTCAAATAATGTATTACTTGCCATATGGTGCCATTTAAAATTATCTTCCAAAAGGGCCCACGTCCGCCATTTTTTATGATTACGTCACCTATATAATAGATAGAATAAGTTATATACCTACACTTATTAAAATGTTTCATTTGTTATACCATATAGACATAAGTTTATTATTCATTAATTCGTAATATTTTATAGTTACAAAAAACAAAAGAGATTGATGTTAAATAATAAAAATTAATTGAACTATTCTAGGTATACACAAAAAAATTAAAAACACAACATGAATATTTGGTATATTACTGGAACATCCTATAAGTATTCTTTAGAATATTCCATTATATTATTTAAAATATTTACTTGGAATTTTCTTTAGATATTTCCTTAACCATAAAAACACTATTTCATCTTATTATTATATTCTAGTAATATTATTCATAAAATGTTTGGTAACATTATTGGAGAACATTTTAAGAATAAGTTTTAAGAATGTCATTAGAATATTCGTTCAGAATATTCCATGAATATTTGGTATATTAATGGGACATCCTATAAGTATTCTTTAGAATATTCCAGAATATTATTTAAAATATTTACTTGGAATTTTCTTTTAACCATAAAAATATTATTTCATCTTATTGTTAGATTCTAGTAATATTATTAATAAAATGTTTTTATAATATTATTGGAGAACATTCTGAGAATAATTTTAAAAAATGTAATAAGAAAAACAGTAAATAAATAAATTCCATTATATAAAAAAAACTCATAAATTTTCTAATTTAACAGTAAATATTTTAATTAAATTGATTGTACTAACCCTTACTTTTTGGAAGTCCATCTTATTAAGGATAATAAAAAACTCTTCGTTTTAACAAAACTTCCAATATTTATTTAAAAAATTGCTTTTTTAAGATTCAATGACAGCTGTTTCGCTATGAAGCATCGTCAGATTGACATTTAAGTTACATTTTGTTTGTTTGTAGCTAGGTACCTGATGTTTAGGTAGTATTAAGGCTAGACCAAGTATGGAAGTAATAAGACATAACAATATTAAAGCCTAGATGTTATTAGCCCTAAGGGATTATCCTGGATGTATTTCCCTCTAAGATCAGTATAACTGTGCAATGATATAGAAAAACCAGGAAAAAACTATATCATGCTGATCTTTACAATAACTTAATATATTTGTGTTACAATTACGTCTTATCTATGTATAAAATGAAGACTCAATCAAAGCAAACACTTTAAAAGTGGAGAACTTCCTAGATTTATTTGTTCATTAACAACTTTAAATTGTGGATCTGCTAGATGTCTTTTTATTTCAAGTTCTTCAAGGAAATCTAAATTTTGTTTTTTATTACAAATGTGTAGTATTTGGATGTCATTGGTGTGAAAGAGTGAGGTTGGATGTTCAAGTAGGTGTTTTGCATAATTTGACTTATCTGGTTGTTTTAATCTATATGCTCTTAAATGTTCATTAAATCTTACTTCAAAATTTCTTTGTGTTTGACCTATATATACAGCATTACACTTTGGACAATTAATTTTGTAAACACCAGATTTTTTTAATTTAGGTTATTTTGTTTTTACATTTAATAATTTTGTACCAACATTATTTTGTGTTTTAAATGATATTATTGCTGATGTTGCCGAAGATATTATTTTTGATATTTTATTGGAAATACTTCCACAATATGTAATATTTTTATAACTTTTAATTTCTAACCAAATAAGAGAACATGTAAATGATTCAAATTATCTATTAAATGACTATGATAAAAAATATCTAGTTAATAAAAATCCTCAATGTCCAGAATTATATGGAACTATTAAATTACATAAAGAGTCAAAACCAATTAGACCAGTAGTTTCGTATGTTAACACTCCTAATACTAAGGTAGCTAAAAAATTAAATACTATTCTAAATAATTATGGTTACACATCTAAATATTCAGTACAAAATTCATTAGATTTGATAAATAAATTAAATAAATGTAAATTACAAAATAATACTAAATTAGTATCATTTGATGTAACTAATATGTTCTCTAAAATTCCTCTAAAGAATGTATAGTTCTAGTTAAAAAGTTATTAGATGAAAGAAATATCCATCCAGGAATAATATCAGATATAATTGACTTATTTAATGTATGCATTAGTCAAAATTATTTTACTTTTGATAACAAAGTATATATTCAAAATGAGGGTCTTCCAATGGGAAGTCCCATTTCTCCAATTTTAGCAAATATTTTTATGGATAATTTAGAAAACAAAATCTTTAATTCTAGTTATAAAAACAATATTGTATTTTGGTATAGATATGTTGATGATGTGTTAGCAGGATTTGTAGGTAGCGAACGACAATTAGATATATTTTTTAATTATATTAATACCTTGCATCCTAAAATTAATTTTACTTTAGAAGTTGAAGAAAATAATTCAATTAATTTTCTATATTTAAAAATTGAAAAAGTTAATAATTTACTAAATTATTCAATATACAGAAACCCAACACAAACAGATGTAACCATACCATATAATTCAAATCATCCTATAACACATAAATTAGCAGCTTATAATTCTATGATACATAGGGCATTTTCAATTCCAATGGACAAAATTAACTTTGATAAAGAAATTTATATCATAAAACAAATAGCTACATCTAATGGCTACCCAATTCATTTGATAAATACATTAATTAATAAAAAAGAACAGAAAGTGGCACTACAACTAATATTTCTAAACAAACTAAAGAAATTAAAAGTTATAAAAATATTACATATTGTGGAAGTATTTCCAATAAAATATCAAAAATAATATCTTCGGCAACATCAGCAATAATATCATTTAAAACACAAAATAATGTTGGTACAAAATTATTAAATGTAAAAACAAAATTACCTAAATTAAAAAAATCTGGTGTTTACAAAATTAATTGTCCAAAGTGTAATGCTGTATATATAGGTCAAACACAAAGAAATTTTGAAGTAAGATTTAATGAACATTTAAGAGCATATAGATTAAAACAACCAGATAAGTCAAATTATGCAAAACACCTACTTGAACATCCAACCTCACTCTTTCACACCAATGACATCCAAATACTACACATTTGTAATAAAAAACAAAATTTAGATTTCCTTGAAGAACTTGAAATAAAAAGACATCTAGCAGATCCACAATTTAAAGTTGTTAATGAACAAATAAATCTAGGAAGTTCTCCACTTTTAAAGTGTTTGCTTTGATTGAGTCTTCATTTTATACATAGATAAGACGTAATTGTAACACAAATATATTAAGTTATTGTAAAGATCAGCATGATATAGTTTTTTCCTGGTTTTTCTATATCATTGCATATCAGTATAACTGATCTTAGAGGGAAATACATCCAGGATAATCCCTTAGGGCTAATAACATCTAGGCTTTAATATTGTTATGTCTTATTACTTCCATACTTGGTCTAGCCTTAATACTACCTAAACATCAGGTACCTAGCTACAAACAAACAAAATGTAACTTAAATGTCAATCTGACGATGCTTCATAGCGAAACAGCTGTCATTGAATCTTAAAAAAGCAATTTTTTAAATAAATATTGGAAGTTTTGTTAAAACGAAGAGTTTTTTATTATCCTTAGTAAATATTTTGTTCCGAAGTTATTTATTTAGTTTTAATAAAAATGTTTTTAACATAAAATTTACAGGGATAACTACTTTCATCTTCTTCAAAATATATATACCTAATAATATAATAATATATGAAAAAAAGTTAAATATTTTTTAAATAAACCGTGGAAGTTTTGTTGAATAGTTCATTCTTTAATGTGCTTAATATACGAATTGACACAAAAAAAACCCAATTTATTAACATTGCTAGTGAAATTAAAAACAATAGTCCACAACCAATAAAATAAACAAAAAGTTGTATATAAATATATCCTTTTGTAAGTCCCGGTAAATATACTATATTATACGGCATTGAAGTTCAAACGTTTTAGAAAAGTTTTGAGACCTACCCTTCCAGAAGCAATTAGATGGTTAACAATTTGAGCAAGTGTTTTTCGCAGCGAGTCGGCTTGTTTTTGGGGTGAAAAGCAAAGAGATCTTGTTGATTTAAATGTGTAAGACAAAGATGCTAAATCTACTTGACGAAAGTTGTGTAATTGAATAAAATATTTATTTAATCAGAAAGGTCTCCCCAGTTTGTAATATTTTACGAAGACAAGGTTAAAATGTTTAAATTTAGGATCTTACAAAACTTTTTGATATTTTTTCCATAAAATGCGTGGGCAACTTAAAAATATTAAATTGTTAAAATTAAAAAGTTTAAAGCAAATATTGACTTCATCCCATTAAAGGAAATACACTCCGCCAAAAAAGTATCGCATCACCTATAAAACTACAAATATTGTATTAAAAATAATTTAAAATGTGATTTTTTTACTGTTGTTTCTTTTGGTTTTTTAAGTAAGCAATAAGTATCTAAAGAAAAATGCAGAATGTACGAAAAACAGAGGGTTTATTTAATTTTTTTCATAAATTAGAAGTAAGCGCATAAACAGCATTGATTTAAAATAAATAAAAATCAAAAGTAATGGTAATTTAGTAAGACGTATTGCCTCCTCTAGCTCTTATAACATCTAGACAACGTTGTGGCATATATCCAATTAATCTTCTCAGATAATCTTGATCAATATTATCCCATTCTATGGTTAACAACCGTTGCAGGTCCTGAAGAGTAGCTGGCGTCACATTACCGGATCTCACCCTTCTGTAAAGATAGTCCCAAACATGTTCTTTTGGATTTAAGTCCGGGCTGCGCGCTGGCCAATCTAAAACTTGTAAATTTACCTCTTGGAGGTACTCTGTAACGATTCTTGCGACGTGTGGGCGTGCATTGTCGTGCATTAAAACGAAGTCATCACCAATAAATGGGGCGTAAGGAACAACATGCATCTCCAAAATTTCTCTTATGTACCTATCAGTAGTTAAGGATCCTCCATCTAGCTGTACCAATTCGGTTCGACCCCTTAAAGATATTCCGCCCCAGAGCATAATAGATCCTCCTCCAAAATTTGTCGCCGGTCTTAGGTTGCATTGAAAGTAACGCTCGCCATCTCGTCTATAAACTGGTATTCTTCGATCCGAAGTGTATAAACAAAATCTTGACTCATCCGTAAAGAGTATGTTACCCCAATCGTCGATATTCCAGTATACGTGCTCTCTTGCAAATGTTAGTCGTGCTATCGGTGTTCCCTTGTAAGTCTCGGGGCAGTGGCAGCTACTCTGGCCCTAATTCCAGACTGTCTTAAGATGTGCCTAACAGTTTCTGAAGACACACGTACATTTCGAGTCTCGGCTAAGTCATGTTGAAGTTGACTTGCAGTCACATGTCTTCGACGCAAAGCCTGAAGGACTAAAAATCTATTGTCTGCATACGTAGTTGCTCTTGGCCGACCTGTTACAGCTCGTCTTTCATAAAGACCAGTCTCTCGGTACCCTACTACCACTCGTGATACTGTCGACTGATTTACACCCACTAAATTTGCCACATATCTCTGACTCCTTCCATATTCAATGAGGGAAATTATTCTAACCACTTGATCCCTCGTTAAATTTAAATTTATATTGTCACGACCTTCCATACTCGATATTTAATACAAAATTTTAATTTAAACGCAAACTGTATACTCTTTACCAAAGTAAAATAAAGACTGATAATATAAAAACCAGACAAAATAGCAATTATCACTTTTTTTTCTTAAACAGTAAGCTGTATTTACAAATTTTATTTTAATATTTATTCTAGCCTTAATATTCTTAAGGGCCATAAAGAAATAATTTAAATTAACCAAATGCGGTAATAAATATTTGTAATTTTATAAGTGATGCGATACTTTTTTGGCGGAGTGTATTTCACATCATCAGGGTTATCAAGATACCTCTGGTTTTAAGCCTCTTAACACATACAAGACCCAAAGAAGTAAATTTATAAAACTTTTTTATTGATATGGTGTGTTTCGATTATAAAAATTTAATGTCATTTTAAAATTATAGATTTTTATTATTTTTCAAAGAAGTTATACAGTTGGAATTTAAGAAAAGTCAAAGCAGTTAAGGGATTATGAACAGAAGGAAAATAATTCAGGAAAATATAATTTAAAATAATTAATAGTTAAACAGAAAACGTTTAAATTAATATAAGAAAGAGGAGGCAGTTATCAAATATTATTAAAATAGAAAAGCAGCAGCAGTTTGGTGGTATAAAGTTAGTATACTTATAGAAATAATAACTGCTTTTTAAACTAATTGTTAGGTTAAATTCAAGTAGACCCTTTTAACATTTTTAATACAATTTCTGTTACACCTGTTATTTTCTGTTCTGTTCTATATGTTCTGATATTGGTCAATTTAAAAAAAAGTATTGTGTTAAATTAAATTTCATGGTTTAAGTTAACTTTAGAAATATTCCTAAAATATCCACGTGCTTCTCTACGACGACGTTATCAACTTCGCGAAATGCCGCACGGAAGGTTCAAGATAGCTGACCTACTTTCATCTACCGCATCTGTTATCGAATATTTTTACATATTTGAGAATAGTTTACCCATCAGAAATTTGCTGTAAAATATAAATCAAGGTAATAAGTTATTCATGTTGTTTATCAGATAGTTGGGCATTTCAAAGGATTTTCCTGGATAGTTATGTAAATAAACATATATCGAACATATATAGGAATTTTAGATTGACAACTTTTAAATAAATTGTAATATTAAGGCTGGGCATTGGGAGTGAGAAAACGTCCCTAAAAAGAGAGCGAATAAGTATACCCGATAGGTGCTGCCTCTTGCAATGACCCTACGCGATAAACGAAATAATATTACATTTATTCTTGGAGTATATCAGTTTCCTTTAGAAATTTCAGGGCTGGATTAATTTTAAAACAAACATGTTTGATTCTGTTGAATATGAATTGGCTATTTGTATTTACATTAAACGATATTAATTTATAGATTTTACACAATATTTTTATTTATATATGTTTTTTTCTCAAATCAAAATTATAAATAGAATATTTATTGGGGTATTATTTTTAAAAAGGCAATCATTCAAGTTTTTTCAAGTGTAAAATGTTATCATTTGTTTATCTTAACTAAGCAATAACGAGTAGGTAAGGACCGAACAGCGAAGGAAAATATTTATACTACATACCGGATGGTCATTAAAAACTCACGATATACATATTCATATATGGCAATATATTGAAAAGCTCTTTAAAAGGTAAAAAAGAAGAAAACAAAAATTAAAATTTACCAAAAAGCAGTTGAGCAGATTATTTTAAAAATCTTAAGTGTTTAAATATATTCGGTTACCATTACCTATACATATTCATAAAAAAACTGAAATAGGTTCCAAAAGTTCAAAGTAAACTTACTGGAAAAACTAAAATGGTCAAAAATTCGATTAAAAAGTTTTTTAGTAAAGAAATTTAAGAAAATGATGCGTAAACCTAAAATAAATGTGTAGCAGCAGTAACTACCAGTTCATCTTAAAAAATTAAAAGGAACTAAGTTTTACCTTTTAAATGGATTAAAAAAATTACACGATTAATAGATCCTCTAAGAACTAATATTCGACCTTTTTATGTTTTTTTTTTACTTATTAATCCAAAAATCTAGTAAAGGACTCCAGTAAAACTCCAATAGTAAAAACATCGTCCAAAGATATTCTAAGATATATTCTATGGACGCGATAGTGGCGATATTTTGCTTAATATAACATGGAAAGTCATTGAAAAATATTGAAAGTTTTCAGGAAAAAACTAACGAAAATATTTCTCCTATTATAAAAATTGATCAACGGATTATAGGAACTTGATATCAGAGAAAGGAAATGCACGTAGATTAGAGAATATGCTTGCTTTGAATTTTAATAATTATTGTATACAGGATGGTATAGGAAACATATTTTTTAAAGATTTTTCCAATGCAGAATTCTCCCTCCCATATGGCAATAAAGATTATTTACTTTCATTGTTTACAAGAGTTCGAATATACTATACAATCAAATTTGTAAACCGACAAATAAAAAGATCAACCTTTAAAAAATAACATCCGAAATATAAAATTTTGCAAAATATTTAATAATTGAAAACAATGATAATAGTAAGAGTTTGAGATTATGGATGTCGATATCATTAGTTTTTATGAAATAATTGAAGGTTTTATTGCACGAAAATTGTTACTTTATTTTAGAATAGAGTAAGCAAGTCTACCTGAGTTTTATTATTGTGTTCGAGTACCCTTATTCTTACTACAAAGATAAACCCTTACAAGGTTTGCAACATGTTTACCAAATGTTAAAATAAATGGAAACTTTCACTTTTTCAATCAAAATAATCTTAACTATTAACTATTTTAACAGAGATAAACTATTGTACATGAAATCAACATATTTCAAGATAAGCAAATAAAGAGCCTTAAACATTGTGTCTTTTCTCTGAATTCCCTTTTAAGTATTTTACCCTTTTACCTGTCCCAATTTTAGCAATCAGGTAATTAATGTTAGTTATTACAACGAAAAGTTTCTTCATTGTTGTTATTAGAATATTATATGTAATAATCGCAATAAAAGATAATACAAAAATATAAATAATGAATGTGATCAAAACACCCCACGCTTAACCCTCGTAGACACACTTTCTAATAAACATACCCCATTGACCCTCGTATAACGTATTTCTGCTATTGTACCGATGATTTACGACCGCTCACAAAAAAGCGGCAACTGTTATAATACAAGTTAAAAACATAAATTATAAATTAATTAATTATTATAAATATTGATAACACAATTATTGCAATTATTCAAATTAATTCCCGACGAATTCGTAAACTGACTTTGACTTGTTGGGAATTACTGATAATAGAGCATTACCAGCTGCCTCTTCAATATCGCTTGGTAGCTCTTCAGAACTTGAATCATTTATTTTTTTAAATAAAACTAAAAATATATCAATTTCTCTAAAAGCCTTCCGTCTACGCTTTTTACAAAATGTCAAACTGACAACTAACTTGAAGTAACAGCAACAAACTAATTGGTTTATAAAAGTTGACAGTTACTTGGGACACTTAAACGTCACTCACTAGATTAATACATTATTTTCGAACTTAGTGCAAAAATTCATACAGTTTTCATAAATAAAACCGGCTATAAAATCAGACGGATTTTGATAAACTTGAATTTTGTTTTATTTTATGGGGTTTCAGAACAAGCAAAACTTTTTATCAAGAATGACATTTTTCACTAAAACTAATAGGTATTTAAACATTTTTCACCTTTAGGATACCCCATCCTTGGACACGCTGTATATTAGTATTAATATTATAGTAAGTATATTAAATTAAATAAAGATTTGCTAAATTCCTAATGCGGACCTGATAAACAAGATTTAATAGATGTTCTATCACAACGCCCTCCATTAGACAATGCTCACACTAATTTAGGAATAATTTTTTAAGATCCTTTTATATGTGATAAAAAGAGTTGCCTAAATTTGTAAAAAAATGGCACCATTTCTGATTTCTTAAAAATTACTTTCAAAGAGCTTTTAAGGAAAAAAACGAATTTATTGTAATTTTTAAAAACACTGACTTATGAGTAGATATACCATCTATTCAAAGAAGAAATATTTTTAAAATCATATCACGTTTAAGTGAGATATTAATCATTTTATGAAATGTAAAAATAGACATATTTCGGGAATTTTTTCTGGATGATTCCTTGTACTCTCAAGCTTCAAAATTCTTTATTGAATAACTTTATATATCTAGTATACTACTGATTTTTTTCAATTTTCATTGCCTTATAGTTTTTGCTAAAAGCTCTTTGAAAGGACGTCGCGTTTGCCTATATTAAATACACCGCCAATGCCCGGCCTTAACATTTACACGCAGAGTATTTTATATCAATATAGATTTCGTAGTTGAAAACATGGACAATAAAACAACTCTAGGACACTGCAAACTATATGAATCAATTTTACCCAAAACACTAAAATAGCCTGTAAAGAGAAATTTAGGAAAATAATCATTGTCTTCTAATACATTTCAAACCAAAGAAAAACAAAAAATAAACATTTTAATTTATAAGATTTACTTCTAAAGAAATATTGTATATACTAGAAAGCGTTGGGATACGGTTGTTTGGAAGCAACAAAATAAATTAAAGCCAACTTAGAACTGCAAACCCAAAGATTTAATAAAGAATAAAAATTTAATAAAGAATAAAGATTTAATAAATCTCCAAGTCCAAGAGCGTGATGTTTGGACGAGGGTTATAGAAGTCTTTAAAGACCGGCCCCACATGTGGTATAAAAAAACATTATTTTAACAGGAACATGAGGTCAATTCTTCACCCAGTACATCCTCTACGGACGCAGCCAAAACTTCGTTTGACATTTATTAGATTCTAATACTATTTTAAATGCTTGGCAACATAGTTCCGTTCTGACAGCTGTGACGTGCAATTATATTTATACTGGACAAGCCATATCATGTCAAGTCCCTATCAAAATCTTCTTCCTCATTCACGGACTCTACCCTTTATGACAAGCAGCTACATCAAAATACATGCATTCCTCTCGCATCTGTAACAATCATCCGTCACATTCATCCGTCACACATCTGTCACCCGTTGCACCCGTTTCTCGAAACAACTATTTACTAAAATCCAAATATTACTAGAATGTTCTCGAATAACTACCAATCTAAAATAATTATATTATATCATTTCAAGTCCCTGTGCACCGAATACGGAACTACGAATAGAAATGAAAGCAAATATACTCCCGCCAAAACTTATTAATATTTTTAACACAACCATAGGATGGCGCTGATCGTTGCGTCTACCCATTTTAATTGTTCTATTTTTCGGAAGAGGTCTCTCTACTAATACTATTAACGACAATATTTTTTAATTTAACAGATCTGTATCAATCTGTATTTGGTGAGAAACAGTTTTAAGAAAATTAAGAAAAGAGACTGTAGTTCTGAGAATCAGGAAAAGAGCAGGAGTTTTGTATTCAGTTTTTTTAGTTTTGTTGGTGTATATCATCTTTGGTTTTGTGCTTCCAAATAATTCTGTCCCTAAAATGGATTCAAACTATCGACCCCCCTTATTTAAAAGGAAATGTTGTGTACCTACATGTACAAATCGTGAAGGCAAAATGCATCGTTTTCCAAAAAATGAACCAAGTGTGTTAAGTGAGTGGATTTTAAAGATACAGTCTTTAAATTATAAAGACTTGTCAGTTGAAGACATTTATAAAAAATATGTATTTTGTGAGGAACATTTTTCTAGTAACTGTAAAGTTTTAGGTACCAAAAGAGGTCTTATAAGAACAGCAGTTCCAACTTTAAATTTACCTGGTAAGTGAATAAATCAAATTGTAATTTATAAAGAAAGAAAACCTGTACTAGCAGATCATGCAAACGTTTTTATGCTGAAAGGACTGTATAAACAGTGGAAGCAACCATTAGCTTTTACATTTAGTGAAGGACCTCATAAATCCATGGCATTAAAAAATTTGCTGAAGGTTCTAATCTGCAAATGTCAAAGTATAGGTTTGAAGGTAGTATCGACAGTTTGTGACCAAAGTGAAAATAATGTCGGAGCTATTAGACTGCTAATAAGTGAAACGAAGGAGAAATACTTAATAAGAAAAGAAGACAATAGAAATTTTGGTTTTGTGATCAATGACCAAGAAATTATTCCCATATTTGATGTCCCTCATATTTTCAAGTGTTTGAGAAATAATCTTTTGAAACATGACTTGTATTTTAAGCAAAATAAATTAATAAATGATCATTTTTTGATTGTAAACATATAAAAGATTTACTTTAGTTTCGTTGAAATGTAGCTGTCTATTTTATCGCAGAGTATTTCTTATTGACAGATAGATGGCACTAGATATAAATTTAAGAAATCTGTATTATCGACAATACTTTTTAACACAACCGCTGCTACTCGATGTCGCATACGGATCTAGACAGTAACTAGGTTCTTGCCATTCTATTCGTAGTTCCGTATTCGGTGTCCCTATGAAAATCTTCTTCCTCATTTAGAAAAAGTATGTAGAAATATGTATATATAAATACAAAAGTGATAGATCAAAGTATACAGTTCAAAAGTTCGTCAGAATTTCCAGATCAAGGTTATCAAGATTAAACTAAATTACCAATCAAAAAGCTAGTTTTACTTAATAGAAGTGATCTTTATTTTCCCATATTATGCAATAGGTACTTTTTTGGCGAAGTGTCTATTAAAGACATGTATCGATTCTTTTTTAACCACTTTAGTAAAAAATTAAAATATTCGAAATATTATACATTATCTAGTTATAAAAAAGTTTTATAAACAAACATTTTTCTCTAGTTTTTTAATAATTATTAAAAGTTCCTTCTTTCATTATATATTATGCAAGTTTGCGTTTTTTTTTGTTGAATATAAAATAAAGAAAAAATTGGAGAGTTGGTCAGGAAGCGTGAAAACCGACTTAATTTTTATGAAAACTCAAAACCGACTTATTCACTTTATATTTAAAATGTTCCGCTAACTTCGGCTTAACGAGGTGTAATTATTTCAAGATAGATTAAGAAACGAAACTTTCTCAATGAATTTTAAAGAAAAACAAAGTTTATAGCAAGTTACACAGACAGCAATGCGATTATTTCTAATTTTAAAGTTTTTCCCGAAAAAAGTTAAGTAAGGGTGACAGTTTTTGTACCTACATCAGATATCTTTTAAATGTAATTTAAATTTTGGTAAAACTAGTAAATACCTATAAATTTTATGTAAAGTACGTTTCACAATAATTCGTTGACTCGGTACCTGACCCTTAGGGGATTAGTAATGAAAGGTTATAAATTTCTCACTGTACAGTAAACATTAACAGATCCGTAATCCGGTTTTCAAAATAGATTTAAATAAAACTCAGTAACATTTACTAAAACTTACATTTATTTTGTAAAAAAAAAATCACTAAATTTTTTAAAAACAAATTTTAACTTTATTTATTAATTGCGATTAAACAAATGAACTAATTCTACATTATTTACAACTATTTAATCTAAATGTAGTTCAGTATAACTATCGTGTTCATTTAAATTAATAACTAAGGGTGCTACAGTTACATTAACATTTCGATATGTACCTTCAACCTTAATAACATGCTGAATCGAATTTTTCCAGCTATCAATGGGAATATTACTTGTCACATTTCTGATTAACTCTATAACACTTGAGTTTAATGTGGGTGAAACGTTTTCCGATCTAACTTTGGATTTTAGCTGATGCCACATGTGTTCTATAGGATTGAACATGCAATAATATGGGGGAAGCCGTAATACTGTGTGGCCCATATTTTTAGAAATAGTATCAAAAACGTATTCTTTTTCAATACCGAACGCTGCTACAACTTGTAAGAGATCACGTTTTGTGTACGATTCTTCAAAATAAAGGTCATTTTTTAACAAATACTCTTGAATTTCCCATTTATTGTTTTTGCTATTTGGTACTTTATTTAATTGACGGCTATGATAAGTTACATTGTCCATTACAATTATACTTTTTTCCGGTATATTCGGCAATAAATAATTCTCAAACCAATCTTCAAAAAGTTCTGCTGTCGTATCTTCGTGATAATCTAAACTTGAATCTTTAATATATTTTGCTGATAACAATAAAGCGTTTGGAACCCAACCTGTTTCTGATCCGGCATGTATTATTGTAATTCTTTGTCCTCTATTTGATGGAGCCTTTGTTTTGCAATTTCCCGATGAATCAACAAAACCCTTCGTTGGAGTATCATGGGTGTCATACCATGTCTCGTCGAGGTAGATAATTGAAAGGTTTTCACTTCTATATTTTTGAATAGCTTGTAAGTAATGACAACGCCACATTCGTAAACGATATGACTCCATTATCACACTTGTCTTTTATAAATGGTACAATATTTAAATCCCATTTGAGAAATAATTCTCCACAAACTTGTACGGCTACAAATAATTCCCGTGTCGTCTTTAAGTAACCGTTTTCTTATACAATCTAGGGTTGGTATCATTTGTTCTTGGTATAGGACATATATCGTTCGTCGGATTATATCTTTTTGTATTTCATCAACACATTTGGTATTATTAACGTCACTTCGTTTTTTCGTTTACTTATTGGCTTATTGATAATATCTTTTACTGTGGATATTGGGGTTTTGGTTAACTTACATGTTTCTTCTGCTGCATCGGTTACACTATAACCTCGATTATTCAATGTTTCAAACACATTTTTCACAATTTGTTTCGCATCCGGCGATAAATGCACTTTTTTGCCCAAGGACGCCACATACTTAGTTATAAACACAAGATTACTTTCAGAGTATAATGTTTAGTACAAACTAAAATTCTGGGAGAGAATTTTAAAAACAAATTACCCCGAAACTCCCACTTTCTCTTCCAAGATGATTAAGAAAATCAAAAATCATTTACTAATGATTTACTATTGATGGTCAGTAATAATAATTTAAAATTTTACCTGAAAAATAAAAAATCCAAAATATATCTTCCTGGACAAAAATAAATAATACCTTTCTGTAAATAGTTCTCCGGTTTACGGCCAAAGTTCGAAGAAATATTAACCACCTTTTATTAGTAATCCCTTAAGAGCAGTTAAGAGCAGGTACCAAGTCAACGAATTATTGTGAAACGTACTTTACATATTCACTGGCATCAATAGATATCCAATATAGCTATCTAATGTCATCCAACAATCGTCCGGTCTGCAATCGCTGTTCAAAACATCTGACAATTAAACACATATTAATTAAATGCCAGCAATATTCTTCTAGACGACTAAATTATAAACTTAAAGACAACCTAAGTGAAATCCTGAGCAACCCAGATCAAATCAAGAACGTTTTTCAATTCCTTAAAAAAGTGCAACTGTATTATAAAATCTAAATGTAAAATGTATCTTTTTTAATATTTTGTAACAAACATAATAATACTTTTAATTGTTTATGTGCAAGTGGTCATAGTTCCCGAGCACCTTTTTTAAAATAAAAAAAAGTTCTATCTTTAATGTTCTTAGTTAAAGTTTATATTTTTATATTTTATATTTCACTTTTTTACGATGTCCTTATTTATTTTAATTAATCAAACCATGAATCTTAAATTATTCTGCCTAATTGTGTATGTGAAAATAATAAACATAAGCATGTGTTATCTGTGCACGAAAACTCCATCATAACTTGTTATTATAAATGTTCACTAAGTTGGAATACCGAAATTTATACTTGTACCTAATTACGACAACACATGAGACAGATGCGATCTTCTAGAGAGAAAGAGAGACAGTTAACAATGTTATCTTCAACAGTAACTAAAGTAATCCTATTTTCTAACATAAACGATTACATCCTAGAGCCAAGGGCTTGAATAAAGGCATATAAGGAATGAGGGGCTAATATGCTTTTCACGTAGAAACTGTCGCACATCTAAGACAAGAGATTATAAAAACGACAATTGCCTGCTACAACATCCTATTGATATTCACGGTGTATTAGTCATATTTATTTGTAAAGGATAACCGTTTCGTTACTACATATTTGTTACAATTATTTTTAGTAAGAATAATAAAAAACTCTTCGTTTTAACAAAACTTCCAATATTTATTTAAAAAATTGCTTTTTTAACCTTAATGACAGTCTAGATGTTATGAGCCCTAAGGGATTATCCTGGATGTACTTCCCTCTAAGATCAGTATAACTGTGCAATGATATAGAAAAACCAGGAAAAAACTATATCATGCTGATCTTTACAATAACTAGTAAATAAAAATCCTCAATGTCCAGAATTATATGGAACTATTAAATTACATAAAGAGTCAAAACCGATTAGACCAGTAGTTTCGTATGTTAACACTCCTAATACTAAGGTAGCTAAAAAATTAAATACTATTCTAAATAATTATGGTTATACTTCTAAATATTCAGTACAAAATTCATTAGATTTGATAAAAAAATTAGATAAATGTAAATTACAAAATAATACTAAATTAGTATCATTTGATGTAGGTAACTAATATGTATATGTTCTCTAAAATACCTCCTAAAGAATGTATAGTTTTAGTTAAAAAGCTATTAGATGAAAGAAATATCCATCCAGGAATAATATCAGATATAATTGACTTATTTAATGTATGCATTAGTCAAAATTATTTTACTTTTGATGACAAAGTACCTATATATTCAAAATGAGGGTCTTCAAATGGGAAGTCCCATTTCTCCAATTTTAGCAAATATTTTTATGGATAATTTAGAAAACATAATCTTTAATTTTAGTTATAAAAACAATATTGTATTTTGGTATAGATATGTTGATGATGTGTTGGCAGGATTTGTAGGTAGTGAACGACAGTTAGATATATTTTTTAATTATATTAATACCTTGCATCCTAAAATTAATTTTACTTTAGAAGTTGAAGAAAATAATTCAATTTTCTAGATTTAAAAATTGAAAAAGTTAATAATTTACTAAATTATTCAATATACAGAAAACCAACACAAACAGATGTAACCATACCGTATAATTCAAACCATCCTATAACACATAAATTAGCAGCTTATAATTCTAAAATACATAGGGTATTTTCAAATCCAATGAACAAAATTAACTTTGATAAAGAAATTGATATCATAAAACAAATAGCTACATCTAATGGCTACCCAATTCATTTGATAAATACATTAATTAATAAGAAAGAACAGAAAGTATCACTTAAGCTTATATTTCCTAAACAAAATAAAGAAATTAAAAATTATTAAAATATTACATATTCTGGAAGTATTTCCAATAAAATTTCAAAAATAATATCTTCGGCAACATCAGCATTAATATCATTTAAAACATAAAATAATACTGGTACAAAATTGTTAAATGTAAAAACAAAATTACCTAAATTAAAAAAATCTGGTGTTTACAAAATTAATTGCCAAAGTGTAAACGTCTAAACTAAACGCCATATTTTTCAATAAATGTTTTAAGGAAAACAAACCTGCGAACAGGGGCATTTTCTTTCATTTCCAAGCAGCTTTTCAGCATAGACCATTTTGCCCATAAAGTATTAGGGCTAAATCTAGCTGACAGTTGATTCAAGTAGACCAACAAAACATCTTCAGTTACTTGTAAAAATTTTGCAAGTTAACTGTCAGTTTTACAAGTTAGTGACTTGATAAAATAAACTTTCTTAATTAATATTGTGTTTTTGGAAACTGACGTTTACAAATGAGCAACAAATAAATAATTTATTTTACCGTAATAAAAATATTGTAAAAATTACGTTATAATTAAAAAAAGTGAAATTCTGTAATATTTAGTAATATTCACATAATATTAGCATAAAAAAACAAAACCTAAATTTAATTTGATGATAAAATATTTTGTAGTTATGCACCATGTCACTAAAGACTCTTTTGCTGGCGTTCTGCTTGTAATCTCACACTCGTTTAATAAAGAATTACATTATTGACTTGCTAGATAAATAACTATTTTTGAAAAAGTAAAAAAACGATAACAAAATAATCTTTTAAAGAGAAAACGATCCACCATTTCACTCGGGGGATGTGTTAAAATGGTCGTTTTCCCTGTAAACATAAAAATTCTTAGGACTGCCAGCTTAGAAAAATTGTCGAATTTACTAGGGAAGCAGACGATTACAGAGATTAGAAGCATGAAAAGAAACGGGAAATTAGATTCTTTTTAAGAAAACTGTTATTGGTTTTATGTGCCTAACAGTAGTACTTTAAAAAATTCTTTATAGAACAATGACATATCTATTTTACGGACATTAATTTAATGCAGACACACTTGGTTGTATCTTTGCACAGGTATGAAAATATTTACGAACTATTTTTAAATTTTGTCTCATTTCTACTCACAGAATATAAAATGTTGAAATTAACCCGCATATCCAACATTTAATAATACATCAGACAAAGACAGTAATATAACAACAGTCTGTGATAAATTGTCATCATTGAACCTGCTTAGTTGTCAACTTTTAATTTGACGTATCATTTTTGAATCTGGCTAAAAATCTGTCAAACGGATCGAAAAACGGATGGAAAAACATTAAATTTTTAATCCCAGCAACTCGTGCTGAATTTGTATGAATATTTTGAGTAGGAAAAAAGGGGTACCCTTGGAACCTGTGGCTTGGGTTCAAGAGGTATTGTAATTAATTGTATACCACTACACCAACACACACTTTTATTTGCCTGACGCGCGTTTCGATAACCAAGTTATCTTCTTCAGAGACCGAAGCTAAAGCTATGTCTACAAACTAACCTTATATATATAACATTTTTAACGCCAAATGTTTTCGTGGTAAATCTCTTGGCGGCAAAGCCAATTTTTAGCGCGAAAACATTTTTACAATAAGTTTTCTTATAATAAACTATAATGTGGACTATCTGGGATAGGTCCTTTGTCCTTATTTAATCTATTTTTACACTTAATAATTTCTATACTTTCAAATGCATCCAACAATGTATTGTTCGATACATTTTTTAACAATTTTAAGCTATCTACATTTACAGAATGGTTTTTGGTAAAAGCATGTTCGGCAATACTAGATTTTTCTATGCGTCCATATTTTAGATGAGCTAAATGTTCTTTAAATCTAGTTTTAACCAATCTTTTTGTTTGCCCAACATACTTTTTATCACAATCATTACAACTTATTTCATATATACCGCTTTTTTCCAGATCTTCTCTCTTATCCTTCGGATTTCCTAACAATTGTCTCAGGGTGCTACTAGTTTTATGAACTAAACCTAATCCCACCTGAGGGATAAATGGTAATGAAATGAATTGCCTATCGTTGTGTTCTCGCTGGAAAAAGGTGGTTTCACAAAGAGATTTCTTAAAACTATGGCGATTGATTAGCTTATGAATTAGTTTTTTTATCATATTCATTAAGTACAGCTACATCCTCAATTAAATTATTTTCTCTGTTATATCTTGTTTTGTTTAAAGGAAAATGAATTAATCGATGAACCAAAAAATGAAAACTTGCCATTTTGTGTTGAATACAGTGAAAAGAATCTACTGGAATATATCTATAAGTAGCGGTGTCTTTCCTAAAAATATCAAATTCTAACTTGTTATTATTTCTTATTACTAATGTGTCCAAAAATGGTAACTGTTCATTATTTTCTAGTTCAAACGTGAATTTTATGCTTGTGAATTTTAAATTTAATTTTGAAATTGGATTTGGATTTGAAAACTGCGAAAATGTCGGCCACATATCTACACCATATCCTTGGGAAATACTCGAACTCTTGAATGATCTGTGTTTCAAAATTGCTCATAAAAAGGTTGGTTATAAATGGTGATAAACAATTACCCCTTGCTGTTCCTTCGTATTGTTGATAAAACTGATTGTTATATTGAAAATAATTTTGGGTCCATGCATAGTTTAGCTAATCGCAGGTATTCAGTTCCAACTTCAACACCCAGATCATTCAAGATGTAGTTCTTCTAGATACTGTAAAGTTTGTGGAATCGGTACGCTAGGAAATAAAGAACTAACATCGAACGAGATTAAAATTTCCCCATCTTCTAGAACAACATCTTTAACTTTCTTGATAAATTCTAATGAATTTTTAACTGAAAAACTGTTACATTTTATTAATTGTATGTTGTTTAATAATTTACCGATCATGATATTGTTTACAATTTAAGAGGGTAGCTGCTGCCTTGACAATATCACGGCGTACAGTATGTACAATTAAAAAACGAAAAGAAAGCACGCCTGTCCTTTCAAGTCCAGGCAAAAGTAGACGTCGTCGTAAGAGCAAGATAACTGATGTGCCTGAAGGAACCAAAATGGCAATTCGAAACACTGTGTACGATATGTACATACAAAGTAAGCATAAGTTGATATTGTACAAAATAAAAACGATCTGGTTTGAATTGTGAATTAGAAGAAAAAGAACTTGTTACCATGGGGACAACATCCTTGAGCATTCTACTTAAAAATATAGGATTTAAATATAAAAAGGATGACAATCAAGCATTATTCGAACGAACCAATATTGCTGCTTTAAGAGCAAAATTCTTTCGTAAAAGCTTTGAAAACCTGGAAAGTGTGCATCCAAGAGAACTTGTTTTTTTGAATGAAACATGGATTTATTCAAAAGGAAATAAAACAACTTCCTGGCAAGACACTAGTAGCAAAAGTGTACGTAAACCAGAAGGTTTTGATGGTAAACGTTAAATAAGACGTAATAATTGTAACACAAACACATTAAGTTATAATAAAGATCAGCATGATATAGTTTTTTCCTGTTTTTTCTATATAATAAATACATCCTAAATAATATCTGCTATAATATTGGTATGTCTTATTACTTCCACATTTGGTCTAGCCTTAATACTACCTAATCAACAACAGGTACCTAGCTACAAACAAAGACAATATAACTTCAACATGTCAATCTGACGATGCTAATTTTTGTGAAACAGCTGTAATTGAACTTTGAAAACCTAGTTATCGAATAAAAAGTTTCGTTCAAACGTTTGGACTTTCACATAGTAAGGATTGGACCATAAATTGTATAAATATTTGTTCCTTTTTATATAAAATTATATTTTTCAGCCTATTTCAGACTCATGTACAACGCTTTATATATTTAAAATTGACAAAAAACTAATTAAAAGTTTCGTTATCAGGTAGGTTTCAGTAGGTGAAAGTTCATAATAATCCGTAATCCCTTTATCTCTCGGGAATTTTTTTTTGTTTAGAAATATTTAATCCGCGTTAAAATTATGTAATTAAAATGTATGACGGAAACCATTTTAGTTTATCTCTCTATCAAAGATATAGCGGAACTCAACTTTACATTGAACTAACTTTTAAGCTACGTTTGTTTTTATTTATATTTTTAACTCAAATTATTTATTTTATAAAGTCTTATTTTTAAATAACATTGTTGAAATAACTGCCATAATCTGGATAGTTTTTGTTAAATTGACTTTAATGGTAAGTACTTTTACACTGTTAAAATACTTTACAAATAATATTTTTGTTGAATACTTTGATTTACCAAAAAAATTTATTAATAATGATTTTATGATGCTAATTAATTACCAATCGACGTATTCGGCATGGATCAGCAAGAAACAAGAGAAGGAATATTCAATTTCCCTGTTCTTTTATACTTTTTTCCGATTATGACAATTATGACATATAAATTAGGGCTTCATTTATTTAAATTTGCAAAAAAAATAACCTAAATTTATGAAAAATTATAAAATATTTTTGATATTTAATAATATAAAGAAAGTCTATATTCTTACATTCATTAAAAATCTGTTTAAATTATTTTTTGATCAGTTTTTTTCCTATAAAATCAGAGTTTGAAATTTGCTACTTTCAGTTATGTCAAATACGTTGAAAACTTTATAAACTTAAGCTAAAAACATAAAATGAACCTAAATCTATGCATAAATCTATTAAAGTAGTCCTATCATAACTTTTAAATACTAATTTAACTACTAAGAAATAAAATTTACTATTATAAGTACTGATTTTACTAATATCTCTTGATATTATCAAAGATTAACATCTTATAACTAATATACAAACTTAATTTACTAACTTACATACATTTTTGCTAACTAAATTGTCTCATATCAAAATTTATTAGTGGTTTGAAATAGTTTTCTTTATATGAGTTATTTTCATTAAAACAGGTTACTCTGTCTATCACTGTAACTTTTATAGTTTATACACTGATTTCACCTGTGTGTGATAACATTTATTGATACAGTTTTTATGAAGAACCAAGTGTCTACTTGTCACCATGTAAGTACTTTAACTTTATAACTAATATTTAATATAATATTTACTGTTAATTTGCAAATCGATAGAGATGGTTGTAAGTATCGACGAAGTCGGTCTCCATCACTTTTTCTATTGGAATTTAATTCAATGTCCGTTGGGCATATAGCCCAGGAAGTAGTTGTTTTTTTTATAGAAAACGGTCAAGCATGGTATAGAAACTGTTAAGTTTCCTTACCCTGGGTGCAGGTGGAAACAATTTTCCACTTTTTCAGTTTTTTTTATAATATTTAAACATTTAACTACTTAAATTATACAGTTGTTTGTTAAACATATTAATTAATAGTTTTAATTGTATTCTTTTTTTTTGTTTCAGATTCTCACTTTAATTTCAAGAGAAAACTATGTGAATTGTAAATTATTACATGAATTGGGACTTGTTATTTGAATTGGGAATATTTTGATTGTTATTGAATAATACCATGGATCCTATCCAAGATAAGTTTATCAAATACACTCTCCATCTATTTGAATGTTTCACATTTGAGATTATTATACTGAATACTTTAGATGAAATAAAGAAAGTAGCTGGTATTTTAATGAAAATTATTTTGATATCCTTTTTATATTTACATATTGAGGTAAGTTTTACATTTTAATTTTACTGAGCTTAGTTATTCATCTCAATATTTTATACAATTTATATTCGAATACAGTTTATATTTTTGTATAAATAATTTCTTCCTGTACTACGGTAGCGATAAACACTGTTTACGATTATCAGCACATAAATTTATTAAATTCCTATTTCACAATACAATTTCAGTGTTGAGAAAAGATAATTCATGACGTTGAAATAGAAATACAATTTAGGAAATGCAAATTATTATTCGAACCAGAAATGCAATTTTGTTAGAACTTTTGAAAACAAGCGTTACCGAAAATGCTTTAGAGTACAGTTTCAGACGTTTTACTGGAAAATATGCTTTGCATAGCAATCGTAATAAAAGTTAAAAATACAATTGTTATGAAAGTTGTACAGAAATATACAAATTTTTTTGATAATGATATTATTTGAATCGCAAATAAGCTTTTAACTCTTCTTATTTAAGAATCTATTTTCTTATTAGGAAATACTAAACTTTTAGCAAATAGTGTTAGTACAAAATATAATTTAAGAACAATGTAAATATCTTAAATAAAAGTAAACATAAAGGGAGATTTTTTTATATACTTTTTTATATACTATATTTTATACTATATTTGCTGCCCTAATATAACGAGGGTAGAAAATACCAACTAAGAGGGCTAATATATTTATGCACGTGTGACACACAACTGTTTTTCATCTACCTTTAAGACTATTAAAAAAATTTGAAGAAAATGTTATGGTTGAGATTCGAACCCTTGCGTGAGAGGCAAGCACGCATATACTACAGCGCCATGATCGGGTTTGTATTGTAGGATTTATACTATAATGTATTGGCTCACCTTCATCATAAGGTATTTAGAATCGAACACTTCTATTAAAAATCGAATTCCCTTGATAGTGATAAGTTTCTTGCTTTATAAATTATAGAATTTGATTTAAGAAAAGTTCTTAATTTGTAGAATTGCTTAAAATTTATATTATTTCCGATTTAAGAATGTCTAATCCAAGGCACACTTATTCATTGCTGGAAAGAAAAAATGGTGACGTTACAAATTTTCCGCCCTTGTGTTGATAAACAATTCTTTTCGCCCTATTTTTTTGGTGTTCATATGTTTGAGTTTCCGGTAAAGTAGACGGAAAAATTAATAGTACATACACATTATCTAGTACTTAGCAAGTACTAGATAACCAAGTTTCTTGGTTATCATCGCCGTTAACAGCTATCTAATATTGCTTTCATATTTTGCAGTCCAAATCTTCGTTAATCGAGAGATTCCACATATTAGCAAACAATGCATAGATTTTTTTAATTTAGGTAGTTTTAGGTAATTTCGTTAAATACTGTAGTTCTTTATTGTTCTTAACAAAATGGACTTTTACAGAGTAAGGGTTAGTACAATAAATTTCAACAACTAATGCTTAAAAATACTCAATGTGAGGTTATTTTAACCACCACTTTTTTTATTGAATGTAGACATTCCAATTGTAAAAACTTTATGTCTATTTTGTATGAATTGTAAAGTTATGGTGTTTTTTCTCAGTGGCATATAAAAAATATCAAAACTATCGTAAAAAACAAGTCAGTAAAAACCCGCAAGAGAAGCAAATTTCTCCAGTTTTTCGCTATTTTATATTTTTAAGAGCAGTGCCGACCTGTACCATAGGGAGTCTGACTGATAAGAATGGGGGAAGTAGTAAATCTTTATGTTCAGGATAAAGCACATTTTCGAAGGACAAATATGTGGCAATTGAGAGCAATCTCTTTTAGAAATCATATATATTACGACAAAAGATTATATTGGAAACCTATTGAAATACCAGAAACTGATATGGGAGATATTTTTCCATGGAATAATCTGAATAAGAAAGTTTTAGTTTTTAACAAACTACATTGGTATCTAAATGAATCCATTAATTTATCAATTCTGAAAATATGCAAAAACCTTTTTGTTTATATAAATATTTGCTTACATCGTAAATAAACGTCTATGTTTTGCCTTTGACAAGGGATTTTACACAACATCGTTTTCTACGTCTAGCTGGCGGCATCCACCCGCAACAAACTCCAAATATATACCCTTATCTGAGCCTGATGGATGACTCTAAAGCACTAGCTATACCAAATTATAACATACAAAGTTTAACCAGCCGCAATGTTTTCATATTTCTACATAACAAAAGATAAAATTAACACCTGAACAAATTTGTTAAGTTAAATTTACCTGTTTCGTAACCAAATTTAATATATAGATCTTAATACTTCAATACATTCAAGATCAAATTTAATCTATACAAACTATATTTTGACTGCTCACAATAGATATGTTTTTACTTAAATATGTATAAAACTAGTAATTTGTCGACGAAGGAAATAAAATTATTATTTATCAAATTAGCATGGAGTTAGGAACCGAACGACTGAAGTAAGCGAAGGAACGTGCGGAGAATTCGATAAACTATGACAGCGCGAAATCAATAAGGTGACGATTTTAAAATTTATATTTTTGATAAAAAACTTAACAGATATCAAGTTAAACATTTTTTTTTATTTAAACATACATAACCCCGGAGACATTTAAAAAAATAGTGTGGCACATTTATAATAACAAATATTAAATTTTTAATTTTAAGTTTGTCTTTGAGATAGGATAGTATTTTGTTTTCCGTTGAAGACAGAATTGATTTTAAGGTGCTTCCTAACTTGTGGCGTTTTCTTTGTTCTTCATTTCCTGGGCATTCGAGTAACAGATGCTTCACTGTCAATTGAATCTGACATGTTTGACATAAAGCTGCGGTTTCTTTTGTTAAGTGATGTTGATTTGTTATGCGTGTATGTCCAATTCTTAAACGGTTTACTATATATGACTTGTTCTCTTCTTTTATTTGGTAGTTGGAGCTTGGTTCCAATTTCGGGCATTATTTGTCTCAAGTTGGTCTCAGTGTCTTTCCAGATCAATTGCCATTTTGATTAAATAATTGGTACGATAATATTTTTCAAATGAGATGAGCATGCATAAAAGATTTTTTAGTTAATTACAGTGAATTTAAGAAATCAAATCATCGAATTTCTTCATTTTGGGAACTTTTTGATTAATAAATTTAATAAATTTAAAAATAACAGATTTAAAATAGGATCTCTTTTAATTATTTTTATTAATATCAATTAAAATAAATAAAGAGTTAAAATTACTAAGTGTATTATAATGCCAATCCAGAGTAAAGAGTATGTGAATATAATTTAACATATATCAGAACATAAAAAATAATTCAATTTACACTGCTCAACAATTGAAGGGGATATTTTTTAAATTTCAGAAAATTGCTTTCTAAAATAATATTTTAATCATACGTTTCATGCTCTCAGTAAACTCTGTTTATAATAAATTGTTTTTGTCGATTTTTTTCTCTTTAACCAGAATTGTAGGAATTCCAAATTGGTATAATTACAAATTTATTAATTTTCAAATTACCTTTTTTTGTGTCTTTTGCAGTTGTAAATACCATACAATTGTTGATTCATTGTTGGAATTTATTTTCATTTTTGTTTTACGTTATTTCATTCTCTTTACTTTTTTCCTCAGCTTGTTTAATTTCTCTTTTTTTGACTGAATCTAATTTTGTTGCTTCCTTACATTTCTTCGGTCTTTTTCTTACAAATTTGGGAACATTCTTAAGAAATTTGATAATGAATTTGGTTTTAAAACCAACAATAACTTGAGATCCTTAGTGGTCAACACTAAAGAATCTGTTTCTATTTTACATTCTCCTGAAAAATAAATGTTACACTACAATGACTGCAATGCTGTGTATATTGGTCAGTAATGACGCCTTTTAGATACTAGAATAAAAGAACATCTCAATCATGTTAAAAATTACAAAGACTTTGACCCACCTAATTCACCATCTGCCTTTGCCAACCATATCATTGCTGAAAATCACACTTTTTCTAATTCCAACGTTACGAGGTTACATAAATGTTTTAAAGATCCCAGGATGAATTTACTTGAAATGTTAGAGATTAATGAAGCATCAAGAGACAGTGCAGTTGTATGTTTGAATGAACAGCTGAGACCAAAGGACCCTTACATATTTCTTAGTCTTCCCTTTTAATGGTATTTGTTTGTAACATATTTTACTCTGTCTTCCATATTTCCTTTATTTGTTTTCTGTTGTCCACTTTCTTCAATAATTAGTTTTGATTTCTTTCTAATGTGACTAATTAGCTTCGTACATTTTACAAGGTTGTTTATCTTCATTTTAAATTAATCTTAATTGTTATTGTCAACATAACCTCACAAACCTTTTGTTCTTCTTCTTGTGACTTATTCTTCTTGCCTTGATTTATTCTTCTAGCTTTTTTTGCACGTACACTGAAAGTAGTTTTAATATTTCGTAAAAAACAGTAAAAATAGCTTTAATATTTTCCAAAATTGGTAGGTATACCAGATTTTATTTCTTATTTTAATTTGCATTTTGTATCACACCCACAATAAAAAATTATTTATTAAGACGTTTGGGACCTGAATGCAAGTTTTTTATAAGTATATTGGTCTGCTTTAGTAGTTTTAGCAACAGTTGCTTGTATTCCTTCTTTCTTGTCTTATGTCAAATTTACGTATTCTATCCCAAAATTTGATTATTCCCGCTTATATTATGCGTCAGTTTTAGTGGAAATATTTATTTTTTATAGTGACTTTCTTTATTGTGGCATCAGGTCTTCTAGAACTAGTTTTAGATTGTTCTCATAGTCAATTATGTCAGTGTTTGTCAATTTGAAGATTAACTATAGAATTTCTGATCCTGATCTATGGAGGGTTTTTGATTTTTTATGCGAATAGTTTAATTTTCTAATATTTTCTTCATCCCTCTCGCTTTTTTTAGGATTTCTAAAAATTTTTGAATACCTATGCTATTTTTAAAATTATTAATACAATTATTCTGAAAAACGCTTGGGTTATAAAAAATAAAACGGGATTTTCATAAAATAATGTTGTAAACGGTAAGATTCTTTTTTATGCTTTAATTTAAAACTTTTATATAATCTTATATAGGTACCTGACTAATTGGTACCCCTTAAGCAAACATGCCTTGGTTTTGGATAAATATATTAAATTTTAAACAGTTATGTTGAATTCCTCAGGGTTGATATACACATATGTCCAAAAGTTATTTAGAATATTTAGAAATAATGTATCTACGCCTATGGTTTGTTAAAAACTCTTGTTGATATTTATTTTAAGGCGTTTTTTAATCAAAATAATATTAAATTTGATTCGTTTTTGTATTAATTTGGTCATATTTAATTGATTTGGGTGCTTTCACATTATTCCAATTCTTGTTTAAATTTCATTTGAGCTGTTTAAAAATGCCCAGAGACATGATATCCTATTTTATTAGGTCTAGAGTAATTGCTTTGTTACAACAGGGCTTTAATTAAAGTGATATCGTGAATATTGTTGGTGTTACTCAGGGTGCTGTATCAAAAATTAAAAAAAAATCCAATACACAAATGATGTAAAGGATCGTCCCAGAAGTGGCAGAAGTCGATGTACAACAGCAGCTCAAGACCGGCAGATAACATTGATAGCTCGAAGAAATCGACAGGAATCTACAAGTGGCATATCCAGAGAAATTGCTAGATTTAAAGGACTGAATATCTCAAGGCAAACAATTACACGAAGATTAAATGCGGTAAATTTGTATCGCAGAAGACCTCTACGTGTTCTCAAACGAACCTATCAACAAAAAATTGTAAGGTTGCAATGGGCTCAAGAAATGTTACAGCATGGTCCTAATTGGAATTACGTGATGTTCTCTGATGAATCAAGAATTGGCTTGGTTTCTGATTCGCGAAGTTTGGAGGGCCCCAGGACGACAAGCCCGATTAGAAACAGCTCAACCACGTGTTCCATTTGAAGGTGGGAGTATTATGGTTTGGAGTGGTATTATGAGGGGTAAACGGATGTCTCTCCTGGTTTTGGAGAGAAGAATCACTGGTACTGTGTACATCGAGGAAGTTTTAAATCCTGTTGTGCGCCTATTCCGGGGGGCGGTAGGTGATGGATTTGTGTTTATGCATGACAATGCACCTCCACATCGAACAGCTGCAGTACAAAATTTTTTGCAAGAAGAAGGAATATCCACATTAAGATGGCCATCAAATTCCCCTGACATGAACGTCATTGAACATGCCTGGGACATTTTTTAAACACGCATTAAGAAGCGAAACCCTCCCCCAATTACTCTACGAGCACTGATAGATGCTGCTCGTGAAGAATGGGAGAGAATTCCGCAAGCACAGCTCGACCATTTAATCGATAGCATGCCACATCGCCTACAGTCATGCATACAGGCCCATGGAGGAAGTACTGATTAATTTTATTTAAAAACCTTTTTTTGCTTATTAATTTATTTGTAATACATTGTACATTTTTCACTTCAAAAGAATAAATCATTTTTTTTGTATGTTTATCTAACTTGGAGATTTATTTAGTATTGGTTAGAGTTGGAGCAAAATGATGTTTACTTATATCAAAAAAAATGCTTGAATAAAAATAGAGCAGTTTTTTTACGTATAATATTATAGCCCAACAAGCTAATTTATTTGAATATAAACCAAAACATAATTATTGTGTTATGTGCATTTTTCTGCTTTCTCATTTCGAATAACGAACAAATATGCAATATATTTGGTGGCAACAGAGTTAGATCAACAATGGTAGTATATTCACCGACTAATTTATTGTCAGAGATACGTAATCCAAGGATTATTTTTTCTCTCTTTCAAAAATCTATGCTAATACGTGCGCGTATTTTTTGGCTCTTTTTCATGAAGAAAATGAATGAAAACCTAATCTTGGCTTTAAAACAAGGTCACAAGGGTGACTGAAGCTTTGGGTAACAGGAGCGTAGAACTTTAGATAAATTGAGTTGAGTTTTGATGTTGGTTTTGAGAAGGATGATTTTGAAACTCGAATTATGTTATATGTGTGAAAAAGTTTATGAATAAAGAAAGAAACATTAATTAGTTGAATAAAATCAAAGCAACAAGCTCTGTCTAAATTTTGACTGCATTCCAAATCGGTTTCGTTCCTAACAATCTGCACAGAAGTTAATTGGCACACCTTTTTATTGTTTGCAATCATTAAATATAAAATACACAGCAGTTTAACAAAACTTTAGCTAATTAATAATAGAAAATTTAACTTTTTGGTCAATGACAGCTATTTTAAATTAACAATCAACACACAAATGATAAGATAAATTCCAAAAAACAGCAAAATACGACAGAATAAAAGTAGGCTAAGTATATTTATTTATTTATAACTTTTACCATTGAATTAATTATATACTGTGGATTGACTTCAAGTTTTATTGCTGCTATTTGAACCGCCCACATTTGACATGGATAACCTCTACAGTTAAGAATTCTGCTTAGCAGATATTAATGATTCTAATAGGTTGTCTTTACCCTTCCTACCACGAATCTTCTGATCTCAAGAATTTCATTTAATTAAATAATTTATTGTAGCTTCTTTAATTTCCTCGAAAAAAGAAGTCAAGATAACTATAAATACGACAGTATTTTGGCCTGTTTTTGTGAATAAAGGCGGAAGAATGATCAGTAGATTAAGAAACTGTAAAGCATAGAGATATAGTATTAATACTGGGTATAACCAGATTAAACGGGATTCATAACGAAGTTATAAGAGAGCAGCTAAAACCTATCGGGAAAAAACATTGAAGAAGCCCAGCTAAGATGGTTCAGAATGGATAAATGGATAAAGACCGGTACAGCAATTATGGGAAGCTAAAAGAAGCCTTAAAAGACCAAAAGTTGCATCAATGAATACGTGTGACGATGAAATATGTATAAGAAGCTTTATGCAGACCTGTTAGGCTCATAGCTTTAAAATATCTTTCCATTCTGTTCGATTTTTTGTTTTTTGTTTTCAGTTCCAGATTTGTTTTTCTCTTAGGTTCTCCTCTACTGCATCTCTCCATCTTCTTCTAGGTCTGCCTCGTTTTCTCGTCCCTTCTGCGATTTTCCAAGCTATTGTTTTTAGAGCTCTGTTATCGTCCATTCTTTGTAGATGACCTAGCCACTGCAATCTTCTTCTTTTTTACAAATTTGCTGACAGGAGCCTCTTTAAATATTTCGTACAATTCGCCATTTGATCTTCTTTCCCATCCTATATCCGTTTTTCTTCCTTCAAAGATCCGTCTTAAATTTTTTTCCCATGTCTACAACCGTTGTGTTGTTTCGTTTGTCATTATCCATGTTTCGCACGCATAGGTTAATGTGGGTCTTATCATTGTTTTATAGATTCTGATCTTTGTTTTTCTGGAAATTTCTTTACTTTTTAGAGCTCCTGTACAATTAATTACTCTTAGCAATTCGTAGCTCTGTTTCGTTTTCTTCTTGGCATTTATTATCTATTAGGATTCCTAGGTACATAAAACGCTCACCCATATTTTAGATTGTCTATAGTAAATCCATTTATTCCTGGGCTTTTGTTATTTTTCATCATATTAACTATCTCTTCATTTTTTGGTTTCGTCTCATTTTCATTGTCTTCAATTTCCTCTTCTATAAGTTCTTCTTGGTCTTCGCTTTGACTTGCTGTTGTCTCAGACGAAGAAATATTAAACAAAAAAATAAATAACCAAATGTCAAGGCCAAGAAGAAATCTCTGTACGAAAATTAAAATCTTTGTAAATCTAAAACCAAAGTGTTAAATGGTTTATGATTTTGTCACATAAAAACCTTTAGACTTAAATTGTATTAAGCAGAGACATTTAATATTTATGACTTTTATTTTCTTTTAAACTATTTTATTTTCATTAGGTTAAATAAAAAAGAATCTTAAAGTTCCAATTTTCAAATAGACTTTAACACTAATTGAGGTAACACTTTGTGCTTAAGTAGCTGTCGCTTTAGGCGTATGCACTTCCATGTTAATTTCCAAACATACCCATCCGCAAATGTAATTAAAAATTAAAAAGACTGAACGTTTTTTTAGAAGACTATTTCTGATGTTTCGTATAGTAGTTTGCGGGAATTTCTCGTTTTAACAAACCCACTACTAACTGGAAAAAAGTATATATGTTTAATGAGAATACAAAACATTTGCTTTAGTTTATATCAGAGATTTCTTTTGTTCACAACGGCAGCTAACTTAAAATAACCAACGAGTAGTGAGAGTAATGTCAGTATGTTTTTGTACGCAAAAAGAATATCACATAACGTTTGAAATTTGTAATTGGAAAAAGTTTCAAGTAAAACAAAATCCAAATAAACTAAAACCACACAAAACTTTTATTTCATATTTAATAAACAATAAGCAGAATTTAATTTATTAAAAAAGAATTTTATTGGTTTTAATACCACCAAGCAAAGGGTAACATAAATAATAAAATATAAATTGCATTTATCTGTTTATTCTTATTTGAATAAATAGTTTATAAACTTAATTTTCAAGTTAATAATAGATAATAGTGCTAAAATGAATTCCCGTAAACAATGAAACTCCACCATGATTACAATGACAAGGAGAACAAATTAGAGGGAAATTCTTAACCCCGTTATGGTCCAGTAATTCTTTAGTCTAAGTATTTCAAGATAAATTTCATGTAAACCTTTTGCTACAAACTTAAGGCTTAAGAACTCGTTAGTAACTTAGGAAAATTTGTTTTGGATTCTAGGAAAGATTGTATAGAAAAAGAAAATCACTGTTGTAGAAGAGATACTGTTGCTATATAAATGATTTTTTCTACAAACGTTTTAAAAGTGCCATTTTTAGCACTCCATAGAAGCCTTAAAAATGTTAATAATTTTATTTGAACGTTTGTAGAAAAAATATTGTATGATATGCGTGTTAAAAGTACCTTTTTAGGCAAATTTTTTGACAGTTGAATCGATATAGAACGCTAAAACCTCATCATATAGACCACAGATAGAGCTTAGAGAGATAAGAATTGGAGCCAAAATAAGAGTGAGATGCAACGAGTCGAAACAGCTGATAAAGGGCAAAATAGTATTGGATGTGCAAGTATTTATCCCGATTTTCGTTGTTTTTGTAGTGGTACCTATTTAATACGTTATAAACATATAGTGTCAGTTAATTAGTTAATTTAATATTTAAGATTAATTCTCTCAGGAATGTTCTATATATAGTTATTTGAATTTTAGTTTCCCAAATAGCTATGAAAAGGAATTATTTTCTGCCAGGAAAAAATGGTAAACTATATTTTTCACATTTTCTTTCACAAGATTTTGTTATTATTTTTACAATTATCATAAGAATAAAAATGTACATAATAATAATGTTTTTCTTCAAGCGTATAATAAAAACTGTATTATGTTCTTCAACACAAATAGTAGAAATAGCCTATTCTTTTACTAGTATAATAATGAACTCTCATTATTATACTAGTAACAAAATAATAAGAAACGGTAGCAACGTCTTATGGGTGTTATAATCAAGAAGGCAGGAACTGTCAATTTCCTTATTTAATTTTGATGTTTTGTTAGTTTTGAAAAGTGTCAGACTCTGAAAGTGTTCCTACCTAATTCAAACTGCAAAAATGTCTCAAGACTTACAATGTACGCCTCCGGAATTAGTTGAAATAGCTAATTCCAGTATTGAAACTCTAATTCCAACGAAGTTGAGTAAACTGTATGATTTTGCATACGAAACATTTCTAAAATGGTGCAATAGCAATACAAGGAAAACGTTATGCTTGCATACTTCACGAATTTGTCCAGAAAGTTTAAAAGTTCTACTCTATGGGCATAGTATTCAATGATTTAAAGTTAATTAAACATTAAACATAATGTTAAAATAAAAAAATATATCAAATTAATTGCATTTATAAAGCGCCAAGGGGAAAATTATACACCGAAAAAATCAAAAGTATTAACAAAAGATCAATTTGATAAATTTCTCTAGGATGCACCGAATATTGTTTATTTAGCAACAAAGGTAGGTACTTTCTTATTTCTTTTTAATCATTATTACGTTTATTAAACCGTTGACAGTGATATCTACTTGCAGATCAATATTTAACTTGACAGCAAATATTACCTCATTTCCTACTTATAACATTTAATGACGGTAGCTCAGTGGCAGAGCTTTTGTCTTCGGTCGCGAACGTCAGCTGTTCTAATCCCAGTGCTACCAGCTTTTTTTTTATTTATTTCAATGTTTGTTTTAAGTTATATTAATATTTGGAGTCACAGGAGCCCTTAGATGCGATGAACTTGTTAATTTAAAGTCTAGCGAAATCCAAGATTTGGGAAATTTAATTTTGGTTAAAATCATAAACAAAAAAAAAACAAAAAACAACGGTCGTTTACTATAATTGGCGATTTTTATTTGAATTTGGTAAGACAGTATACGGCTCTTCATCCGGATGATATTGGCCTGCAGCGATTTTTTATTAAATACCAGAATGGTAAATGTCACCGTGTGGTAATGGGTATCCACAAAATATCAAACGTACCAAAAGACGTTGCTACGTTTTTGAAATTAACAAATCCTCATGATTATACAGGACATTGCCTTCGGAGGACTTCCGCAACTGTTTTAGTTGACAACGGTGATATTACCGCTTTAAAGCGGCATGGTGGATGGAAATCCACCAGTGTTGCTGAAGGGTACTTAGATGATTCCATTTCCAGTAAAACACAAACTTCACAAAAAATACTTAATTGGCAAGAACAACCAAGTAATAGTTCTGGAATCGCTGACACAATAATCGACAATCAACTTACTAATAATATGATGTATACCAATGACAAAATTGTAAATGTCGAAGCTGAAAGCAGTGGCAGTGGCTTAAATTTAAACAACTGCAGTATACAGATGGCGCAGCCTCGGCAGTGCAAGAACCTGGGCTCAACAATAATGTTGGCCTTCTACTCCTAGTAACATAATATACTATTATTCATTTTAATATAATGTTACGATATACAACTGTTGGTACTATAAACAGGTTTGTATATTGACAAAAAATTACATTAATTACCTATGTTTTAACTTACCAGCAACAACAAGTATATTAATACTGTTTTATTGATCTAACCTTATAAATGGTTTTCTATTAAAAAAATTTAAAATATTTGTTTTGTTCTTACTTGCTTTTCAATAAAATAATAGAATATGAAAGTAATTGTTTAATCTTTCACAAATCCAGCAAACATACGTACTTATACAACATCAAGAAATCTCATTTTTTAAGGATAAGAAAACGCTGTATTCAATAAATTCTATTACGAAAAAAATCATGTCTCATCGCCAAGGGACACAATTTTCGGTAGCAACACACCAGTAATTGACAGCTGATTCAGAGAAGACAAGCAATATTTCGGCTGGAAAATCATTAATAAAGCTCTAGACCTGGTCAAACTGCTAGTGAAAAGAGACGGCTTCTAACAGAGGCGCCTATCTAGGTCAATGTGTTACATAAATTTGTAAACAAAATTAAAACTAAACATAAAACTGCTTTAAGAGCCATTAGAGAGATTTGATGTGTCCAATTGCAAAATTTTCCTTTGATTTTTACATTTTTTTTATAGTTAATCATAATAAAGTCATAAATGTCAATGTTATTTTTTATTAAAAGATGGTTTAGAAAGAATAGAATCCACTCAACATTTATATAATTAAGGAGGGGGGTAAAGTATTTAAATTTTTTTTGCTTTTTTTTAATAAATGCTTAATACTTTAAGAATATTGTCTCAAAATTTCAAGTGGATCGGAGTAAAATTGACCAAGTTACGAATATTTTTATACCTGTCGGATTTTAATCCCTACTCGACCCGAGCGCTCTATTGTTGCCTGGCAGATGTTTAGCTCTCTACTATACTTTTTCTTTCCCCCCAGTTCTATTTACAGAAATTCCGACTTAAGTACAAACGTCCTTATGCCTGTACTGTATATTTTGTATACTATATACTATATATCTGAGCAAAGATGCTTCACGCAGAACAACAATGAGAGCTTGAACCAACTTATTTGGAAAATCTCACCAAAACACTTGAGTGGGACCTCTGTCATCGTTGAAATTGCAGCTTATGTGTCAGCCAGTGTCTTCAATGAAGGTTCTTTTGCTTTACTAACCTTCATGGAAGGCATGGGAATTAGTAGTGGACCAAGTGCTCATGACTGACTCCATACGTATAAGCCGAGTCGATCAGGAAGCTTAGAAACAAACCAAAGAAGGCAGGATTCATCGTAGGCAGGCGCAAAAAGATGCTTTAGACATCATGGATGATAGCAACATCCTTTATGGACCTGGCATTGATGATTCAGTGTGAGATAAGCCTATAAAATTTGCTTATAAACGTTTTATACAAGATTTTTTAGTGTTCAAAACTTAAAAGCGTTTTTCCCACAAGTCACTTTTTTAAAGTCGGTGGACATTGTAACTTCAAAACTACTGCACCGATCGTTTTGAAATTTTGAACACTATTTCTGTCCATCATTTAAGAGGCCCTGACGAAAAGTTTTTTTCAAATTTGTTGATAATTGTTATTTTACAATAACAAATTAGGGGGTTTTTTTCACGAAAAATCGCGATTTTTCCTTCAAAGTACTCCAAAAAAGTGAAAAATCTAAATTTCGAAAAACCCCCACGTCACCTCCTGGGGAAAACTGTTATCTAACGAATGAACTTTGATTTTTTGATTTCAGATGATCCAGCACCAAGTTATGATGTCCACCGCAACTCTCCTTTTTTTCGAGGCACATCGGAATACTTGCTGCCATTACCGTATTTGTTAATATTTTTTTGTGAAAATTTTACAGAACATTCTTCAAATGTTATACTTCAATGTATCATTGGATTTAATAAAGAAATTTCAACTCGTTCCTCACAAAAAATTCATAAAAACATGCCTTTTTTTCAACGAATTAACTTTACCCCCCCCCTTAAGAAAAAACAACAACAATAACAAAAAGAAAACTATTTGGAAAGACCATTGCTTTATTTTCAGACCAAGCAGACATAAAGGCCTTAAACGTAACATTGTTCAATTCAAGTGATCTGGGACTACACAGAAGCCTTGGTAGAAGTGTGCAACTAAAACAAGCTCACAATTGTGTGGGTCAAAAGTATCTGTTGACTCACAAAAACAAACTTTTAGATCTTTAACAGTGCTCAACAAGCATATACACGCGATAGAACTGACAGATATTCCTTTATGTAGATTTTGTCAGCAAGAAGACAAAACCTCTAAACACATTCTTTGTGAATACAGCTTAAAGAGTCTATTAGAGTAAAAAGGACTACCAGAATAGATCTGAAAAAGGTCGAGGTTGGAAAAGGCGTCTGTCTACACTTGCCTTACGTAATCTAACCTAGTCCAATATATTCAACTTGCTCAAGAGAAACCACCCTACCACCCTATGCCAATGTTCTTAGATCAAATAATTTTTATAATCAAATTTTTTTTTCATTTTAATTGTTATACTATTTCAGTTATAAATAATTGTTTTTTAATAATTCTAATAAATGTTAGCAATAAACTTTCTATTCTTTACATTCTCATTTATGTATTTCCGCTTAACCATTTTAATTGCCTAAAGGGAAAAAACAATTTTGAAAAGGGTTGAACATTTTTTTTTTTGGAAAAATAAGACCACTAAGTTCTTTAGGTGGGTAAGTGTATAATTTCTATGTTTGCTAAAGGACGCCACTGATTCAACTAGGCAACAATGTTGTACGACAACAATTTATCACGGCACGGCGTGTGTTGTATTGACACTCAATGATGAGTTTGTTGGGGATCTATATGTGCGTAGGTCGCTGTATGTCGATGTCAGATTGAAGCAGCTGTAAAGCGGACTGTATTTCGATTTTTGGATAAAAACACTAACAAGATTCATGGTTATGTTGTGTGAAATCAACATTCAATGTTTAGTTGTGGCTATTGTGAGATTTAAAAAGCTGTAAATAACTTTCAGCCATACAATACAATGCTTTTCTCTCGAATTTCTACGGGGTAATCAGATTATATTTAAAACAAATGGCTCAGTTTCAAAGCTAATTGGTTCAATCGGAAAAAGTTTTTTTACATGTAATTTTAAACATTCCTAACATATTGCAGCCTTGAAAAAGAAAACAATAAATTTTCGAAAGCTCGGATTATTAAAGAGTATTCTTTAACCTAGCCAATTGAATATAGACCGGAACTCCGATATAAATAAAAAATAGTTGTTTATTTTATAACCGATAATAATAATAAAATAACAAAAATCCGCATATAAAAAGAATTCAATCATTACTATATCAACTTAGATTTTGTTGAGAAGTACAAAAAATATGGGTAAAAGCGCACTTTGATATTCCCGGAAATGAGAAAGCTGATCAATTAGCAAAAAAAAGCACTGAACAAGACGCTGATGTTCTATCTACTGACCTAGCCGTCACTGACTGCATAACTATATATAAAAAAAAGTGTCAAGAAACATGGAAACAAGAATGGAGCCACTATGTTCGAAATAAACCAACTAGATATTCACTCCAACATAAAGCAATACCATCACAGCTTTGGTACAAAAATACAAATTACTCACGTAGGGAAATCAGCAGTATAATACGTATGAAATTTGGACATGCTTCATATGCAGCTCATTTATACAAGATAGGAGTAATAGATTCAAATTTATGCACAGTGTGTAATGTCGTAGAGGACTTGTACCATATATTTTTTGAATGCAGAAAACACAAAAATGCAACGGATTTAATGCTAAGAAATCTTCTGAAGGCAAAGCTAGCTCTTCCTGTCAACTTACTACATCTTCTTGCGTTAAATAATTTAGAAATAACAGAGTGCATAGTAAATTTTATTAGAATGACAAATGTATTCGTTTAAAGGAAATAACTAGATTTTAACATGACCTTTGTTATCTTTACCCAACTGTAATCATACCTTTCTATCCGTGGTCTACCTGTTTGTGTGTTTTAACAATGCCCTGAACGACCCCTGGGCGAGAAGAATTGTGATCCTGTAAAAATCCTTTTGTTCTGATATTATGCAATTACGGAGGATGCTGATAGACAAAATCAGAATATTCATATAAATAACACAAAGTTTCTGATTGCATGGAACCCTCCTAATGTCAAAAAAAATAATAATAAAATGTTATGAATTCACTTCTTTATTTTTATTTTTAATATGCAGCCGTAGAAAAAGTATGGTGTGCAACACGGTGGAAAAGACACATTTCTTACTCGTGTGTTTGTGGCACTCGTGAGAAAAGTGTAACTTTTCCACCTTGTTGCATAATATACTATAAAGTTAAAAAATTGTTTTATAAACAAAAAACACAATGGGCGTTTACAGTGACGGTTCATAAAATCTAAAATCTTGGTAAAACCTTAGGGAAGTGCGGGTACATTGGTCAGTTTTTCAATTTTTCAGTCTCATTCACTTATTTTATAACTTTTGAAAACTTTGCTAATATCTTTTGTGACCACTGTGCTCCATGACAGAGTACAGAGGTTCCGAAGAGGGGGCACAGTGGACATATGTATTCAAAAATAAACTAAAAATTGAAAACTTTAAATTACATTATAAATATGATAAGAAGTTGACACAAAATATATATATAGGCTTTGTCAGTTTTCTCCACTAAATTCTCGTCCAGAGTAACAGGGAAACTAAAAGTATTTCCGCCCCTTTCTTTTTCATAAAGTTAATAAAGTATTGTGTTTCATCCACTTTCTTCACTTGTCCAACAAAATACTTACCGTTTTTTTTGGTAGCATATTTTACTGGAACAAAGCTTTCTTCTTTAGCTTCTGAAACATCCAAGTTAAGGTCGGCTGCTAATTAGGTAAGGTAAACCCGTCGAAGTGTGACCTAGTTTTTCTCTAGTTCACATACATATTGTCTTTGACTCGTTTGTGGTGATTGCTATTACATGTTATTTTTTTTTGTAAGCTTATCAGGGATCTGGCTTTGCATTGTGAAAGTTTCATAAAGTTTCAGTTAAGGTAAGTGTGACCACGGAACATAGTTCTTGCAGATTCGTATATTCGTATATCGTTTACGAATGTGGCGCTGTCATTACTTACAAGCTATTCAAAAATATAGAAGTGAAAACCTTTCAATTATCTACCTCGACGAGACATGGTATGACACCCATGATACTCCAACGAAGGGTTTTGTTGATTCATCGGGAAATTGCAAAACAAAGGCTCCATCAAATAGAGGACAAAGAATTACAATAATACATGCCGGATCAGAAACAGGTTGGGTTCCAAACGCTTTATTGTTATCAGCAAAGAATATTAAAGATTCAAGTTTAGATTATCACGAAGATACGACAGCAGAACTTTTTGAAGATTGGTTTGAGAATTATTTATTGCCGAATATACCGGAAAAAAGTATAATTGTAATGGACAATGCAACTTATCATAGCCGTCAATTAAATAAATGCCAAATAGCAACAACAATAAATGGGAAATTCAAGAGTATTTGTTAAAAAATGACCTTTATTTTGAAGAATCGTACACAAAACGTGATCTCTTACAAGTTGTAGCAACATTCGGTATTGAAAAAGAATACGTTTGTGATACTATTGCTAAAAATATGGGCCACACAGTGTTACGGCTTCCCCCATATTATTGCATGTTCAATCCTATAGAACACATGTGGCATCAGCTAAAATCCAAAGTTAGATCAGAAAACGTTTCACCCACATTAAACTCAAGTGTTATAGAGTTAATCAGAAATGTGACAAGTAATATTCCCATTGATAGCTGGAAAAATTCGATTCAGCATGTTATTAAGGTTGAAGGTACATATCGAAATGTTAATGTAACTGTAGCACCCTTAGTTATTAATTTAAACGAAGACGATAGTGATACTGAACTACATTTAGATTAAATAGTTGTAAATAATGTAGAATTAGTTCATTTGTTTAATCGCAATTAATAAATATAGTTAAAATTTGTTTTTAAAAAATTTCGTGATTTTTTTTACAAAATAAATTTAAGTTTTAGTAAATGTTAACTTAGTTTTATTTAAATCAATTTTTTGGGATACCCTGTAGTACAAAATATTTTTAAAATGTGGCCATGATTAAACTACATCTTTTTTATTTGAAACATTTTTTGACAACATCTGCCAATTAGATGAAATAGACCAAAGCGTATACGTATACGTAAGTTTCAACAGTTTTGTTTAATTTCAATTAATAAATAAACTTAAAATTTGTTTGTTTGTTTTTAAAAAATTTCGTGATTTTTTTTACAAAATAAATTTAAGTTTTAGTAAATGTTACTGAGTTTTATTTAAATCTATTTTGAAAACCGGATTACGGATCTGTTAATGTTTACTGTACAGTGAGAAATTTATAACCTTTCATTACTAATCCCCTAAGGTCAGGTACCGAGTCAACGAATTATTGTGAAACGTACTTTAAATAAACGGTTTTTAAAAAGTTACTGTAATATCGTGTACACTGGCTATGAGCTTACAAATTATTCAAAAAGCCTTTCTTAAACACACATTAAAATAACAAATAGTAACTTTTACAAAATGAAGAATGGTTTTGCGAAGTAAGATTTACATTTTTTCAAAAAAACAATTTGTTTCAGTTTTCGAATACCGAACAAACACCGAGCGACTCATCCCGAAAACATCAATTTTGTTTAAGGTCCTTTTCCCGTCTCTAAACCACTTCAATTCCCTTAGGCGGTGAGCAATTCATTTTCGACTTCCGAATTTCCATTTCTCACCAGAAGGAATTTCTACCGAATGTGATTAAAACCAGAACGAGAAGTATATGTGTGTGTGCGTGCGGTAGAGATGAAAATGTTTGTGAGCGTCATCTACATTTAAATCGATTTATACTCAAGGGTTATTCAATCAACGTCGACGTTAACTAATATCTGGTTGGTAATCGTATTGACAAATTAACAAGATACTGCTTTGAGCAACTGCGTTGTTGATTAACAGATAAGTTACCAAGGAAAATAAAATCTTCGGATTGTTGTTTACCTAAAAACCTGATTTGCGATTCGCGATTTGCGATTTGCAAATAGGTAAGTAAATAGCGCCGGCAATTTCTCTCACTAAAATTCTAGATTACTGAATTAGTAAAATATAAAAAATGGACTAGTTTAGTAGGATCATATTAATCAAAATGATAGTAATATATATTTACGATAAGATACCTACTTACTTATATTGGTATTCATTTTGCAAGTAATTTTTCTCATTTCGTAAAATTTAGCAATAAATAATTAGTAAGTTTTAAACGTAGCGCCAACTAATAACCAATAATGAAGTGTGTTTAAAAGTCAACGTTGTCACAGTTTAGCTACGTTCGTTTCAAGTATTCTCAAAGAACTGGCGGCACAAAACACCGTGTTCTGTGACTAACTGATTGTACCAGTTGACAAGATATATGACAGGAGAGAAAATCGTGTTTATCTGTAATAAACAAATAAGAGTCCTATTCTTGACGGTGATAGAATAGAACAGTCAATAGAAAGTGGGCGTGGTTCTATTGAAAATGCCAAAACCGTATTCTTGAAATTCGTTCTCTCACTGTACCGATAGAAGGGTTGCTCCCCGAGAGAACAATTACTTCTATTGGTTATTTTTGAAGGAACCGCTATAACACCAAGAGAAGGTGTTAGGGATTTTCATTTTCGAACCAAAAATAGTATAGAAGTAATTTCTTTTAAACACCAAACACAACCAAACAACAAATTAAACTAACGAAAATGACAGAATATTTTGTTTAGTGTTTTACTCCTTATTTGATAAAGTGTCAATCAGAGAACAAAAATATCGATATGTTTATCTCTTTTTAATGACAACAAATAAGAGAGAGATAAGTTTCTCGGTTAATATTAAAGCATATCGACAACATCGCAAATTTTCTACCAATCTTATTGAAACACGTCACTTACCACTTATGACGTATGTAACCATTAAATTTAAATTTCAAAATCCGATTATGGCTAGAGGATTAATTTTATAAAAATTTTATTTGTACAGTTGCATCACTAAAAACCTATTGTATAAGATGCAAATATAAAAAAAATCACTAAACTAGTCCATTATTAGCACATTATGGAAAATACAGGGTGTGGCGCGACAAGTTTTAAATAGAACCTCATATTTTTAATTTATTTTCGAATTCTACATGAAATTTTGAATAAAATTTGTGCACAATATCCTATACCAAAAATGAAATATTTTCGAGATATTTCGTTTTTTTTTCAAAAATTTGAAAAAATTCTAGTTCATATTAAACAACGATATCTCCATTAATATCGAAGCTAGTGACGTGAAATTGTAACCAATAAACAACAAGGGCTTGCCCGTTAACTCCATATGTCCAACTCATTGATATTTCATACAGGGTGTTTTAAACTTAGCCGCCAACATGCACAATTTAAATCATTTATAAGTTGCTTACTTTAAATAGAACACCCTGTATTTTATTACATTTTCCGATGTATTTTTTTAAGCCAATTCGTTTGGTATCGGTATTCCCTATACCTAAATCCAACCACTTTTGAGATATTTCATTATCTTAGTTAAAACCTTAGAACAAAAAGAAACAGGAAGGAGTATATGCAAAATGACCTTGAGTCCAGAAAGGAGCTTGCATATGGCGGCCAAATGTCAATTTTAATTTCCGTTTCCCTTGACGTACCGAAAAAAAAATTAAAATTATATCAAGGTTTTTATTTTTAATAATATAATACATTACTTTTAATCAAAAATTGTCGCGCCACACCCTGTACATTATCAGTTTAGAAAGTTATTTTAATTTAGTTTATCTGATGGAGCATCTTGAAGTTTTTCTGATGTTAAGTAGATTATTTTTGAAGCAGTATTTTAAAAATACAATTTTATTTAATTTTCCTAATGTAATTTTATGTAACTTAGTAAAAAACAAAACTTTTCGTTAAATGAAAAACTGCTGTTTTTCGCAAGCTATACTAGAAAGAGAACTTGCGAATTGCTAGATTTGATTCCATGCTTCCCATTGCCTGTAAACTAAATATTCTTTAAGGGAATATATTAATCTGGAAACAATTTTTTAAAATGATTATTACTCTATATTTGTTGTTTTTTTTCTTTGTCTCTGAAGAAGAGAACTTGGTTATCGAAACGTGCGTCAGGCAGATAAAAGTGTGTGTTGGTGTAGTGGTAGTGTAAACGGTTTTTCGATAGGTACGTATTAAATCGCCAGGTATTACATCTGATCTTAAGTAGCCACTACATTATTATTATTATTATTATTATAAATATGGTATAAATACAGCCTGTGTTCCATATCGACTTTCAGCTAGAAGTTTATGTGGAACAAATACGGTATCCGTCAAAATAAACAGTACCGAAACAGAGAGTGCTGTGGAGTTGTTTATATAATATGAATTTGTCATATTTGACTTAATTGGCATTAGTTGATATATTAATAGTACGCTGCAGTTAAATTTGATTTAAAAATAGTTCTAACAACGAAAGAAAAAGTGCTTTTGGTAGAGCATTATTTTCGTTCAAACGGAAAAGGTCGTAATGATGTTCCAAGCTTAGAACAAGTGTCAATAAAATATCAACAAATATTTAATAAAGCAGCTCCTAGTAAAAGCGTGATGTTAGCTGTTGTTGAAAAATTTCGTCGCACTGGTAGTGTATTGTGTCAACGTAAAGGTTCTTCAGGTCGTCGAAAAACAGTATGCACTAACGAAAATGAAGAACGTGTTTTTAACCAAGTTATGCAATAACCTCAAAGAAGTCTTGTAAGAACTGCATGTAAACTCATTATTAGTGAAACGTCTTTACGTCGCATGTTTAAATCAATTGGTGGTTATCCATACCGTATTCAAGTTGGACAACGACTAAATGCTGCGGACAAACGTGCAAGAGAAATTTACTGTGGTCGCATGTTGAGTTTAATTTACGAAAATCCCGAATTTTTGAAAAACATATGGTTTTCAGACGAGAATCACGTTCATCTTAGCGGCTATATTAATCGACAAACAACCAGATTCCTTGGATTTGAACGTCCTGATGTCATTGTGGAGAAACCACTCCACAGTCTTCGAGTTACCGTTTGGTGCGCGGTATCTGGTAATGGAATGATTGGTCCTTATTTCGTTGAAGATGATAATCAGAATCCACTTACTGTCAACCAAGAACGTTATAGAGAGAAAGTTATTATACCTTTTGTGAGAGATCTAAATAACTTTTGCCGTGCACGAAATCTACAGTTTCGCATACAATGGTTTCAACAAGATGGTGCAACGAGCTATACAGCTGTGCACACCTTAGACTTACTTCGTCAGCATTTCGATAATAGAATAATTTCTCGGGGAACAGACTTCGAATATCCTTTTCATTTACCTGATCTAACACCACCTGAGGCATACATTTGGGGCATATTGCCGAACTACGGGAAAGAATACAAAATATTTTTCGGCAGTTCCATCAACCACTTTTTATAAATATGTTTATTGACTTACAAAATCGATATGAAGCTTGTTTGCGTCGAAATGGTGAACATTTTGAACACTTACATTACAGAAATTAAAAATTAATTTTTATTTTTATTTTCGGTACTGTTTATTTTGGCGGATACTGTAATACTAGATGAATGAAATTTCGTATACAGGGGTTGTCGATACTTCTGAAATTAACTAAAATATTTTCAAATTTCTAGCACTTCTCGTTATACCGGAAATTAACACCAACTTGTTGAGTAGTGTATTTCAAATTAGGTATACCTAACAAACAGTATCCATAAATAAAAACCAAGATGTTATACGTTCCTTAACGTTATTTTATGAGTTAATAATCTTTGTGATCATATTTGTGAATGTAAAGTTTTTTATCTAATTTTTGTTTTATTTTATTTTATTTCTGGTAAGCCACAAAAGGTCCATCTTATTATGACTGTTTGAAAATATAACCATTTTTTTAAGAAAACTTATTTCTTGATATTTTTTAAATAGTTTAAAATTGAGTTAAATTTTAAGTGGCAGAAAATAAAAGTTTGATTTTTTAAATTTATATAAACAATACAAGAAATATTGTATGAATCGTGGATTCACGGTTTATGTATTGGCGTAAAAGAATTATTCTGCATCCTGCTCTGCGGGATGAGAAGAACCGGTCTACGAGTAGTGTTCTTCCTGTTAATTTGCAAATCGATAGAGATGGTTCTAAGTATCGACGAAGTCGGTCGCCATCACGTTTTCTATTGTACTGTAATTCAATGTCCGTTGGGGCATATAGCCCAGAAAGTAGTTGTTTTCTCATTGAAAACGGTCAAGCTTGGTATAGAAACTGTTAAGTTTCTTTACCTTGGGTGAAGGTTGAAACAATTTTTTACTTTTTCAGTTTTTTATATAAACAGTTATTTATTTAATTAATATAATAATTTATGTTTGGTTAATCTTTCACAATTCTATTTATAAAATATTTTTTGATTAAAGCAATGTTATTCAATATCTTTTCTTAATAAATTCGTTAAGAAACCGTCAAGAAATCTAATTAACGAAAGTCTCCGGCTGGAAATGTGAAAGATAATCTTTCTATTTGAAGGACATGAGATTAAGTAGGATTGAAGTAGACTAAAGCAACTGATTTGAAGACAGTTCATTTCTCAGTGTGCTTATTAGGGCAATAATTTGGCGCAAGAACTGTATACATTAAAATCTCACATCAAAAATATTCTAACGCATTAACATATTCCATAAGATTTTTATTATTTGAATATAGATTTTTAGCTTTTTTTACATTGTTACAAGAAAGAAGGCAGAAATCGGTTCACTTTCGTTATTTTTAATTGGACTAAAACCATAATTCAAAATTTGGGTAAAGATTCCTTTTTGACAAAAATTCTGGAAAGGGTTATTCAAAAATGATTGATAGGGGGTAAATTAAATTTAAAGAAGGGGTACAATTGGTAAAATAAAGAGCTAGCTTAACTACAGTCTCACTTGATCAATTTGCTTGGATAGAATTAAGCATTCAATGAAAATGTAGCTTCATGATATAATTGCTACCATGCAAATTGAGAAAACCAATAATTGGGATTTTAACAGGTCAAGTTGTGAGATCAGGTACAGTTTAGATCCAAAATTAGAGAAATTTTACAAGATTTGATTTTTAATAATTAAATTATTTACTAAGAACAATAAATAACTGCACAGTTAAACTAAACTTCCACTATTTATTTGAAAAATTCGCTTTAAAATCAATTACAGCTGTTTCGCTATAACTAGCATCGTCAGATTGACATATTGAAATTACATGTTGTTTGTTTGTAACTAGGTGCTTGATGTTGATAAGGAGTTAAGGCTAGACCAAGTAAGGAAGTAATAAGACATAACAATATTAAAGCCTAGATGTTATTAGCCCTAAGGGATTATCCTGGATGTATTTCCCTCTAAGATCAGTATAACTGTGCAATGATATAGAAAAACCAGGAAAAAACTATATCATGCTGATCTTTACAATAACTTAATATATTTGTGTTACAATTACGTCTTATCTATGTATAAAATGAAGACTCAATCAAAGCAAACACTTTAAAAGTGGAGAACTTCCAAGATTTATTTGTTCATTAACTACTTTAAACTGTTGATCTGCTAGATGTCTTTTAATTTCAAGTTCTTCTAGAAAATCTAAATTTTGTTTTTTATCACAAATGTGTAGTATATGAATGTCATTGGTGTGTATAAGTGAGTTTGGATGTTCCAGTAGGTGTTTTGCATAATTTGACTTATCTGGTTGTTTTAATCTATATGCTCTTAAGTGTTCATTAAATCTTACTTAAAACTTTCTTTGTGTTTGACCTATATATACTGCATTACATTTTGGACAATTAATTTTGTAGACACCAGATTTTTTTAAATTTGGTAGTTTTGTTTTTACATTTAACAATTTTGTTCCAATACTATTTTGTGTTTTAAATGATATTAATGCTGATGTTGCCGAAGATATTATTTTTGAAATTGCATTGGAAATATTTCCACAATATGTAATACTTTTATAGCTGTTAATTTCTTTAGTTTGTTTTGGAAATATTAGTTCTACTGACATTTTTTGTTCTTTCTTATTAATTAATTTATTTATCAAATGTATTGGATAGCCATTAGATGTAGCTATTTGTTTTATGATCTCAATTTCTTTATTAAAATTATTTTTGTTCATTGGAATTGAAAATGCTCTATGTATCATGGAATTATAAGCTGCTAATTTATGTGATAGTGGATGATTTGAATTATATGGTATGGTTACATCTGTTTGTGTAGGTTTTCTGTATATTGAATAATTTAATGAATTATTAACTTTTTCAATTCTTAAATCTAGAAAATTAATTGAATTATTTTCTTCAACTTCTAAAGTAAAATTAATTTTAGGATGCATGGTATTAATATAATTAAAAAATATATCTAACTGCCGTTCGCTACCTACAAAACCTGCTAACACATCATCAACATATCTATACCAAAATACAATATTGTTTTTATAACTAGAATTAAAGATTTTGTTTTCTAAATTATCCATAAATATATTTGCCAAAATTGGAGAAATAGGACTTCCCATGGGAAGACCCTCATTTTGAATATAAACTTTGTTATCAAAAGTAAAATAATTTTGACTAATGCATACATCAAATAGATCAATTATGTCTGATATTATACCTGGATGGATATTTCTTTCATCTAATAGCTTTTTAACTAGAACTATACATTCTTTAGGAGGTATTTTTGAGAACATATTAGTTACGTCAAACGATACTAATTTAAAATTAAATTAAATTTAAAAGTAGAGGTTAACACAATCAATTTCATTAAATTATTTACCCTAAAAATTCTAGAGACAGCTGTATAAAATTTTAAATGTATTTATTTACGTTAGTCGACTTATCTTTTTTTACATCTGCGATCCAATAGTTGATCCAGGAGAAGGCTGGTTGAAGGGTTGAAGTGCCACATTAAAGATCGTGTATAAAGTTTGAATTACTGACAGGAATCGTTTGTAATAATTAACATGTTAAGAACTCTATACAATAGATGGTGTTAGCGTTAGCCATATAATTAATTTAAATATACTACGTTTTTAGTTAACATATCATGTTACAATATTTATTTTTGTCTACCCACAATAATATTTAAAGAAGTCTTCCTTGTAATGTTTTAAGTCCTCTAATTATTATACTATGTCGTTTTTCTGCCCTGGAAACTGCTAGTAAGATTTGAAGAGAAACCCATTTTCGATCGATTTTCTTTGGCATCTCCAGATAGTAGCATCATCAAGGAGGTCGAATGACATTTTGAGAAAAGAGCAATCACAATAATGTATCAGTAAAGTCGAAGAGATACATTACCTTATATCACTTCCAAATTGAAAGCTTGAATAAGATTTCCCTTTTTACAGAATAAGAAAATACCAATATCCTTTGAAATATTTTTTCAATATCCTTCATAAAAACCGGAATATTGGCACAGCACAAAGAAAATGTTGGTGGCTTTTTTTATTCGAAAGTATTACGAATTTTAATTATTGTTTTTATTGATTTAAAATTTACAAGTAATAAAAATTTATGTATTTATATTTTGATAGCAGTGTTCACTATTTGGTTACTAGCAATAATTTTAACAAGAACTTATTTGTTATTCTTAATATATTTATTGATAAAAATTACTTTTAAAAAAATTACCAGCATAATTAGTTTACATATAAAAATACTTCTTGATTCTGACTGGGTTGTTCTAAAAATATCGGTTAATCACAAAACAAAAATAATAAAATTTTGCTATATAAGCAAAAGTTTTTACCAAAAACCTTTTCTTGCTAAATTAAAACTATAGCTAAACATTATAAAAATCTGGTTTTCTATTCTTAAATCGGGTTATCTTACAACTGTTACTTTTTAAACCATATTTTTTTTTTCTCGCAACAATTGCAATATTACAATAACTGTAATTTGTTGGGAGACACTCTTTGTTTATTCGCTAAGGTCTCATTAAAAAACTTCTTAGTTTTCTCAATTCCTAATTCATCCAATCTCCAGAGTTCAGTAATTGATGAGTTAGTCAACTTTAACATTGTAATAGTCATGCTATTTGACAGAAATCAACCAACTAACCCAGAGACACAAACTAACTGTCAAAACCTAATAAAAAACAAATTGTAACATATTTACTAAATACACATAATGTCCAAAAGTTTGAAATAATGGAATATTTCATCTTTTTATTAATTTTTATAAATATTTTTTTTATATAAGTAAACATCATTTTGTTACAACTCTAACCAATACTAAATAAATGTCGAAGTCAGATAAACATACAAAAAAATGATTTATTCTTTTGAGGTGAAAAATTTACAATGTGTTACAAATTTTTTTAAATAAATTAATAAGCAGTATTTCCTCCATAGGCCTGTATGCATGACTGTAGGCGATGTGGCATGCTATCGATTAAATGGTAGAGCTGGGCTTGCGGAATTCTCTCCCATTCTTCACGAGCAGCATCTTTCAGTTCTCGTAGAGTAATTGGGGAAGGATTTCGCTTCTTAATGCGTGTTTTAAGAATGTCCCAGGCATGTTCAATGACGTTCATGTCAGGGGAATTTGATGGCTATCTTAATGTGGATATTCCTTCTTCTTCCAAAAAAATTTTGTACCACAGCTGTTCGATGTGGAGGTGCATTGTCATGCATAAATACAAATCCATCACCTACCGCCCCCCGGAATAGACGCACAACAGGATTTAAAACTTCCTCGATGTACACAGCACCAGTGATTCTTCTCTCCAAAACCAGGAGAGGCGTCCGTGTACCCCTCATAATACCAATCCAAACCATAATACTTCCACCTTCAAATGGAACACGTGGTTGGGCTGTTTCTAATCGGGCTTGTCGTCCTGGGGCCCTCCAAATTAGCGTTCTTCGTGAATAGCTAATTCTTGATTCATCAGAGAACATCACGTAGTTCCAGTTAGGACCATGGTGTAACATTTCTTGTCAAAGCGCATTATCCAAAATAGAGGATAGTTTGTCCATTAGACGACTTTCCCAAGAGTTTCATTGAAGCAAAACACATAAAAAGAGGAACTAAAAGACAATTTATAACTACAACGGAGCAAGACGAAGCATTAACTGATTACTTAAGGCAAAATCCATTTCATACGACAAGACATGCTAAAGTTGCAGTAAACTTTAATGCTTGAATAACAACCGCATTAAGAAGAATATAAACAAATTAATATTTGTCTTAAATTATTTATTAAACGATATATTCAATTTTTGGAATGGGGTAACGAAGGTCTAACGAAAATTATATTTCCTCCAATGATAAGTCTGGAGGATTTTATTTAAACGTTTGGACTTCGATGGATAAAGGAGGTTTAGGAATTTGCTGGATAATCGAAGGAATATTAAATACTAAGAAGTATCTTATTAGTCAACATGACAATTGCTCAGTGCATTCTGCTCGCAGCGTGCGTAATTATATTGCTGAAAATAACATTGAAACGCTCCCATAGGTTCCATCTATTGTATGTCATGCCGTATTAAAGTGATTTTCCTATAAATAATCAAGCAAATTTTTGTCTATCTCTATTCTAGTTAAAACTGGTCTTCCATTTCCTATTTTTCCTACAACAGTGAGATCCTTGTCTCACCTTTTTTTAAGTCAGTCATCTAATAAATCACCTAAATTTCATTAAAAAAATACTTGAACCGGTAACAATGTAATCTTTTTGTAGTTATTACAATATCACACTATTTCAAGCTAGTTACTGCTTGTGTATAAATGATATACCTAATAGATTTTTTTACAATTTTTTTTTATTTCTTTACAAAATTTTATTTCATCATTACATCTCCTAACATTTTGGTTGAGCTGGCGTAACTACCCTAGAAATTATACCTACCATAACAGCTGATTTAGTATTAACACTTTTTAAAAGATCAGTAGACACAACTACAAAAACACTATTTTTTATTACAATAGTTGTACCAGTTTTACATGACGCGCAGTGAACGTGTACACCTCATAATACCACTCCAAACCATAATACTCCCACCTTCAAATGGAACACGTGGTTGGGCTGTTTCTAATTGGGCTTGTCGTCCTGGGGCCCTCCAAACTAGCGTTCTTCGTGAATCAGAAACCAAGCCAATTCTTGATTCAACAGAGAACATCACGTAATTCCAGTTAGGACCATGGTGTAACATCTCGTGCAACCTTACAATTTTTTGTTGATAGGTTAGTTTGGAAACCCGTAGAGGTCTTCTGCGATACAAATTTAGTACATTTAATCTTCGTGTAACTGTTTGCGTTGAGATACTCAGTTCTTCAAGGGCAATTTCTCCGGATATGCCACTTTTAGATTCCTGTCCATTTCTTCGAGATATCAATGTTATCTGCCGGTCTTGTGCTACTGTTGTACATCGATTTTTGCCACTTCTGGAACGATTCTTCACATCATTTGTGTCTTGGATTTTTTTTTAATTTTTGATACAGCACCCTGAGTAACACCAACAATATTCACTATATCACTTTGACTAAAGCCCTGTTGTAACAAAGCAATTACTCTAGACCTATTTAAATATGATATCATGTCTCTCATTGTTGAACAGCTCAAATGAAATTTAAACAAGAATTGGAATAATGTGAAAGCACCCAAATCAATTAAATATGACCAAATTATACAAAAACGAATCAAATTCAGTATTATTTTGATTTTAAAACGCCTTAAAATAAATATCAACAAGAGTTTTTAAAAAACCATAAGCGTAAATATATTATTTCTAAATATTCCAAACTCTTGGACATATGTGTATATAAATATCGTTATGAAAAAAATTAGCCGTAATTCTGCATTTGTTTATTTTTTATTATTCTGATAAAAAAATGTTACAAAATGAAATTTTTTTAAATATACTTTAAAGAGATTTGTTGAAGTTAAAATGAAAGCAATCTTAAGGAAATTATCCCGCTCTGAAAAAAGGAAATGGAGTATTTTAGACATTCTTTAAAGACATTATTCTTTTACTAAATTTAAACGAAATTTAATTTTAGCTGGGTATACTCTAAGGTACAGGGAAGGCAATTGAGAAGCTTACTTAGTTACATTATGTTGTCGAGTGAACTTTATTTATTTAAAAAATTGCGACCATAAAAAAAGAATTAGTAGGATAAATGTGTCGTGAAGTCAAGTTATGGTAATTTATGATATAAGAGAGATGGGTCTCTTATTTACCTATTAACGTATGCGATAATTGCAGTTGCACATGTAAAGTTATTAAAACGCTATTACGAGTATATTATACGCATCTAAAAGATAAAAGTAGCTTACTATTGTAATGTTAATAGTAATATAAGCGTATCAGACAACAGCCATACAAAAGAGCTGAAGGATGTGGCTTAATGGAACGAAGTGTGATATGATTTTTTACCGGACACAGGAAATTAACGTACAAATGGAAACAATAATTGAACTGACAGGCTATAGATTTTTTCTGCCTAAATGCCAAATCTCCGGATTATATTTTGTGCAGTTATCTAGGGCTTTTTTAAATGGTCTTTTAAATGGTGTAGGCATCTTAAACGGCGGTGTAGTGATTTTTTTTTCTTCCGTGCCTCGGAGGGTTGGATGAGGGAGGCTGGAAGTGATTCACCCTTAATCTCTCATACAAGTTTCCGGGGAGGGAGCTTTCCACCAGACACAGCGCGTCCCAAGGGCTCATAGGGTGTCTCCAGGGGGGCGTGGTCTGTCAAGGGACTCAGGCTCTTTGAGTTGTAAGAGCCTCATGACCGACCAACTCTGGGGATAAGCATTGCATAAGGTTCTGGTTTCGAGAACCCCTATAGTTGCTTACGGATCAAATGGAATAGAGGATTAAACCTCGATAAAAAACCAGCAGCATGGGGGAGACAGCCATGTTGTGCGAGTGGAGCAACGGAAGCTACTGCGTTAACTGTGAGAAAATCCTAGAGGACTAAACCTCGATAATAAATCCCCCCAATCTTAAGTTGTAACAAATATTTCCCAAAATAAAAGTGTACCTTCTTAATATAATACTATAATAATAGTTCCATCCTCGTAGAACATATTTATACAGTGCGGTCCATATGTATGGAATAAATTCATTTGTAGCGTTATTATGTACTATATGAAAAAAACCTGAAACAGGTCGATTTTTATTCTTAAATTGACAATTTACAGTATGAAAATATTATCCCCCTCCAGCACCCCTTCGGAATTATAAGCACCCCCTCGAAAATTTTAAATTACAAAGGGGGTCGTGTGGCACCTCGTTGGAAAGGGATTTTAGTCCTCTGTTCAGCAATATAAAGTTTTTTAAGTTTGGTGCAATCATAACTGAGAAAATTGAGGCGATATTGTTTGGTCTATTAAAATAACTTTAGAAATAATCAGGTATTTTCGTATCTGTTCTGCTAAATATTAGGAAAAAACTTTGAAGATATTAAAATAATAGTCAAAAAACTAAATAAACAATTGATATAAATCTAGTAGGCTGCTGTCATTTAGGTATTTAAAGTTACTAAAAGACGTCAGTATAATATTTGTGCGCGTATTAAATTTAATTATGGCTCATTTGTCCGAGACTCAAAGAATAGACATTTTAATTATGATTGGTTGTGGTAATAAAACCAGAACTCAAAAGGAGGTTTGTGAAATTTTTAATAATAAATACCCTGGTCAACACGTTTCGCAGTCTACAGTTAGCAAAATTGAAAAAATGTTTCGTGAAACTGGACATGTAAAAAATATTGAAAAACCAGGTAGAAATGTTCAATTTAATGATGAAAAAAGTTAGATGTACTTCTAGAGATTGAGGAAAATCCGCATAAGACTACTCGAGAACTTGCAGCTGACAATGATGTAAGTAAATCATCTATTTTGAGAGTTCTGCATAAAGAAAAATACCACCCTTACAAAGTTCAGTTGGTTCAGGAGTTAAATGAAGATGATCCTGATAGAAGGCAAGAGTTCTGTGAATTGATGATGGATAGAATGAACGCAGATTTGCAGTTCATAAACAAAATAGTTTTTTCTGATGAAGCGACGTTTCATTTAAACGGAACGGTTAACAAACAGAACTGTAGATATTGGAGCAGAGAAAATCCTCACTGGATGTGTGAGGCTCACATTCAATATCCTAAAAAAGTTAACGTTTGGGCTGGTATCATTAACAATAAAATTATTGGCCCTTATTTTTTTGAGGGCACAGTTACTGGTGAGGTTTATCTAGATTTTTTGATTAGTGCCTTCATTACAAAGAGTTTTTCCTGATGTTAATCATCCAAATGAGATAGATCGATCTATTTACTACCAACAAGACGAAGCTCCACCGCATTTTACACGTACTGTTAGAAATTATTTAAACGAGGTTTTTCCCAATAGGTGGATTGGAAAACGTGGGGCGATCGAATGGCCGGCTAGATCCCCCGATTTGACTCCTCTCGATTACTTCTTATGGGGTTATTTAAAATCTAAAGTATATTTTAATAGACCAAACAATATTGCTGATTTAAAAGTTAGGAAAACGGAAGAAATTAACAAAACAACCCCCGAGGTCATACAAAATGTTGTACGAAAATTCCAATATCGCCTCGGTTATTGTCAAGAAGTGAATGGTGGTCATTTTGAACATTTAATTTAAGTGTCAAATACATTGAAAAACACATTCTAATCATTAAGTGACATTATTATCTTCATTCTACGTAAAGTTTTGTGTTAGAGACATTATCAAAATTTTACATCTTAAAAATCAATTTTCTCAGTTATGATTGCACCAAACTTAAAAAACTTTATATTGCTGAACAGAGGACTAAAATCCCTTTCAAACGAGGTGCCACACGACCCCCTTTGTAATTTAAAATTTTCGAGGGGGTGCTTATAATTCCGAAGGGGTGCTGGAGGAGATAATATTTTCATACTGTAAATTGTCAATTTAAGAATAAAAATCGACCTGTTTCAGGTTTTTTTCATATAGTACATAATAACGCTACAAATGAATTTATTCCATACATATGGACCGCACTGTATATATATATCAATATAACTGTTAAATGGCAACTTTAAAATAGGACAAGTAACGAAATAAAACAAAATCTAAATAGCAAACTGTTTCAAACGAAAATAAAAAAATATATACTATTTTTCAGTGGAAACAAAGGAACAAGGCTTTGTTGCGTCGTTTGTCGCACGAGATTTAATCTAATGATCGGGACAGTACATAAAAGCCAATTTAAAACAATTTAATGAACATTTGTCCATTAAAGACAAAGGTTAAAAGCTCTATAATATTGTAAAAGTATTTGTTGTAAAATGGTGATAGTCAATTTTTTTATACGGTTTTTAACATTGTAGGTGATTGGTTTCTGATTGCCTTACTTATTTATTGTTATTTTTTATCCTTAGAATACACTTTTTTGATGCTATTATTCGTTTTAAAAAAGCCAAATAGAGAAACCAGCTTATAGGTTAATAATTTTCAAATATAATCAGTTCCAAGATGGTTTGGGAATGCCTAGGCAAACTAAATGAACTAGGCCAGAAGAACACTGTCACCCTCCTATGGGTCCCGGGACACATAGGAATAGAGGGGAATGAAACAGCAGATAAGCTGGCAAAAAAGGAGCTGAAACCCCACTTTTGGGACCAGAACCATCTTGTGGGATCAGCAGTAGAGTAATCTTAGGAAAACTAAGGGAAGAAATGGAAAAAGAAAAATCCAAGTACTGGAATCAGCTGGAAGGACTGAGGCAATCTAAGATACTACTGGGGAACTATGACCAGAAGAGATCTCTTAGCTGCCTCAACCTCAGTAAAAAAAGGCTCCGAATTCTAACGGGAATATTAACCGGGCATTGCCGGTTAAGAAGCCACATGAAGAAACTAGGGTTAGCAGATGAAGCAAAGTGCAGATTCTGTGAGGAAGAGGATGAAACCTCAATACACATACTCTCAGAATGCCCTGCCTTGCAAAATTCTAGGGCTAGATACCTAGGAGCACATGAAATAGAGGAAGGGGATCTACCTGATTTGAAGCCCGACGATGTCCTAAACTTCCTCCGGAAAATAGGACTCGAAGAGCTGCTATAGGTCTGAGAAAATATCAGAACATGGCAAGTAAGGGGGGACACAATAGATCCTATAGGTCGCAGTGTAATTATCACCCCTAACTCATACATACATACATACATACATAATAATTTTTACCTTTTACGAGCACCCCTCTAAACCGTCAATAACACACAATCTACAGCCTATGTAATGTATCTACGCACGGTAAAATAAACGCACGGCTTCCCTAGCAATTTTATACTACATAATAAATGGCAGATAACATTGCATTTAATATATATTGTAATGAATATAATGATTTGATGATTGTAGTTTAACTGATTGATTGATATTATTTATTTGATTGATTAATATTATTTAAATGTTCTAATAGCAACAAGATATTCTTCAACAAAACTGATCTACAAAGGTATGGAACCTGTTTATTTACAAATGAATCCTTGTTCTTAAAATAAAGATTGCTTATTTTTCCTTTGAAAGGTTATATTTATTTCTGGAAAATAATTTGTGTCTGTTCCACATACTAACTGACTAGTTTTAGTCAATACCACAAGGATTACTAAGAACAATTAATAACTGCACAGTTAAACTAAACTTCCACTATTTATTTGAAAAATTTTTCAAATAAATAGTGGAAGTTTAGTTTAACTGTGCAGTTATTAATTGTTCTTAGTAAGATGAACTTCCAAAAAGTAGAGGTTAACACAATCAATACCACAAGGATTATTAATAAGTAGGGGAATATAGTTGGTAAAAGAAAGTAGTTAGATGAATTTAAAAACGTAGCCCATTTATAGTAGACCATAAAAAAGTTACTCGATAAAGTATTTTCCCATCTTTGTTGAAAACAAACCTTAACTAGGTTAATTTTCTAAAGTTAATGTTATTAAAAATAACTTAAGCATATTTTAGTGGTATAAAGGAAGGGGTGGTCTCAAAAATTATCGACATCAACGTAACAATGAGAGCACTAGATGTTCATTTGTTGATAGTTACTCATCAAAGTTTAAGAAATTTGAACGCTCAGTTGTTATGTCGAAATATGTTAAAAAATTAAAATAGACAGCCAAACTTAAAAAACTAAATCATTTCTCACTCTCCATTAGATGCATATGTTTACTTGTAAAACCCAAATTATCCATGTCAGTCAGGAATTAAATGAAATAATAATATTTTTTTAATTTACATTTTTACCATGCATTCACATCTGGGATTAGCATACATTTTGCCACTTATTGAGAATTTAATTTCTTATTTCTGCTCTGATTTGAGGTAGATGGTCGTATTCGTTGTCGTTATGCATTTTTCTTTTATTTCGGTTGAATGTCGTTGCGGTGAATGCGGAACATACTCGCAATTACCTTTGGGGCAGATACACATGTAGTCCGGTACGCGCTAATGAAAAAAATAGTTTTCTTTGAGATAGAAATTTATTTTTTGTACCCTACCACTCTGAGAACCAAGAGAGTTGTAAGTACCACCTGTACCACCTTCATTTACAGTTTCCTGTCTGGCCTATATCAGGCATAATCTTCATAATGTCCCCAGAACTTTGCTCTGCTTTCTGGACTAGATTTGTTAAATATTTTGTAAAGCGTAAACCTTTATCGCGGTAATATAACCAGATCTTTAGCACAATATGTTGGCTCTATTGTATTACTACCACATTAAAACCATATTGCGTTCTTTTCTAGGACACTTTGTACTAAGATTGATAGGTTGTCTGTATACGATGTGGCTGCAGTGTATTAAAAGCTAATCTGGCACTCCTGATTTTTAAATATTCCTTATGTGTGTATCCAATTCGGTGTTTTCATTAGAAATAAATCAATGAAATTCCTTTGTAATCATATAGTAAATTATAAATATTTAATCCTAAACTCATTGCAACGCAACAATTCTGGTTATTTTTTTATATAATATTAAATTGAAAGTAAGTTAAAATCGATAAATTCAAATAGAAAGTCGAAACGGTCGTGACGTCAAAACTCATATCGATGACAGTTTGTTTACATTTAATGTGTGGTAATTGAGAGAGTTGGGCTTTAAAGGCCGGTTCATGCAACGTTCATTATAATTACATTATCATTAAGAAAAGTTGAGCACCCAATTTATAGTGGAGGCGTTCATGCAACACATTAAGGCATTACAATTACATTAAGCCCACTAAGAAGTTGGGAACTTTCAACTTTTAATTTACATTACATTAAATTCTTAGTGAAAACAGTAAAAGCGCATGCGCAGTACGATAGCATGGAAATGTGAATTCGTATTTATGTCAAAATTCCTATGTTTAGGTTATGTTGATATTGAAGGCCGGTTTTACAAGCAATAAAAAATATTTTAACAAAATCAAAAATAGAATAGTAGTATAACAACTTTTTGAATATTGTAGCAGATGTAAAGAACATAACATAAGTTTCAAGTGTCAATAGTGGACAATATACGCATGCGCTAATACAGAATTTATAATGTAATGAAGTCTTGCATGAACGACAACATTTTTTTAGTGAAAGTGTAATTATAATGTAATGTTAGTGGAATTATAATGTTCGTTGCATGAACCGGCCTTTATTTCTGATTTTATTGTGAATTATTGGTTTTATTTGTGTTATGCAATCATAAAATGTCGTCAGTAGGGTTTGTGAAAGCATTGTCAAACAATTTACCATCCTTAGACATTTTCATGGTTAGGTTAGGTTGGGTTAGGTTAGGTTTCAATGCAGCTGAATTTCGAAATGTAAAAGCAACAGCGTAAATACTTATATTGTGCTTTTTGCATTAAAAAATGTCTAACTGACTTATTTTTATGAAAATCAACAAAAAATAAAGAAAAAAGAGAATAAATATAAATAAAAAACTTCGCACAATCTCGCAGATACACTGTTTACAATAAAATTATGGCGCTTTCAATGACACATATGAGTAGTGACGTCAACAGTCGTTTACGCGGCAAATTTTTGAATTTGAGTTTGAGGATGGAATAACTATGCTACAAAATTTTTTTAATTTAAGTTTTTTTTGGTTTTTGGGGTAATTGATTGCTGCTCTGTCTTCCCATTTACCCATTTACGATGTTTAATCGGATCTATAGCCGATTTGAATTTTCTAAATTGGTCTTGTATCTCCTATATCGTCCTCATGTCTTGGGGCTCATCTTCCAGATAATTTTTAATAAGGTTCTTATAGAATTTCCCTATACAATCTAGCAAAAAGATTGGGCTGTATGAATAAACTTCTTTAGAACTTTTTTGGGTTTAAGTATTAGGTTAAGTTATAGCTACGTTTAATTATTTTTTAAAATATTGTCTTTTTAAGACCTCATTAATAATTCTTCGAGGGTTTTCTTAATTATGATATATGGCTTCGAGTGGCTCATCATCTGGTTCAAAAGATTTACCAATCTTATTTCCATTTGCCACTTTTATAATCTCTGACAATTGTCAGGTTGAGCATTAATACCTACTTTGAAATCTATTTTTAGGCTTATTAGGAAATGTGGTATTTCCTATTTCTTTTCTTTTTATTAGCTTTTTATTAGATTTTATGTGTTTGTATACCTTGTTGAAACCTATTCCTTTGTGTTGCTCTCCTGACTAAAATATTCCAACTTGTTGTTCTAAGTATTACCTTTCCACCAGAATGGTTTGTGAAATTTCTATACTGAGTGCTATTCGCATGTGCTGTTATGATTTCTTTTCCAAAGTTTAAAAAATCATTCTTTTTTTTATTGTACCTTTTTCAGTTATTTTTCGTGACTTTTGTTGCATAGGAATGTTCATAAAATTTCGACCACACTGTAGGTATCTTGGACAAGCTCTATAATAGAAAAATTGAATTAAGATATAATTATTTGAATTTAGTCATCCAAGTATTCAACAATCTTGATATCAAACGCATTTCACGTACTCCTTGCAGTGTTTTGCGTGATGTGTCATGCAAATATTGTACACAACCCTTTAATTTTAAGCCTTTTTCTATATGATCCTACCATATCTACCTCCATAAAGGACTTATTCAAAAGGATGTCCGTTACTACTGTAGGTACAATTATATAAACCGCCAAAAGTGTTTCCCTTGAGTAATTTAAGCCGGCTTATTTTATGCGCCTGTTCCCATTTGGTAACTTGCTTGCTGAACGCCTCTTTAATCTACTCCATTGTGGTTTCTGTGTCTATACCTTTAACGTGGAAGGTCTTTAGGCTTTAGTCTTTAGAACCCAGAACCGCCTTAATTTAATTTGTTCTTTTCTAGCGTTTTAATAGTTTGCCGTCCTTGGTGCCACTTAATATGTGAATGGCTTTTGCAGCACCTGTGAAAACAGCAATTTTCTGTATCTTTTTAAGACAATCATGCCAGCAATAATCATATCTGGACCTAACTGAATTTCATAGATGCGTAATAAACGACTAAAATTTTAAAGAAAGAAATTTTAAAACACTTTATGCTGGTTAAAGTAAATTCTGCCAATAACTACAGCAATGCAATATGCTGCATCTAGTTTATACTATTTGTGTTCAAACTGGCACATTGCCTTTTTATATAAGTATGTACATTTTTTCGTAGAAGACATAATATGAAATTATTCAGTCGTTGAACCGTACTACTTCCGTTCATGCTAGCGTTTTTTTTATCTTTGAAAAGAAGCTATGTAAAGAAAAATTAAGTTGAAAGGGTCGAAACAAATGCAGTTAGTGCCTGAGGCTTTTCCTCTCTTGACCTCTTTTAGAGAAAATGCAGATAAATGAAAGTTTTATAGATCGCCAGAAATTCTTAAACCACTTTATTGCTAAAAATACTACCATAGTGCGCTATTGCAATGGTTTTAGACTTCTAAATATAATAACCTAAATTAGTATATTAAATAATCGTCCAAAAGTTTGGAATATTTAGAAATAATATATCTACGCCTATGGTTTTTTAAAAACTTTTGTTGATATTTATTTTAAATCGTTTTTAAATCTGAATAATACTAAATTTGATTCGTTTTTGTATTAATTTGGTCATATTTAATTGATTTGGGTGCTTTCAAATTATTCCAATTCTTGTTTAAATTTCATTTGAGCTGTTTAAAAATGCCCAGAGACATGATATCATATTTTAATAAGTCTAGAGTAATTGCTTTGTTACAACAGGGCTTTAGTCAAAGTGATATCGTGAATATTGTTGGTGTTACTCAAGGTGCTGCATCAAGAATTGTGTCCAAGACACAAATGATGTGAAGGATTGTCCCAGAAGTGCCAGAAATCGATGTACAACAGCAGCACAAAACCGGCAGATAACATTGATAGCTCGAAGAAATCGACGGGAATCTACAAGTGGCATGTCCAAAGAAATTGCTAGATTTAAAGGACTGAATATCTCAAGGCAAACAATTACACGAAGATTAAATGCGGTAAATTTGTATCGCAGAAGACCTCTTCGTGTTCCCAAACTAACCTATCAACAAAAAATTGTAAGGTTGCAATGGGCTCAAGAGATGTTACACCATGGTCCTAACTGGAATTACGTGATGTTCTCTGTTGAATCAAGAATTGGCTTGGTTTCTGATTCGCGAAGAACGCTAGTTTGGAGGGCCCCAGGACGACAAGCCCAATTAGAAACAGCCCAACCACGTGTTCCATTTGAAGGTGGGAGTATTATGGTTTGGAGTGGTATTATGAGGGGTACACGTTCACTGCGCGTCATGTAAAACTGGTACAACTATTGTAATAAAAAATAGTGTTTTTGTAGTTGTGTCTACTGATCTTTTAAAAAGTGTTAATACTAAATCAGCTGTTATGGTAGGTATAATTTCTAGGGTAGTTACGCCAGCTCAACCAAAATGTTAGGAGATGTATTGATGAAATAAAATTTTGTAAAGGAATACAAAAAATTGTAAAAAAATCTATTATATCATTTATACACAAGCAGTAACTAGCTTGAAATAGTGTGATATTGTAATAACTACAAAAAGATTACATTGTTACCGGTTCAAGTATTTTTTTAATGAAATTTAGGTGATTTATTAGATGACTGACTTAAAAAAAGGTGAGACAAGGATCTCACTGTTGTAGGAAAAATAGGAAATGGAAGACCAGTTTTAACTAGAATAGAGATAGACAAAAATTTGCTTGATTATTTATAGGAAAATCACTTTAATACGGCATGACATACAATAGATGGAACCTATGGAAGCGTTTCAATGTTATTTTCAGCAATATAATTACGCACGCTGCGAGCAGAATGCACTGAGCAATTATCATGTTGACTAATAAGATAGTTCCTAGTATTTAATATTCCTTCGATTATCCAGCAAATTCCTAAACCTCCTTTATACATCGAAGTCCAAACGTTTAAATAAAATCCTCCAGACTTATCATTGGAGGAAATATAATTTTCGTTAGATCTTCGTTACCCCATTCCAAAAATTGAATATATCGTTTAATAAATAATTTAAGACAAATATTAATTTGTTTATATTCTTCTTAATGCGGTTGTTATTCAAGCATTAAAGTTTACTGCAACTTTAGCATTTGCTTTGTTGTAGCTTTGTTGATCATGCTATTGAATTTATAAAATCTTATTTAAAGAATAGGACACAATTCGTTTTATATCGTGGAATTAAGTCTGTCAAATATACAGCATTCTCTGGTGTACCTTAAGGTTCCAACTTAGGACCTTTACTATTTTTACTTTTCATTAATGTTATGTCTATGTTATGCAGATGATATGAAAATTTTTCTTGAGATCAATAGCATTGAAGACTGTCATCATCATCAGAGTCAATTGAATTTTATCAAGAACTGGTGTGATAGTAACGGACTTAATCTAAATATTAATAAATGTAAAGTTATTAGTTTCTCAAGAAGAGAACATATTGTTGATTATCCTTATATGGTTAGTGAATTGCTTTTGCAACGAGTCAGTGAGATCAAGGATTTGGGCATAACTTTTGATAGTAAATTAACTTTCAATCGACATATATCGTTAAAGGTATCGGAAGCAATGAAATTATATGGATTTATAGTTAGAAACTGTAGAAACTTAACTAACATATCCGCACATAAGTTGTTATATTTTTCATATGTTAGATCTAAACTTGAATACGGCTCGATAATCTGGTCACCATTTTATGAAGTTCATATACAAAATATTGAGAGGGTGCAGCGTAAATTTTTAAAATTTCTTTCATATAAGATTAATGGCATCTATCCAAACCGTAATATCAGTAACGTTGAACTGTGCAGTCGTCTAGAGTTTAAATCATTGGAATTTAGGCGTAATTGTAGTGCGCTAATTTTTCTTTACAAATTACTTAACAATAAAATAGATTGTTCCGATATTCTTGGTAAAATAAATTTTAACGTTCCTTCGTATCCAGTTCGTCGTTCAGTCACTTTTAGAAACTTCCAAGTAAGAACCAACCTACTTATGAATTCGCCTATTTATGTAATGTGTAATCAGTATAACAATATAAGCCATCACTGTGATATTTTTCATTGTACGTTAAATGATTTAGTTGAAACAGCGCATACTTATTTAGACAATTAATCTAATTTTTATGTTATTATTGCATTTTTTTTATTATTATGGTCTGTTTTTGTATTACTGTTATTTTCTCTGATGTTATCAATGTTGTAATTATTTTTGCTGAATTAATTGTAATAATTTGTCCTGTAAATGGGTAACTGTTGGACATTAAAGCTACTATTATTATTATTATTATTATGTCTTGTCGTATGAAATGGATTTTGCCTTAAGTAATCAGTTAATGCTTCGTCTTGCTCCGTTGTAGTTATAAATTGTCTTTTAGTTCCTCTTTTTCTGTGTTTTGCTTCAATGAAACTCTTGGGAAAGTCGTCTAATGGACAAACTATCCTCTATTTTGGATAATGCGCTTTGACAAATTTGAGAAATGTGACTGTTTGTCATTTTGATTAGTTAAATTGGGTTTCCTTAGGAAAAATAAAGTTGTACCCGTTTTATATGACGCGGAGTGTACGCCTCTCCTGGTTTTGGAGAGAAGAATCACTGGTGCTGTGTACATCGAGGAAGGTTTAAATCCTGTTGTGCGTCTATTCCGGGGGGCGGTAGGTGATGGATTTGTGTTCATGCATGACAATGCACCTCCACATCGAACAGCTGCAGTACAAAATTTTTTGGAAGAAGAAGGAATACCCACATTAAGATGGCCATCAAATTCCCCTGACATGAACGTCATTGAACATGCCTGGGACATTCTTAAAACACGCATTAAGATGCGAAACCCTTCCCCAATTACTCTACGAGAACTGAAAGATGCTGCTCGTGAAGAATGGGAGAGAATTCCGCAAGTCCAGCTCGACCATTTAATCGATAGCATGCCACATCGCATATTTTAAAAAATTTGTAATACATTGTACATTTTTCACCTCAAAAGAATAAATCATTTTTTTTTGTATGTTTATCTGACTATGATATTTATTTAGTATTGGTTAAAGTTGTAGCAAAATGATGTTTACTTTTATCAAAAAAATTATTTATAAAACTTTTGGAAATAGTGTATATTATATATGAAGATTAAAACTTTATTCTAGAGCATTTTAAATTTTTCTATACTTTAATAGTTAAACGTGACTTTGGTATAAGCGTAGTTTTTTAGTTATCCTGTCAATAAATTATATAATAATCGTAAAATAACTCACCGACAATCAAGTTTTTTTTGAAAAAATAAATAAATCTCAATATCTTACACCAAATCGATAGGGAAAATTTTCAGTTCCACACTGACGCCTTTTCGATAAAACATTTTACCTGAAACAACAAGAAAAGCATTAATATTTAATGATGTAAAAACAAGCTGGATATAGAACGGAATTTTGATAAATCGCACTCTTCATATTTAAAGCCGAGTGGTTGACATTTTATTTCATAAATTTAAATGTAAGTTTAGTGATAACGCCATGTATAAAATTTTAAATAATTTTTAAGTTTATGTATCTATCTTATTTACACTAAATATGGGATTCTCTGACACCACCATTATAAAACAAAGGACGCAATTTCCTATTGTTATGCTAATATTCATCAATGAATATTCACGTGGACTTTAAACGCGTACATAAATTATTTACCGTATTCGCCTAAAATTAAGCTAAAACAATTTTTTGCATTTAATAGTGAAACGTAAAATCAATACTGAAATACGCACTGAAACACAATATACATCCCAAATTTAATGCGCTGTAAAAGTACCTATATTATTATGAATTTATTGATTTTTTGTTGTTGGGTTCTTATGATTTAGCTTTTTTGTTTCATTATTTTAATTTTTCTGATGTTTAAATGTTATTTTAGTAAACCCACGTTAATTGTGACAAGATATTATTAGTGGTTTGTTTTTATTTGATTGGATGTAATTGTTGAAGTTTTTTATTACAATAATGTTGTTAGCCACTTAAATTATATGTATGATGATGACTAGCTCAAATAAGATTAAATGTTTCTGCGCTCGTTTGTTTAATTCAAAATAAATACTATCGTTAATCGAAAAATTATATCTCAGGTCGTACAGGTTTTACCACAGATTTACGCTCAAACAAAATTATAAATTTTCTATAAAAATGAAATTCAAAAATCTTTACAATAAAGTAGTATAAATGTCCTCTAGCGGCAAATAACTATTATCGCTTTAAAACAGTTTATACGCACACTTAATACAAATTAAATAACGGTACCTTTTTTAACTTTGTCTCTCGAGTGGTCTATCTTCTCTTCTGGTAAACACGTGGGATGCAGAAACTTCAATGGTGTAATTAAAGACAGAAACTCTTACGATGTAGAATTTATTATTGTTTACTTGTGGATTTATTTATACAATTTACTGGTTGATAAGACTCCCTTTTTACAAGTGATGTGTTACAAAGTTTTATACTAGGATTATTTCTGATATAAGGTAAGTCAAGCTTCTTATATTAATTTGAAACTAACTTTTGTATCATTAAAATTACAGTTGAAACTGTTATATTATAAGATTACTCTGCTCGATTTAACAAACCTATTTTCGATTCAAAGTCGAATACTGTTAACTTATAAAGTTAATAACATTTATGACTAATCAAAGTCTTTTTTAAAAATGTAGATTACGAGTTGAATATTTTAATAACTGTTGTTGAATGTTTTGAAAATGAGTCTTGAATTTTTTTAAAATTAAACTTGAGTGTTGAGTCGTGAAAGTTTTTTAAAATTAAATATTAAATGTTTGTTGAAAGTTTAAAACGAGGCTTGAATATTTGTATAAAGGGTCTTGACTGTCTTAAAATTAGGCTTGAATCGCCTTTATTCTTCCTGACTGGTTCTTTTACGTAAAAACTGAGATCCCTCTCTCATTATTCTCTGACCAATAAAAATGCTTCATTTAAAAACTCCACGAGAACCAATCAGAAGGAACTATTTCTTAATTTGCTTATTTCTAACTAACTACTTATATTTTACAAACAATTTTTTTACATAATATATACAATAATCATTTCTAATGTTCAATAATTTTTTTATAATTCATTATGGTCGGAAAAGCTCTCAAATTATATTCACACTGAGGCTTGAAGTCATAAATTCGACCGATACATTTCCGAGTAACTCTTACGTCACAACGTGCAGGTGTCCTAAGCTTTTGGAGTTCGAGGAACCAAACATTTCAAACACGCAAAGTTGTTTACGAGCATTCTAATTCGTGTTAATTTGACGTCACAGGCACAGGTGCACTTCTAAGGTTTTGGAGTTCATGGAAACTAAACATTTCAAACACGCGATGTTGTGTACGAGCAATCTAATTCTGCTAATTTTACGTCACACATATGCACAGGTGTTATTCGTAGAAGAACTTTTAATACACTTTTGTAGATCTTTGAAAATCCTTTTATATATTTAACAGAAAAATATTTTTAGAAAATTTATAATTTGTTCGTTTGTTTTATTTTACATTTAGAATTATATTTTGATTATTATTTTTTTTTAGTGGTGATTTTGATTATTTTTATGTAATGTGATTACTTTTTTATTATTTATTTGCATTCAATTGACTTAATAACGATTTTGTTTTTGATTTAATCATCATAATACATATTCTTTTTGAAGTTAATCTTTTCTTTAATGGATAAATTTTTTATGATAATAAAACTTCGTCTCAATATATTATATAACAGCGGAAAAGTTTGGAAATATTTAAACACAAAAATATTCTGGTTGTTTAATTGTAGAACCTCGAAATCCTTCATTGATATGGTTACTACAATAGTAAATATATAGTTAAATAAGCTATGTTTTTTAAACCGTTATTTTTTTCGAGTTAAGATGGAAAAACTCATGTTTGAACGGGTCCTCCTAAGGACCCGACCAGTTTTGGGCTCATCACCGCTAGGATGACGCCTACCAACCAAAACCACCTCAGAACTCGCCGTTTTCCCTGTCTTGAAATCACTAACCTAGCATACTTCAAGATGAAAAAGAAGAAAATAACAACAAAAATCTTATTTATAGAGAAAATGATGATAATAAAATTGTGAAATACTATAAACTAAAGAAAACCTGTGTTAGAGTTCAATCTACTTCCCAACTGCTTGACGTACTAATTAACTAAATCTTCTGAACATGTAGACTGCAAATTTCCATCGACTAATGACTAACCCAAGAACCCAGAACCATCTGTGGCTTAACAAAATCAATCATAAGGTTGCATATATGGTGAAATGTGTAATACCAAAGTCTCACGAATGGTGGACAAAACCACCAGGAGTGAGAGAGGCGAAGAAATTGATAACAGGTCCGACATCAAAAGTAACAGAGAATCTGTTGAAGCACAAAATACAAGATACGAAAAAACTCGTATTTAACATGGCACAACGAGCTCAAGAAGCATATTATGCAATATGTATTCGCTAAAACTGACAAATAGTGTAGATTCTGGGCTGCTTCAAACACATTATTTGCAATTGTGAAAATGTTTAAAGACAAAAATTAAGGTAATCTAGTAAAAAAGAACAGACTGGTATGATTCTATGGTATATAATAGGCTACGACAATAAATCTGAAGAAATTCGAGGTGGAAAAAGGGTGTAGCGTACACAGTCCAAACTAAGTTACTTGGATGTTTTAGTATTTTTGTGTTTTGTTTATGAAAGAGAATAGAATGTTTCCAGAATGAAATTTAAGCTTTTTAACAACAGTATTTTGTATACTTTGTTTTTACTATTTACCAAACAAATTTTCTATACAATTTCTTAATTGCTTTTAGCTATAATTAAAATATTTTCCAATTAAAAATCTTTATAAATAAGCAATAAGAAATTTATTATTATAAATATTACACACAAAAAACTTAGTTAATCAAAAGTTTTTAAAATCACTCCAAATAAAACATATTTATATCTTGATAAAATACCTATTTTAATAAATGTACTCTCCAGGGTATACAAAAGTTTTCTCATAAAACATCTTTAAACACATTTTAAACACTTCAGTGTTCAATAAATTATCCATTCTGTACATAAAATTCTACAATACCCTATAAATTTGTTTTGTACAAGATTTTAGCCTACCCTAGCAGAATTTACCCTCCGTTAATATCAAATTAATTTTTCGAAACATTTTGGCTATGTACACTTAAGAAATATTTAGAAATCAATATAGGTACCTTCCAATTGGAAAAGACAATACTTTTGTTGGCAATGTAATGTAGTTTCTCTTCGTGTAACTATCAGTTTATATTACAAAAGAGATATAGTCGAGGTTACATTATTTTAACAATTCAAATACAGAGTGAAAAGTTTAACTGGAACAAATTCTGTAATTTAATAAATAAAGATTTGTCGCAAAATTCCTGAAACACGTCAACTTTTATTTTCTATGGGGCATAAAATAAAGAGGTTTGTTTATTTTCTTAATTATATTAAGGGTTGTAGCGACCCCCAACTTTTTTTTAATGAAAGGGTAGGTTGATCTTTTTTTTATTTTAAAGCTTTTTCAATTGCAAATACAAGTAGGTATTTTTTTGTTTTTTTTTACAAGCAATGTGTTAGAAAAAAATAAAATACCGAAATGTTTTTTAATACTACTTTAATGCAATAAATGTTCAAAATGCCCTCCATTTTGTTGCTGACAATATCCCAATCGATCATAAAAACTATTTTGTAATACTTCCGGCGTTATTTGAATAATTTCGTCTCTGATTCTTTGCTGAAGCTCGGCTATGTCGTTAGGTTTAGTAGTATAAATCTTACTTTTTAAATATCCCCATAAAAAAATCTAATGGGGTGAGATCGGGTAATCTTGCTGGCCACTCAATTGGGCCCCTTCTTCCAATCCACCTATTCGGAAACATTTCGTTGAGATAGGTCCGTACAATTTGAGCAAAATGTGGTGGTGCCCCGTCTTGTTGAAACCACATCTGTTGGTCAAATAAATTGGGATCCAAATTATCGGGGAATAAAATCCTTAAAGTAGGAACCAATTCATTTTGAAGCATAGTTAGGTATGTTTCTCCAGTTACATTTTCAGCGAAGAAAAAAGGACCCACTATGCGATTCCCAATAATTCCATCCCAGACGTTTGTTTTTTGAGGCCTTTTGGTATGGGATTCACGCATCCAATGGGGATTTTCGTCAGCCCAATAACGGCAGTTGTGGCGATTTACGTGTCCATGTACTGTAAACGTAGCTTCATCAGAAAACAGCACCCATTCCAAAGGAATTTGACCACCATCGATAAATGCCATAAATCGTTCGCAAAAATCAAGTCTACGATCAGGATCGTCTTCGTTAAGCTCGTGAAGGTTTTTTTGCATCTTATATGGGTACTTTTTGGCATTTTTGAAAACTTTTAAAACGCTTGTGTGACTGACACCATGAACGCGAGCTACTTCCCTAGCTGGAGTAACAGGATTTTCTTCAACTTCTAACAACATGTTCAACCGGGTTTCTTCGTCGATTTGTAAAGGCCTTTTTCGAGAAATATCTCTTACATGGCCCAACTCTCGATATCGACTTTCAATTTTGCTAATCGTACTTCGATTAATTAGAGGCAATTCTGGATGAACTTCAGCAAACAAACGAGCAACTTCAGCCTGTGTTCGACTTCTGTTCCCATATCCGATGTTCTGTAAAATTTCGATACGGTGCGTTTCGGTTAAATAAGACATTTTCTTATTTTATTGACTTATAAATTTGTTGTAGAAATTTAAAACAAATACCTGAAGACAACTCAATCACATTAAGTTTTAATTAGTGAAATACCTGATAGCAGGTTAGAAAAAGGAAGGATTTCTTATTATGGCTTATCAAGTAGTAAAAACAAAGTGTAAGTACATGGACGTAGTAATTGGAAAATATTCGGGATAATTTTTATATTCGATTAGGATATTGTCAGCAACAAAATAGAGGGCATCTTGAACATTTATTGCATTAAAGTAGTATTAAAAAACATTTCGGAATTTAATTTTTTTCTAACACATTACTTGTAAAAAAAAACAAAAAAAATACTTACTTGTATTTGCAATTGAAAAAGCTTTATAATAAAAAAAAAGATCAACCTACTCTTTCTTAAAAAAAAAGTTGGGGGTCGCTACAACCCTTAATATAATTAAGAAAATAAACAAACCTCTTTATTTTATACCCCATAGAAAATAAAAGTTGACGTGTTTCAGGAATTTTGCGACAAACCTTTATTTATTAAATTACAGAATTTGTTCCACTTAAACTTTCCACTCTGTATAATAATGGATCCAAAATTTAAGAATACTAAATAATCAGCAGTTTAATAAAAATTTTAATAATTCATTATTAACAGTATATTGTGCAACAATGTGGAAAAGTTACACTTTTCTCACGAGTGTGAGAGTGTGAGAAACACACGAGTAAGGAAAGTGTCTTTTCCACCTTGTTGCACACTATACTTTTTCTACGGCTGGATATTAATAATAAAAATAAAGAAGTGAATTCATAACATTTTATTATTATTATTGCAATTATTGTGTTATTAATATTTATAATAACGTTTCATTATGTCAATCAGTTTTAAAAAGTGTCACTCTATATGTCAAAATTAGAAAAAAGTTGCTCATTGAAGCAAAAAGTTTTTTTGGAAATACAAATTATTTAACGGATTGTTTTATAAATTTCCATTCTGGGTAATAAAATTCTTGATTAATTTTCTGAAGTGATAAATGGAACGGTTTAATTTATAAGTTTAATGACATCCAGTTAATAAATCCTTACCAAATCGTTTCCATTTTGCCGATGACAGGTCGGTTTAATAAGTTTTATTATTTTTGCATTGAAATCCGGAAATACGAATTAAAATATTTGGGTGAAATCAAAAACAGGAAAAATCTTTGTGTGGGAGTTCACCACAAAAGTGCTTGGGCGGGAAAATAAGGAGTGTTCGCTAATTGCCTTTAATTGCCTAACAGTTTAACACCACTTTTTCATGAGCAATTTTAAGACTCATGTTAGTCAATACTTTGTATTTTCCAAAGATATTATATAGATAAGAGAATGATATTTTTGCAGTTTTAAATATATAGAAATGGTTTGGGAAAGATCCCAAACTAGAAAATAGTAAAAAGTTACGGATTTTAGACACAGGAGGATCTTGACTTATTCATCAGCATCCGAAGACGTTCTAGAAGAATCTACATTAATAAATATCAAACTTACAACTAACAGCACTAAAATCTTCTTTTACCTTTTAAAAATATTTCATAATAAAACCTATAGGCATCTATTTACCGATAAAATAATTCATAAATAATATTTAATGAATCGATTCAAAAGTCAGGAAATAAAACAGATTTTGCTTATTTTATCAAATAAGCAATTTTGTTTTTCGTTTCAATTCCGTTAACAATGCCCTTAAGAAATCTCGACAAAGAGATCCTAAAAATTATCCTTTGTCCCGAGAGAAACTTGACTTTGATGTGTTAAATTTGTCCCCAAGGTCCTTTTACGGTGCATCACTCGACCAAAAAGGAAGCTAGAAACTTGGAAGTTTAGATTTTAATTAGAGAGCTAAATATACAGTTTGTACACGTTTCGCATCGTTTCGATTAGCGTTAAAATGTATGTTGCTATTTTTATAAATTAAAAAACTTTTCTCTTGAATGCTTCATTTTTTTCATATTAAAAAAATTAAACTATAAACAAGTGTTATACATTGGCAAAAAGTAAGTTATTTATCTGTTTCCTCTTGCTACTGATTTTTCTTTTTACATTTTCTTATTATAAAGCATTTCTGTAGGAAAATTAATCATTTTATGACAAGAAAATATGAAATTTGGATTGATTTACTCATTAATTTTAAAAATTGGTTAATTATTCAAGAAAAAAGCAAATGTTAGTTTCCGAATTACGAAGAAAACAATCAATACATTTAACTACAATTAATAATTAACTGCTTTAGATTAATAGTAAATAAAAATTAATAACTAGTTTCTTGAAACAAATAAAAACAAAAACAATTTCATTATTCAAAGCTAAACAAAAAATAATAAAATATTATTAAATTATGGTTATGAAATTTAATAAATGCATATAATACGTAATAGAAATTTATTTTTAAAAAATAAAGAAGTTTTTCTATACCTATGGAATAATATGTCTATTATTTACGGTTTTTCTTACCTGTTGGCTTATGAACCATGAGCCAACGGTATTATTTCTTATTTTTTATCACAAATATGTAATATTTGAACGTGTTTTGCATAGTTTGACTTATCTGGTCGTTGCAATCTATATGCTTTTAAGTGTTCATTGAATCTTATTTCAAAATTTCTTTGTGTTTGACCTACATGTACAGCATTACATTTTGGACAATTAATTTTGTAAACACCAGATTTTTTTAATTTAGGTAATTTTGTTTTTACATTTAACAATTTTGTACCAACATTATTTTGTGTTTTAAATGATATTAATGCAGATGTTGCCGAAGATATTATTTTTGAAATTGTATTAGAAATATTTCCACAATATGTAATACTTTTATAACTTTTAATTTCTTTAGTTTGTTGAGGGAATATTAGTGGTAGTGACATTTTTTGTTCTTTCTTATTAATTAATCTATTTATCAAATTTATTGGATAGCCATTAGTTTTATAATCTCAATTTCTTTATTAAAATTATTTTTGTTCATTGGAATTGAAAATGCTCTATGTATCATAGAATTATAAGCTGCTAATTTATGTGATATAGGATGATTTGAATGATATGGTATGGTTACATCTGCTTGTATTTGTTTTCTATATATTGAATAATTTAATAAATTATTTTTTTCAACTTCTAAGGTGAAATTAATTTTAGGATGTAAGGTATTAATATAATTAAAAAATATATCTAATTGTCGTTCGCTACCTACAAATCCTGCTAACACATCATCAACATATCTATACCAAAATACAATATTGTTTTTATAACTAGAATTAAAGATTTTGTTTTCTAAATTATCCATAAAGATATTTATTAAAATTGGAGAAATAGGACTTCTCATTGGAAGACCTTCATTTTGAATATATACTTTGTTATCAAAAGTAAAATAATTTTGGCCAATGCATACATTAAATAGGTTCTATTATATCTGATATTATACCAGGATGGATATTTCTTTCATCTAATAGTTTTTAAACTAGAACTATACTTTAATAATAATATATTGTAATAAATTACAATTAAAAAAAAAATTAAATGTTTGTATAAATATAGTTTAAATTGATGTTGTTATCAAATTATTGTTTTTATATTTTTAAATTTTTATTTTTTTTAAAGTTTTGTGGGGCTATAATTTATGTTTATTTGTTTTTCAATTTTATTCTGTATTTATTAATCTCAAAACACCTCAAATCTCTTTATTTTGTTACCATTATATTAAAAAAAAATTATTCTCAAACTCTAAATATGAAATTATTATAATTTTAGATTTGATCTACTTAAATCAATTTTCAAATATAAAAGACTCTTATCAACAGAAGTCGGTTCAAAAAAAAAAACAATAAAATCCAACGATGAAACTATTTATTTTACTTATTTTGCCAAAATTTTAATATACCTTATACCTACTGAATGATGCGACTATGGGTTTTTGTGTGCGCATTTGCCCACGCATAAAAGAAACACGTGATATTTTACTGTTATTTCAAAGAGCAAACTGAGAGGTAGGAGATAGCGTGCGTTAGTATTAACAAGATGTTTAAACAGTTTCTTTATTCAAAATCGAAATTATTTCAAAATAGTGGTTTAAAGATATTGAAATCTATTTTTTACAAACTTTATAGGTATTGGGAAAGTGAATGTAATAAGTGATATCAAAAAACATACCGTATTTCACTTGTTGCTTGTGTATAGTGCTGAATTACTCCATTTCCGGCTTCTCACACGGGATATTCTAGACACGTGGAACCATCAACGAGCGGATGCTTGGATTTCGAGTACTTCTAGAATAATTATCTCGTTCTCACCATGTTATAAAATTGTTAGAAAATTTAATTGCTTCTCCAGACGTCCAATGTTTTAGATCACAAGGTTAGTAGAATAAAATTTTATTTTATTTCATGTATATAGTTTTTATTATTATAAAAAATCCCATTTCCAATTATTAGTAGCTTATAAATTTGTTTTAACTTATACATAGGTTATTATGCGGCCATCTTTATTTTTTAACAATAGTCGGCCATTGATTTATGGTAATTTTAAAATATACTGACGTGGAGTGGCCTTTTGATCAATTTAGAATGCTCCCGAATTTTCTTTTCCAAGGGCTTATATACCCTCGGTCAAAAAATCGAATAATGGCTGCCTTTTCGAGCGTGTTTTGTTTTTTATAACCTCTCTTACATCAAATTTTTGAAAAATTGACTTTTTAATTAGACATTTTCTGACCTTAAAATTGTTACAAATCAAATCTGTATAACTTATTTCATTATAAATTAACATTTTTAGAATTTTAAAATCAATTTTTCCTTATTAAAACAGCTGACTTTGCGGAGTAAACAGTGTCGGCCATTTTGACAATTATCAATATTAAATTTAACAATTATGAGCTAATATCTCTTTTTGGCCATTAATTTTAACAAAAACTAAAAATTTACATATTCTAATATGATCAGATAACTTTTATTTTCAATGACACCGCTTATATTAGCTTTTATTTGCTTTTAAAATTTACTACGTCATAACGATTCAAATACAAAATTTATCAAATAAAAGAATTAATAATATCCAAAATCATCAAAGAACGACTTAAAATTAATTACCTTACAACAAAATACAATTATAACAAATAGTAATATCAATTAATCATCTAATATTAAGTTTAAATGTCTTTCCACTACAAGCACATCTTTTAAGTTTATAATCCGCAGTTTTTTTATCATCACTTCACTATTTACAGTGTTTTTCATTGAATTTATCATTCATAATGTCCTTGACTAAGCTTTAATTAAACAGTCTTAGCTTGTAAACAAACACATCACTTTCTTACAGTTTTGTTTTTACATGTAATATATTTCAATATCTTTATTTTTAGATTCTGACTTAAGTATTGTATTTTATCAAAAACTGATATGTACCAGAAAATAGGAAGTACTGGACTTGTACTGTCATCCGATACATCAAACTACAGGACTCATCACTTGATGCTTAATTAAATTTGAAAATATTGTCTGGGGTAAGTAAAATCTATTTATCAAATTACAATCATTGTCTATGATTCATTTATTTTGCTTTAACATCTAAAATTAACTTGTTGAGGTTTAAATTTTTGTACCTTATATTACTAACTGAATACAGTTGAATAATCTCTATTTTATATGATAAATTTAAATAACCTAAAACCTACTTATTCTTATTTTATAGCTACTTATAAAAAAATTATTGAACTTATTATTTCTAACATTGATTATAAATTATTTGGATTTTAATCTACTAATAATCTTTAATACTTTAATACTACTTTAATCTTACTAATATTGTATTCTTATGATTCATTATTAATATATTCTAATACTTATTTAATTTTTTAATTTTTAGCTTAAACAAAATAGTATCTTGGACTTTGATTCTTGGATCGACTACTGGTGTTAGTGCTCATTCTTATGAACTCATTTTATCAAGATATTTTTGTGTTCTTGTGTGAATTAAGATTTACTGGATTGGCTTAAATAAAGAAATTTTTGGTGTATTGATCATTTAATGAAAAAGATTTGAAAATAACATCCCTGTTGAATAGTTTATTTCAATTCAAGTTATATTTTGGGTAAGTTATATTTATTATTATTTTAAAACATTACAATATATTGAGAAATTGATAAAAAAATAAACCGTAAACGGATAAAAAATTACCTCTATAATTTTCTTTTTTTCTTTAAAAATTTTCCTTAACTTAATAAAATAAAAAATTCGAGTTTCTGGTAGAATCTTTACTGATGGTTTATTTTATGTCCCTCAAGTATTTCATAAATAAATGTAGGACATGGCACTTAGGAGTAATGAACAAGCATTAATATGAAAAGTTGCCATAATGAATCTTTCGCACTAAAGGTTGCAACAGTAACACTTTCTCTTTTATGAACCATTTTTGAGACAAAAAAATGTATACTTTAGGAAACAAAAAAATATAATTAATAACGTGAAGTTACATCGTTAAAAGTAATTCCGAGAAACTCCATATCAACTCTCTGATGGATGAAGTTGAACGGATCAAAACTTCTAAAAAATAAAACAAAAAGTCAAACATTTTTTGGAAGCAAAGCACATTGAACTTTAATTAGTATCAGAATACTTTTAATAGAAGAGTCAATTTTTTATTAAATTAATCATCATAAGAGAAAAATAAAACACTTCACAACAAAAAAATCAATTTACATCAAAATATTCATAAACATTGCATCATATTATCTAAACCTATCCATAAACGAAAAGTATGAACAGGAAAGAAGTTGTAGATTTTTAAAATTCCTTTTAGAATATATATTCATATGCTGATTAATGTCCAACCCGCCTAAAGTTACAGCTGTTTTAAAACTTGTATAGCATTTTGCAATTTTCATCTCCTTACTGGAGATAAAGCTGCAGGAGAAAGGGATACATACTCTTCAGGCTACCGATGACGCTGACATCCTAATCGTGAAGACTGCTGTTGAACAATCCACTCACAACTCTGTGGCTGTCATTGGTGAGGATATAAACTTTGCTGTCCTGTTGACTGCTTCCACTTCTGCGACCCGAGATATCTTTATGCTAAAACCCGGATGAGGGAAAACCAAAACAAAAGTACTGTCCACCCAAGAGATGCAGCACCGTAGATTTGAACACATCCTGTTCCTTCATTCATTTACCGGATGCGACACAACTTCTGCTACTTAAAGGAGAAGCAAGGTGGCTTCTTTAAATTGTACTTGAAGTCAGAAATCGTCCAGCAAGCAGCAATGACTTTTTCTCTTTCCTCCTTTACTTACGATCTCCCTTAACCATTACCGCTTCCAATCGTTTACGAGGTCAGTGGCAAATATGAAGCCTGAAATCAGCTCCCTACCTCCAACAGAGAATGCAGCTAAACAGCACTCTCGGCGAACTTCCACCAAGTACAGCAGTGGCTCGGTAATGAGCTGCCCTTCAAGATTGGGGGTGGAAACGTGTAGGAGACACCCTGGTGGCAATTATAATGGAAAATATACCAGCACCAGAGGTTCGTCAGAAAACTAAATTTTGCCGTTGCACTAAGGTGGCTGCCGAAAAGCGATGCTCACCTGTTTTACAGCGTGCCTCCACTGTCAAGGGAAGTGCCTGAACAGTGTGCATGTTGACGATGAGGACGATGAAGACGATGTAGAGCCCATTTAGCAAGAGCCACCCACTACTGATGAAAAATATGCTATGGAAGAACAATCATTGCCTGGGCCCTCAAGTTCAAAGAGAATGAAAATTTGATTACTTTTAAAGTTGAAAGTAAAACATTAGGAATATATTGAGAACAATGGGAAAAATAATTGGTTTTTGTGGTCAGTTCTGCTCTCGTATTATTTTTTCTATTTGTCCAATTTTCCTAAGCTGTTCAATTAAAGTATGGTTCCCTACTGCTGATTTTTTGACTATAAATTCTAGTTGACAATGTCAAACTTTAATAAGAAGTACAGTTTTTTGTTGTTTGGAATTTTTGAAGTAGAATAAATAGCACAGTTAAAAAGATTTTGAAAGAGTTTGAACTGTTGTACAATGTACAACCCATTTTATCACAGGCAAATAAAGCACTGTATCAAAGTTCCTGGAGGGAGTCTCTTATAGAAGAAGCTATTCAGTTTTCTTAGCGAACACATTATAATATGTTGGACGGTTTTTAATTGTTTATATCCTCTGCTTGTTGGTTTGTTCTTAGGATTTTTATAAACTGTTGATTATGTTTGCTTGGTAAAAATTTATAAGCTTATATTTATAGGATTTTCACTAAACGAAACCACCAACAACTTTATTTTCAGGAATATTTTGATTATATTTTTGTTCATGCAACTCAGTAGCTCATTTGAAAATTTACTTCTTTGTCGCTCCATATCTATCTAAAAAGTTAATCGTAGTTTTTAACTTATCCCTCGCTACCTTTTAACACCTTTATAGGGTTCACTACCAGGGTTCAGCTGGTAAACAAAATAAAAAATATAACTGGAAAAAAATATGCTACCATCAAGTATCAAGTATATAGCCATCTGCAATCTGAGCCACAAGTAGATCTTATTTAAATCTCCTAAGCCAACCCTTAGTTGTTTAATAGCAATAAAACTCAAAGTCAACCCACAGTATGTAATTTAATGAAAATATTACAACAGCGACATGTTTCGGTCTTAAGACCATCTTCAGGCTCTAAGAAAAGAACACAATATGTCAGAGAGAAGAAATACAAAGTCAAATATATAAGACAAAATATAACATGTACAAAAGTCAAATCATGACATGACTATAACCACTTGAAGAAATAAAAAAGATCCAATAAAACGCAAAAGTCAAAACAGACTTTTAGTCAAATAATGTACAATTATTGCAACTAGTTTCGGCCTAAAGTAGACCATCTTTAGGCTGTAAAGAACACAATAAATTGGTAAACAAGAAAATGCAAAACAGTTAACGGTGGTAGAAAATAACATTAAACAGATTAAACAGTAACACCAAAGATGATTATTTTAGTACAAGTGAGAATGTGTCAACTCTAGGAAATTACATTTTTGTTTTTGCTCAACCTCTATCTAAAATACAATAGACTCAAATTTTTCAAATGATATTTAGATGGAACAAATTTAATAAAACATTAATCAAAAATTACATTTATTACGTTTGGAGTTAACAATGAGTAACAAAAAAAGTGTTTCCATCGTTAGCGTCCATCTCAATTACAATAATTCTCTTTACATTTGGTTTCTTGCCGGGGAAATATTCAAGGGTCAAGAATACTAGTCCCGGTCCGCAAATGATCAGGCCGAACACAGAGGTAACGACCCAATTAGTTTCTGTGGTTTTTTCCCTCAAAAACAGGTTTGCATAAGAGAAAGTCATTATGCGTAAATTTAGAAAATAAAAACAAATACCCACTTTTTCAGTTTTATTATTATTACTTTAATAGTCGTTAATATGCAGATCACCCAGTAAAGCTAAAGAAAGCAAGGCGTTTGACAAAGTGAACAATAACATTCTTATATCAAAATTGGATAAGATTGGTATCCAGGTTAATTTGTTAACATGGTTTTCTTCATACAGTGTGTAAAAGCCAAATGGAATAAATTCATTATTTCGTTTACTGTACATATTTATAAAAAATCCCGAAACACGTCAAATTTAAATTATAATTTGACATTATTTAACGTGAAAATGCAACCCCTACCTTCAACCCCCTTAGAATGACAGGTACAACCGCCAAGTATAGGCTTGTCTCTCTTCATTCTCTAGTCAAAAATGTTTGTTGTTTTTAAATTTTCTGCAAAAATTAACATAAAAAAATTAATATCATGTTGTTACCGAAATTCGCTACAATACAATCAAAAACTAAAATGTAATGCAAAACGTAATAAAATGTAGAACACGAAAAAGAACTATGAATGTTAATGAAGTAGATGTTCAAAATGTTCTCCGCGAAAGTCTTGGCAACATCCTAATTTCAAATAAAACTGTCTTCCAACATTATTTAACATATCAGGCGTGATCGACCTAATCGCAAGCGTTATTCGTTCTTTTAAGTCATTTAAATCAGAAGGTTTAGTTTTGTACACATGGCTCTTCACATATCCCCATAAAAAGAAATCTAATAAGGTAAATATTGTATCGAGGTACTGCCGGACATTAAGTTGGTAATGTGGTGGTGCTCCATCCTGCTGAAACCATATCGTATTCGCTGGAACTTGAGGGTTGCCTGGATCAGGATATAAATTTGCCAACGTTGGAATGACATCATTTTGAAGTAGTGCCAAATAATAGTTGCCATTCAAGTTGCCCTCAATAAAAAAAAGGGACCAATAATATTGTTCCTTACAATCCCTGCCCAAACATTAACCTTTTGAGGGTATTGAGTGTGTTCTTCTCTCATCCAGTGAGGATTTTCCGTGGACCAGTAGCGGCAATTTTGCCGATTAGCATGACCGTTAAGTAAAAAATTACACTCATCAGAAAACATAACGTCTTCTAATTGGATAATATTGTTATCCAACATGTCCATCATTTGCTCACAAAAAAAGTTCTCCTATCAAAATCGTCTTCCATGAGCTCCTGAGTAGGTATCATCTTATACGGATGCAATTTATTTTCTTTTAATATGTTTGCTATCGATGTATGGCTAGCATTGAATGTAGTGGATGCCTGTCTACTCGATGTATGTGGGTTTTCCTGAAACTCAAGCAAAACATCTAATTTGAGTTCATCACTCAGTGCATTGGCAGCTGCTTTTTTTATCTGCCTTACATGACCAAACTCGCGAAACTGCTTTTCTATTTTACTAATTATTCCTTGGGATATAGGCGGTAAATTAGGAAATTTCTCATGAAATAGGCGAGTTACTTCCTGTTGTGTTCGGATGTTATCTCCGTAACCAATCATTTGTAAAACTGTTATTTTATGCATTTCCGTTAATCTAACCATTTTTCAGAATTGAATTGAACAAACTTTATATTTAAATTACAACAATGACAACTTAAATAAAACAATTTACTACTGCTTGTTAAAATAGCGTTGCCACGGAAATTCTTTAAAGTTTTTTAATGGTTACCATCTAAAAACCACATTGCTATGGTTTTTGTTCACTTTCTCATTATCAAGACCTAAACGGGAAATAAGTTTTAAGTATATTGTAATAAGTTTCGAGTATATTTTAGCGAATTTCGGTAACAACATGATTTTTATTTTTTTTATGTTAATTTTTAAATTTAAATTTTTCAAATGATATATTACAAGCCTATACTTCCCATTTAAAAAATTGGGGGTTGTACCTGTCATTCTAAGGGGGTTGAAGGTAGGGGTTGCATTTTCACGTTAAAGAATGTCAAGTTATAATTTAAATTTGACGTGTTTCGGGATTTTTTATAAATATGTACAGTAACCGAAATAATGAATTTATTCCATTTGGCTTTTACACACTGTATGCTTCTAAGACAAGAATTTACTTACTGCAAAGAAAGACTACGAATGTAGAAGCGTAGAGAAAAGGATACGCAGGCTATCGAAGGAATAATAAACAATGATAGTTTGATTACCAAAGATTTAATGCACCATATTTATAAATATCATTGTCGAAAGATAAAAACTGCAATGGAACCACTCAAATAATAACAGGACTTACAGACATTCTGCCTACGTGACACCACTTAAATTTGGAATACGTTATTACGTGGTTTTCGCAATAAAGCCAGTTTTGCTCGGCAAGTTTAGGTTTGTACAAACTTTGCAAGGAGAATTAAACTTTTGTTTTGTTGCTTTCAAATGCATTATTTCGCAACATTCTAATCTAGAATTAAACTTCAAAGTACTCAATTATTACATCGCTAGTTTGTTCGTTCAATTTTAAATTGAAACATTACATAACTTAATTATCATTACGTGTGTTAATCCAGTGCGAAATCTCATTTAATAAGTTATAAGTTATAGGGATGTTAGTTTCTTGAATTGCGCAATGAGGTATAATAGGTAGAATCTACTGTAGCATTTGTATCATACAAGAAAAAGTTAATTCAACCTTTTAGTTGTTTACTGTTCTTAATATTGCCAGCCCACCGATTTCTTTTGTCATTTTGTAAATGCGTGGTAAATGTCCATAAGGAAATATTTTTGTTCACCAAATATTTTCACCAAGTAATTCACATACGATAAAACGTTGGTGGAGCATGTTTCAAGTTTAATAAGTTCTCTGTATCTCAGAATTTTAAAGTAAGAAATTTAGTAAATATTCCATTTTAAACTGACTGCGCTCTCTCCTTTTTTAAGAATAAATGTGAAGACATAAATAATAATAAAACTAACAAGATACGGGACGTTCCTTTTGATATAAAACTGGCAGAATTTTATTTAGTCTTGAAAATTTAAACTTAGTTTTTGCAAGTTTACGATCCGACAACTTTTACGTAGCCAACAATACGTTATACCTACAGATTATTATTTAAAAAAAGTACTTTGTGCACGGAGAAAATAAAAGTATTTCAGATACTAGAAAATTCTTGCGTGTCTGGAAAAGACATACATTTTTTTAGATTTGCTAAATAATAAATTAATGTTTGAAATATTAAACATATTGGTGGAATTTTAACGAAACGTATCGTTTTAAATACTAAAATAATGTTAGAAATAGGTATTTTCACTTAATAACTCTTAAGCGATCGAACTGCGTATTTGAGAGAAGATTGTGGTTTCAAAGCATCTCTTAACAACGATTTAAACAGACATTACAAGCAGTTACCATCAATATAATAGTCGCTGGCTTATGTTTATGGTTAGTTTCTCCCATAAAGAGAGTTATTGATGTTAGCCTATTATATTACTTCTCATGAATAATTGAATTCATTTAATAAAAGACGTAAAATTATGATCATGTATATAAAATTGTAACTAATAATGAAGTTATGTTAGTGGGTTGATAAAATAAACAAATTTATAAACTAAGTGACATAAAATTTCAGTTTAAATGATTTTATTTTTATAAAATTTTGTACTTACTGAAGCACACACCGAACACACACTCTCTTATCGACGATAGCTCCGGACATTCACATAAGACATGCCTGACAGTTTCATCTTCCTGTTCACACCTCCTGCATAGAGGTATGTCCACTAGCCCCATAATATGGAGGTGTTTCCTTAGTTGACAGTGTCCAGTCAGAAATCCCATTGTTAAACGTAGGTTCTTCCTGGCCATCGCCAAACATTTATTCGTATCCAGCTTCTCAGGGTCGCCCAGGGTAATCCTGGCAAAACTGCATCTTTTGGTTTCATCCCATCTTTTAAGGGATTGAGTACGGGTGTAACGTTTGGCTAGTTCCGCAATTGTCGAAGTCGTCAAACCATGGGTGTCGCCTGATCCCAAAATTTTCAGTCCAGTCGTCAGCAAACGGTTACCTTTGCTCCTGTCATGCCCTTTCACCCAACTTAGTACGATATTATTATCCACCGAGGCGTTAGCTAAATCTTGGTGGCACTCTAGTGCTAACCCTGAGATAATACGTTGTCTATTCAAGGTTAGTAAAGCTTGTCTCCTATCAGCGCAGATTATTATGTTTTTGCCAGAAATTTCTTTTCTGGTTAGCTCTTTTGCGGCGATTGAGATACCAGCCAGTTCTGTTTGAACCACGCTGGTATTTTTTCCCATTCCCCATTTAATCCTTAGGCTAAGTGATCTGGAGTAGTATCCACATCCTGATCCTTCCTTGGTTTTTGAGCCGTCTGTGTATATGCGTATTGCATTTGCAGCATCCGCCTCAGTGTTTTGTTTTATTTGTATTTTGTAGGGTTTATTAAACACCAACCTGGGTTCAATTGCGTCACCGGCCGCCTGTAGCAGAGGCACCGCAGTGAGTGCGTCCCTCCACAGGCCCAGCCTTAGTTGACCCATTCATACCTCGGGGTTTACACCAGCCGTGCGCAATCGTAGCATGGCCATTAGCGTAACCTCCTTGACGTGCAGGTTGAGAGGTGTCAGACCAGTAACCAATTCCATTGCCGCGGTTGGTGTTGTTCTCATGGCTCCTGTGATGTTCAGACAAGCCATTCGTTGTATTTGATACAGTTTTTGGATAGCCGTTGCTTGTAGAGTTTTAGGTCCCCATGCAATAGCTCCGTACGTTAGCATAGGTCTTATCATTGCTGTGTAGATCCAGGGGACTACACGGGACGTCCCACTGTCCTCCGACACTGCTCATAGGCCACATACGCTCTCTTCTGAATGTATGAGTTCCATGTTAATTTCCTGTCGAGGGTAATACCGAGGTTTTTCACCTCTTCAGCGAAGTTTAGTTTGCTTTTGAAGATTTCGGGGGGTTTCAAGCCCGATAAGCTTCTTTTCCTAGTGAAGAGGACCATCTCTATCTTCTTGGGATTGATCGACAGTGAGTGTTCCTTACACCATGTTTCTATTAATTTGAGGCCATCCTGCGCTCTATCGCACAGTGTGTTCACAAATTTGCCGGTCTGCAAGATAACTATGTCATCTGCATATGCAATTGTGTAGAAACCATTACTGTTGAGGTGATTAATCAGGGTATCCAGGACTATGTTCCAAAGAAGGGGTGATAAGACCCCTCCCTGCGGACATCCCCTCATGACCAGTCCTCTCACAGTAATGTCTTCTACATTTATACTTATTGCTCTACTAGAGAGCATCTTGAGTATCCATTCTCCTACCACCAGGGGTATATTCCTGGAGTTAAGTTGCTGGGTGATTGTTGGGAAAGTCGTTTTATCGAACGCTCCTTCGATATCTATAAATATACCCAGGGTGGATTCTTTATTATCCAGTGATCTCTCGATTCTCGTCACTAAAGACAATACTGTTCCATTCCTGATCCCACAGTGACCGTTCTCTGTACCACTCAAGGCGATTACGTCGGTGTTCTGGAGATAAAGGGAGGACCCAGTGTGGTCTTCCGTGTTCTGCAAACCATTCATTTTCAATGGACCTGGTAGTGGAGAAACGGTCCCCTAAGGCCAATAATCTTAGGCGGCGATCTTCACGGTCTGTTGTTCTACAGGGGCGTCCAGAGCCCCTTGCTCTTTGCGTACGGTCTTCTCGAAGCCATGCCTGACAACACCAAACCACGGTGTCTACACTTATTTGCACTCTAGCTGCAATTTTCCGAAAAGAAAATCCAGCTTCTTGAAGTCCCACTATACGACCTATATCAAACTCACAAATTCACCAATCGATAATCGATTAGTTAGTTTAATTATTACGTGTCTCAATTAAACTTGAACATAAAAACAACTTTCTCAAAATTTAACTTTAATCACTCTAATGTTTACCTTTTATTATTCTGATCCCTCTTAATAAAACTTGAGGTAAGTGAGAAAACTTTAATTGAAATTAGCGCCATCTTAACTAACACAAAGAAGTTTAAAAGTTTGAAGAAAATATCGTAGTGAATTTCCTGTTTCTGTGTCCTTTACATTTCTAGAATATGTAAATTTTGAACTGCTTCCTGTAGTGGATTCAACAGAGATGTTTCTTAAACTAATTAAAGACTGTCTCAGATTGAATATTTATGTACAAAGTTTGTTTAAGGGAATAAGTTAAATTAAATTTTTGATTTAAATAAAAAAGTTTATTGATTTAAATAGATATGGATGTCAAGGTTTTTGTTATACAAAACAACGGTTTCAATTCTTCGTCGTTAATAATAATAATAATGATAATTTTATTGTTCATTGGGATTGATTACAATTCCATAACAAGGAGTTTTAATTACAATGCAGTTTAAGAAACAAACAAAAAAAAGTCAATGTAATATAAGTAAAAATAAATATTGTAGTGTTAACACAAAGACAGAAAGTTGGGAGCACATCATAACAATAAAAAGAAGTCTTAAGGAATATCTATAAATCTTACAGTTCGTACATAGGGAAGGTACTAAAAAACTATTCGTTTATTATGAAAGATTTGAGTTTTATAATATTCCATATATGGTTACATATAGTTTTAACTTTGAGGGGGGTAACAAGTGAATTTACATCTTTGAGACATTCTGCGTTCACAGGTTTCATTGATACATACAGTGTGTAAAAGCCAAATGGAATAAATTCATTATTTCGGTTACTGTACATATTTATAAAAAATCCCGAAACACGTCAAATTTAAATTATAACTTGACATTCTTTAACGTGAAAATGCAACCCCTACCTTCAACCCCCTTAGAATGACAGGTACAACCCCCAATTTTTAAATGGGAAGTATAGGCTTGTGATATATCATTTGAAAGGTCTCTTCATTCTCTATTCAAAAATGTTATTGTTTTTAAATTTAATGCAAAAATTAACATAAAAAAAATTAATATCATGTTGTTACCGAAATTCGCTAAAATATACTCGAAACTTATTACAATATACTTAAAACTTATTTCCCGTTTAGGTCTTGATAATGAGAAAGTGAACAAAAACCATAGCAATGTGGTTTTTAGATGGTAACCATTAAAAAACTTTAAAGAATTTTACAAGGCGTTGAAAGCAGACTTTCGGAAGACGAGAATTATCCATGTCGAGAATTTTTATCAGCCAGTTAATCGTATGTTTAAGCACCAAAAACGATAATTTAACTCTCCCCGCCTCTAATCTAATAACAGAGTCTCTAGAGTTTTTCGGAAGAAGCTTGTTTTTGTGAGAAAAACGATTCTATATCAAATAAAAATAAACTGAATAGCAGTGGACTCAAAGGATCCCCTTGGAGTACCCCAGTAGTAATATTAAAAGGCTTTGTTAAGCCCTCCGTAGCACATATCCTAATTCTAGTTGATTTGTAAATATTTCTAAGAAGAGTTACTGTTTTGGCACTATCACCTGCGTAATATAGTTTTTGCCAATAACTGTTGATCTACCGAGTCAAAGGATCGCTCATAGTCAACAAAAGCAGCAAATGTTTTTCGTTTTTTTTAATCGAAGTTTAAACTGAACCGCGCAGCTTAAAACGAAGACGTTATCAACACATCCCCGAGCTCTTCTAAAGCCAGCCTGTGATTCAGGCAATACATTAGCTTCTTCCGACCAGACTGTTAATCTATTAAGTAAAATGTTAGTAAAAATTTTTTCCAACGAGTTGACTAGTGCAGCAATACCTCTAAAATTTTGCGGGATCATCAGATAAGTTGTTAATAATAATTTTGCTTTCTCGCACCTTAATATACTTTCTAGTAAAATTTATTGTACTAACCCTTACTATGTTTACTGTTCTTACTTTCTAGTACCTTAAACTTATGTTTACTTATTCAATTAATCAAAAAGAGCTTAGTACATTTTTGTGTACTCCCTAAACACTCTGGAATCGTCAGCGATGCTACTTCTACCTACTTGCTTAAGGATTGCTTAATTACACCTAACCAGTCGCTCCCAAAACCTACACATCCATAGGGTCACTGGAGGTAAAGTACGTTTCACAATAATTCGTTGACTCGGTACCTGTCCTTAGTGGATTAGTAATGAAAGGTTATAAATTTCTCACTGTACAGTAAACATTAACAGATCCGTAATCCGGTTTTCAAAATAGATTTAAATAAAACTCAGTAACATTTACTAAAACTTAAATTTATTTTGTAAAAAAATCACGAAATTTTTTAAAAACAAACAAACAAATTTTAAGTTTATTTATTAATTGAAATTAAACAAAACTGTTGAAACTTACGTATACGTATACGCTTTGGTCTATTTCATCTAATTGGCAGATGTTGTCAAAAAATGTTTCAAATAAAAAAGATGTAGTTTAATCATGGCCACATTTTAAAAATATTTTGTACTACAGGGTATCCCAAAAAATTGATTTAAATAAAACTAAGTTAACATTTACTAAAAAATTTATTTTGTAAAAAAATTACGAAATTTTTTAAAAACAAATTTTAAGTTTATTTATTAATTGCGATTAAACAAATGAACTAATTCTACATTATTTACAACTATTTAATCTAAATGTAGTTCAGTATCACTATCGTCTTCATTTAAATTAATAACTAAGGGTGCTACTGTTACATTAACATTTCGATATGTACCTTCAACCTTAATAACATGCTGAATCGAATTTTTCCAGCTATCAATGGGAATATTACTTGTCACATTTCTGATTAACTCTATAACACTTGAGTTTAATGTGGGTGAAACGTTTTCCGATCTAATAAATAAATGAAAGACTCCGATCTAACTTTGGATTTTAGCTGATGCCACATGTGTTCTATAGGATTGAACATGCAATAATATGGGGGAAGCCGTAACACTGTGTGGCCCATATTTTTAGCAATAGTATCACAAACGTATTCTTTTTCAATACCGAACGCTGCTACAACTTGTAAGAGATCACGTTTTGTGTACGATTCTTCAAAATAAAGGTCATTTTTTAACAAATACTCTTGAATTTTCCATTTATTGTTGTTGCTATTTGGTACTTTATTTAATTGACGGCTATGATAAGTTGCATTGTCCATTACAATTATACTTTTTTCCGGTATATTCGGCAATAAATAATTCTCAAACCAATCTTCAAAAAGTTCTGCTGTCGTATCTTCGTAATAATCTAAACTTGAATCTTTAATATTCTTTGCTGATAACAATAAAGCGTTTGGAACCCAACCTGTTTCTGATCCGGCATGTATTATTGTAATTCTTTGTCCTCTATTTGATGGAGCCTTTGTTTTGCAATTTCCCGATGAATCAACAAAACCCTTCGTTGGAGTATCATGGGTGTCATACCATGTCTCGTCGAGGTAGATAATTGAAAGGTTTTCACTTCTACATTTTGGGATAGCTTGTAAGTAATGACAACGCCACATTCGTAAACGATATGAATCCATTATCACTTGTCTTTTATTAATGGTACAATATTTAAATCCCATTTGAGAAATAATTCTCCACAAACTTGTACGGCTACAAATAATTCCCGTGTCGTCTTTAAGTAACCGTTTTTTTATACAATCTAGGGTTGGTATCATTTGTTCTTGGTATAGGACATATATCGTTCGTCGGATTATATCTTTTTGTATTTCATCAACACATTTGGTATTATTAATGTCACTTCGTTTACTTATTGGCTTATTGATAATATCTTTTACTGTGGATATTGGGGTTTTGGTTAACTTACATGTTTCTTCTGCTGCATCGGTTACACTATAACCTCGATTATTCAATGTTTCAAACACATTTTTCACAATTTGTTTCGCATCCGGCGATAAATGCACTTTTTTTGCCCAAGGACGCCACATACTTAGTTATAAACACAAGATTACTTTCAGAGTATAATGTTTAATACAAACTAAAATTCTAGGAGAGAATTTTAAAAACAAATTACCCCGAAACTCCCACTTTCTCTTCCAAGATGATTAAGAAAATCAAAAATCATTTACTAATGATTTACTATTTATGGTCAGTCATAATAATTTAAAATTTTACTGAAAATAAAAAATCCAAAATATATCTTCCTGGACAAAAATAAATAATACCTTTCTGTAAATAGTTCACCGGTTTACGGCCAAAGTTCCAAGAAATATTAACCACCTTTTATTAGTAATCCCTTAAGAGCAGTTAAGAGCAGGTACCAAGTCAACGAATTATTGTGAAACGTACTTTATATGCGTTATCTTCAGATGTCGTGTATTGCAACGTCTGAAACAGTATTCCACTCAACATCCCGCAACTGATTACATATACCTTTAAAACTAGAACCATGATAGGATATAAGATGAATATAGTGCACGTACAAAATATTCAGTTGTTTGGTGCTTACGGCAAATCACGCATAGTAAGCTAATATTTTTTCCACCGTATTTCTACTCTTAATCAACCAAAATTTTTCCTTCAGCTTAGTCAAAGTAGTAACCACGCCCGCATGTTGTAGCTCCTTGTCCACCTAATCAAACGAGTTACTATAACATGCTTAGATGGTAATATCATGAGAAACGTTCCTAGTCCATGGCTCACTATACTTTTAGCAGGCCTTCGTCATTTTGATGCTTTTCTACTCCCTGTACGTGGCAGTCACGAGTGTAAATCTGATAGGAGCAGTTTCTCGACCACAACGTTGTTAAAGTGAATCGCTAGTAGCACAATAATGAGTTAAATATAATGTTGACAGAATTAAAATAAATGCTTGTAAAAGATTAGATTTCATAGAATACGCATTTTGTAATGTTTATGTTTTAGAAATTTAAGTAACAGCAAACTGTATCCAATGTCAAAGTATATTGAAAATTTTTACGTAGAATTTAAGACTGGGAGAAGCCGTAGGTAGCAATGTCACACATAGGAAATGTGTTACCTATTTCCAAATAAACCCTTTTGATCTGAAATTTATATGCGTTGCTTTTCATCTTCGAACATTCCTTTTGTTATTGTAAACGTATTTTAAGATAAAAGCTTCAAGATGCTCTAAAACTGTCGCTTACACAACATGAAGTCATCAAAAAAAGTGTGAAGGTTATCAATATTTCTGTCGTCTTTAAAGTAAAATCTCATATTATAGACTGTAGAAGTGGTATCAATCTTGCTATAAAGGAGAGCATTATGGGGTAATAAATTCTAAACCCAATATTCTTTCATGGACGTTGGAATTATAATAAAAAATTATAAGGATATATAAAAATATAATGCTTCGATCGGGCGAAGTTAAGTTTTCATAAAATTGGTTGGGAAATTTTAATTCCGGTTTTATCGATGAAAACGACAAAGAAACAAACTCATGGCAAAATTGTTTCTTAATACAGCTTATATTAAATTTGGTATTTTAAAAAAATCCTATAAGATCATCTTCTTGTTTTGTTTCATTCCATTTATTTTTCTTTAAACGCTTGGGCGTACAATTTGAAAACGAAAACTTCTGTTGTAATCGATATAATCTCTAGAGAGGGTATCTAGGAAAATATGCTTTGATGTACAGATAATATAGTCTGGGTTACGCCGATCCGAAAAATCTGATTTTGGTATCAATCGATTCGAAATGACAAATATAAAAATGTTCCTGAATATCAAAATTTCCTATTGTTGTTAACAATCTAAAATTTTAAAAAAGGGGGTTTACATTTTTGCTAATAACTGATAAACTGTTATAGCTGGAACAAAAAACTGAACGGATTCTTAAAGGGCAGGAAATTTCCAACAAAAAAGTTCAAGCTCCCCGAATTGTAGCTCAATTATTTATAGGTCTAAATTAATGTTGAAAATGGCATAAAAAACGGGCGGCGCGTCACCGTCGCAACTACCAAATGACATAAATTATTTTTTTTCAATAAGTAAATATTAATAAAAAAATTTAAAAAATTCTAGCACTAACAGAACATATCAGAGAACAAATTTCTGCAGTCAAAAATTTTTTTCCGTTATTTTTCACATTTCTATCCATTTGTTAATTAAAAAATTACATCTTCATTGTTACTAACTTTAAATTTGTTACTGTGAGTAAAATAAAAACACAAGAATTTTTTTAACCCTTGGAATCCTTTATCATAAAGCTACTGAACAAAGTTACATAATAAAATTTTTAAATTTTTAAAAATTGAAATTGTTATTAACAAGCAAAGTAAACAAATGCGATTTTAGATGTGAAAAATTTAAATTTTTATAAACAATTGTTTACAGTCCTTTTTAATACGTTATAAAGTCTCGACTAGACTAATATAGGATATTTCTGTTTTAAGTGTATTTCAGCATATACAATTTATTCCTTCGTGTTTTCTTACATTGAGCTTAATGTCGTGTTTTTTGTGATATGAAACTGAGAGCTAAGAAAACGCTTTTCATTTTTTAAAGTCTGCAGTCTAAAGAATACTACGTAATTGTAAAATAAACTTGTTAATTGGAATTTGTTAATTGGAAATGAACAGTATCTTCATTAAAGCTTGGCATATGGTAAGTCTGTCGAAGACCATCTTATTGGAAATATGATTAGAATACCTACGGTCGAACAAGTTAATTAAGTCTGATGTGCATTTATCGCAGAAATGCACACTGGGAATGCAACGAAATTTCTGTCATCTCTAATAGGTAGCACTTACCTACCTCTATCAACCGTGAAATGATATAAGCCTAAAAGGCCAACAAAATTAAATTATATTTTGAAGAAGATTAATTTAGGGACGTTTAACACTAGTCTACGAAATAAATGTAAAGAAAATATGTTTTTTTAGTTAAGTAGTAGTTAAGTAGTTATTCTTAAGTATCCTTAAATTCAACATTTTGAATGTATTGTCAAAAAGACAGTTCTCGTCAAATTGCATTATATGAACATTAAATGTTGTTTCTCTTTTTGTAGGTAAGATTATTTTATAACTGTATATCGAGTTTTGTAAATAAATACTGTTTTTGTAGAAAAACTCAAGTTTTGTTCTGCGTGTTAATTTCTGTAATAGAAGAAATCATTATATAGATAATAAAATTTAGCTTTATACACAATTTTACTAATTTTATTTAAAAACTCGAACGGTTTCATAAATATTGACTTTGTGTTATTACAAGATTGTTTGTAAAAAATTGGACATAATTAATAAAATCTTCAAAATTAAAACAATAATTAAAGCTTTAGAAAGTATTCTTTTTTTGGTTTATCGTTTTAAGCCAATTATCAAAATATCTTAAGGACTTTGGTTTTTGAATTTTCTTACACCAACTACGATATTATTTGCTAAAGGATTTGCGAAAGACTGCTGGTAAACCATTTACGCTACCCGTCGTCCATTTTATAGAAATCCCTTAAAATACCAAATTAAATAATAGAAAAGTCAAATTGTTTTGATGTACATTACTGTCTTCACCAATTTTCTCACTTTATTAAATCTAATAGACAACTTGTCGAGCAGGTTTTTCCAAGCTTTTTCCCAGAAGTTTCTGCTCATTTTAACTGCAAATATACTGATCTTAGAGGGAAGTACATCCAGGATAATAACTTTGGGTTATTAACATCTAGGCTTTAATATTCTTATGTCTTATTACTTCCATACTTGGTCTAGCCTTATAACTACCTAATAAACATCAGGTACCTAGCTACAAACAAAGAAATAGTAACTTCAATATGTCCTACCTAATTTTTTCAAATAAACTTGGAAGTTACGTTAGAGTTTTTTATTATTCTTAATAAGATGAATTTCCAAAAAGTAAGGGTAAAAGTAAGGGTTAGTACAATAAATTTAACTTTAACAGAAACATTTGGAGATAGGTGGATTGGGAGAGCTGGACCAATTGAGTGGCCTGCTCACTCATCAGACTTGACGATTCCAGACTTTTTTTCTTCATAAAAGATAGGTGTTAGAACAACTGATTTGTAACATTGTCCGAGCATTCCAAGAAATTACCCCAGAAATTCAGGTTACAAAAATGTATAGACCAAAATGGACAACACCTAGCACATCTTAGTAAAAATAATAAAAAATCTAATCCACTATTTGAAAAAAAAAAGTTCAAATACGTAGACGTGTTGATTTCACAGATTCCTTTGATTCCGATTGACATACCATTCATTCGACTTTAAGCGGATACAATTTACAGTGCAACAATTTGCATTTGCAATATCGATCGAAACCTCAAGGGCGGTTGCCCTTGTGAAGTGTTTGTGGCATTAATCTTGCCTATTTCCGTGTCGGAATACCAACAAAACTATTCATATACGCGCTACACACTAAAGCAGTAGAATAACAAGCACTGTTTCTGGAAAGCAAATTAATATGTTCTTAAAAACATTAATCGGATATATTGTACTTCTGATTTAAGGAATAAACCAACTTTTTAAATGAATTATCATGTTCACCAAAAATCTTCTTCTTATCCTTACTTGAGGATATTCAAATGATAGGAACCATCATTAATATCTAATAAAAATAATACCTATCAAAATTCTACACATATTTAAATTCATTTGACAAAAAATGTTTCTACTTTTCAAATTGTTTTCCTTCATCTTTTTCTGTATTTTTTTAAAGTGTAAATATTAACTTTTTCTTGTTATTGTTTCCCTACAGTTATTTCTGTAGATATTGCCTTTTTTTGTTCTATAATGGATAAAGAGAAATTTGAATTTAATTAAGCTAATTTTGTAACGAATTTCTTGTAACTCCGTTTGCTTTTACAAAAGTGTATTTTACGAAGTTTTTCGCTAAAATTGTAATAGGGTTTTCCATGCTTAACAAGCTGAAAAAACTTATCCCAAATCCAAATAAATCGAATTTTTCATACTCCCTTCACACGCCAATTGGCCGTGCCTCTGTTCCATCAGATAACTTTTAAAATTGACTATGAGATAAGTTGGCCATATTGCGTTTAAATCGCGGTTTATTCAAGCCGAACTTAGATAGAAAGATAACGTGAAAGAAAAAGAAAAATAAATGGATCTGTGCGTTTACTAGGGATCATTTTAAACTACTAGATAGCTCGTCGAAGCTCGGTTCTTTGAGATGATAAAAAAGCAACTTAACTTTCAAATTCTAAATATAAGAAAATGGTACAAGTAAGTAGAGGCATACAAATTTTAGGCATAACCTCTAGCAGCAAACCTTAAAAAAAATTGTAAATATTGCAGATCCTAATTTAAGTGTTTAATAAAAAAATTGTATAATTGTACACAAGATGTTAGCTATCAGAAAAAATTATATTATTGTTAGTGTTAAATGCATATTTAAGAATATTAAGCTGAAGATATCTTCTTGGCATACTTGATTTAAAAACTTATTAATAATGATAATAATTCTTTATTAAATATTTAAGCTTTTAATCCAGCTTTATAGTCTATATATAAAGGACAAGGAGTAATAAATAATTCATTTAAGTAGATTTCATAGACGTACCAAAATATATTTTAAGAGGGTATACCGTAAGGTACATTTTGTATTGAACGAATGAGTTGCAGCTATGCTAAAGAATATACGATTTAGGTCAGAGGTAACGGGATGTACTAATTTTAATAAAAAAAAAGTGATAGAGGTACATAAATTTTAGTAAGTTTGATAAAGAAAGGCAACACAGTTTATTCATAATAGAAAACAAACCAATCTGTAACAATAATTATTTTATATATTTTTGTTCTTTTTGTAAGAAGATTAATTCAAACTTTGAATATTGTCACAAATAAATTACAATGAAATATATTTTTAAAAAATTAATTAAAGTCAAGATAGCAAGATATCGTTACAATTTTTATTAAATTCAAAGAAGCAAAATGAATATTTTTTATTTGTATTACTCCTATATGTAGTGTTTGGGGAATTTTTCTCAGAAATTTTAAATGGCAAATGGCCTACTGTAATCGGCTTAATACGATTACACCTATTTACAGATTATTTTAAAAGAAAGTACTTAGTATTAGTTCTTTGAGTAAAGTTGTATGAAGTTGTATGGTTTTCATAATATTGTAAACAGTTGGAATATATTTAAAACATTTGTTGAATGTTAATTGTGCAAGTACCAAACAATGTCGATAAGCCAAGGACCATCTAAACGACCAAAAACAGGTCCATTATCTTTAAATGAAAAAACTCTGATATTGAATTGTTATATATAATTGAAAAACAAGGATCCAAGTGCAAGTGTTGATGATATTGTGGAATTAACGGCTGCTATGTTGTGTGTTGCTAAATCAACAATTTATAGATTACTAAAAGAAAGCAAGAATGGAACTCTTTAACCCCCTAAAACTCCTTCAGGCCGAAAACCAATTGAGATCGATGAGTCATTAAAACAAAGACTAAGGCGTAAAGTCCATGGATTTTACTTACGAAAGGAAATTCCAACACTTGACAAAATTATGACATCAGTGCAAGAAGATACGGACTATACAAAATTCTCCAGAATGACATTATGCAAACTTTTGAAAGATGTGGGTTTCAGATATACAAAACATAATAGAAAATCTCTCTTGATAGATAAACCGGAAATAGTTTTTTGGAGAAGAGACTATTTAAGAAGCATTCGACATGCCAGAGAACAAAATTTGAAAATCTTCTACTTAGACGAAACATGGAAAAATAATGGATATACAGTTTCCAAATCTTGGCAAGATGAAAACATTAAAAGCGAGAGGCAGGCATTCGTGGAAGGTTTGTCTTTAGGTTTGCAGCCACTATCTGAAAAAGGAAAAAGACTTATAATTGTCCATGTTGGAAGTTCTGAAGATTTTGTTGATGGTGAATTATTAACTTTTATTTCAAAACGTACGGGGGACTATCACGAAGATATGAATGGGGATGTCTTCGAGGAATAGTTTGTTCAAATGTTGGATCTGATTCCAAAAGGGGCTGTTATTGTTATGGACAACGCAAGTTACCATTCACGGTTACGAGAAGCATTGCCCACAAGTCGTTGGCGTAAAGCAGAGCTTTTGGAGTGGCTTATTTAGAAAAATATTAAGTTTCCAAAAGATCCACTAAGGAAAGAACTTTACAGAATTGCAAAAATGAACAAGAATAAATACAAAACCTACATTGTAGAAGAAATGGCTTCTTCTCGTGGTATATCAGTTCTTCGACTTCCCCCTTATCATTGTGAACTTAATCCCATAGAATTAATATGGGCTCAGGTAAAGGGGGAAGTTGGAAAAAAATACTACTTTTAAAATAAACGATGTTGTGAAATTATTTGAGAGTGCTGTAAGTCATGTTAGTAAGGAAAATTGGACAAACTGTATCGAGCATGTTATCAAAGTAGAGGCAAATATGTGGAAAATTGACAATATTTGTGATGATTTAATCGACCCTATTATTATTAATGTCAACAACGATTCTTCCTCTTCCGAGTCGGATATAGAATAAAATGTAAGTAATAAATGTATTCCAATAATTATTTCTTTTCATTTTTCATTATATTATAATTTAAAACGTATTTTTTTTTATCAAAAATTTCATGGTGCTCGTAAAGGTTTGGCATACTTAATTAGGGTTTATTACTCCTCGTACTTTTTGTACATACTATAATCGAATCAAGCGAGAGCTAGAAAAATTTCAAAATGACCGGTGTGCTGAGACCCTACAAACGATTAGTGATTGTAATGATCCTAATTCATTGTAGGCTTTTAGAAAAAGGCTTAAAATGAAGACCAAAAAAAAACAACCCCCTTCAGGGATCTTCAGAACTGGTATACACAGACCAAGACAAAGCTTCCACCTTTGGGGACTCAGAATTTCAGTTCTTGCCAAACAGGAACCCAGACGACGATATCAAATGGGATACTGAGGTCAAAAATACGGCAGAACGCGACATTAAAACACGAAAATCGAAATATTTTATCTATTAACTATTAAATATCCCATACGTACAGCAATCTTAAACCAAAATACATATTTTTTTATATTATGAAACTATCTTAAAAAATTGTTTATAAAAATATGGATAAGGATTTAAAAAATTCCAAAAAAAATCTCTTTACTAGGTATATTTTTATGAGCTCTTTACCAATATCCAACACCGTAAATTGTTAAAAGCTTAAAATAACTTGTCATTTTTATATAATGTAGAATCACTGCTACTTTTGAACATGCTAAAAATTGTAAAATCTCGCATCATATTTCCTACCCTGTCGCCGAGCCGTAACTTAGTACCCACATAACGAAAAATAGGAGGATGCTTTTATTTATGTAGGTAGACGAGGGCAAAGTCGACCAAAGTAATGTAATAACGACGTTCATTTCTCTTCATTTGCTATAAACCTAACAAACACCACTTATTCTGCTAGTGTCCTTTATATTAAGCGAATTTGGGAACGAATTTCGTAATGTATGACACCAATTTAACCTATTTTTAACGAAATAGTAAGGGCAATTTAAGCAGTGCCGTTTACTTTATTTTTCCTTCACAAATAAAGATATATTTGAAAGACCAATGGTTTATAGATTTCTACAGGTACCTAATATTAGCTGGTGCTCTTTTTGGTGTTCTTTTAAATATGGTGGTGTAAGATTAAACACTAGACGAGGCAACCTTTATATTGTTTTGGAGGATTAATTTAAGTGATATGTGAACTGAGCGAGAATAGCACTGCTGGTCAGTGCTTATGTATAACAATCTTTTTTATTTTATTTAACAAATGTATCAGCAGTCTGTACTATGCTGTTTTTATATTGATCCCTTTTTGGCTTTTATAACTTTTCCCTTATCAGGATCTGCTGAAGTTGGCTAAAAAAATGCAACCAAGAATTTTATCCAAGTAACTTTAAAAATGCATTATTTTACCAACATAGGTGTATTCTATTCTATTCTCTGGGGTGCCTTCCGTGCATATACTGGAGCTCTAGGCTCATTGTACCCCCTAAAGTGATTTGTTTTTAACAATTTAAAGAAATAAATAAAATATGTTTTTAGGTTAGGTTAGGTTAGGTTAGGTTAGGTTAGGTTAGGTTAGGTTAGGTTAGGTTAGGTTAGGTTAGGTTAGGTTAGGTTAGGTTAGGTTAGGTTAGGTTAGGTTAGGTTAGGTTAGGTTAGGTTAGGTTAGGTTAGGTTAGGTTAGGTTAGGTTAGGTTAGGTTAGGTTAGGTTAGGTTAGGTTAGGTTAGGTTAGGTTAGGTTAGGTTAGGTTAGGTTAGGTTAGGTTAGGTTAGGTTAGGTTAGGTTAGGTTAGGTTAGGTTAGGTTAGGTTAGGTTAGGTTAGGTTAGGTTCTCTCAGTAAATAAAACTGAACTGGTTATAGGAGAGGGAAGACGAAAAATTAAAGATCTACAAATAAAAGCACAAGACTTGACACTAAACAGTCAAAAATCTATAAAATACATGGGAGTTGACCTAAAAATGACGGAACATGTAAACAAAGTTTGTGAAAAAGCTAACCAGATACTCAGAGCATTGACGAGGATTACCCCCAATATTGGTGGCCCAAAATCGCTGAAAAGAAAAATACTGGCAGCCGCAGTGACATCTGTCGTAATGTATGGAGCGCCCGTCTGGGGAAAAGTATTAAAATACCAGCACTATGAAACCAAATTAGAAAGCATAAATAGAAAACTTGCACTTAGAGTAACCTCGGCCTATCGCACAGTGTCAACATCGGCGGTACTCGTAATTGCAGGGCTAGTGCCAATAAAATTAAAAGTTGAAGAAAGAACCATGATCCACAAAAATGGAAAAGACTTTAAAGAAACAGCAGAGACGGAAACTAAAAGGAAATGGCAACAAATTTGGGATGAGGATACAAAAGGAAGATGGACGAGAAAACTTATACCGGACATTTCGAAATGGCTAAATAGAAAACACGGAGAAGTCGATTTTCATGTGACTCAAGTGCTAACAGGCCATGGCAGCTTTAAGGCATATTTAAAAAGAATTGGTAAAGCGGACAGCGATAACTGTGTACTTTGCAACGACAGCCCAGACAATGCCGAGCATGCGATATTCAAATGCTCATTTTGGAGAAGAGACCGTGAAACAATAAATTCAACGCTTCAAAAAATTTTAACAGAGGAAAACGTAGCGGAGGTCATGACAGGCAGTGCAGAGAATTGGGAGTTAATTACAGATTATTGGAGAAAGGTTATGAAAGAAAAAGAGAAGAAGGAAGGTGAAGAATATTTAAGAAACTAAGAAAAAGGTAGAGGTAGGAAAAAAAAAGTAAGACAGCCCTGAATTCGAAGTAATGTGCACACGGTTCCGAAAGAAGGGTGAAGCAGAAGGAGAGGTGGTTTTTTAGTGGGTAGTAGAAGCCTGAGCCCCACACTACCCGGCTCAGAACAACAGAGCTGGGTGTACGTAAATGTATTTTTCCACCTCTTCTTTCCTCAAAAAAATATAGATAGAGGCTATTGAGAAAGAGGAGATTAGGAAAGGAAGGGAGAAATTGAGAGAGAGTAGATTGAGAGCGGTAGTGCACCCGGACCGGACGCATTGCCACCGGAATGTCCGAGGTTCCTTTCTAGGGAGCAAGTGGATCTCTTGAGAGTTATGTTTAATGACTTGATGAGAAGAAAAGAGTTCCCGAGGAGTGGAAAGGTAGCCCGACTGGTGTTGATCCCGTAGGAAAGCAAGCCGTGGGGTCAGGCCACCTCGTACAGACCTCTGTGCCTAATGAATATGGTGGTCAAGCTGTACGAGCATATTGCCAAAGGGAGGTTAGTCAAGGAGATTAGGGGGAGAGAGGATTTTACAGAAACGCAGTATGGTTTTAGGGAGGGAAGGTCTACAGTGGTGAACAGGGCAAAAGGTTCAAGAAAGGATAAGAGGGTAAACAGGTGTGCGGTGGCCCTGTTGGATGTTGGGAATGCATTCAACACGGCACCTGTAGGATGTATTATAGGGAAGTTAGTCCAGAGTGGAATTTCGGGGTACCTGATTAATACTGTTAGGGATTTCTTTAGGGAAAGAAGGATTTTGATTGGGAAGGAGGAATATCAGATGACGGACGGGATACCACAGGGGTCGGTCATGGGACCGTTCCTCTGGAATTTATTTTATGATCCGCTTTTGCGGATGAAGATGCCGGACGGTGTCAAATTAATTGGGTACGCTGAACGACATAGCAGTAGCTTGGATGGGCCGGGATGCTGTCAGACTGGAGAATAGCATGAACTTGGCATTATGGAAGGTAAATCGGTGGCTTAAGGAAAGAGAAATGGCATTAGCACCAGAAAATACTCAGTTGGTGTTGTTAAATGGCTCAAGGGGAGCAAATTTAGAATTGGAGTTGGAGGGGGTAGTTATTAATATATCTAGGAGTCTGGTTAGCGGAGGGGGTTAACTTTATAAGACATGTGGTAGAGACAGTCAGAAAGGCGGAGGAAAAAGTTCGAATATTAGGGTTGATGCCCAACGTAGGTGGACCCAGCAGTGTAAAGATGTTTCTATACTGGGGGGTGGCAAAGTCAGTTCTGTTGTATGGGGATAGGGTAAGGTATAGGGATATGATGAGAAGGGTGCATAAAAGAATTTTGTTAAGGTGTCAGGTGCCGCAGTGCGTTTTAATTTCTTTTTTTTTTTTTTTATTTGATACAAACATGCCCGCATCAACTACTAAGAGTTATTAGCAGGAGGACTTACACAAGTAGTATAATATGATGTATTTGTGTTATATAATAATTTTTAAATTTTGTTATACAAATTAATGTCTTTGATATATTTAATTAAAGCACTTGTGTTTTTGGTGAGCACATCCTTGAATACCGCACTTAATTTATTCTGACTTCTATATCTAGAATATTCAGGACACTCCAAGATGATATGTTTTACAGTGAGGGAAACATGGCAATGTATACATTCTGGTGCTGGTTCTTTGTTGAGGAGATATTGATGTGTAAGGAGTGTATGACCTATTCGCAGTCGGGTTAAGACAACTTGGTCTCTTCGTTTTTCTGGTGTTGATAGAACTGAATCGACTTGTGGCTTAACTTCTTTCAGCTTGGATGTTGTATGATTCCATGTTACTTGCCAAGAATTAAGTATATGTTGTTTGATTGGGATTGTATGGTCAGTGTAGGGAATTTTTTGAATGTTAGGCGCTTCTTGTTTAGATGTTGTAGCTACTGCTAATTGATCGACTTCTTCGTTTCCTTTTATACCAGAGTGAGATGGAACCCACAAAAATGAGACGTTCTTTTGGCTAAGACGTATGATTTCCATTTCACTTTTGATTCGTATGAGATTAGGATGTGAAGGGTAAAGTTCTTTTATATACATTAAATAGGCACTTTAAAATCTGTAAATAAATTTACTCGAAGCAATACTCGAATTTAAAAGTAGAAGTTTCAGGACTAGTCTTGAAGGTCAACTGCATTTTAGTTTTTTTTACTTTAACGCTCAAAAATTGTGACGACATAAATTATTTAATTAATTAACTAGTGAATGTAAAATCACACTATATTCGTATGTAATTAAAGTTAATTAGTAATAACTTTAGGGTAGATTTCGCTTTGACGTTTCCAAATATTAAGCTATACTGCAGGCCATTACTAATTACAGTAAATAGTAAATCCCTTTAATTTGTTTCGTAACGTGCAGTTCATATGAATGTAAGTACATAAAATTCAATGAAGCCAAAACGTGCACATTTTACAAAAAGTAAATAATTAGAATCAATGTAATATTTCAGTCTCTAAAATCTTAGATGTAAATCTGAATTTTATCACATTTTATATACAGTCCAAATTTTTATTTTCATTTTGTGATCCATATTTGAAACAACACCAGCAGAATAGTCAACTAAAAAGAATCCCTCAATGTCGTTTACTTATAGATTAAGAAAATCCGAATGAAAAGGTCGCTATTTCTGGCATGTCAAACTTATTTAGCAACTGTCATAAGTTTGTAATCATTAAATCTATTCTCACACTCTGCATCATCCATTACTAGACCGGTTCTGGTAAGGAGTGTCTTTTTTCCGTGAGAATCGACAGACATTGATGAAAAAGGAAAAAGGGGATCCAACACCATAATGTATCATTTCCGTTTACGTTGTCTGTCAGTTTCTTTTATCAATGAGAGAACAAGGAGCGGAGTTGTGACAAAAATTTAATTTTTATATTGGTTGATATAAATCTTTAGAGGAACTCTAGAAATGGATTAAAAAACTATATAAAGGGTTGAAATAAATTAAGAACCTTTCAGGGTCATCAACCCAGTGATGCCTACAATTAAATACTAGAATAACAAATAATTTTTTTAAATTGATCTATAATTACGAAAATGGGAGGGTTAAATGTTCCATGAACCCTTCTAAAAAGGTAAAAATAATCGAAAATAGGAATTTTTTTTTAAATTTAAAATATACAACTCACATTTATTATTTTATAAAGTTTTCAAATTGATTGCTTTCGACAAACTACCCAAAAAACTAGTAAGTGGTAAGCTCTTAACAACTGTCAAAATAAATCACAAACAACTGGTTTAAGCATTCAGGTCGACAGTAATGAACATAGTCTTTCGTTAAATTTTGACATTTTCCTATAATTTTTAAACCCAAATGGTGAACAAATAAGCCTAAAATCCCATTAATTTCCTTAAATGACATCTTTCTGTAATGTTTACACATTTTAGAAATACATTTTTGTAATTCAGTTACGAAATATTATAATTTTGACACTCATTCTAGATACAAAATGTTGTTCATTTTGTCACTCATTTTATCACAGAGTGAAAAAACCAGAATTTTAAATATACGTTTTTATTGAGAAAATAAACAAATGGCAGCAAATTTGCTACAGCGGCTTTTGCAGCTTCTTTAACGTCTGCAGGTAGGGAAGCAGACTTAGATTCATTTATTTTTAACAACAAAACTAACAAATTAATAAAGGCGATTATTGTGACAAATATGTTTTGACATTTGAGCTTTGTTGAAATGGTTATCTGCATAGAAACAAACAAGGATAGCTTTGAAACTATCTAGCAGAAATAGGTCGACTTTAAATAAGAACCAAGTAAAATAAATTCAAAATGAAATAGTGTGGCTTCATCCTGTTGGTACCATAAATTATTTCTATTTGGAAATAGCTGATTCAGCTGTGGCAACAGATAATATTGAAGAAATTCCATATAACTAGCAGCAGCTAGGTTTTCCTCAAAAAAATATGGCCCTACAATTTGATTGTTTATAATGCCGGCCCAAACATTCACTTTCTCGGTATATTGTGTCCTATACTCTTCCATCCAATGTGGATTTTCAGTTGCCCAATATTGACAAGTCTGGCGATTTACGTGACCGTTCAGAATAAAAGAAACTTTATCTAAAAAAAGTACCTTTTGTATGAAACTCCATAACGATTTCCAGAATTCGATTCTTCTGTCAAAGTCATCTTCTAATAGCTCCTGGACCACTTTGTATGGATGCCACTTCTCCTTTTTTAGCACTCTTACAACAGTTGATTGGTGGACATTATTATCTAGTGCGACCTGCCAGTTTTTTGGCTTAGGATATTGATGTTTTACCACTTCTGGGAAGATCTTTAACATGGCCCGTTTTTCTAAATTTGTTTTCAATTTTACTTACTGTTGATTGAGTAATTGGATCGTGATTGGAGCATTTAGCATTAAATAAATTACGAACTTCTGCTTGAGTCCTCACTCTATCTCCATAACCAATCATGGTTAAAATCTCGATTCGTTCTGTTTCTGTCATTTTTGTAAATGCTGTTATTAATGTCGGCAAAAAACTCGAAGAGTAAAAATTTGACGTCTATTATTTGACAGATTCACAGATCATTGACGAATAAAGACGAGTCAATGACAATATTGATTTAAACTTAGAACAAAAAGAAACAGGAAGGAGTCTGTCATATATTAACTTTAAGGAAAATTTGCGACGGAAGTCGGCCATCTTGAAGCTCCTAGTATGACTCATTGTTTATGTTTACAGTATACTGTCAAAGCAATATTTGAATATAAATGTCAAAAATGAGCGCATAGGCGTATCACTCGGTTCTTATAAATACTAATGATTGGTTGAAATTTATTAAAAATAAAAACCTTGATATCATTTTTATTTTTTTCGGTACGTCATTGGAAACGGAAATTAAAATTGACAATTGGCCGCCATATGCAAGCTCCTTTCTGGACTCCAGGTCATTTTGCATATACTCCTTCCTGTATCTTTTTGTTCTAAGGATTTAAATATTTTTGTAAAAATAATTCCGAGTACTTACTACAATAATTAATTTTAAATTAAAATGTAGCATATTCCCAATATGGTCCTTTTTTGAAAATTGTGATGCAAAATATACTTAAAATATTTTGGGTTTTGTGCTTAGTTTGCATGATTATTCAAGCACGTTTTATAACTATTAAGATATTATCAATATTATCTATTCGTTTACCAAAAAAACCTTTGCTGATTTTCAGCGGCGTGGCGGCCGTTTAGAACCGTCCCAAAAGTATGGCATGCGTTGAAAATTATCTAAATTAATGAAATTAAAATCAATTAAGAGGATCCACTATATAGGTACTTTATCGTGTTTCCCCATCTTCATAAATATCTATTCAGCTCCAACATCATTCCTTTTAACCTTTTACCTAAATGTTCAGCAATTCTTTGCTTATAAAATAAATAAATGTGCACGTACCAACACAATCTCTTTTTAAACAAATTTAACTAGAATGTATTGTATTTTGGTTGCATCTAGCGTATACTCGTAATTACTAAAAAGTACAGCTTCCGTCCGCTTACTTATCTAATCTAAAGTGTGCTTTATTATCTCGTGTGCGTTCATTTGAAGTTATCAGGCTTATAAATAAAAACAAAAAGCATTATTTTTCTAGTACAATTTACACTTTACGGATGATTGTGTACAGAAAAAATAGAATTTTGTTTTAACGTAAAAGGTTAAATATTTTTGTTAATATTAAATATTAAACTCTTTGTGATTTCGTAGAACTGACAGTGCTCACTATCAGACAGATCCAAGTTACATTTTAATTTTCTTAGGTTTGTTATTAAATAGCTGGTACCAAAAATAGATCAAGCATGTAATTTGATTTGTTGGGAATTTATAGAAATGAAAATTTACAAAAAAACATTTAGGTTCATCTGTTCTTGTTCCATTGGACATAATAAGTTAAATTAATGAAAGAAAACCGAGTTAAAATTTATTGCTGATGAACTTCGTAGCTGTCCCATTATTTTAGTCACATGTTCCGAAAGTTAAATTAATAAAATACATAGCATTATTTGGTAAAGGATTAGATGCAAAGGGCTTCGTGAAAAAAGTCAACAACATGAAGAGTAGACAGGAAAAAACATTTAAAGAAAACAGAAAACAAAAGAATCAAACTATAGTATGTACAAAAAGTACGAGAAGTAATAAATCCTAATTAAGTATGCAAAACCTTTACAGGGAGCACCATGAAATTTTTGATAAATCTCTTACTTTAAATTTCGTAATTTCTTTCGTAAATCTAAAAACCAGCTAGATCGGCCCCGTATTTGTTTCAGTTGTAGCAAAGTTTAGGGTTTCTTCGTTGTTAAAGGATTAGCAGGTAAGCAATAACGCAATGCAGTGATGTGTATTTTGGGAAAAAATACGTTTTAAATTATAATATAATAAAAAATGAAAAGAAATAATTATTGGAATACATTTATTACTTACATTTTATTCTATATCCGACTCGGAAGAGGAAGAATCGTTGTTGACATTAATAATAATAGGGTCGATTAAATCATCATAAATATTGTCAATTTTCCACATATTTGCCTCTACTTTGATAACATGCTCGATACAGTTTGTCCAATTTTCCTTACTAACATGACTTACAGCACTCTCAAACAATTTCACAACATCGTTCATTTTAAAAGTAGTATTTTTTTTTTCAACTTCCCCCTTTACCTGAGCCCATATTAATTCTATGTGATTAAGTTCAGAATGATAAGGTGGAAGTCGAAGAACTGATATACCACGAGAAGAAGCCATTTCTTCTACAATGTAGGTTTTGCATTTATTCTTGTTCATTTTTGCAATTCTGTAAAGTTCTTTCCTTAGTGGATCTTTTGGAAACTTAATATTTTTCGAAATAAACCACTACAAAAGCTCTGCTTTACGCCAACGACTTGTGGGTAATGCTTCTCGTAACCGTGAATGGTAACTTGCGTTCTCAATAACAAATTTTGTTCTCTGGCATATCGAATGTTTCTTAAATAGTCTCTTCTCCAAAAAACTATTTCCGGTTTATCTATCAAGAGAGATTTTCTATTATGTTTTGTATATCTGAAACCCACATCTAACAAAAGTTTGCATAATGTCATTCTGGAGAATTTTGTATAGTCCGTATCTTTTTGCACTCACGTCATAATTTTGTCAAGTGTTGGAATTTCCTTTCGTAAGTAAAATCCATGGACTTTACGCCTTAGTCTTTGTTTTAATGACTCATCGATCTCAATTGGTTTTCGACCTGAAGGAGTTTTAGGGGGTTGAAGAGTTCCATTCTTGCTTTCTTTTAATAATCTATAAATTGTTGATTTAGCAACACACAACATAGCAGCCGTTAATTCCACAATATCATCAACACTTGCACTTGGATCCTTGTTTTTCAACGATATATAACAATTCAATATCAGAGTTTTTTCATTTAAAGATAATGGACCTGTTTTTGGTCGTTTAGATGGTCCTTGGCTTATCGACATTGTTTGGTACTTGCACAATTAACATTCAACAAATGTTTTAAATATATTCCAACTGTTTACAATATTATGAAAACCATACAACTTCATACAACTTTACTCAAAGAACTAATACTAAGTACTGATTTAATGTACCTACTTTCTTTTAAAATAATATTCCCGATAATGTTTCTAAGAAAACTGGGTTGTTTGGAAAATCCCTGTCAATAATCGAATAATCTGTAAATAGGTGTAATCGTGTTAAGCCGATTACAGTAGGCCACTTGTCATTTAAAATTTCTGAGAAAAATTCTCCAAACACTACATATACCTAGAGGTAATACAAATAATAAATATTAATTTTGCTTCTTTGAATTTCATATAAATTGTAAGGATATCTTGCTATCTTGACTTTAATTAATTTTTTAAAAATATATTTCATTGTAATTTATTTGTGGCAATATTCAAAGTTTAAATTAATCTTCTTACAAAAAGAACAAAAATATATAAAATAATTATTGTTACAGATTGGTTTATTTTCTATTATGAATAAACTGTGTAATGGAGTTTTGTTTTCCTTGCGTGAATATACCGCTGCTGGGAGAGGCATTTTGAATATGTCATTCCAATCTAATCCAAACAGCATCGGTTTAGCTGCCTTTAGGACGACAACAGGAAGTATTTTCTCAACCCCCTGTACTTCAACTGTTACTTCAGCTAGTCCTTTTGGTTTAAGTTTCATGTTGCCATACGCTGTAAGACTCGGAGCTTTTGACAGTGCTGGAGAGCCAATTGTTTTCCAAAATTTTGTACTAATTATTGAGTAGAACGACCCTGGGTCCCAATCCATGGTGCATTTCTGTCCGTTAATGATTGTGTCAATTTTCTTACATCGTGTGTTGTTAATTTTAAAAACAGGATCTGCATCTGTGGATTCTGAGGAAGATGCTGATACTTCAGTTTTAACTCTGTTCAGTCTTTTCTTTTGCGGTTTCGCGTGCAGCGCAGAATGCGAAAACCTCGAAAAACGGAACTTCTTCCTGTTTATTGTCTTTCATGTTGTACAAAATCCGGCCATTTTCGACGTGGTTCAATTTCTAGTTGTGGATGATTCAAACCCGTAGCGAAACAGTCTCGTAATTGCCTTATAAAGCAGAATTAAATTGTAGCGTACAGGAAAAAACTGTCATATTTCTGGTAGGCATTTTGCATGGTCTATCTATTCCAAAACATTAATTTCGGATTTCATATTAAATACCCTAGTAAAATTGGGTGTATCATTAAAAGAAATTCGTTGAATTTATTTAATTATAAACATTGTCTATAAATTTTCGAGATGTAGTATTGATTCCTCACATAAAATTTCTGACCCAATACTCATTTGAAAACGCTTAAAATTTTTATAGCTATACGTGAAAAATCAATTATTAGTTAACTGGGGAAATGTTCCATCGAAGCAAGATGAATGAAGTTCATCGATAAAATGTCGGATATAAAAACTAACCATATACTCGTAAAATATCCACAAGTATCTCGAAATTACGTTGTGTCCAAAAAAATTTAGTGTCCAATAAAAGTAAAGGTGTAGATATATGTGTGTTGTGTTCTATTTATTACTTCGTATATATAAAGATAAAATAACTGTGTCAACTTTTATTATATTCTTCAAAACGTACTAGGTCGAGAAATATAACTACAAGCTGTAAAGATATGTAAAATTATTGGTTTTATTTTTAATCTTATTATTGTTAATTATTTTTGATGAAACTAAAGCTCTTTGAATGTGATTCCCAGTAGATAAGTATTTTGAATGAATTTGTAAGATTTTTCATAAAGGAAAACTAAAATAAATATATTTTTTTATTATACAAATAATAATATAAATAAATAGTCAAGTCTCTGGGTTATATTTACACAACTATTTAATTTAAAAAAGTACCCAAACATATTCTTTATGTGGTAGATATAATATTAGTAGTTTTATAAATTTGCCATGGTTAACAAGATTTTTTTTTTAATTTTTAATTTCTGTAATGTAAGTGTTCAAAACGTTCACCGTTTCGACGCAAACAAGCTTCATATCGATTTTGTAAGTCAATAAACATTTTTATAAAAAGTGGTTGATGGAACTGCCGAAAAATATTTTGTATTTTTCCTATAGTTCGACAATATTTTTTCCTTCATTATGCCCCAAATGTATGCGTCAGGTGGCGTCAGATCAGGTGAATGAGAAGGATATTCGAAGTCTGTTCCCCGAGAAATTATTATATTATCGAAATGCTGACGGAGTAAGTCTAAGGTGTGCACAGCTGTATGGCTCGTTGCACCATCTTGTTGGAACCATTGTGTGCGAAATTGTAGAATTCGTGCACAGCAAAAGTTATTTATAGTCCAGGAGCCACCAATCCTGAAAGCTCCGTGATCACGGATTCTAATATTTTTAATAAAAAATAAAAGTTAACGTTTAGACGAACAAGATTTGCTTGGTCGGCGTGGATTTGATTGGCCGGAAATATTTAAATTGAATTTTTTTATTATTAAATTTCCATAATTTTTTTCCGTCATCACGGATTTTGATTAATCTTATATGGAATTGTGTGAAATATTATGTTTAACAAGAAAAAATCCGGCCGACCAATGATTTTTAGCCGGAAAGGTCACGCATACCTATTTGAATGGTGTGATAAGGGGTAAAATTTATCCATTATCACGGAAACCTTTTTTTTTTAATTCACGCGTTTTAATGTCACATTTATGATTATCTTGGTATGCGTGCTTACAAACTGTAACACCACTGTAACACTAACAAATATGTAACACCACTGCTTTAGAAATCCACTTGATTTTTGATAGATATCTATCACCATCCATCAAAGATTCAGAAAGATCAACTCGTAAAGAAGACGAAATACCATTTGCTATCACGGGGCCATTACAAAGCAGACCTACAGATTTTAATAAAAGTCTTAGTAATCCAAAATTCAAAGACGCAATAGTTACTTTTTTACATAATCATTGGACGGACACTACATGTAGCTCAATTATTAAAGACAAAAAAGTTTTTTTAACAGTTGAAGACAAGTGTTTTGTGTACACTCATAGTAATGGAATAATAACTCGAATACTAGATGAAAATTATGAATGCTACCATGAAGAAGCTGATACAAGAATTTTTTTCCACTTGAATAAATGTTCGCCTCAACAAAAAATCCTCATAAAATCATTAGATACTGACGTGTTAATTATTTGTCTCGGAAACATACATAAATTCAAAGAGCAAGAAGTATGGATCACAACCAAAACCAATAACGAAATAAATTACGTAAATTGTACACAACTCGCAGAAAAGCTAGGTTCATCAGTCTGTCGAGCTCTACCGGGCTTCCATGCTTTTACAGGTTGTGATTATACAGCAGCTTTTGTTCGTAAAGGAAAAATTAAAGCCTACAACCTCCTGTTAGAAAATGAAGAATATCAGAACATGTTCGAGCATTTGACAAATCCGGAAGACATAAATGATAAAGAAAAGACAGATTTAGTCCAAAGATTTACAAATGAAATGTATAACGTAAAAAAATAATAATGTTAATGTGGCAAGATTTGAATTATTTTTAAAATTTTTTGCAAGTACAACCGACAAAGAAAAATTTTACAAAGGTATGATAAATTTCAATTCAAATAATATTCCACCATGCTGGAAAACTTTAACGCAAAAAATATTACGCACCATTTTTGTAAACGCAATGTGGCAAAATGCTACTGAACCCATTTGTACATTATATGATCCAACAGAATGTGGATGGCAAGTAAATGAATCTAGTAAACTCGAACCATTGTGGTACATTGGCCCATCAGCACCGTTGAAGGTTGAGGAAATATTAAGTTGCCAACAGAATGAGGAAGAAAGCGAAGAATCAGAAGAAGAGAGAAATGATAATTTTGATAATAATGATGTAGATGATTATTAATTAATAAACTTGAATTGAACATATTTTTTGTATCAACCTTCATTTCTTATATAATCAACCCAAATAAAAATTTTCCTGTATTTCCTCTTTTCCATATTAATTAGTATATATAATAAATAGTTGAAAACTTAAGGAAGAGACCAGAGGTAGAAGAAAGACTCTAAAAGAAATGTCATCAAGTAAGTGAAATCTATAACAGTATGATCCTCACTCACACAATAAAATTTGGTATGCGCGATACTTTCGGCAGTTTGTAAGCACACATACCAAGATAATCATAAAAGTGACATTAAAACGCGTGAATTAAAAAAAAAGGTTTCCGTGATAACGGATAAATTGTACCCCTTATCACACCATTCAAATAGGTATGCGTGACCTTTCCGGCTAAAAATCATTGGTCGGCCGGATTTTTTCTTGTTAAACATAATATTTCACACAATTCCATATAAGATTAATCAAAATCCGTGATGACGGAAAAAAATTATGGAAATTTAATAATAAAAAAAATCAATTAAAATATTTTCGGCCAATCAAATCCACGCCGACCAAGCAAATCTTGTTCGTCTAAACGTTAACTTTTATTTTTTTTTTAAATATTAGAATCCGTGATCACGGAGCTTTCAGGATTGGTGGCTCCTCGCCTATTAGATCTCTCACAAAATGTATAATAATTTTCTGTTGGCATTTATTCTCCCATCCAACGGCGGATCCAGGGAGGGGGCACCAGGGGCAATTGCCCCCCCCCCGAGAGAAATTTAGTCTTGTAGGATACAGTTCATGTCCACTTCACTATTTGAAAAATACTTCATCTCGTGCAACTTATATAAGTAAAACTACACAAAATATTCTTATAAACTGTTGAAGAAGTCACTTCTCACCTTATTGACAAAAACAAAAAAGCTCGATATTGGTCAATCATATTTGATGAAACTACAGACCTAACTCATATTGAGCAAATTGTGGTAGTTGTCAGATATTTGGATGGAAATAAGGTCAGGGAAGATTTTATCAAATTTATTGATGCTTATGACTCTCTTCACAAAAATGTTGAAAGTGATGGTGCAAGTGAAGGTGAAGATCAAGAACCACGGGAATATAAGTTATCTGGAAAGAACTTCGCTGATATAGTCATAAAATCTCTTGCCAATCTTGGCTTGAATTTTGATCACTGTATAGGAATTGGTACAGATAGATGTTAAGTTAAGACTTCTGAGAAAAAAGGTGCAGTGTCAGAATTCCAGAAAGTTGCATGTTATGCTAAACACGTGTCCTGCTACAATCATCTAAAATTCAGTGTATTCGTTATACCGTTGGAGTTGATAAGGAAGTAATTTCGTTTTTCAAACAATCTGCAAAAAGAAATTCAGTTCTTAAATCTGTGGTCGGCAAGCACCTCATGAGCCTTTGCGAGACTAGATGGGTAGAAAGACACGACTCCTTTATACTTTTTTCTGAAGGTCTACCTAAAATTATAAAAGCACTAGCGGAAATATCTCACTGGAATGATAATAATTCTGCGAAAAGTGCGAGTATTTTCATCAACACTTTATGTACCACAGAATTCATTATAGCCTTAACTTCCACAATAGATATATTGAAGATTACATTACCCTTGAGTCGACTTTTACAAAAACCAACATTGGATTTAAAAAAAGGATTTGACGCAGTGAATGACACCTTATCTTTGCTAAAACAGAGGAGGGAAAACTGTGATATGTATTTTTCTGAAGTATATAAAACAGTCATATCCGCTGCTTCAGATTTACAAATTGATCTGAAACTACCACGTCTAAGCGGAAGGCAAATTTTTAGAGAAAATTATGAAGCGACTAATGTAGAAATGTATTACAGGAGATCATTATATATACCATTATTAGAAAATGTTATAAATGACCCGGAGAGTAGATTTTCCCATGATACGTTGGTATGTTATGATCTGCGACTTATTTTACCATAACCGAAATGTCCTCTGGAATGTGATATGCATTCCGAAATTAGAATTAAAAATGTTGTGAAGAGGTACCAAGAAGTTCTTCCAGATGGTTTTTCTAGTATTACTTTTGAAGGTGAATTAGAAATGTGGAAAGAAAAATGGCGAAGGGAAAGTGAAGACAATTTACCTGCAGATGTACTTTCAACATTGGTCGTATGTGACAGACTTATTTCCCACAATTTACGAACTTTTGAGAATACTTTTGACACTTCCTGTGAGTGCAGCAAGTGCCGAGCGATCATTCAGCACTTTAAACCGGAAAAGTCTTGGTTACGATCTAAAATGGGAGAAGAAAGGTTGAATGGACTCTGTTTGCTACACATACACCATGATATTGTTGTTGATGTAGATAAAATTATAGAGCGCTACGCCAAAATTGGGGATCACAGACATCAATTCGTCATTTAAAAAATTATATATATGTTATAAGTTATTTTGTAAAATGTTTAAATAAACTTTTTCATTTTTTTTTCATTTTCACATAACAGCCACTGTTTTTGAAATGATACCTATTGACGACCAATACATATAAGTGTTTTCAAATTCGATATCACCTCTTTTTGTAAAAAAAAAATTATAGGTAACAGAAAATGGCATTGCCCCCCCCGAAAAAGCTTGCTGGATCCGCCCCTGCTCCCATCATTCACTGGTATTAACAGTTTCTGTATTGTATCTTGACCAGAGAAGTTGTATAACGCATAGTGGTCCCTAACGGATTTATTACCCGTCACACCACCTAGTTGACAACCCATCTGTGAAAAGTATATAGCCAGTACAGATATACAGTGCACGAATGTAAAACCGAGTGCCAGTGCAACCAACCCAGGTAAAGAAACCACCTTACCGCCTCCAACTCAAAATCCTACCGATAAACCCCCCCAATTTTATCGTTGATTCGGTCGAATTAACACTTCTTCTAATTATATCAAAGCAAATCTCCGGCATTCCTTGAACCCTTCACGCTCTTAGCGTGCACACTCAACCCGGCGCATCCGCCAAAGCTCCTCCATTAAAATCCAAAAAACCCACAAAAACCGCACGAACCCATCTACATGATTCCCAAATCACAAAACACCAACCCCACGGACAAAACACCACCCTCTACCAGCCGGGGAGTCTCCAACTCCTCGGCAGAAACCCCCAAACCCTCCCAAACACCCAACCTTTTCTTTCCCGACTTCCCTATGTCTTCTAATTCCAGCCTTCTGTTGTATCCCCCTAAACTCCAACCCCAGGGCCGCTTCTAAGCCCAATTCCAAAAAACCTAATCTCTCATTTGTCTGCAGAAATGTAGACAAAGCCATCTCCGATGCGGAGTTCTCAGCCATTTTAACCGAAGCCCAGTTCGACCATTCACGCAGCTGGAGAATCATCTCCACATCGAATGATATCCCCACCTCTATGATGAGAATCATCACTCCCAATGAGACTCATAACCACCGCGCCTTAACGGAAGGCATTAAATTCCACGGCCTCAACCAGGCCAAGTGCACCAAATTACGCCACTTGTCTGCCGAGTGCAGATCGAAAGCCCCCTCCTGCACCATATGTGGCGACCTAGGCAAACTCCTCCCCGGCGCTCTGTCAGGTTATAGGTTTTCTGTGGTTACCCTATCACTTACCGAATGGCTGACAGGAAGGGAACAATACAGCCACAGCTCTGTACCCGATTCCCCACGATGTCCAATCGCCGCCCAAATTTGGGCCGGTTCTCTGCGAGTTCTTCGAGCCAAAAGCCAAACCAAAAGCCTCGCCACACCCCACCGGCACTCTTCTGCCACTCCGAGCCATTATCTATCCCCCAACCACACTCAAACCACCCAGGGCAATGCGACTTCCACACAAAAACGCCACCCCAGCCCTGTAGAGGATCTAAATCCTAATCTGGGCTCTTCTATTTATTCTTTAACCCCCGTATACATTATCAAATCTCCACCAAATTTCTTTCGCTTATTAATTGATTCCACTGGTATTAACTTTGTGCAGCCCTAGAAAGAAAAATAGAGAAATTCCTCCCCAAACCATGATAGAGCCACTACCAAAGCTTTCAATCTTGATTCATCCGTGAATAAAACATTGGACCAATCCTGAATGTTCTAATTAACGTGTTCTCTAGCAAATTGTAATCGTGCTACTCGATGTTGCCTGGTAAGGCATGGACCTCTAGCTGGCAGCTAACCTAACCTAACCTAACCTAACCTGCTTCTCTAAGCCTGTTTCTAACTGTTTGTAGGCTCATTCGAACATTACCGGCAGCCAATAGATCGGCTTGCAGCGTTCTAGCGGTGGTATCCCTAATTCTTAACCCCTTTAACCTCAAATAACGGTCTTCTATAGCCGAAGTTACCCTTCTGCGGCGTTGACCTAGTCTTCTGGATGGCTGTCCGGTTTCTTGGTAGCGATTAACGACTCTGGATATGGTGCTTTGTTGAACGCCCAAAACGCCAGCGACGTGTCTTGGAATGCGACCATCTTCTATGAGCGCAATTATTCTAGCGGCTTCTTCATTAGTCACATGTCTTGTTAAACGTTCAGGCACATTCATATTAACAAGATAAATTTAAATTTTTGCTTAACAGTAACACTCTTCGCTTAACGATGTTTCGATCTCAATGCATCCAGATAACAATTTTAGGTACGATACATGTGATAGGAAAATCCTCTTGGGAATTATAATATGCTATGCATATGCGTTTTTGCATTTAGCATGTACTAAGGATGTTCCAAGAATATCAAAATGTCCCGCGTAAGTTTGTGCTATGGACATTCTATGTACATACCAAAGCATGTTCTTTGATTGTGCATTTCACATAGTTTAGAATTGTGTATGGAAAGCACATACATAGAACATTATATGTAAATCTGCTGGGAATGTGATTCATGTGAAAAGCATATTCTGTAGTAGAACAAACTCACATCTTATGCATGTGCTATTCTATACTCAAAAGAATGAGTAGTATCTACTTGGCAAGTACTTAACAGAATGTAATATTTCAAATTTAAACAGCACAAACTTATTCTTTTCGCCACACACTATGAATGTCTTATGTATATACTTTAGAGAATGTACGAAATATCATCTTGTGAGCACATGCTAAGAATATGTTTATACCTTCAGTGTTATCTGGGATGCTAGGACAGAAATAATCTACTTTCGAGCAATTATCTTCAAAAAAGTTTATAAGAAATTCCGTTCGTTTTTGTCCATGATAAGAAACCCAAAAACTAAAATTAAATATTAAAAATATTCTAAAATACTACTGATGTAATAATTTTTGTGGGGTGTATATTTAAGTTCCAAAATTATATTTAGTTTATCTGAGCAAAGGTACTAATCTATTTATTATAGTTTGTTTGTATCGGTATGGTTAAATATCAAATGTTTTTTTATTTAGAAAGACAAACTGCGTGTACTACATTCGTTTTCATTATCATGAATTAAATCTACATTTCATTTTAAATACATAAAAATATCTGTACGACATGCATTGATTTAGTATAATACAATTCATAATTTAAATTGACTTCATCATTTAATTTTGGAAAGGGAAGTAATTTTCCAGATAAACACATAAATAGCTTTATAAAATACTGAAAACAACAAAAAGCTTTTAGATTGAAAATACAGACATGTGCATGTAGCTTAAATTCTATGTTTTATTTTTAGTTTAGTTTTTTTTTGTTTAACCCATTTATCTAATTCATTTAAATTAAAGAAATAATTATAAAGAAGCTTTTGACAAGCTGATTGGCTCTGTTCTATTCTATTCCTATATTAATCTGTTTCGCTTCATATGACACCATCATTTTTTTTAAATACACCTTAAAATTTGTTTTGTCTTTCTTGAGAAAAATTAATCTCGGAAACGGTTTTCAAATATTATAAATGTTGGTATTGGGTTAGAAGGTGTCGTAATTCGATCGATCTGTATATTTTTTGCATTTCAAAGTAATTAATAGATACTTACTGTTTATTTTTCAAGTAATGTTCAGACCAATTTCCTACTGCGTGTTTTACCTTAATTTATGTATTTTGTATTAACTGTATTATACCTAAGATTTCCTTTGGGACAAAAGTAACAATTTTCAGTTTTATTTTTATTACTCTAGGGCATATTTAGTTAAAAAAGTGAAACCCAAATAGTTTAAAAGATCATCAAATTCAGTAAAAAAATTAGAATATTTTTGAATAAAAGTACGGTATCCGCCAAAATAAACAGTACCGAAACAGAGAGTGCTGTGGAGTTGTTTATGTAATATGGATTTGTCATATTTGACTTAATTGTCATTAGTTGATATATTATTAGTACGCTGCAGTTAAATTTGATTTAAAAATGGTTCTAACAACGGAAGAAAAAGTGTTTTTGGTAGAGCATTATTTTCGTTCATACGGAAAAGGTCGTAATGATGGTCCAAGCTTAGAACAGGTGTCAATGAAATATCAACAAAAATTTAATAAAGCAGCTCCTAGTAAAAGTGTGATGTTAGCTGTTGTTGAAAAATTTCGTCGCACTGGTAGTGTATTGTGTCAACGTAAAGGTTCTTCAGGTCGTCGAAAAACAGTAAGCACTAACGAAAATGAAGGACGTGTTTTTAACCAAGTTGTGCAATCACCTCAAAGAAGTCTTGTAAGAACTGCACGTAAACTCAACATTAGTGAAACGTCTTTACGTCGCATGTTCAAATCAATTGTTGGTTATCGGTTATCCATACCGTATTCAAGTTGGACAACGACTAAATGCTGCGGACAAACGTGCAAGAGAAATTTACTGTGGTCGCATGTTGAGTTAAATTTACGAAGATCTCGAATTTTTGAAAAACATATGGTTTTCAGATGAGAGTCACGTTCATCTTAGCGGCTATATTAATCGACAAACAACCAGATTCCTTGGATTTGAACGTCCTGATGTCATTGTAGAGAAACCACTCCACAGTCTTCGAGTTACCGTTTGGTGCGCGGTATCTGGTAATGGAATGATTGGTCCTTATTTCGTTGAAGATGATAATCAGAATTGACTTACAAAATCGATATGCGTCGAAATGGTGAACATTTTTATGTTTATTTTGGCGGATACTGTATTTTGGATATTTAATTTGGGATAGGCCTTTTTTAGTTGTTTTTAATTAAATAACGAACAACGGTTTCTGGAGGCCAAATAAAACTTGAAACCAAGACGCCAGCAGGTAAAATGCGTGATTGCTGCAACCAAACATTAAAAGCTGAAAAAAACTACAAAAAGCTTAATAATGGCAGACCGCTGCCGTACCGCCGCTCTGACTAAAAAGATTATGTGAATGCTAAGAGTTGAAAACTCCACTTTGACGAGCTTTTGTGGTATAAGTGACAATTGCGAATCATTTTTAATGAAATTACTGCTAGATGGAAAGTTGTATGTAAAAGCTTATTTCTTTTTTAAAACCGGTGACATATATATAGGCTGTACTTTAAGAAAGGCATTACTCAATTTAACAACAATTAAATCGAAATGTAAAAAGGCATTTAGGAGTTTCTTTATAGAGGCCTTTTGGGTATTTCGTTTTACTTGTGCGTATTTTAAAGTAAGTACTTAAAGTGAAATTTAAAGTACAGGCTTATAATATTTTGCCGCAATCTTAGAAGTTTAGGAAAAAAATCATTTAAATATTTTTAGATAACAACTAAACTAGTAATTAAAAACGTCATTAATGTGATATGGATGATTCTTTTCTAACTGTGATTTTTTATCTCCTTTACGGTTTTTTTTTCTCATTGGTCATCATTTGACGATCTATAAGTAAAATTTTTGTGTTTATAGTATATTCATGAACATACACTCCGCCAAAAAAGTATCGCATCACTTATAAAATTACAAATATTTATTACTGCATTTGGTTAATTTAAATTATTTCTTTATGGCCCTTAAGAATATTAAGGCTAGAATAAATATTAAAATAAAATTTGTAAATACAGCTTACTGTTTAAGAAAAAAAAGTGATAATTGCTATTTTGTCTGGTTTTTATATTATCAGTCTTTATTTTACTTTGGTAAAGAGTATACAGTTTGCGTTTAAATTAAAATTTTGTATTAAATATCGAGTATGGAAGGTCGTGACAATATAAATTTAAATTTAACGAGGGATCAAGTGGTTAGAATAATTTCCCTCATTGAACATGGAAGGAGTCAGGATATGTGGCAAATTTAGTGGGTGTAAATCAGTCGACAGTATCACGAGTGGTAGTAAGGTACCGAGAGACTGGTCTTTATGAAAGACGAGCTGTAACAGGTCGGCCAAGAGCAACTACGCATGCAGACAATAGATTTTTAGTCCTTCAGGCTTAGCGTCGAAGACATGTGAGTGCAAGTCAACTTCAACATGACTTAGCCGAGAGTCGAAATGTACGTGTGTCTTCAGAAACTGTTAGGCCCATCTTAAGACAGTCTGGAATTAGGGCCAGAGTAGCTGCCACTGCCCCGAGACTTACAAAGGAACACCATATAGCACGACTAACATTTGCAAGAGAGCACGTAAACTGGAATATCGACGATTGGGGTAACATACTCTTTACGGATTAGTCAAGATTTTGTTTATACACTTCGGATCGAAGAATACCAGTTTATAGGCGAGATGGCGAGCGTTATTTTCAATGCAACCTAAGACCGGCGACAAACTTTGGAGGAGGATCTATTATGCTCTGGGGCGGAATAACTTTAAGGGGTCGAACCGAATTGGTACAGCTAGATGGAGGATCCTTAACGGCTGATAGGTACATAAGAGAAATTTTGGAGATGCATGTTGTTCCTTACGCCCCATTTATTGGTGATGACTTCGTTTTAATGCATGACAATGCACGCCCACACGTCGCAAGAATCGTTACAGAGTACCTTCAAGAGGTAAATTTACAAGTTTTAGATTGGCCAGCGCGCAGCCCGGACTTAAATCCAATAGAACATGTTTGGGACTATCTTTCCAGAAGGGTGAGATCCGGTAATGTGACGCCAGCTAATCTTCAGGACCTGCAACGGTTGTTAACCATAGAATGGGATAATATTGATCAAGATTATCTGAGAAGATTAATTGGATGTATGCCACAACGTTGTCTAGATGTTATAAGAGCTAGAGGAGGCAATACGTCTTAATAAATTACCATTACTTTTGATTTTTATTTATTTTAAATCAATGCTGTTTATGCGCTTACTTCTAATTTATGAAAAAAATTAAATAAACCCTCTGTTTTTCGTACATTCTGCATTTTTCTTTAGATACTTATTGCTTACTTAAAAAACCAAAAGAAACAACAGTAAAAAAAATCATATTTTAAATTATTTTTAATACAATATTTGTAGTTTTATAGGTGATGCGATACTTTTTTGGCGGAGTGTATTTAATCATTTTTTGGCAATTCAGAGAAAATTTAAATTTAAATTTCATTACCGCGGCTTGTCCATTTCTAAAATTTTTCTATAAATTGTCATGATTAAACTAACAAACATTAAGTCATATTAATTTTTACACAATCCAGTTGTAGTAAAAATATGATTGGATTTGGATGTTAAGAGGTGACTCAATTTTCTTGCAAAAATTGCTTGGAAACAACTATAACAATAATTGAGTTATCCTCCAACTCAAAAAGGTCGGCAAAAAATGGCAAAAATGAGGAAAAAATTTTCTTCTTTTTTTGATTATAACTTTAAAAGTATTCATTCCCAAGAAAAGTTATACATAAATAAAAGTTGCGTAATTAAATCTCCTACGACATAGGATTGGTTAATAATTTTAAAAATTGTCACCCTTGTTGCAAAATAGCAATAATCGAAAAAAAAAACATAAAAAACAAGAATTCGCATTTTACTTTTTTCAACCTTTTATTTTATACTTAGGACCTCCATATTTCACCCAGAAAATTTTTATGATATAATAAAACAACACTGTAAATTTCATTAAGATCGGTTCAATATATTTTGCAATCCAATTTCTGCAAAAAAATGCAATTTTTCAAAATTTTGCAGGACCGAAAATAAAGCAGATAGTAAGTTGAATTTTTTTTTACATATAGAAGAACGCTGTAACTTTCATTTGTAATTTGATAATGAGAAAGTGAACAAAAACCATAGCAATTTGGTTTTTAGATGGTAACCATTAAAAAACTTTAAAGAATTTCCGTGGCAACGCTATTTTAACAAGCAGTAGTAAATTGTTTTATTTAAGTTGTCATTGTTGTAATTTAAGTATAAAGTTTGTTCAATTCAATTCTGAAAAATGGTTAGATTAACGGAAATGCATAAAATAACAGTTTTACAAATGATTGGTTACGGAGATAACATCCGAACACAACAGGAAGTAACTCGCCTATTTCATGAGAAATTTCCTAATTTACCGCCTATATCCCAAGGAACAATAAGTAAAATAGAAAAGCAGTTTCGCGAGTTTGGTCATGTAAGGCAGATAAAAAAAGCAGCTGCCAATGCACTGAGTGATGAACTCAAATTAGATGTGTTGCTTGAGTTTCAGGAAAACCCACATACATCGAGTAGACAGGCATCCACAACATTCAATGCTAGCCATACATCGATAGCAAACATATTAAAAGAAAATAAATTGCATCCGTTTAAGATGATACCTACTCAGGAGCTCATGGAAGACGATTTTGATAGGAGAACTTTTTTTGTGAGCAAATGATGGACATGTTGGATAACAATATTATCCAATTAGAAGACGTTATGTTTTCTGATGAGTGTACTTTTTTACTTAACGGTCATGCTAATTGGCAAAATTGCCGCTACTGGTCCACGGAAAATCCTCACTGGATGAGAGAAGAACACACTCAATACCCTGAAAAGGTTAATGTTTGGGCAGGGATTGTAGGGAACAATATCATTGGTCCCTTTTTTATTGAGGGCAACTTGAATGGCAACAATTATTTGGCACTACTTCAAAATGATGTCATTCCAACGTTGGCAAATTTATATCCTGATCCAGGTAACCCTCAAGTTTCAGCATATACGATATGGTTTCAGCAGGATGGAGCACCAAAACATTACCAACTTAATGTCCAGCAGTACCTCGATACAATATTTTTCAATCGGTGGATAGGGAGGCGAGGATCGATTGAATGGCCAGCGCGATCACCTGATTTTACACTTATTAGATTTCTTTTTATGGGGATATGTGAAGAGCCATGTGTACAAAACTAAACCTTCTGATTTAAATGACTTAATAGAACGAATAACGCTTGCGATTAGGTCGATCACGCCTGATATGTTAAATAATGTTAGAAGACAGTTTTATTTGAGATTAGGATGTTGCCAAGACGTTCGCGGAGAACATTTTGAACATCTACTTCATTAACATTCATAGTTCTTTTTCGTGTTCTACATTTTATTACGTTATGCATTACATTTTAGTTTTTTATTGTATTGTAGCGAATTTCGGTAACAACATGATATTAATTTTTTTATGTTAATTTTTGCATTAAATTTTAAAACAATAACATTTTTGAATAGAGAATGAAGAGACCTTTCAAATGATATATCACAAGCCTATACTTCCCATTTAAAAAATTGGGGGTTGTACCTGTCATTCTAAGGGGGTTGAAGGTAGGGGTTGCATTTTCACGTTAAAGAATGTCAATTTATAATTTAAATTTGACGTGTTTCGGGATTTTTTATAAATATGTACAGTAACCGAAATAATGAATTTATTCCATTTGGCTTTTACACACTGTATATACGAGTATATATAAGATATAGAAAATGTATAATTATATTAAAATGTTTTCATTTTTCTCACAGTATTTAACTCTCAGCAGTCTTAACTTAAAATTAAAGTATGTAATACAATTTCATTCACGTATAGGAAATTTCTCTAGGGACCAACAGTGTTTTTTTAGGTTTTACCATTTCCAGACCCTTATCTAGACCAATCACTCGCGTCACACTTTCGCAAATTTGTTTAGTTCTTCAGAACTAATTCCGTACCTCTCTCACAAAAAAATAGCGAGACAAAGAAAATAGGGGTCGTATTTGTTAAAGGCTTATCTTTCCATATTTTGTTTCTTTCCATCAAGTAAGGGCATGCAATGCGAGAAGCTATCTAAAAAATAAATGGCAACTGCTATTTTTCACTGTTTAATCCGAGATCTGGTTACAAAATGGTTAGAAATTTTCCTTTACTGAAATTTCCTTTTAGTTAATATGATCATATTTGATTTTAAATAAATCCATAAATACCTTAAAGTATATAATATAAAGAAAAGCAAGTCACAATTAGGGTAAAATTTTAAAGTTAAATATTTTGGGAATATAAAGAGGCAAATTTATTACACAAAGGAATGTAAATACAAAAGCTTTTTTTCGCAAATTTTTAATTTAGGAAGTATGAAGTCTATAAGAAACCGGATACGGCCAAGCAAAGCTATTTCGGAAGTGAGATATTGCGCAGTAAAGGTGGTGACAGATGTTTGTGTTGCTAATATTACAGTCAAAGAAGCGGCTAATAATGTCAAACGATTTTAGTATTTTAGAAAATGTCTAACCATAATGAAATCATGAATTCAAAGCGGTTGCATTAAACTTGCATTGGACGATATTTTTTAAGGATTTTGAAAGATTTTAACTAACTTTTTAAAGCAAAATTTAAAAAATAACAAGAGTAAATGTCAGGTGGTAATATAATAGCTATTTATGTATCAAGGGCATTGTAAGGACGATAATGCCCGGAAGATGGAAATAGATGGCCCGAGAGCTAGGTTTCCGCCTGATGGGTATTAGAGTTTAACAATGCCCTTGGTGCTTTATGTTTTACCTAAAAATTGATTTTTATGAACAAAAATAATTCTACAGAAATTTATCAAGTGACTTGCAGTGACTATTAAAGTTTGACTTTGATGTTTCTGTCAGTTGGTCAGTTGGCATTTTTTGTTTAATTATTTGCTTAAAATGAAAGAAATTTTCACAAAATATAAAAATATAAAAGCGACCGAAAATCTTTTGCCAGTTAAATCAAGGCAACAGTATGATCGTGAGTATGGCATATTTGGTATTTGGAAAGATGCCAACGCAATTGTTCAAATAACCGAAACCGTTCTAATGGCATATTTTCAGGAACTGGTAAGTTATTGATTTTATTTTAATATGTTTAACAAATTTTAATATTTTTAGTCGGAAAAATACAGTCCGAACTCTCTATGGGCCAAGTATTCTACCCTAAGGTCTACGTTAATGGTCAATGGTCAAATATAGACATCTCGCAATACCATCGACTCATATCTTTTTTAAAAGTTAAGTCGAAAGGATATATCCCAAACAAGTCTAAAGTTTTGGAATGAGAACAATTAATAAAATTTATAAAGAAGGCTCCTGATGATATATCTACTCGGTACACAAAGTCATATTGGTACTGGGTTTGTAGGTTTAAGACGAGATGAGTTGATCAAAATGACCATTGATGATATTGAAGATAGAGGAACGGTCTTGGTTATAAAGGTACCAGAAACTAAAATTTCAACTTCAAAAAGTTTTACTATCATTGAAGAAGATTTAGGCCATCCCATCAAGCTTTTCTAGAAGGATATACTACTGGTTTTAAGGAACCTATAGAAAAAGGTAAAAGATTAATTATTTGTCATATAGACAGTACAAACGGTTTTCTTGAGAATGGTTTACTCTAATTTGAATAAAAAAACCGTTGATTATCACGAAGAAATGAATGGAGACGTGTTTGAGGAATATTTTGAACTGATGATTCAATTCATACCAAAAGGATCGATTATTGTAATGGACAATGCAAGTTACCACTCCAGATTACTTGAACCTTTACCAACCACTAAATGGAAAAAGGATGAAATTGCAAAATGGTTATCTTCTAAAAATTTAGCCTTTGACAATACAATGCTGAGGGCAGAATTGTTAACTGTTGCTAAAAAACATAAGCAAAATTATAAAAAATATAATATTGAGGAGATAGCCAAAAAACATAATTGATATTACTATAGAGCCCATTGTAATTTCTCTAGAATCAGATGGTGAATCTTCTGACACAGAGTGCGAGGAACCATAACTTTAAAATTATTAATTTATGTACTTTAATTTTATTTTTAGATTTTTATTTTTTAAGATTTAATATTGTCGTATTTTTTGCATGTTGCTCGTCAAATTTTATCCTTGCGGTTGGTTTTTTTTCTCATATACCTACTAAATTGTTTTTTTAGCTCCTCATATTAATTTATAAGTAATTGTAATTATCTGTACATATTATATACATATTTTGTAAATAAACATATGCCTAAAACAAAATGACAAATAATATTGACTTTTTCTTCATTTTACCCAAATTAAATTACTACTTACGAATTATGTTTATCTATCTAAAATTGGTAATCTAGGTATAAATAACTAAAACACATTAAATATTTCTATTTCCATATTAATTTAATTTTGAAAACGCACGTCTATGGTTTACTGCCTTTAACACTGATAACTGCAAAACATTTCTGGGAATTTACTCTCTCTTGATTTTCAAATACACTATAAGGTATTCAAATCAATAATGGATAGGTAAAACATAAAAAATATAATAGGCACATATAGTTAAAGGAGCACTGTATTATCATATACATTATATTTCAGTAATTATTTCTCAATATTATACCAGATGCCAAGAGTGCATCTTTTAATTCCAAGAGGACAACAATCACCTGAGGGATTAAAAGACAGTTTAGTCCTGTGATATATAGGCTATTTTTTCCATCATAGAACAGAAAAAGAAAAGAAAGAAAAGAAGAACAAAGAACCGTCACCGTTGGGATTTGACCCGCCGGGCGTATGGCTACTTCAAACCAATTACCGGTCATTAACAAACTATGGAATGAGGCACTTACGCTTTCTTAATTAGAAACTGTCAATTTAATTCAGATGTTTTATTTTATTCCCAAGGGATTAAAAATGGCACTTTAGTCCCTAGTAATAGTTTTAGTCCCTACGGTGTAAAAATTGTTTATTTCATTGTCCTTTTTTTATCGATCCAATATACCAGGCATCAATAGTCTTTTTTGTTCCACACATCCATTTAGTTTCTGACTTAATTGCTCAAAAAATTAATCTAACCCAACTTATATATTATCTTTATTTTTGTAGCAAGCTATTTTTTTCTTTCGCTCACTGCCAATACATTTATTTTTAACACTATTAGTAAAGTAGGTACAGCTTTTAGAAAGTAAGGTCAACTGGGAATACTATAAAACTACTAGCCTACAAAAATGTAGTGGCTTTCTTAATAGATATTAGAAAATAAACTACAAGTTGAAGACAATTATGGAAATCACATTGTACCAGCAAAATTTTGTAATTAACTATCTCAACAACAAAACGATCAGAGATACCATTGAGATCACAGCAGATCGATTTTTATTTTCAAATTATAATTATCTACCTCGGCGTGATAAAGATTTTTAAACCTAACCTAAACTAACCAGAGGATCATTTGATAGCTTATTTATAAGGTAATTTATTGTACTAACCCTTACAATGTGAAAGTTCATCGTATTCAGAACAATAAACAACTAAAAGGTTGAATTAACTTTCACTATTTATTCTTTAAATACTTTAAATGTTATGATAGCCGTTTCGCTATCGAAATAGGGGCATTTTTGAAAAGGCAGAATGTGGGATATCAAGCTAAAAAATCAAGTGTTTTTTCTGGAGCAGACATTGATATATTTTTAAACAATGCCCCGATAAAATATCTTCCTCAAAAGGTAATTTTAATTTATTTATATGTGTTATATTAATTTTTTTAGGTTGCCTTAATTATTTCCAGAGCCTGTATGGAGGTAGAGGAGGAGGCATCAAGGTAAGGAAAGCTTCTGGGGTTACTGGAGGAAAACGTGGACTATTTCTGGGATCTTTTCAACAAGGTACTGAGGGAGGAATGGAAGGTAGCCACAGTAAAACTAGTGAAGAAGGTGGGTAGAGAGGAAAAGCAGATAGGCCCATCAGTTTGCTGTGTGGTATGGTTAAAGTGATGGAAGGAATACTACTGGTTAGGATTGAGGAAGAAGTAAAGTGAAATGGGGGTTTTAGGAAAAACTAGCGAAAATTCCTGTATCTATATGCTGGAAAGCGTGGTGGATTTGGTGGAAAGTGCTAGGGAGGACAACTGGAGAAACAAGAAGCTTGCATTATTAGTGTTCTTCGTTGTTGAGGCTCGAAGTGGGTAAGAGGTTGGTTAATTTAGTTGAGGATTACCTAACGACTCGGGTTATAGTCGATTGAAGGGAGAGCAAGTACAGAACGTAGGTGGAAGTGCCCCAAAGATGCATTCTAGTCTCTTGGTATATAATATTACCGATATCTGCATGTACGCTGATCCGCAGTCAACCGTTGACGTTAACTATGCCTTCTGGCTCTTAAATAACATGCCTGCAACCTTCTCTTAACAGTTTGATTAGATATCACTCTTCCGGTAGCATGCCCAAAGAAAAATAACAATAAACAACTAAACGGTTAAATTAAACTTTCACTATTTATTCGCAAATCCGTTTTTAAAATGCAATGACGGCCGTTTCGCTATAGAATTAGCATCATCAGATTGTTTTTAATAAAATGAACTTTCACATAGTACCTAAGGGTTAGTACAATAAATTTCATTATGCCCATAGAAGCTGTCAATTCTCGAAGCAGTAACATGTAGGCTTTAATATTGTTATGTCTTATTACTTCTATACTTGATTTAGTCTTAATACTACTTAAACAACAGCAGGTACCTAGCTACAAACAAACAAAATATGCAAAAAAACCTAATTTTTTCAGATAAACTTGGAAGTTACGTTGAAAAAAAGAGTTTTTTATTATTCTTAATAAGATGAACTTCCAAAAAGTAAGAGTCAGTACAATAAATTCAAATTGCTATTATCAAAATAATTTTAATCTGTGGCAGAAACGGCCACATGTAACAATCGTTATTAAAGTCATCTTAACTTAATTTAAAAGCTACTTCTAATTTTTATTCCATTTAAAATTAAACGAGTTTTAAGGAGAATTCGGTCGTTTCTAGGATGAGTTTTATCTCTGAAAATATTTTTATAATTTACCGCACTGTCGTTCGCAGATTTTTTATGGGGTTTTGGGCTCGAATTTGGAATTAAACACTCTCGGATATATTTCAATCTAAAATGGAATTACTTTCTAGCAGAATGAAACAAAGATTAATTTTAATAAGATTTCATTAAGAAATATTTTATACTGCAAAAGGCAAAGATTAATATATATAATTAAAAAAAAATATCAGTAATTTAAAATAAAACATGGAATTTACAAAGTTGTATCTTAAATGATAACATTTTAAAAGAAGTGCCTGGGACACAGAGGGTATACTTATAATTATATGAAAAAATTTATAAAATGATGATGAGGTTAAAATAAAGTGGATTTAGAATAATGAAAGTTATTAAAAATAGTAATAAAATAAAAAAGTTTTAAATGCATTAGCTTTAATGCAAGATCTGAATTTTTTTGTTTCTTAGTATAAAATAGTTGTATTTAAAAATTTTAAAATTAGTATGAACTCCTCCAATTTCCTGATAACCCTTTTGCCACTTTCGACCAGTTGTTAAAATAGGCTTAACCAATTTCTCTCCAAAGTTGTAGTAAAAGCCTTAAACTCTTGGTTATATTTTCTTTACTTACATAAAAAACTAATGCATTTTCCAAAAAATAACTGAATATGATATGTGTTAGACCCTTAACGGCTACATTTTTATTACTACGAGGTAAATAGAACATACTCAGATGATTCCAAATATAATATTACTAAGTTATAGCAAATTATCCAGTTCGAATGATTCTGTATTTTCATAACACGATAGAGAAATTAGATATCTCGGTTGAGATGGATCCACAGCTTTCAAACTGAATAAATTTAAATTCGTGAAGGTGCAATATTTGCTCCTCAAATATTTATCACTTTTTCTTTAAAAGAAATCTGTTTGAATGTGGCATAGCTAAGGAACAGTGAAAGATGGAGAAAAACATAAATAACACAAACGAAGTCATGCAGGTGATTAATTTATACCCATTATTCAACATTTTTTATTATTATTTCACTTGGCTACTCGGCATCCATGAAGTCTAAGAATATAGAAAAAAAACAATATAAAAAAATTAAATTTAAAATTATTATTATTCTTTGGAGTTAATTTTTTTAATGTTAACAGGACATTTTAGCATTAGTCAGAATTTGAAGGTTAGTTTCAAAAATAATTTAATGTGTTAAAAGTTGTAGACGATTAATTATAGTGGGATGATAAAAAGTGTATGTTTGAATAATTAAAAAAAAAAACATAAATATTGATTTGATAGAAAGATATTGAGTACAAGGAGCAATGTATAGGTTGCTACTAGAACGTTATACCTTTGTTTGTTTTAAGAATGGAAAAGTCAACAAGACAAATAAAAAATTTTATAGATTAAAAGTTAATAGATTTAAAGATAAATACGAATAAAAAAAACTTAAAAATATATGACCAGAATAAAATAAATAGAAGATCAAAACTATTTGGTGGAGCAGAACATTGGAGAACGTAATCGGTCATCTGATGAAAGTACAAGGAGGTAGAAGAAAGAGTCAAAAGAGGAAAGAATAATTTAAATACGAACAGTGTGTTAGTTGCACAATAAATAATTTTCTACGTCCCTCAATTTTTCCCACACTTCGCTCATATTAGATAAAGTGGATTTTGGAGTTTCACATTCGTCCACATCTCTATTGCCAGAATTGTCTTATTCATCATTTTTTCGCAATTCTCGAAATCACATCCACTATCAATAAACGCAAAAAGTCTTCTAATAAAAAAATTTCGGTATCAATTTGAAATTCTGAATTATTCCTTGATCTAATGTGATGTGGTGTTAGGTGGCAGGAAGATTATTTTAACATTTTGTAATGGAACTTTAGGATGTAACGTGGCATTATCCAGAAAAAGAATCACTTTTCTATTCTGTTTTTTCATTCTATTGTCAAATATATGCAGCCATCTTGTCATAATTTCTGTCGTCATCCAAGCCTTTTTGTTAGAAACCCATTCTAAGGGTAATTTATTAACATGACTACCCTTAAAACAGCGGAAATTTTTACTATTTCCAATTACTAATGGATCTTCTTTCTCACCTTCCATATTTGCACATAGCAAAATAGTCAAACGATGTTTTGCTGCCTTCTTCCCTGCACATTTTTCATTTTTTAATGCAAATGTCTTGTTAGGCATGGCTCGGTAATATAGTCTCCTGTTTCGTCAACATTGTATACATCTCGTGGAGGATAATTCCTTAATATCAATGGTAACTTTGTTTTCCAATCCTCTATGTCGTCCAAATTAACCCCTGCAGTCTCACCACAAATTGATTTAAACGTTATATTATGACGCTTGCAGAAACTTTCCAAAATTTTCTACCTTCAAACTGCTTGCTGCCTCGAGTGCTTTTTCTTTAAGTAGAGGCCCAGATATTGGAATTGCTTTATTTCTGGCTTTGCAAAACCAATTGTAGACGATTAAAAAAACTCTAATAACATCTAGGCTTTAATATTGTTATGTCTTATTACTTCCTTACCTGGTCTAGCCTTAACTACTTAGCAACATCAAGTACCTAGTTACAAACAAACAAACATGTAACTTCAATATGTCAATCTGACGATGCTAGTTATAGCGAAACAGCTGTAATTGAATGTTAAAGGAATTTTTCGAATAAATAGTGGAAGTTTAGTTTAACCGTTCAGTTTCTTATTGTTCTTAGTAAGATGAACTTTCACAAAGTAAAGGTTAACACAATCAATTTCATTAGAGCATAATCAGATTGACATAGTTCAATCTGAGAAAAAAAAAAGTTTCATATTTTAATAATTTGTTTAGGACTCACCCCTTTAAATAAATAAAATATTTACATAATTAAATTAAATAATATTGATAGTAATTTATTAGTTTGGTATAGAAATCTTAACAAAATGTAAATATTCAGCTTTTTTCGAGTGCTTAAATTTCCCAAATCCACTCAACGTATCTCAGATATCCAACTCTGATACGCTTTCTCAAATCTCAATCTATTATATAAAATTTGCAATTCCAAATTAGATTTTGTAGGAACTTTCATTACCGCGTCTCTTCCTTGTAATTGTCCTTAAAGTTATAGAAGAAGTCACACTGAATACTCAATGGAAACTCTGATCGAAGACAATAACTTTTATAACTATTATTAGATTTTAGTAAAGTTTAGTTGGAAAAGTCGAAAAGTAAGATAATTTATTAAATTATTATTCATTCCACATACAATTTTCATTCCAGTGGCAAATTATTAAATATTTATTCACCAGCATACACAAAAAAAATTCTGTTTTCATATTTACTTTGTGATAAAGATGTAAGCTAACATGTTATTTAATTTTTAAAAATGGTTTTAATGAAAGAAGATATTTAATGGGCCATATTTCGCATTAAGACAGGAAATTCGTTCTGAAGGATTAGCTCTCCACTCGAATTGCTTGCTAAAAATCACAGAAACAACATAGTTAGGTTATAATTCATGCTTTTTTAGATTTAAATCTGACAAAGGAATCACAACTCAATACGATATACGGGCGCAAATGGGGCAAATAGCAAAATGTTCCTGCATTAGGTCTATTGTCCTGGTTAAGCTAGAATTTCCGTTTAGTTGAGTGAGCAGAGCAGTCCACATAAAATGTTCACATTCTTTGAATAGAGGTGTTACTTATTTTCATCTTATATAGGTGTTTGTGACCGGTTACATACCCCGTCAATAGACCGAGTTGCTTCCCGACCATTTCTAGGAATATTTTGGCTTTGTACTCATTTATGGAGCTAAGTAACTCCTTTTAGACTATACTGCCTTCTGTATCGCCCGACCCCTTTCTAAATAGATGGTAATATGCTTGTTATTGGTGCTGAAGTTGCGCTACAACACCGCCATCTTTGCCTAGATATTATATCGACATCGATACATCTTGCATCATCTACTTCTAAAGAATTTATATTGCCCAAAATATTAAGACCTTTCCCAAAAGAAATACGCAAAACAAAAACGGTCGATCATTTGAAAAATAAAGAAAGATTGTGTTGATTCAAGAAAAACAAATATAAATAAAACTATAAATATTGGAACAAATAAAGCCAAAGTGAAACAGATATCAGCTTAGGAAAAGGTTTTAAATTAGCTTTTGAGTTTGAAGACAACAAAGAAGGAAAAAGGAAAATTTTATAATATTCATATATACGGGGTTGGGATAAAGTATGGAACCAAGTAAATATCTTTTAAACGAAAAGAACGATATTTATGAAAATTTGCAGGTAAGTGCAATGGAACAAAACGCATCTGATGTACATTTTTTTGATAATAATACACTTCCGGTTTAACCGGAAATGCCATCAACTTCTTTAATTTAAATGGGACACCCTACAGATTTTGAAAGAGCTTGTTATTTTGAATTCATACATACTGAGTTTAGTGTAAAAAAATTTTTAAAAACGTGAATTAACTCACTGTTAGTAGTACAATAGATGTACATTTCATTATTTTAGAATAATGAGAAACAAAATTGGTACTTCAAATGTTCAAAATGCTCGCCGTTTACTTGCTGACAATATGCCATCCTATTAACAAATTCTTGAGTCACTCTTTCCAAGACTTCTCCACGTATTAGTTCACATTCATCAATAATTCTTTGTCTCAATTCCTGTAGGTTTGTTGGTCGTCTAACGTAAACACGTGATTTTAGATAACCCCAAAGAAAAAAATTTAACGGGCTAAGATCCGGAGAACGAGCAAGCCACTCTATGCATCCTCTACGTCAAATCCATCGATTTGGAAAACTTGCATCCAGAAAGTCCCTAACCCGTCTATCATAGTGGGGAGGTGCTCCATCTTGTTGAAACCAAATATTTTGTGGTAATTGCCCATTCTGTTGAAATGCAGGAATAATTTCGTTATTTAGTAGATCCAAATACTTGTCACCATTCAAGTTTCCGTCGATAAAAAATGGGCCTATAAGCTTATTTTCGACAATTCCCATCCAAACATTTAACTTCTGTGGATGCTGGGTATGTGCTTCATGAATCCAATGAGGATTCTCATTTGACCAATACCTTGAGTTATGGCGATTAACTGTTCCATTTAAACAAAAAGTTGCCTCATCGGAAAAAACTAAGCTAGAAGCAAAATTTTCGTCGACATTACAGATGTCCATTAGGCGTTCGCGAAATTCCAGCCGTCGGTCAAAATCATCGTATGACAATTCTTGAACCAACTGTACCTTATACGGATGATACTTTTCACTTTTTAATATCTTTCCTACAGAACGTCGACTGATACCATGGTTTAGTGCCAAATTTGTGGTGGAAGTTTGAGGTGATTCTTCTAAATCGATTGCAATATTTTGTTTAACAGTTTCGTTCGTTGCAGTCCGCGGTCTTCCAGGTTTTAGCAAATTTTTTACCATCCCAGTAGCTCTCCGGATGAAAATTATTAAAAATATGACACACTTCTTCATGAGTTCTAACACGATCACCATAACCGATCATCATTAAAATTTCAATACGCTCTTTTTCACTTAATTGAACCATTCTAAATTGTGCAATTTATTTCCATCAATTAGAATTTGACACTTGAAGAACAAAAGACGTACTAAACAGTACTTGTTTATTTATTACTATGCATACAAACAACATCAATTAGTTTATCTAAATAGTTTTTTGCTCTAATGCAAAAAACTCAAAGGAGGTTGGTTAAAGTGCTATATTCCTCAGGTCTGTTTAAGTAGACTTTAGATTTTAAATAACCTCATAAAAAGAAGTCTTATGGACTCAGATCAGGTGATCTAGCAGGCCATTCCTCTTCTCCTTATCCACCTTTGTGGAAAAGTTGACGAAATCGTACAGGTCTCCGTACCCTAGACATCGTAACCAATCGTAAAGAATGTCAGGAACCAAAATTCGCAAAATTTGGATCTTTACTACGGCTACAATATTCATTTTTGGATTGTTAGTGAATTTCAAAAAAAGCAGTATAAAAACCGGAATCTTCAACTGATAAGGCTAAAATTTTTTTCAATTGTTTATTTCAGTAGGTAAAATATTTCAATAAAATAGTGGAAGATTTTACTAAATTGTTTTTGTTACTGTAATTGTTAAACTGTACGCTTCAATAAAATATAGTTTGGTGCAATAAATTTATTCATTTACCATTAACAAAGAACAAATTTTTACAGCAACTTAACCGATTTAAAGTAATTGTTTTATTGCTTAACTTTTATCTTATGCTGGTAGATAAAAAATCACTAACATCGACTTAAAATTATGAGGAGCATAAAATAAAGCCAAACGCTGCAAACTTTCATTTAGAAGATCTTCGAGCAAACTCAAACTACTAGGAAACAAAGTAAAATCTATTTAATAGCAGATTTGGTATATCTATGAAGTAGTGAAAAGAATTTTACAGCCATTATCTGTGTAACTTCAGATCTTATTTTCTCGTTTCTCACTACACAAAAACGAATTTCTTTGTAACGAAAATTTGTGCTTAACCGTATAAACTACCAGTTAACAAGAGGATGTTATTGGTAACAAAATGCGTGTGGTTAAACGATTTCCTTTTTACGCTTAAGCCATAGAAATTAATTGCATGGTAGTGTTACATTGTACGTTAAATTGTTTTCTATAGAGCGTGTCCAGTTCAAAGTACAATATTTTTTTATTGGTAAATGTACTTACAAAAAAAATTTATTTTATATATGACTTTAACAAATCGACTTTTTTTTATTACGGTAAACCGTAAAAATTATACAGTGTGTAAAAGCCAAATGGAATAAATTCATTATTTCGGTTACTGTACATATTTATAAAAAATCCCGAAACACGTCAAATTTAAATTATAACTTGACATTCTTTAACGTGAAAATGCAACCCCTACCTTCAACCCCCTTAGAATACAGGTACAACCCCCAATTTTTTAAATGGAAAGTATAGGCTTGTGATATATCATTTGAAAGGTCTCTTCATTCTCTATTCAATAAAACATAAAAAAAATTAAAATCATGTTGTTACCGAAATTCGCTAAAATACATTCGAAACTTATTACAATATACTTAAAACTTTATTCCCGTTTAGGTCTTGATAATGAGAAAGTGAACAAAAACCATAGCAATGTGGTTTTTAGATGGTAACCGTTAAAAAACTTTAAAGAGTTTCCGTGGCAACGCTATTTTAACAAGCGGTAGTAAATTGTTTTATTTAAGTTGTCATTGTTGTAATTTAAGTATAAAGTTTGTTCAATTCAATTCTGAAAAATGGTTAGATTAACGGAAATGCATAAAATAACAGTTTTACAAATGATTGGTCACGGAGATAACATCCGAACACAACAGGAAGTAAGTCGCCTATTTCATGAGAAATTTACTAATTTATCGCCTATATCCCAAGGAACAATAAGTACAATAGAAAAGCAGTTTCGCGAGTTTGGTCATGTAAGGCAGATAAAAAAGCTGCTGCCAATGCACTGATGAACTCAAATTAGCTGTGTTGCTTGAGTTTCAGGAAAACCCACATACATCGAGTAGACAGGCATCCACTACATTCAATGCTAGCCATACATAGATAGCAAACATATTAAAAGAAAATAAATTGCATCCGTATCCGTATACATACTCAAGAGCTCATGGAAGACGATTTTGATAGAAGAACTTTTTTTTGTGAGCAAATGATGGACATGTTGGATACAATATTATCCAATTAGAAGACGTTGTTTTCTGATGAGTGTACTTTTTTACTTAACGGTCATGCTAATCGGCAAAATTGCCGCTACTGGTCCACGGAAAATCCTCACTGGATGAGAGAAGAACACACTCAATACCCTCAAAAGGTTAATGTTTGGGCAGGGATTGTAGGGAACAATATCATTTGTCTCTTTTTTATTGAGGGCAACTTGAATGGCAACAATTATTTGGCACTACTTTAAAATGATGTCATTCCAACGTTGGCAAATTTATATCCTGATCCAGGTAACCCTCAAGTTCCAGCGAATACGATATGGTTTCAGCAGGATGGAGCACCACCACATTACCAACTTAATGTCCGGCAGTACCTCGATACAATATTTCCCAATCGGTGGATAGGGAGCCGAGGATCGATTGAATGGCCAGCGCGATCACCTGATCTTACATTATTAGATTTCTTTTTATGGGGATATGTGAAGAGCCATGTGTACAAAACTAAACCTTCCGATTTAAATGACTTAAAAGAACGAATAACGCTTGCGATTAGGTCGATCCCGCCTGATATGTTAAATAATGTTAGAAGACAGTTTTATTTGAGATTAGGATGTTGCCAAGACGTTCGCGGAGAACATTTTGAACATCTACTTCTTTAACATTCATAGTTCTTTTTCGTGTTCTACATTTTATTACGTTTTGCATTACATTTTATTTTTTGATTGTATTTTAGCGAATTTCGGTAACAACATGATATTAATTTTTTTTATGTTAATTTTTGCATTAAATTTAAAAACAATAACATTTTTGAATAGAGAATGAAGAGACCTTCCATATGATATATCACAAGCCTATACTTCCCATTTAAAAAATTGGGGGTTGTACCTGTCATTCTAAGGGGGTTGAAGGTAGGGATTGCATTTTCACGTTAAAGAATATCAAGTTATAATTTAAATTTGACGTGTTTCGGGATTTTTTATAAATATGTACAGTAACCGAAATAATGAATTTATTCCATTTGGCTTTTACACACTGTATGTGTTTAAAACTTAATAAAGTAGAGAAAGAAAAAAAATGAATTATATATTCATTAAAAATAATAATTAATCTCTTACAGTTCTACGATACTTAGCATTTAAGGCAATGATATTAAAAGATTTTAATTGAGTTTGCAAAGTTAGAAATGAGTTTTAATATAGATTTAAGGTACTTAGCGAAGATAATTAATTTAGAGTAAAAATAAAAGTTCTTTTGGGTCAACTCTTTTATATCTATTATTTTTTTAAAATACACAATTTAAGTTACATTTTTAGACAGTTTTTGTTGGCTGAGAGTGTAAAATCAAAGTTCTGTCTAAGTAGGTTTAGGATTAAAAAGTTGCAAGGGGCCTTCCATTGCAAGTTAAGAAATTCACAGTTGATATTACGCCAAGAAAATCTTGTCAGCCGCATAACCGAGGGTACAAGTCGACCTGGAAGACTAAGAAAGAAATTCGTAGAGCAATTAATGACAACTATGGAAAGAAAAATTACTTCTAGCTGAAGAGAGCCTGGCCTGGATCGCCGGGATTGGATATATCGTGGCTACTCATTGCTGCCAACCAACCACCTTATGACTGTAAACTAAGAAGAATATTTGTCCTTAAAAACTGTAGTGGTGTGTTTTGTGCTTCGTTATACATTCTTTTGACCAGAATAATACTCTGTATTTATTTTGTTTCCATGATTATGTATACTACAAACTTGTTTATTTACTTTTATTATTAAATCAAAAAATAATGCATATATAAATTCCTTCCTCATTTCAAAAATGTCCTTTTTGAACCAATTGTGTCAAGGTTAAGTATATCCTTTTAGGATTTCCATTTCTCCGAAACATAATTTCTCATGCTCAAATCGAATTATCTACTGATCCGTATGACTTACATCTCTCGCATAGAGGGTTAATCTTATTCTTAAAAATCAATAACTTTGGCGGTAGATTATCTTTATAACATTTAAGACAAATTGAATTTAATAATAGACAGGAATAGAACATTTGCAGGAGTAAGCTGTTAAATGATTTTGTTTGTTTATTAAAAACCGCTTTTTCATATCAAATATTTAATCAAAAACATTTAAAAAAAAATGATTGTACTAACCCTTACTTCCATCTTATTAAGAATATTAAAACTCTTTGTTTTAACAAAACTTCCACTATTTATTTAAAAAAGCAGGTTTTTTATTATTCTTAATAAAAACATTTTGTCCACGACCGTGCTATAAAACCTTAATTATACATGTGCTTGCTCAAGTATAATGTTACCCATTATTCACTAGTGAATAATGAACCATTATACACTGTATGACGTCAAAACAGCACGTATGTCTAAACTTGGTATAAGAATATTCTTTGTTCATAACACGGTAGCATATACTCCAATACACACACGCGTAATAAGTGTTGCCTATACAGAATGTACTTTGGTATATGGTATACTTTATACACAGATACATACGAATATTATTCAATACGAGTATTTTATATGAACTTTTATTTACATGTTATTCTGCAATTTTCTTTGTCTTTGCAGTCTTTTTGATTTGTAATTTTGCTAAATAGTGCTAATTAAGAAGTATTTAACAAAATAAAATTCAAATTTATAGGATACAGTTGATGATGGCGGATTATATGATATTTTTGATGTTAAAGTTAGAATTTATTTTAATACATTTTTATTAGATTAAATAAATTTGGCACTATAATAATAAATATAATTTTGTCCTAAAATATGTGTTAGTTACAAAAAAACTTAAAAATCAAACAATATTGTGTAAAAAAAGTATAAAAGCAATATTTACAACAAAATCAAATATTGGCTTTTTGATAGTTCTGACTTAAATAAGGAGTAATTTAAGTATGAACTCAAATGATAATGCTGCTACGACATTGTACTTTACTTCATAAAATAAAGATTTTTTATAATTACTAGTAAATTTTATTTGAAAGTCGTGAACAGAGTATAGTATTCTACTCGCATGTAATGGCTATTATATGCTAATTGAATAATATACTGAAAAACGTAATTATTTCTTGAATCATCTTGTATAATACTACAAAACCCTATATTATGCCAAAAAGGAAAGACCGTAAGGAATTCAAAAATGTAAAAATATGCAGGGTATTCCATTTTAAAAAATATAAGTTTGGTCCACCCTGTCACAATGGGCGGCCCTGTATATTTGAACCCTGTATAATTTAACCAATTAACGGTTTAGGATTTCTAAGAATTCCCTATTGCTTTTATTATTTCCGGACATATTTCGTCTGGCCCCGAAGATTTTCCACATGCTTTCAGGAATTCTTCATTTGTAAAAAGCAAAATTTTTACTGGGTTATAGGGAATAAAAAACCTTGATTTCGAATTATAGTAACACTCTAAAAGCACCCGTTTTATTTTTTGTTTTAAAAGAAAATCCTTTAATTCTCTCGAGTCAGTAACACGCCAACGTTGTCTTCAAATATAATCCTCAAACAAAATCAAGTTTTACCATCGATTTTCCCTTCAAATCCGAACCAAAGCAATTCGGCTGATGTATAAGAATTCTTATTATTTGTTCAGGTGTCTTATTGCTCGATCTGACAAAAACAGTAACAGACAGGATGGAGAAAAAGAAATGGAAAATAAACACGACACACAATCAACGAGAACCTTATTTCCGGCGAACCCCATTTTCGGGCGTACTATTAACATTTTTTTCCACTGGATTCTTTAGATAATCGCAATAAATATTTTCACATAAGGACATATTTTTCTAATAAACTAATACATTTGTGTGTGCATAAAAAATTATTTTTATTTTACATTTTCTAATGATTTATTATTAATTTTTATAGTCTAAATAAAGGTTAAGGGTTAAAAAATAATGTTTTTTCCAATATCTATTCTTGTTTGGTCAAAAATACGTTGTGATAATATTATAGCTACTTATGTATCAAGGGCATTGTAAGGACGATAATGCCCGGAAGGGCAACTTTCTTAGGAACATACTAGAAGAGTTGCTATAAGTCTAACAAAACATTAGACCAATGGTAAGTAAGGAGATTAGACTTTCAAAATTATTATATATTTTTCATAAATCTATAAATAAATAATAAGCTTTATTGTCGAAAAAATTTTTTAAATTTGTGGACAAAGCTGTTTAAAAAAAAAGCAAATCACACAGAACAAAACAGTAATACAAGAGTATTTACAAGTAAATAAAACATAAAACATACAAACATATAAAACTTCACAATATAAAACATTGCGAAAGGTCAATTAAAAAAAAATAATAAAAAATAAAATAAAATAAATGTATACTTTATGTATACATTATACAATGAGACTGATAAATAATAAGTAATATAAAAAAATTAAAATTTAAAATTTTAATTTAGTCAGAGTAACAACAAAAAAAAAACAACAAACAACAAAATAGATAAATATCACAAATTAACCTTCCAGTGCGTGAGATGGTCCAAAATAATTTATGTAAAAAAGTCGTCAACTGCATACAAAGCTCTCTCCACCAAGTATGATTTTAAAGCGATACGAAATGCGGTTATTGATGAAATGGACTTTATTTCCAAGGGTAGATTGTTGTGCATTTTCTTAGCGTTATAAAAAATAGAGCTTTTGATTAGTTCCGTGCGAGGTTTTGGTAAATAAAGGTCATACTCTGCACTTCTAAGAGGGTAGTTATGAGATGGTCTGTCTGAGACTTCAGGTAAATGTTTCCGAATTAAAGAAATGGATTCAAAGATAAATAGGGATGGAAGTGTTAATATTTTATGTTTTTTAAAGAATTCCCTACAGTGAGTTTTACTGCTTAGTTTCAGCGTATACCGAACAGCTCTCTTTTGTAATTTAAAAATACGTTCAAATTGAGTCACACAACATGTACCCCAAAAGGAAGTGCATATCGGAGATGTGACTCGAAGAGGGCAAAATAGACTGTTTTGGAAGCTGACAGGTGAAGCTCCCTAGATATTGTTCTCAGTGCGTAACAAGAAGAGCTTAGTTTTTTTGACAAAGCGTCAATGTGTACATCCCATTTTAGAGAGCTGTCAACGACTAGTCCCAAAAATCTCACAGAGTCAACGACCTCTATAGTAGAATTATTCAACATAATAGGTTGAATTGCAGATGTGTATGGTAAAACTTTCGTTTTAGAAACGTTCAAACACATATGGTTAGAATCACACCATGATTTGATGATGGTTAAGTCATGTGAAACGATTCTATGCAGTTCGGTGATATCCGGGTGACTCCAAGAAAAGCTAGTGTCGTCTGCGAATAAACAAATTTTTCCGCCGATGCTCAAGTCAGCAATATCATTGATAAATAGCAAAAACAATATAGGACCCAATACCGAACCTTGTGGAACCCCATATTCTATCTGCTTGCATGAAGACCTTAATTCATCAACTCGTACAAGCTGCAGTCTATCACTAAGAAAGGACTCGAACCACCTGATCGAGGTGCCTCTAAATCCATAGTACTGCAATTTTTTAAGTAGTATTTTATGATCCACGCAATCGAAAGCTTTTGAGAAATCACAAAATATTGTAGCTGTAGAGTGTTGATTGTTTAAGCTGGAGTAGACATTATTAAAAAGAGAAAACATTGCATCATTTGTGCATTTACCACTTAAAAATCCAAATTGATTTTTAGCTAGAATATTGTATTTACTCACAAATGAAAGAAGCCTTTTTTTACCAACCTTTCAATGATCTTGGATAACGTAGGAAGAAGCGCGATTGGGCGATAGTTAGAAACTTGATCTTTATCACCTCCTTTATGCAAAGGAATGATTATGGCTGTCTTAAGGCAAGTAGGAAAAATACCAATTTGGAACGACTCATTAATCAAATTAGTTAGAAGATCTAATACACAGTCCGGCAGATTTGCGAACATTTTGAGAGTAAGCCCATCTACTCCAGATGCGGATTTGTTTTTAATGTCTCGAATTGTATTACGAAGCTCTTCTGTTACCACAGGTGAAAAAAAGAAACTGTTTAAGTTTTCATTAACATTCGGTAAATAAGAAAGTGGATCAATAGTGGAAGTTATAGAATTAGTTAAGTTTTTGGCAACATTTATGAAGTAATTATTTAGGCTCTCAGGTGTAGTAGGAATAGTGCTGGGCGAGGAAACTTTATTTCTTAAATCATTAACTATGGACCATGTTTCCTTAGTAATATTTTTGGATCCACTCAGTCTCCTATTATAGTAGATGTCCTTTGCAGCTTTTATAGTCTTATGATACACTTTTTTATACATTTTCACGTATTCATGAAGAAATATACTGTCAGTAAATTTTTTTATGTAAGAGAGACAACGCATATTTTTTGAGGATGTACGCAAGCCCTTGGTAGTCCAGGGCTTATGCAGTTTGTTTTTGATAGGCCTAAGAGGAAATGATTTGACAGCTAAATTAGACAATGTTTTAATAAAAGATGCAAAGGCGGTATCGACATCAAGAGAAAGACAATCCCAGACGGTTGTTTTACAGAGATTTCTGAAGTTAAGAAAATTTTTATCCGTAAAAATTCGACAAAATTTGCGTGGAGCAATTTTTGTTTTAGAATTTACTAAAAACTTAGTTAATACTGCCTCATGGTCTGAGAAACCCGAACTAAAGACTCTTGTCATTATAACAAAGCCATTAAAAAATTACAGATATATAGATGTAAAAAAATGAAATACCCGTGTACTGCGTGTACAAATGATCACTTTCAGATCACAAGAAAACCCCTTATTATAAACTAGTCGTTATCTGCCTATATATCTGACCTCAATGGTAACATTAAACCAAACCTTGTTTAAAGAAATGTCTATGAAGGTAACATTGAAAGGTTGGAGAAACATTGCAAAGAATCTACCATTTTTAAAAGAAAACGTAGATGAATACATTTTTTAATTACATCAGGCTAAAAACATTTTATCGATTAGAAATGATCCATAAAACGCAAAGTCAAAACCACAGACTTTTATTCAAGTAATGTACAATTATTGCAACTAGTTTCTGTCTAGATCAGACCATCACAAGGCTGTAAAGAACACAATAAAATGGTAAGCAAGAAGTGCAAAACAGTTAACGGTGGTAGAAAATAATATGTATGAGTTAAGAGATTTATTCAAAAGTTTTCTTTTTTATTTAACTTTATAAAAATCCTATAATAAAACAGTAATCATGGTGAGGGTCAGTGACTGAAATTACTATGTGTATAAGAAATATTGAATTCATTCGAATATGTGATTAGGTAGATTTAAAAAAATGTAGTGATCAGTGGGTGTGATTTGTTCATTTAAGTAGTGTTAAAAGTTTCATCAACTTTGGTCTTATGTATCTTCTGTATCTGTAATTCTGGAAGGGTGGGTCGCCCCACTGCACTTAGGCCACATTTGACCCATTGTGCGTCCTTCTGAGATTGAGCCTAACCTATTGGCTCGTCAACCATCCTACCTGTTTAAAGTAGGTAATAACGTCGCATGTATGCAGCTCCCTCAAATTGGCATGTGTTAGCCAGTTCTCGCCGAATACAGAAATTTTTATTAGAGAGAGTGCCGGACAATCACAAAGGACATGCTCAACTGTCTCATCTTCTTGTTCACATCTTCTACATAGTGAGCTGTCAGATAAACCCAACCTGTTCAGATGTTTTCGTAGATGACAATGGCCAGTAAGTATATCTGTGACCAATCGCAGGTCCTTTCTGGTCATGGCCACGTATTTCTTGGCTGCTTTGCTATTCGGATATTTCCTTGGATAGTATGCAACCTTTTTCTTCGTCCCATCTTCCCCTGAATTTGTCAAGGGAGCGTTCCTTTACTAGGTCAACCACCGCTGATGCCGGCAAGCTGACAAAACTACCGGGTCCCAAGAACCTTTGGGAGGCAGCTTTTCTAGCCAACGAGTCAGCTATGCCGTTGCCTTTTGAATTCCAGGATCTTTTATCCAGTCTAGAGTTGGTCTTATGTATTTCCACTGGGTGGCAGCTTTAAAAGCACTGAAATCTACCCGGGTTGATTCAAAGCTGGTGTGGAGCTGTATCGAATCCCTTAATAACCTTGGAGCAAATAACAGAGTAACGCTACTCTGGGCTCCAGGGCATGCGGGAGTGGAGGGCAATGAAAGAGCCGACACTCTGGCAAAAAAGGGAACGGAGTCCGCGTTTATTGGACCGGAACCATTCCTTGGCATAGCAAAAAGCACTGCCAAGGACATTATCTCCAGCTGGGCAGCGAGGGAAACCCTTCTGCACTGGGAGAATATACCGGGGCTTACCCACTCGAAAGCGTTAATACCTTAACCTTCGAGCAGAAAAACAGCACAGCTCCTGGAATTAAGTAGAAGTAACCTACGCATTCTTACTGGACTGTTGACTGGACACTGTCGTCTGAGAAACCGTTTGGTCTCATATATTTAGAGCCTACCGACTTTAGACAAGTCTCGCCAAAATCGATCTTGGACTTTGTTAAGAAGTGCAGACTGGATGGTGAATTGTGACCCTTAGGGGTGAACCACAATAGGCCCTAGTTTGGCCACAGTGGAGGGGTGAGAAACGCCCCGCTCACATTGAACCTAACCTAACCTAACCATAAGTCTCAATATTAATAAATAATTCGTTAGTTTTCTGTAATAAATTAAAATTAAGAGATTTTATAACTCGACAGTAAGTGAATTACTTACCATCGAGTTGCTAGTAAATGTTACCTACTGACGTAAAATCTGTCAAAAATGATCAATCGTGCAAAAAAATACATTAAGTACAAAATTTTATTTTTAACTTAAGCACGGTAAATTACACTAAATCGGCTTATTTTCATGGCTATAAAAAATTTTATGGCTCAGCTTTAGGTAAACTTTTTGGTCCACCCAAGTAGGTAAATAAATTATAGTGTATTTGAAAATCAAAAAAGAGTAAATTCCCAGAAATGTTTTGCAGTTATCAGTGTTAAAGGCAGTAAACCATAGACGTGCGTTTTCAAAATTAAATTAATATGGAAATAGAAATATTTAATTTGTTTTAGTTATTTATACCTAGATTACCAATTTTAGATAGATAAACATAATTCGTAAGTAGTAATTTAATTTGGGTAAAATGAAGAAAAAGTCAATATTATTTTAGGCATTTTGTTTTAGGTATATGTTTATTTACAAAATATGTATATAATATGTACAGATAATTACAATTACTTATAAATTAATATGAGGAGCTAAAAAACAATTAAGTAGGTATATGAGAAAAAAAACCAACCGCAAGGATAAAATTTGACGAGCAACATGCAAAAAATACGACAATATTAAATCTTAAAAAATAAAAATCTAAAAATAAAATTAAAGTACATAAATTAATAATTTTAAAGTTATGGTTCCTCGCACTCTGTGTCAGAAGATTCACCATCTGATTCTAGAGAAATTACAATGGGCTCTATAGTAATATCAATTATGTTATCTAGCTCCCACATTTTTTTTCTATTTCTGTAACGTGTCTAATACATTTTTGCCAATTTTCACTTGTTACTTCATATATTGCCTTATTGAAGAGATTTTTAAAATCTGATAATTTAAAAGTAGTGTTATTTCTGGCAACATAACCTTTAACTTGAGCCTATATCAATTCTATCGGATTCAGCTCACAATGGTAGGGTGGTAAACGAAGGATTTCAATTTCTCGTTTTTTGGCTATATCCTCAATATTATATTTTTTATAATTTTGCTTATGTTTTTTAGCAATAGTTAACAATTCTGCCCTCAGCATTGTATTGTCAAAGGCTAAATTTTTAGAAGATAACCATTTTGCAATTTCATCCTTTTTCCATTTAGTGGTTGGTAAAGGTTCAAGTAATCTGGAGTGGTAACTTGCATTGTCCATTACAATAACCGATCCTTTTGGTATGAATTGAATCATCTGTTAAAAATATTCCTCAAACACGTCTCCATTCATTTCTTCGTGATAATCAACGGTTTTTTTTTTATTCAAATAAGAGTAAACCATTCTCAAGAAAACCGTTTGTACTGCCTATATGACAAATATTTAATCTTTTACCTTTTCCTATAGGTTCCTTAAAACCAGTAGTATATCCTTCTAGAAAAGCTTGATGGGATGATTTTATATTTTTGTCTTTCCAAACTCTTCCTACACAATGTCCTTCATTAACCCATGTTTCATCTAAATAATAAATGTTTTTATTTTGAGCTTTAACTTGTTGTATTCTTCTGAGGTACTGTCTTCTCCAACATACAATTTCTTCAGAATCAATTAGCATTGAGTGTCTGCCCATTTTTTCAAATTTAAAGTCTAACTCATGTAACGTTTTCCATAGTTTATCCCGCCTTATTGTGGGTAAATCAACATCATTCGTAATGGCTTGCAAAACTTTATCTAAAGTTGGTATTTGCTTGTTTATAAAAAATAGTAAACAAGCTTACGAATAGCATTTTTAAAAAACTCGTCCACGTTGACTTTTAATAGTTTTTGTCTACCTTGTTTCGGCTTTGGTGAAGTTACTCCACCTGATTTTTTCTCCTTTAGAACTCTATATATTGTAGATTTTCCATATCCCATTGCCTTAGATGTTGTTTCAACTACACTGTCAATAGTGTTTGAGGGATTTTGATGTTTAAAATAGTGGTACACATTCACTACAGCACTCTTTTCATTAAGCGATAAATGGTCTAGTTTTAATTTTTTCACTGGCGTATACTCACAAACTGCTTCCATTTTTAGTCACTACTATTTGTCACGTTTATCGAAAATCAAATAACTGCATTTCTAGAAACTTAAGCACTATTTAAGTCAAAATATCTGTCATTAGAAGCTGTTGCCATTCGGAGGTCGTTAAATAACAATTATCCCTTTCTAATCTGGTTACGCCTATGACGCACGTTAATCCTCTTAGGCCTACTGTAGTAACAATGAAAGATCATAAAATAATGTGATAGTCCAAGAAATTTAATAAATTTTGTATTGAAATTAACAAAAACAATTTAGAATGCATTATAAATATTGAAGTTTTACCGCACGTACTGTACTATAGTTTTGCATACCGAATTAGTTTTTATTCTGGGAATTTACTCTCTCTTGATTTTCAAATACAGTATAAAATCTATATCAAATTTACAGAAAAAAAGGTTAAGTTGTACTAAAACAACTCTCAATGAAATTAATTTACCTACTGAAAATATGTAAAAATAATAAAATAATACGAATTTCATTTTATTTAATAAACTGTTAAATTAAAAAAATGTGGTAAACACCGTCTTAAGCGTTCAGTGTCGTCCCGGCGGATATCTTAATTTCCAAAATTAGAATATATTGACCGCAAAGACCCTCCGGCAACGGGATCGACCGAATAAAAGCCGACGTGAAGCTGCCATTTCTATAAGGTAGTTACAACATTTACAATGCCTCTCGGGACTAAAGTGACATTTCGCTTTGGGACTATAAATACAGTTTTGGTTAGGTTAGTTGTGGAGTTCGGTTCTGGTATTGGTGTGATAAATACAAGTTAAGTGTCTCTCCGACATTATTCCAATTTTTTGGCATCTACATGTAAAATTTTATATTTGACATTGTTATAGTGTATTGTGGAGGCAGAGATGTATTACTTCACATAAAAGCAAGTTAATGCATGCAAGTATATAAGTTTATTATTTAAAAACAAAGTAACAATATAAATAAAATCTACACAGACTTAAGTTCTTAAACTGGATTTTTGCTAGTTTTTTATCACAGTGTAATTATAAACTGGTATATCGAGCAGGGTTGTAATAGGAACATATTTTATGAATTGATTTTTAATTCTACACAAATGGAAGATTGTTCTTCTGATGATAGCAAAAGAAAACGAGAAGAAGAAGAAGAGGTTTTTAGAAAACTTTTCGTTCACCGTTTAAAGGAAAAGTAAAAACTAAATTACACAAATTACAGCAAAATACGCAGGCAGGGAAAGAAATTATGGATGATCACGATGAACTTAAGCACATGCTGTTAGAGTTGTTAAAAGATAATAAAACTAAAGCAAAGGAAATGGAGGAAATGAAGGAAATTATGAGTGAAATGGTATCAGAAGTTAAACAAATTAGAAAAGAAAACACCGTCTATAAAAACCAAATTACAGAACTAGTTGTTGAAAATGATAGATTAAAAATTAATTTAAATGATGTTAAACAAAAATTAGATACAATTGAATACAGTCTGGAAATGATTCAAAGGGACCGAAAAAGAAATAATTTAGTAATAAAAGGTTTGCAAATCGTTAATGAAGAGAGAGATGTTTTAAGAAAAAATATGGAAGAATTTATAAATAACGAAATTGGTCTCAGGGTTGAAATTTTATCTGCGCGCAGAATAAACAGCAAAATTTGTATTGTTGAACTAAAAAGCTTTAAAGAAAAAATGGAAGTTCTAAAACTTAAAAGAAATCTAAAACAGAAAAATCATAAAAATGTGTATATTGAAAGTGACCTTACGCAGCTGGAAATAAAGGTACAAAAACAAATAAAAATATTTGCAGCAAACGAAAGACAAAAAGGAAAAAACGTTAAAATTGGTTATAACTTCGTTTTTGTGGACGGCATAAAATGGAATTGGAACAAAAAAACACAACAGTTAATTGAAGAGTGCGTCGAAAATATAGATAACCGTGGTAAAATTACCCAATTAGTTGGGAGTCAAGTGGATGTAAACAGACATGATTCTTCAAAAAACTACATATAACATTTTGGAACTGCCATGGAATTTCTAATTTATATAATTTTGAGTGTAATGCTTGCCATTCTCGGTGCTGTGAAGTAATCTGTTTATGTGAAACATGGCAAATAAGTGATATACGTAGTTTTCCAGATAAATTTAATGACTATTATACTGTAGAATCATATGCGGTCAAAGAAAAATCAATAGGAAGGCCAAGTGGTGGTCTCTGCATTTTATATAAAAAATTTTTTAATGTTATCGTTCTGCACAAGTGTCCTTGGGGGATTGTCATAAAACTTTCCTACAAAACTTGGAGTATTATCATTTGTAACTTTTATCTAAAACCTTCTCTAGATTTAACTTATGCGTTGGATATTTTTCAATCTGTGCTAACAGAAATAATTGACACATACAATAATTTAACATTTATTATTGGTGGGGATTTTAATGGTAGAATTTCAGACTTGGGGGTGGTACCTTTTGAACTCATGGAAAACACTAACCTTTCTGCCGACAGACTTAGTCAAGATAATACTGTTAACAACTCGGGTAAGGTTTTACATGAATTTATGACCAACAATGGATTTACTGTTCTAAATGGAAGATCTTCTCTCGATAGACCTGGTAGGTATACATATGTGAGTCACTTAGGTAATAGTGTAATCGATCTGATTTGGGTGAGTAATGTACATTTAAACAATATAAACAACTTCTCTGTTGCCACTGATAACTTTCTTTCTGACCACTTTCCTATTACCATTTCCTTAAATTTTACTTTTTTTCTTCCCTACAGCAAATCCACTCTAAATATTATACCTAAAAAAACTCTTAAATGGAACGAACAGTTATGCATAGAGTACAAAAATCTTATGCGACACTCTCCTGATGTAGTTATTAATCTCGATATCGAAGAATCTTACAAAACATTTTGTTCTGTTGTGTACAGTTCAGCCGAAACTCTTGGTCTGTGCAGGAGTGTTATAACTTCAGTTACTAATACCAACAAATTGTGGTACGATAATGAGTGTCGCTGTGCAAAGAGAACTCTTAAGGAGTCCTTAAAACTCTGTCGTTTAAATAACTTTTCGCCTGATACTAAAATGCTGTATTTAAATTCAAAAAGGGACTACAAAAAATTGTTGATTTTAAAAAAAAGAAACTTTTATTTTAATTGCACTTCAATGCTTCAAAATGTTAAAAACTCCAGAGAATTTTGGTCCACACTAAAACAGTTTCGCGGTAGTAATTATCAGGCATACCTTTCAAGATCAGTCTGGGAAAATTTTTTCATGAGCATTAATCCACTAAGATTAAACGATGAAACTACATATTTTGATGTTTTGCATCCATTTCTTGATACGCCTTTTTCCATCGATGAAGTATACACTGTCCTTAATTCTTGTAAAAATAAAAAGTCTCCAGGAGAGGATGGCATATCTTATGAGTTTATAAAGAATTTGCCCCAGAACTGGATATTATACATAACCAGTTTATTTAATAACATATTTACTAATTGTTGTATGCCTCTGGATTGGTCAAAAGTTATAATAAGTATGATACATAAAAGTGGTTCTCGTGAAGATCCAAATAACTACAGACCTATAGCAATGGTAAACTGCTTAACAAAAGTCTTCACTCAATTAATTTTTAATCGACTTTCGCACTGGTCAGTTGAATGCAACATCTTGCCTGAGGGTCAGGGGGGCTTTAGAGCAGGAAGGGGGTGTTTGGATAATGTCTACACATTAAGTTCAGTTATACAGCTTAATATTCGAAAAAAAGGGGAAAAAGTATTCGCAATTTTTGTTGACTTTAGGCGCGCTTTTGATTCTGTTGATCATGTGTTACTATGGAAAAAACTCTTCAATCTTGGAATTTCGTCAAGAATAATTTGTAATATTAAAAATCTTTACAAAAATGCAAATGTGCGAATAAAATGCACAGAAGGTTTTACGCGGCCTTTTGATATTACGACAGGAGTTCTCCAAGGCGAGTCACTAAGCCCACTGATGTTTTCATTATTTATAGCTGACATTGAAAACTTTTTTTATGACGCTGGACTTCGTGGAGTAAGTATCGATAATGAGAATGAAGTTATGATGCTGCTGTATGCAGATGACATAGTAATTCTTGCACATTCCGAGGTTGACGTTGGTAAAAAATTAAAGGTACTGGAAAACTATGCAGAAAAAAATAAACTATGTGTAAATATTAAGAAAACTAAAATTATGCAATTTTCTAATAGTGGCCATTTGCCAAAAAATTGTAGTTTTTTTCTAAATGGTGAAAATGTCAGTCTGACCAACAGTTATGTTTATTTGGGTGTTACATTTACTTCATCTTCATTATTTAAACAAATGTCCACTCACGCAGTTGAAAGAGGTAAACAAGCTAGTGGTGCTATATTTCCGATCATGAGCAAAGCTAGGATTGACACATGGGAGGCTAGAATAAAATTATTTGAGTCTCTAGCCTTAAGTGTGTTGTCAAACTGTATTCCTGTTTGGGGTTTAAGGTACGTCGATATGTTGGAGCGTGTGCAAATTTCCTTTTAAAAAACTATTGTTTGTTTCACTGCGCACACCTGACTATGCGGTAAGGTTGGAAACAGGAAGAGTGAAATACGAGTACAACGTAATGAAAGCGACACTAAATTGGTTAACAAAGCTTTTGCTAATGGATGATTCCCGGTTTCCAAAACAATGTTTTAAACGGCAGCTACTTTTAACTAAATGCGACCCTAAATTTAATTGGGCTCTCCAGGTTAAAGAAATGTTTGTATACGCTGACTCTTTGGATATATGGGAAAATCTTAGTTATTATAATCTTAGAAATAACAGAAAAGCTATTTTAACCAAATATTTTAATAAACTGCATTACCAAGACAAATCTTTAGTAAGTAATGCTTCTAGTCTTCCTTTCTTTCCTGCATTAACCATTACTCAGACGCCGTCAATCTATCTTCTTTTAAAAATACCCATCCAAATAACTCGCACAATAGCGCAACTACGTTTGCATAATAAGTTTAACTTGCAATTTACGTACAAAAGTACGTCATACTTTATAAAACCCAATGATTTATGTACGGTTTGTAATAAATATGAGGTTGAAAACTTGTATCACCTGCTATTTGAATGTCCCATCTATTCAGTGATGAAACCTAAAGATCCTTATTTTAATAATTTAGATTCTTTTCTATCGGAGTTGGATAATTTAAGTAAACAATCTGCCAAAGTGATCTCGTCCTTCATTTACAGTATATTAAAACTGAGAACATTTGTGCATAATGAGTAAATAACCTTTTTCTTAGTTGTAATATGATGTAAACATAAAATTTAATTTGTTACTTTGATAATTTGTATTTATTTTATACTTTAGGGCTATACTTTTATCGATAAAACCTAACTCCTTGCTATAAAAATGTAATTTTTTTTTAAGAAGCAATAAAGAATTATTATTATTATTATATTATTGGGACTATAAATACAGTTTTGAAAAAATACTGGCAGTTTTAACTGAATTCAACGGAATTTGAAACAAAAACGTTTATTGAGATGAGATTTAAATGTGTATAAAGTAATAAGCTATTGTAGATTTTTATATTTGACTGCTAATGTAAAAACAACGATTAAACAGTAAAAATAGAGAAAAAATTGAACTGACTAACGAAAATAGAAAATAGCTTAAGGACGGTAAAGGTAATCAACAAAAAAATTCACTGTCCATAAAGTCGATTCTGATTGCAATAACAACATGGTTATTAAAAAGAAATAGCTTTCATAGAAACTTTTGCAAAAAACGTTCTTCTAATCGTTAATTTTAGGCAATATGATCTGTCATTTATTAATAGATCTTGCTACAAAGTTGGCTATCTCAACAACATAATTTTTATACTTGTTATAACCATAACAAGATGACAAAATTGTGAAAATGATGTTTCCATTATTTTTTTAAGTCGATTTTATATATATGCGTATGAAAATATAGCAAATAGTTATTTATTTTTGTTTTGAAATGTATTTTATTTTAAAAAACGTTTTAAGATTAGAGTTTAGACATAATAAGGGACACCAGTAACCCTTTAGAAGTACCTGAATATTGATTTACAAAGCTTTTACGATTAAACAAAAGAGTATGTCTTCCTGTTCAGTTTTACATAATATTTGCAGTAAATATCATTATGAACCTGATTATTAACTAGATATTTGTCACAATTATAAGTACAAAATTCTACTAGCCACTTCTTTAAGTGAGCTAGCTATTTCATTTGACCTCTGGGTATATATTTCTGCTTTTGTGCACAAAACACAATATAACAGGTCGGCTGAAAAGTCCCCGGTCTGACCTATAGATGACGACACTAGAATTAAATCCATTTCATTTTTAGATAGTATCAACCTTCAAAAGATTCGTGTAAAAATTTGACAGCTGTCGGACTATTAGTTTGTGAGATATTGCATTTTTAGTGAAGCAACTTTTGTTATTTTCAAAAAGATGGAAAAAAAAGAATTTCGTGTGCTTATTAAATATTATTATTTGAAAGGAAAAAATAAAGTTGAAGCAAAAGCTTGGCTTGATAATAAGTTTCCAAACTCTGCGCCAGGAAAATCAACAATCATTGACTGGTACGCAAAATTCAAGCGTGGTGAAATGAGACGGTGAACGCAGTGGACGCCCAAAAGAGGTGGTTACCGACGAAAATATCAAAAAAATCCACAAAATGATTTTGAGTGACCGTAAAGTGAATATGATCGAGATAGCTGACACTCTAAAGATATCTAAGGAACGTGTTGGACATATTGTTCACGAATATTTGGGTATGCGGAAGCTCTGTGCGAAATGGGTGTCGCGCGTGCTCACAATCGACCAAAAACAGCAACGAATTGATGATTCTGAGCAGTGTTTGCAGCTGTTAAGTCGTAATAAACCCGATTTTTTGCGTCGATATGTGACCATGGATGAAACTTCGCTCCATCACTACACGCCTGAGTCCAATCGACAGTCAGCTGAGTGGACTGCGGCCGGTGAACCGCCACCCAAGCGTGGAAAGACTCAACAGTCAGCTGGCAAAGTTATGGCCTCAGTTTTTTGGGATATACACGGTATATTGTATTTGGAAAAGGGAAAAACAATCAACAGCGACTATTACTGTGCATTATTGAAGCGATTGAAGACCGAAATCGCGAAAAAACGGCCCCATATGAAGAAAAAGTGTTGTTTCATCAAGACAATGCACCGTGTCACAAATCAATGAAAACGATGGCAAAATTGCATGAATTGGGCTTCGAATTGCTTCCTCACCCACCGTATTCTCCAGATCTAGCCCCCAGCGACTTTTTCCTTTTCTCTGACCTGAAGATAATGCTCTCGGGAAAAAAAAAATTGGCTCTGATACTGAGGTAATCGCCGAAACTGAAGCCTATTTTGAGGACAAACCGAAGGAGTACTACAAAAATGGTATCGAAAAGTTGGAAGGTCGCTATAATCGCTGTATCGCCCTTGAAGGCAACTATGTTGAATAAAAAAAAATGAATTTTGTCAAAATATTGTGTTTTACTATGGTAGACCGGGGACTTTTCAGCCGACCTGTTATATATAAAAAAAAACTCTAACAAAGTTAGAGTAAAGTCTTCTTTTTTATCACAAAATGACATAAAACAGTAATGATTGCAGTGTTGTCAGCTAAAAAAAATTTAGCATTGTAATAACAATATTGTTATGAATCAAAATAATAACAAATGTCGCTATTAAGGTCTAAACAAAATACGAATTTAATCTACCATATTGTTTAAAAGATTTAATAATACGAGGGTTATCTGAAGAGTTCCTCAACATGAAGATGGTAGCACTCGCAAACGAAAGTTGAGGAATGTGTTTGCGCATGCTTTGAAAGGTACCCACTAAAATTTCAGCCATTTTGGACGCGCAGTTGTTGTTTGACAATCATTTGAGTGAGTCGATGTGAATGTTTTTATGAAGATGGAAAAAATCGAGTATCGAGCTGTCATTTAATATTTATTTTTGAAAGGCAAAACGCCTACGCAAATCAAAGACGAGTTGGACGCTGTGTACGGGGACTCTGCACCATCATTTACCACCGTGAAATTTTGGGCTGCTGAATTTAAACGTGGCCGTACCAGCTTGGGTGACGATGAACGTTGGGGACGTCCAAAAACTGCAACCCCTGACGATAATATCGCTCAAGTTCACCAAATGGTGCTAGACAACCGTCGAATTAAAATTAGAGAGATAGCAGAGGCTATAAACATGTCCAAAGAACGTGTTTGTCACATATTGATTCAAGATTTAGGCATGAAAAAGCTGTCCGCGCGTTGGGTGCCGCGTTTGCTCACTTTGGACCAAAAACGTGTTCGAATGAACATTTCCAACTCTCTGTTGGCGCAGCTTAGGCGCAATAAATTAGAGTTTTGGCGCCGATTAATTACTGTAGATGAAACTTGGATACACCATTATACCCCAGAAACAAAAACACAGTCAAAACAATGGACTGCAAAGGGGGAATCGGCTCCAAAAAAGGCAAAGGTTGTTCCTTCGGCTGGGAAAGTGATGGCAACTGTTTTCTGGAATAGTCATGGAGTTATCTTAATCGATTATCTTCAAAAAGGAAAAACCATTACAGGAGCATACTACGCATCACTACTTGACTAGCTAAAGGCAGAAATTGCGGAAAAATTGCGACATTTGCAGGAAAAAAGAATTTTGTTTCACCAAAACAATGCGCCGTCTCACATCTCAGCGGTTGCCATGGCGAAAATCCACGAATTACGGTTTGAACTGCTTGACCTCCCACCTAACTTACTAGATCTAGCCGAAGAGTTTTTATTATTCTTAATCTATACAGACAAGTTTCTGCTAGAGGATTTTTGCAACATCATTTATATTTTGTATTAAAAAACAATTGAGAACATTTTTCTAAGGAAATATTTCCCCTTAAGATTTATAATGGATTTAAAGACGGCATGAAGACTACTATAAATAAAAGATCTCAATCAAAATGAAATTTTCTTGGCAAATATCCATTTGGCGGCAAATACATTATGACATATCGAAATGTGAATAAGAATGATAAACATATTTTTTCAAAAAAAAATACATTAAGAAAAAAGTCCGTTAATTTAAAAGGATTCTGCTTGATTACGTGAGATAAAAAAAAAGGTACGGAATTCCCGAGATTAGATTTGGTAGGATTCATCTTCAGTGATTAGTGGAAATTGGTTTGCTTAGTGACCTTTTAAAACAAATAAGACCAAATTGTTTTCAAAATTATGATCGTTTGTGTTCTTAAAAACACGTAGCAAAAACGTTTTCACGACGAAATGTTCAATTAAATTTTTATGCCCGTTTGAAACGATCTACTTTTTAAATTTTATTTCGCATAAAAAAGGTTCTAAAATTGCGAATCGTTTGTTCGAACTCAATTTACTTCTTCGAATATACCATTTATATTATTCAAAACATCAATTTCGCTTTTACGGAATATTCTACAGCTAAACAATCAGACAGAAAGTATTTTGTGAGCTTAATTTTATACCACGTAGATACTATAACTCGTGTTCTAGCAAAAAATTAAAATTAAAGCACGGTGAATGTAAAATTAAAACTGGAATATTAACTACAGAGACAAAAGGAATACGATAACAAAAGTTATCTTCAATAACACTACTGAGAAAAATTGCAAAAATATTGCTTTGAATAATAATTTTTCCTGTTGATTATATATTAAAGTTAAAATTGTATTGACTATAATAAGTTAAGTTGATTTATAATGTAGCTGAAGTTTCGACCGACAATTGAGCGTAAAGATATTTAAACAAAAAATAATATAAAATGGTCAGACGACTCAGAAAAAATTTTGAAAGATTAAAAAATCATAACAGACTCTATCCGGGTGAAGATCCATCCCCAGAGTGTGTCGGATCCACCTGATATCTGATTATAAAAATTTTGAAGTTTCTGAAAATATCAAGGTTAGATTGTAGCCCTTTAAAATAAATTTTGGAGGATTCGAGAATCATCTCTGTATCGACCTAGGTGGTGATCCACACCCAGGATGTGTCGGATCCACCGGATATCCGAAATAAGTTTCTCAAAAAATCATGGATAGCGTCTAACCCTCTGAAATAAATATTGGAAGAATTGCCTGTGTTATAAGAACTTAAAGCACACATATTAATTTTTAGTAATTATTTTTCGCAAAAAATGTTTTATTTTTAGGTAGGTACTTGTATATTTGGATCTGTTGGAATTCACTTTCCTAAATGAACTGCGCCCAAACTAAATTATACATATGTATGTAGTTTTACCACAGAATTTGTAACATCTAAATAGAATGCCGGTTAGAGTTGTTTATTGTTGTTGTGTTTCCTTTGACAGAATATATGTTGTTTTTCCTGTCCTTTTTTTATCTGTTCAATTCATTTTTAATTAAAGTTAATGTAATAATAAAGCTGAATGTTTTTTAAAATCGCATTGATTATTTTTGAATGCTTGTAACGATAACAAGTCTTATAAGCGGGCTTAATTTTTGAAACAAAATTAATAAATATGGCTTGTCCAGTATAAATATAATTGCACGTCACAGCTGTCAGAACGGGACTATGTTGCCAAGCATTTAAAATAGTATTAGAATCTAATAAATGTCAAACGAAGTTTCTCTAATATTCTTCTTTTTATTTGACTACAATACTACACCATTTTTGAACGCGGCAACAGAGCGCAATTTTGCCAACATCTAAAACATTTTAGCACGAGGTATGTTTATTTGAAGTTTATATTTTATTAGTCCAGGAGTTGTATTTGATATAAAATTAATTACGTAACCTTTCTTAAAGCATTTATTTATTATTTGTAATAACTTGCGGCCTACGTATTTAAATATTTAGCAAATTTACAGTGAAAAAAGATACTGATTGACAGTAGCAAACGAACAGAGCGATTTGTTCACTTTGATGACGTGCACTTATATTTATACTAGACAAGCCATAGGTACAGCCAAAGACAAATGAAACGCACAACTAGATTCAGGTGGGATTAGTTGCTGACCTCATGTTGCAACGCTGCGAATAGAATTGTGACCAGTTCTCTTTAGTTTAAAAAAGGTTTATATTTATAATATCATAAAACTCGTTGTATGAATCAAGTACCAACTAATGTAGATATAAATAATGTGATTTTAATTACTATTTAAATGATTTTATTTATATATTACTTATACGGTTTTTTTTAATTTTGTCTGTATTGCAAACGATCGATGTATTTTAATTTTATATTAAACTTTAAGAAAGTTCCCAATCACAGGAACGGAACGTTAGTAATGAAAGTCACAGTGTTTTAATTCATTTTCAATACATATTATATAATCCGCTCCCCCCTATGGTCACCCCATGGAACACCCTATACATTTTGGGATTTTCTACATTTCTTTGATGAACTGATTTCAGAAATTATATTATCCCTCATCCTCGACTCAGGATAATGTTCACAACAAAAACATTTGTTATAGTCTGGTCGAGAAGTCATTTAAATCTGATTTTGGTGTCAATCGATTCGGAATGACAAATATAAAAATGTTCCTGAATATCAAAATCCGTTTTAAAAAATTTCCTATTGTTATTAACAATTTAAAATTTTAAAAAAAGGGGGTTTACGTTTTTACTAATAACTCATAAACTATAATAGCTAGAACAAAAAACTCATCGGATTCTTAAAAAATTTTTTAAAAATTATTAAACAAGCCATTTGTTTAAAAACATTTATTAAACAATTGGTCACAAACATTTAAAAAAATTGGATTTATATTGTTTATAGCGTATTAAAAACTACTGTAAACAGTTGTTTACAAAAATTTAAATTTTTCACATCTAAAATCGCATTTGTTTACTTTGCTTGTTAATAACAATTTCAATCGTCAAAAATTTTATTATTTAACTTTGTTCAGTAGCTTTATGATAAAGGATTCCAAGGGTTAAAAAAATTCTTGTGTTTTTATTTTACTCACAATAACGAATTTAAAGTTAGTAACAATGAAGATGTAATTTTTTAATTAACAAATGGATAGAAATCTGAAAAATAACGGAAAAAAATTTTTGACTACAGAAATTTGTTCTCTGATATGTTCTGTTAGTGCTAGAATTTAAAAAAAAATTTTTATTAATATTTACTTATTGAAAAAAAATCATTTATGTCATTTGGTCGTTGCGACGGTGACGCGCCGCCTGTTTTTTATGCCATTTTCAACATTAATTTAGACCTATAAATAATTGAGCTACAACTCGGGGAGTTGGGACTTTTTTGTTTGAAATTTCCTGCCCTTTAAGAATCCGATGAGTTTTTTGTTCTAGCTATTATAGTTTATGAGTTATGAGCAAAAATGTAAACCCCCTTTTTTTAAAAATTTTAAATTGTTAATAACATTAGGAAATTTTTTTAAACGGATTTTGATATTCAGGAACATTTTTATATTTGTCATTTCGAATAGATTGATACCAAAATCAGATTTTTCGGATCGGTTCATATACGTTGTAACTTTTTGTCGTATTCGGTGACCAATAAAGACGAATCGCTTAAAAATATCTTTACACTAGTTAATTTTATTAAACAAATCGGCAAAATCGAAACCCATCAAAAATTACCGAAAAGTCGAAAAAATAAAAAATATCGAAACTTATATTCGACATAGGTATTTCCACCAGCACAAACACAAAAATGTTAGAAAGTTAACTATCGTCCTACGGTTTTCCTAAAACAGTGTTACCCGGAAGATTTGGATGAAAATATGGACAAAGAACTGTCCCATTTTATGTCACATATATCGGAAAAGAGAGAAGAATTTGAAGACATTTCAATTTTGGATCTATATCAATGGTTTTTTGATATGCAACTGCAAAATGTGTACCCGTATGTTGATGTGATATTTCGATTAGCATTATGCACACCCTTAACAAATTGCTCTACAGAAAGGAATTTCTCTGCGCTAAAAAGAATTAAAAATTATCTTCGGGCGCTTGTTTCACAGGATAGACTAAAACATATCTCCATCCTGCACATCGAATCTTCAATATTAAAAAATATTGATGTTATAACAAAATTTTGCAACGCTAAAGCTAGAAAACGATTACTTGAAGCTTAATTTAAATTGTTTTCTTGCTACTTTTTATTTCGTTCTATTTTTTTTTTGGGGGGGGCGGCAAAAATTCGCCTCTGGGTACATAGTTTTTGTTACATAACAACTAAGTTGTTATTGACTAAATTTAGACTAGTATTTGAATTAAATAAATTTGTTTTATATTGTTTTATATTTAACGTATACTCATAGACAATTTTAAAATTCTAAGATATTTTAAAGAAAAAATCCAGTTTGCACAGATTATTTTTTTAGGTAGGATTCTCCTTTAGCCCAGAATATGCTTAATTATTTCTTCCTGTTCAACTCTTCTAGTAATTAACTGCTTTCTTTCATGCTCTAAAGGTGTTTTTAAAGAACCCACTGTCCCGGTTAATAGTTTGCATGTTTCCTGGTCATGTCTATGATTATTTTTATTTATTCCTGTTGAAGTGCTTACCGTTCTCTGTATATTTAGGTGTGTACATTTCTGTTGAACAGATATTATACCACTCTAGGTATGTATAGCTTGGTCTGGACTACAATTGCATGTTTCCCCATAACCCAATCGAATTTCATGTCCAGTATTCTAGAGTATATTTGTCCAAATTTTGTTTGATATTGTTTTAAGAATCTCTCTCTGAAAATATTGAGATGTACCTCCTTAAAATTGTTTTAGGTTGTTTTTATACCCCACATAGTTTATTAAAAGTCTATTGCTATAAGAATTTATGCTAAGATTGTTAGAGAGATTCATTAAATTTTAACATGTCTTCTTTATCCCTATTTGTGTATTATAAGAATTTCAGTTAAACATTCCAGTAAATATTATAAAGAGATTTATTGTTTCTTATGTGATAATAAGAAAAAAATTCACAAACTAAAATAGCTTTCACAATATAAAAAAACAATAGTTGTTTTATGTTTCATTAAAAAGAAAAATTGTTTAGTTCCTCCACAATTATAGTTACTTTTTTTCAGAGAAACTTTACGGAATATTTGGTTTTTATAAGTACATCACTCAGTTTTGCCAACTAGTACGAGAATAACTTTAATTTTAGATATATTGGTTTGTTTTTCTATAGGGAATTTAAGGTTGATTAGTTTTCTGTGAAATTATCTAGTTTATTATATATTGGCGCACAAAATAAATATAGCGTAGCATTTCGAACTAACGAGTTTTTACATTTTCTCTTAGTTATATGATGTGGTACATCAGTAATTTTAATAAAATGTTGAAAATATCAGCCTAAAAAGAATTAAATTGATTGTAACCCTTACTTTTTGGAAGTCTATCTTATTAAGAATAATAAAAAACTCTTCGTTTTAACAAAACTTCCACTATTTATTTAAAAAATTGCTTTTTTAACCTCAATGACGGCCGTTTCGCTGATTAGCATCGTCAGATTGACATTTAAGTTACATTTTGTTTGTTTGTAGCTAGGTACCAATGTAACCATTCCATATAATTCAAATCATCCTATAACGCATAAATTAGCAGCTTATAATTCTATGATACATAGGGAATTTTCAATTCCAATGGACAAAATTAACTTTGACAAAGAAATTAGTATCATAAAACAAATAGCTACGTCTAATGGCTACCCAATTCATTTGATAAATACATTAATTAATAAGAAAGAATAGAAAGTGTCACTACAACTAATATTTCCTAAACAAACTAAAGAAATTAGTATCATAAAACAAATAGCTACGTCTAATGGCTACCCAATTCATTTGATAAATACATTAATTAATAAGAAAGAATAGAAAGTGTCACTACAACTAATATTTCCTAAACAAACTAAAGAAATTAAAAGTTATAAAATTATTACATATTGTGGAAATATTTCCAATACAATTTCAAAAATAATATCTTCTGCAACATCAGCATTAATGTCATTTAAAACACAAAATAATTTTGGTACAAAATTGTTAAATATAAAAACAAAATTACCCAAATTAAATAAACCTGGTGTTTACAAAATTAATTGTCCAAAATGTAATGCTGTATATATAGGTCAAACACAAAGATATTTTGAAGTAAGATTCAATGAACACTTAAGAGCATATTGATTAAAACAACCAGATAAGATTAGATATTATGCAAGACACCTACTTGAACATCCAACCTCACTCTTACACACAAATGACCAATGACATCCAAATACACACACACTTGTGATAAAAAACAAAATTTAGGTTTCCTTGAAGAACTTGAAATAAAAAGACATTCCGCAGATCCACAATTTAAAGTTGTTAATGAACAAATAAATCTTGGAAGTTCTCCACTATTAAACTGTTTACTTTGATTGAGTTTACATTTTATACATAGATAAGACGTAATTGTAAAACACAAATATAATAAGTTATTGTAAAGATCAGTATGATATAGTTTTTTCCTGGTTCTTCTATATCATTGCACAGTTACACTGATCTTAGAGGGAAGTACATCCGGGATAATATTAGGGCTATTAACATCTAGGCTTTAATATTGTCATGTCTTATTACTTCCATACTTGGTCTAGCCTTAATACCACCCAAATAACATCAGGAAGTTTTGTTAAAATGAAGAGTTTTTTATTATCCTTAATTAAAAAGAATTGTATAGCCATTGAACACAATTTAAACCACAACACAGTTGTAGAAAATATTTGTTTCTCTCTATTTGTCGATCACTTAGCATCTTGCTCAGTTAAATACATTTCATATATAAAAGTAATAAATATAAATAGAATTTAAAGCCCAAGAAACTTTCCTCAATTATTTTCGAGATCAGTTCTAAAGTTTGGAAATTGAACTATGATTTAGCACGCCAATTTGAGTTTACATGAGATGTAGGTATAATTGAAGGAATTTTTTAACCTGGAACTTGTTACGGTACAACTAAAATTCAGTTCTAATACGCCTGAATGCGTTCAAACTACATACATTTTTATATTAGGTCTAAATAATTTGAACTTACATTCAAATTAATTTCTTGAAATAAACTTAAAAAGAAACTTTCTCAAATTAACAGTTTATGAATGGGAGTTATTTTTAACCTAATGCTACACTCAAGAAAACCTGATATACAGAAAACAACTTCAATATTCACAACTCATAACTATTATTTTAGTTAAACGAAGAAATATACTAAATATATTTGACAGTACTGACCTAGAATATTGGTTCTGAATTATTTTATTCACAATCAGTTTAATTTAATTTTGAAAATCTATTATCCTCATAAAATTAATTTTGTTGTAATAATAACACCTTGTAAATGTAAATGTAAGTTTGCAATATAATATTTTTCGTTAATGTTACCTTTAATTTTAAAATATTTTTACCGCCATTTTATTTATAACAAATAGTGTATACTTATGTGTATAAATATAAATTTGTATCCTATAATTAATTTGAGCGCATGATTAATCAGTTAAAAAACTCAAGAAATCTTTTAATTATTGTAATGGTAGGTACTTCAAATTATTTCAATCCATTCACCACTCGGCATTAACAAAATATATTTTTTAAATTTTAGAATAAATGTTAAAATCTTAAATTTGAATTAATAAAATATAAGTGTGACGTTTGACAACCTAACACATGACGCACAAAAATTATAGTTATTATCAACACGCGTGTTGATGCTGTAAGCATGAAACTCTAAAGACACGTAAAACTCACCTCTTTTAGTAGCAGCCGAGGAGCATCCCCTAAGAGCCGACAGCAGCCAAACGGCGGCAGCCAAACAGTATATCCAGCAGCACAGCATATCGCGTTAAGTATAAAGAACATAATTCACAGCCATTGCGATGTCAATTTTTATTATTCACAACAACAACGTAGTCGCGATTTTTTGTTAAAAATTTTTTGGTCACGCACACCCTCTACCTGTTCTGGCTCACGACGAGCCCCATCGCGAAATGCATGCGCGCGTGATCGCCGTCCCAGACGCAAATTCGGTGCGACGGCGCTCTCAAAACCACCCTACGACGCCCTTCTCTGTTCCAACACGCTCAGGACCCCCAGCATCCCGATGTGGAGAGCCAGCAGCCCGGACGGCGTGCTTGCTCCAGCGAACGTCAGACCGGATCACCTTGGAAACCTTGGAAACAACAGATACATGTTAATTTCTATTACATACTTTTTATCAACTTTATTTATTTTGTAAATATCAACAAAAGTTTTAGAAAATTATGCATTATAAAATTAATTAATAACTACAGCATAATACGAGGGTAAACAAAATATATAATGGACTAGTTTAGTAGGATCATATTAATCAAAATGATAGCAATATATATTTAGGATAAGATACCTACTTACTTATATTGGTATTCATTTTGCAAGTAATTTTTCTTATTTCGTAAAATTTAGCAATAAATAATTAGTAAGTTTTAAACGTAGCGCCAACTAATAACCAATAATGAAGTGTGTTTAAAAGTCAACGTTGTCACAGTTTAGCTACGTTCGTTTCAAGTATTCTCAAAGAACTGGCGGCACAAAACACCGTGTTCTGTGACTAACTAATTGTACCAGTTGACAAGATATATGACAGGAGAGAAAATCGTGTTTATCTGTAATAAACACGTAAAAGCTTTAAACTCCACATTTTAAAATTAGTTACAATCTTACAGGTTGTTCCATAAGATGGTGGCACACCAAAGTTGTGTTTTTTTTTAAATGGAACACCCTGTATTTTATTTTAAATTTGAAATCTGCTTAACTTTCACATCACAACAATGTAAAGTTTATTTATGTTATACCTGGTATTTAAAAAGTTATAACCAATATTACCTCAAAATCGTATCAAGTTTAACCTTCTGTATAATTTAAAAGGAGGATACAAACATTGATTTATTGCAACCATAGTTTTTTGATTATCGTAAAAAATTATAAAACATATTAGTTTTCATAATATTCGTTAAATCAAATACAGGGTAAATCAAAATGCAAGTACAATATTTTCTTGGTAATTTTAAATAGAACACCCTGTATTTTATAGCACTATCGAAAAGAACTAACAAATTTTATTGAGTACCTCCTATACCTAGAGTTATCAGTTTTCTAGATATTTTTATTTTTTCATCAAAGTATTCATTTGGTAGATATTTTAAAGATTACCAAGAGTTGGCCCTATTTAAATTGAATTAAATAATTACTGAATTATTAAATAATACCTAATTGTTACTAATTTACAGTGTACCACAATATTGAATTAATAAACAATAATGTCAAACTGTGTTCCATTTAAAATTACCAAGAAAATAATATAACAGCATTTTGAGTTACCCTGTATTTGATTTAACGAATTTTATAAAAACTAATAGGTATTATAATTTTTAACAATTATTAAAAAACATGGTTGCAATAGATCAATGTTCCTATACTCCTTTTTAAATATACAGGGGGTTAAATTTGATACGATTTTCAGGTAATATTGGTTATAACTTTTTAAATACCCGGTATAACATAACAAAACTTTACATTGTTGTGATGTGGAAGTTAAACAAATTTAAAATAACAGATTTAAAAAAAAAACATAAGTTTGGTGTGCCACCATCTTATGGAACACCCTGTAAGATTTTAACTAATTTTAAAATGTGGAGTTTAAAGCTGCCTACAATTTTTGTTAATAACTTTTTTTGTAAATTTTACTATAACAGATCTACTGTGCTTCCTCACACTAATCAATCACCCTGTATTTAGAGTTATTTGAAAATATATATTTGATTCGTTTCAATTAACCCTACTTTCTGTCTGTATAAATGGATCATAATAAAAATGTACTTAATTACGATTCCCAGATAAATTTACGTTATTTTTATGTAATTAAGTTAATTATTTTAACATTTATAAAATTATTATTACCGAGATACTTTTTAAAAATACTTACAAAGCTGTTTCAACTTGGGAATACAATCGTAACATATAAAAGACACTTTTTACTTGTTTTGTACTATAATTTCACTTCAGTTACTATACGAAACCGTTTTTAAAATTAAAAATGAATATTACGAGAGAAACCGATCAGTAACACTAAATAATAATTCCTAATCTTGTTTACTAACATCGAAATTAATAAAAACAATGAAAAAACAATGAAAAATATTGTAAACAGAATCATTAAGTCTTTTTACTAAATAAAAAAGGTTTTTTAACCAAACAAAACAAGCAAAAACGTTATTGGCGTTTTAACTAAAAATATATCTTATTCTTCTAAGACTGTAACTTACGTATATAATATTTTCTTTATGGTGAAAACTACATTAATATTATATTATGTATATAATTTAAATTAATTTTCTTTATAGTAAAAACTTTATTAATAGTTTGACAAACTGAAAGTAAATTATTTTTGTAAAAACAAGTTTCAAAAGTGCGCATGCGAATTCATTACGATCACGTTCAGAATTTGTTCCGCGAACAAAGCTAATATAATAACAAAAAAGTATTTGAAAACAAGATAGAGGTGAGGTACGGCGTAGAATACGACAAACTAAGAACTTCGGTTACTTTTATTTCGGTTATTAGGAACTGCTTACTTTATTTCATGTGATTTGAGGCCGATATATTAGGTCTAAAATGTATATAACGATTTGTTTCAATGTCACAAACAGAAATATAAATATAAATACAAAATACACCCCAAAGAATTAGACAAAAAATTAATATAAATTAACAAATTAATTTGTAATAAACCCGAAATTAAATATCAAAGCGGTGTTAGGTACTTTCTTTTAATCTACACTAATCCTAACCCCAGAACAAGTCTGGTAAAATAATAAAAAAAACTAAAATAAAATTTGACTTTTAACCACATGGGTAATTTAAAAAACAACTGCAAAAAAAATATTTACAACTACAACTACATAAATTAGACGATTTACGAACTATTATATGTTATATTATGTACATACCTACCTTTGAAAGAATAAGAATACAGGGTCATTGAAAAACTTAATATTTGACGAGCCGGTACATCTTAAAAATCCTTATATCCAAATTATTCCCAATAGATGATCTTATTTTTAAATCACTAATATCCACACCAATAATTGTAATTTTCGCTATTCCAACAAATTCTCTACCTGTCCCCGAGCAACAAATTAATGCCATTATCTACTAACATTTACACAAAAAAACAAAAAAAGTTTCTACAAAATGTAGAGTTGGGACCTAATCCGCAAATTAGGAACGTTATATTCCCATATATGTATGTAGAATCTCCTTGTCCAAAAAATCAGTTTGCTAATAATATGACATATATTAAAAGTCACAAGGCCCCTTGGTGTATCCCCTTGGTATATCAAAGGACAGTTGATTTTATTCAGAACAATTAAACAACTAAAAGGTTGAATTAACTTTCACTATTTATTCGTTATATGGAATAGTTGCGCACGATGCGTAAAATGCTTTACAGCAATAGTTACGTACTATACTTTACCTACGACCTACTTGTACCTGCATTAATATTTTTTTTGTTGATAATAATTTATTGAACAAGAGCAACAATAGATGTTTTTAATTATTTTATTGTATAATAATTAAATACTTAACATTAGTTATATTGGGTGGAGTTAAATTCATTTCACTATCACTTGACATTTTTTAATAATTGTATAAAACTTCACGCAAAAGTTATATAAAATAACTTCTTTTTTTAATTGTATAATATTGTCGATCTGTTTGTTTTATAGTTGAAGGAAGATTATTATAAATACGGATGCAATATGCCCCATGTTCTGTCATTGAAAGTCTGTGGGATGGATTCTCAAAGCTCTTTTCTGACAAACAAATAATTTACCGACATCGGTGCAGCTTCCAAATAATATAATTCCATATCTAACATGACTTTCAATGACCGCGTGGTACACCATTTTTAAAGTTGAAAGGTCCAGATATTTTTTCAGTACAACCAAAGTGTAAGTTGACCTAGATATTTTTTGACGAATATAATCAATATGTTGTGACCATGATAAGGTACTATCTAACATCATTCCTAGAAATTTAACATTTTCTTGTGGTTTGATATGTGTGTCATAAATTGTATATAAATTGGGTGTGTCTAAACTAGACCCATTAGTTTTAAATATTATCAAGTTAGTTTTATCCTTATTTATGATTAATTTATTTTTTGTGAACCAATCGATACTATTATTAAATAATGTGTTCGATCTGTGTTGTAGATTAGTTAAGTTACCACCTTTCACCAAAATATTTGTATCATCCGCAAATGTTGTTATTGAACACCAACATAGATTTTCAATAATTTCTGTTATATTATTAACATATAGTATGAACAATATTGGTCCCAATACACTCCCTTGAGGAATTCCTAGGCCTATATCAACACTGTCAACACTTATTGTAGTAAAACTCATTTTCGTCATTTTTGAGTGATTAATTTAGTGTTTCTGATTGGTTTCTCGCGTAATATTAACATATTTTTGTAAAATTCTTTGTTTAATATATACTGTGGCAAATTCTTTGTTTAATATATACTGTGGCTGCTCCAATCAAACGCGCCAGAAAACAGAAACTAGTGCCGAAGCGACATGATGACTCGGGCTGAAGGCCACAAGGGCGAAGGCAGGAGAAAAAGAAGAAGAGAAACAGAAAAAAGAAAGAAGAAGATTGCGCACACACGTTGTAATAATACTATTTACATATTATAAAAGTATATTTTATTTTTAAATAAAGTAATTACAGGGTGTTTCAAAAAAAGGTAACACCGTCTCTAGGATAGGTAAAAAACTGAAAAATAATTGGGGTTTGCTTAGTAAAATTTTTTTCTAACGCCATCCGTTTTCAAGATAAAGGGTGTTGAAGAAAATGAAAAATTACACATTTCTTACGATTTTGCCGAAACTACTGGCACCATTGCAATGAAATTTTATACGAATATGTTTTGGAAGGTGATATATCCCATGAATTTGTTTTTATAACTAACTCTCATATTGTTGACTTATTGTCATAACAATCAATAAATGTCAATTTTACATGGCAAACTTAGAGAAAAGCGAACTTTATCATTAGTTTATACCAGGAGCGATTATTATTTCATAATTTTCAAATCAAAATATTCCGAAAACGGTACATAATATCGAGTTTTACCAAGAGTACCTTTTTGGTGTAGAATTAAACGATGTTTATGTTCACTTGGAGTTTTGACTAATAATTCTACCCTAAAAAAAGTTATGTTGAATAATACGTTGTATGAATCGTGTAACTAGCGCCCTCTATGAGAGTTAGTTATAAAAACAAATTCATGGGATATATCAGCTTCCAAAACATATTCGTATAAAATTTCATTGCAATGGTGCCAGTAGTTTCGGCAAAATCGTAAGAAATGTGTAATTTTTCATTTTCTTCAACGCCCTTTATCTTGAAAACGGATGGCGTTAGAAAAAAATTTTACTAAGCAAACCCCAATTATTTTTCAGTTTTTTACCTATCCTAGAGACGGTGTTACCTTTTTTTGAAACACCCTGTAGATCTGATAGTTAGTGACAAATATTTGTGTTGTTAATACAGCCATCAAGCTAAGCTACTGGCACACACCCATAATACTGTGGTAAGTAGCGACACCTATTGTCCAAGGACTGTAGTGCATTGCGTGATCCGAATAAGAATGTTGAGTACAGATTAATTCGTCGTCGTCAGCTTTGATGGGTCGATTATCTAGTATGGGGAAAATGGCATATTATTTTAGCGCCATCTAACAAATTTATATTAATCTTTGCGACACCTATTGTCCAAGGACTGTAGTGCATTGCGTGATCCGAATAAGAATGTTGAGTACAGATTCATTCGTCGTCGTCAGCTTCGAAGGGTCGATGATCTAGTAGGGGGAAAATGTCATATTATTTTAGCGCCATCTAACAAATTTATTTTGATCTTTGCATTCAGAATGACTACTATATGTATTAGTTTCCTGTTTTATAAAATTTTAATTTTACATAACTTTACATAACTACATAGTTCAGGAAAGCAACATACAGGGTGTACGAACCTTACGGTATATGGGTTGTTTTAGTAGATATCAAAAATAGTAGTTGTCTTTAGGGTCCATATTTTGAAATTACCTTAAACTATACAGAGTTTTGTATAACTCTGTTACAAACCAAACATATGGTTTTTTAAATGGGAACCCCTGTATATTATACCGAATTTTTTGAAGATTTTGATATAAGGTTTTGATACATTATACAGAGTCCTTCAGAAGTTATGGACACGTTTGTGTGAAAATCGTATGAAAATATTATTATTATTATTACTTGAATTGTTGTCAACATGGCATAAACTACCATGAGCTTATCGAGAAAATTTTGATCTACAAATTCAACTGCCTTGTTTTAGACATACAATCGTCCTAACTGGCAAAGTCACATCGATGGACCACCATCATTATAGTCAATACCATTCATGTAATTTAACATTTGAACAAAAATAAATAATACATGATTAATAAAAATAATTTTAATTCTTAATTCACACTGCTTAATTTTACAAAATTACATTTACATAATCATGATATATTATCATTAAACAACAACCACCACAACAACACCTAATACTACTAACTACTACTACATATTTAATAAAAATAAAATCAATTTTTAATATACAATGTTTTATTTACACAATTACATTACAAAATTCTCTAAATCACCTTACAAACTATTATATTTTAATAAATAATTATGATATTTCATCATTTCTGTAAAATTCATAATAGTGGAGGAATCGACTAACTTCCCTCTATAAGGATTTAAATCCATATCACATTTATGTCTACTCGAGTTCAAACAGTAGTGTTTTAAATTGATTTTGACAACACATTTTTCTTGACTAATATATTTGATGGAATTGTTTAGTATAGTAATAAACATGAAAATGATCTCTAATTGTATATAAAGTAGGTATAATTTAAGATTTTTTTATTCCACCATAAATAAAATATGTCGAAAGCTTGTTTGGCATAAAGATAAATTCAGAGAAACAACTTTGTATCTGCTTAACCACACGCAATATGTATGACTTTCATATTCCGTTTTCCAATTACGATGCGCAATTATAGCATTAATGGAATATATGCATAACAATCATCATCATTATTGGTAATAGAATGTTGTAAAAAACTCTGTCATTTTAATAATTATGTTTTTTAATAACCTTAATAGGTAAATTTTTGTGGTTTCTATAACTGAATGAATGGTTTTACAAATAGTTTCAATACACATTTTCTACAATCGTACGATGGGTAGGATTTCTAAAACAAAAATTTACCTATTCTTAAAACCCCAGGGAAGTAATAATACTTTGACTATATTATTTTTAACACCCTTACATTTTTTAGAAATGCCCAAATTATTTAATCCAATAGCTATTCGATTTGAATACATGCCTTACTTTTCACATTTTCTCTTAAAATATAGACATATAGTACAATAAATTTCGTATATGTATTATTTGCTTCTAAAAATCGACTACAACTTACTGATATTCCACCTCGATTAGATTTTTCTATGAACATTACCATGTCAACATCTTTTAAAAATTTTAATTAACATTTAATGTATTTTAACATAGCGTCACATATGTATCCTGGCATTGTATAATACCATGCGGGGTCTAAGCTACATATTTTCATTACTGTTTCTCTGAAATTATGGATAACATCTGCTAGTAGCAGGATATCTATTTTCATCTACAATTATTTACTGTATTCTCCCAAATTACCTGTATTGAAAAAGTTCGAAATATTTTGTGCATGAATGTAATTTATCGTTGCTCAATTCCACATCATTTATATTATTATAAAATGTTTCATCTCGTGACAACTCTCGACAATATCCAAATAATCATAACGAAAAACCCATTCCTAATAAAAAGTTGACATTAATCAGGATGTAAATAATTATACTCACGTTTTAAATATTGAAAATTGTCTAAACTTAAGATAGCAACAAGTTCATCAAGACAACAACCCTTAAATCTAAAAGAATCTATAAATCTAAATTTAATCTTGCTATCATTATCGTTTAAAGTGAACAATCTATATTATTTTTTATTTGACGGAAGAACCGAAACATGACTATTAAAATGACGGACATGTTTGGTATAGAATTGGGACAATAATTTTTTAAATGAAAGGTTACAAGTTTGAGGTGCGTAACCTCAAATAGTCATGTAAAATGGTATCTTACAATTATATCTTTTTTATTAAATATCTTCTCACAAATGTGATAACTTTGTCTATTTAAACTTTCTATGGGTTCTTTTATAGTCTGGTCGAGAAGTCATTTAAATCGGATTTGGGTTAAACTTATCCTAAAAATCTGATTTTGGTGTCAATCGATTCGAAATGACAAATAGAAAAATGTTCCTGAATATCAAAATATTTTTTAAAAAATTTCCTATTGTTATTAACAATTTAAGATTTTAAAAAAAGGGGGTTTACATTTTTGTTAATAACTCAAAAACTATAATAGCTAAAACAAAAAACTGAACGGATTCTTAAAGGGCAGGAAATTTCCAATAAAAAATTCCTATTTACATTTACAATTACCTACTGCAGTATGGAAATTATATTTCCAATAAACTTGTGGATTTTTATCATGTTTGCTTTGTACTTTTATATTAAACATGTAAATCTTTTAAGTGGCCCAATTTTTGTTATTATTTTACTTTTTTGACCAACCTTTCGTTCTTTAATGCTATGCCACAATATTGTTTCTAATGTTACGGAATTTGTTTTCAGCGTAATTGGCTCTAATTTATTTTATAGATTTATTAAATTTAGATAATAATGCGGGGTATTTCTCCATCATTTTATATCACAATTATTTATAAAAATAATTCTTACCAACTATACTTCAAATATTTCATAGGAAGACAATACAATAGCGTATTTTTGTTCCTCAAAATATTTGATAGATGATTTATACGTTTTTGTTGCCCTTTTTAGAAGGAAGGTGTCGTTATTTTGCAGTTCCAACAGAACCGTTTGTCCGAACTTGCTCTGTGCAGTCTTTGTTGATAATATTTTATGAGGTTCACACATTTTACTAACTCATTTAATTTGATAATTGATTTTGCGTCTCTCTCTAAAAGAGAAGTAGAGTTTAATGCTGTTAAATCCATTTTTCTAAAAAGAATAAATTACATTTTTAGACTTTATCTATTTTCTTAGATTACAAAATAACACATTACTAATTTAAATAAAATGAAAATAACTTACTTGTTGTTGTAAATGATGAGCTGGTGTGTAGCTCTTGTTGGAATAAAATCATTTGGATTTGTTTTCGAAACTCTCAGAACCTTGAATATTTTACAGTTAATAAAAGTTTAAAAGCGAAATTTAAATCTTACAATATTTTTCAATGTTTTTTCCATTTTCTTCTTACGTTTTTATCTAGTTTTTACTTAATTGGACACTGACTTAACATTAAACTTCATCTTATATACACATCTACACACATTTCACTCTTACGTAAAACTGCATTAAATTTTTCGTTATTGCTTCAAGCAGATATCAACAACTGCCGTTACTTTCTAACTGTAGATACTTATATAAATAACGGTTTAATGGGAACACCTTCCTACGTAAAACTACAGTTATAATGGCTTCAGGCGATCAATATTACAGGGAGATCATACCTGTACCAACTTTTGTAATGAACTTTACAATATTTTAGATCTTTGCTGTCCGAAGTATTCCACTCGTTCAAAGAATGTTAACCCCTTTTGGTTCAACAAAGACATTATTAAAAAAATTAAGGTTAAAGCTACCATCTGGAAAAAATTTAAACGCGAAAATGAGTCATGTATAATCCTTTAAAAATTGTTAATGCCTTTGCTGACTATTTTTGTCAATCATATGCTAATTCAACCACATTTGTGAATAATTCAGGTAATTTAAGCAAGTTGTCGTGTAATCCTTTTTTCAACCACGATTTCTTCAAAAAAGTTTATTAAAGTCTAATGAATAAATATACAAACTAAAAGTATCTATAGTCTATATAAAAAGGACAAGGAGTAATAAATCATTCATTTAAGTAGATTTCATAGACGTACCAAAATATATTTTAAGAGGGTATACCGTGCTGATGGAAGTGTTGATGATATTGTGGAATTAACGGCTGCTATGTTGTGTGTTGCTAAATCAACAATTTTGGATTACTAAAAGAAAGCAAGAATGGAACCCCCTAAAACTCCTTCAGGCCGAAAACCAATTGAGATCGATGAGTCATTAAAACAAAGACTAAGGCGTAAAGTCCATGGATTTTACTTACGAAAGGAAATTCCAACACTTGACAAAATTATGACATCAGTGCAAGAAGATACGGACTATACAAAATTCTCCAGAATAACATTATGCAAACTTTTGAAAGATGTGGGTTTCAGATATACAAAACATAATAGAAAATTTCTCTTGATAGATAAACCGGAAATAGTTTTTTGGAGAAGAGACTATTTAAGAAGCATTCGACATGCCAGAGAACAAAATTTGAAGATCTTCTACTTAGACGAAACATGGATAAATGCTGGATATACAGTTTCCAAATCTTGGCAGGATGAAAACATTAAAAACGGAAGGCAGGCATTCGTGGAAGGTTTGTCGTTAGGTTTGCAGCCACCATCTGGAAAAGGAAAAAGACTTATCATTGTCCATGTTGGAAGTTCTGAAGGTTTTATTCATGGTGGATTATTAACTTTTATTTCAAAACGCACGGGGGACTATCACGAAGATATGAATGGGGATGTCTTCGAGGAATGGTTTGTTCAAATGTTGGATCTGATTCCAAAAGGGGCTGTTATTGTTATGGACAACGCAAGTTACCATTCACGGTTACGAGAAGCGTTGGCATAAAGCAGAGCTTTTGGAGTGGCTTATTTCGAAAAATATTAAGTTTCCAAAAGATCCACTAAGGAAAGAACTTTACAGAATTGCAAAAATGAACAAGAATAAATACAAAACCTACATTGTAGAAGAAATGGCTTCTTCTCGTGGTACATCAGTTCTTCGACTTCCCCCTTATCATTGTGAACTTAATCCCATAGAATTAATCAGGTAAAGGGGGAAGTTGGAAAAAAAATACTACTTTTAAAATAAACGATGTTGTGAAATTGTTTGAGAGTGCTGTAAGTCATGGTAGTAAGGAAAATTGGACAAGCTGTATCGAGCATGTTATCAAAGTAGAGGCAAATATGTGGAAAATTGACAATATTTGTGATGATTTAATCGACCCTATTATTATTAATGTCAACAACGATTCTTCCTCTTCCGAGTCGGATATAGAATAAAATGTAAGTAATAAATGTATTCCCATAATTATTTATTTTCATTTTTTATTATATTATAATTTAAAACGTATTTTTTTCCCAAAATACACACCACTGCATTGCGTTATTGCTTATCTGCTAATCCTTTAACAATGCAGAAAACCCTAAACTTTGCTACAACTGAAACAAATACGGGGTCGATCTACCTGGTTTTTAGATTTACGGAAGAAATGTAATTTAAAGTAAGAGATTTATCAAAAACTTCATGATGCTTCCTGTAAAGGTTTTGCATACTTAATTAGGGTTTATTACTCCTCGTACTTTTTGTACAGCCTATACACCTAACCCACGCACATCCGAAAACAAGAATAAAATATCATTTTACCTGAACAAAATGCAATAAAATAATAACGACCACATGTTTATCCAATTTTTTACTTGAAGTGTACTACAGAATCTAGATGGATTCGCCGCTGAGGGCGCGTTTATCAGCCTTTTAAAATATTTCAAATAATTCAAATTTTAGGTACAATTTCCTCTTAAAATTAGTAAAATTTTAACTCCAAAATTTCAGTACTTATTGATATTATCATGCTCCACAAGCTATTCATAGTTTTACATTAAATATTTTTTAATTAACCAAAATAAATGTTGTATTTAAAAAAAAATTGATATAAAAAAATATGCATGGCCTCTGGGGTATGATCAACTATTCTCATTCCAAAAATTTGGTTTAAATCGAACAATAAACACCGACAAAAAATGTACCTAAGTAAAAAATTTAAGGTTTTGTCAAGAAATCTGTATTAGTTCTTATTTATATTTTTTCAAACTTGAATAGATTAACAACAAAGGCACCTTCAAAATGATGTCTCGAAAACAGACCCAAAAATATAGTTATTTTAAAAGTTATTACACTAAATCATTTTTTGGTGGACACACCGCGATTATTGGTTCTAAGATTGCACTTTATTGTCATCGACTTTGGTAATGGTAAAACGTTAATTCAAATAAAACAATCACAACTTTCGTATTTAGTTTGAAACTTGATTTTTACTGGCAGTATATATTTTACGATCATTTTTAGAGTTATTTCTTCTGCTTGTGAAATTTAAAAGGTGTTTTTGAGATTCCTTCATTTAATCAAGCTAATACAAATCTCATTCAAATGGGCCATTAAAAAGGAGATTTCGTTTACCCGTGGGTTTATAAACAATTAATGACGTGACAATAAATTCTGAGGAAATATTTTGAGATTTTAATTACTACTTTACGATATCTCGTTTCTTAGCTTGGAAAAGTATTGATTAGTGAACGCAAGATGTTCAAAAGGAATCTTATTTCTACGAGAAGTCGCGATACTTTGGTTTAAATGTTTGTTATTTTAGTAGGTTTATGTCGGTTTATGTCAATCGTGAGATTGTAAACTATCGAAAAATTGTGAACTGAACCAAACGAGTTATTAAGAATTATAAAAAAACTCTTCGTTTTAACAAAACTTATTCCACTATTTATATGTTTATATCCATAAAAAGATAGCTGGAAAAAAGGAAAATAGAGTCCTTTAAAGAAGAGTCAATGTTAGGAACCAGAAGTATTACAGCTAATACAGGAGGAGAGTCGGTGAACGTGGCCGCAGCAAAAGGATGTCCTCAAAGAGGAGTATCATCGCCTCTGCTGTGGTCCCTTTTCGGCGACGACCTTTTGTCAAAGCTGCATAATTTTGGTTTAAGATTGAAAAGTAAGCAGCTGACCCGGTCGTCACTATTAGGGGCAAGCATGATAAAGTTATTTCAAACTTAATGCAAGTTGCCCCAAACATTATAGAGAATTGGTGTCAGAAGGGAGGTCTTAAGGTCAATCGAGGTAAAAAAATGTTGATACCGTTCACCAGGAGACGCAGATACTCTCTAACCGCTCCAACTATGAACAATATCGAACTAAAATTTTTTAAGGAGGTAAATGTTGGGGTCTATTGACATAAACTTTTGATTTTATGTAACCCCACAGGAAAAAGTCTAGAGGTGTTAGATCTGTCGACCTTGCTGGCCACTCTATAAAACCTCGTTCACGTGCGTAATGCGGAGGGGCTCCATCTTGTTGAAACCAGATATTGTCACTAGGTAAATTTGCATTATTGGCATTTGGATACATGTTAGCAAGGACAGGTATAGGTTGATTTCTCAAAAAAGTTAAATAACGTTCTCCTGTTAGATTTTCTTCAAAGAAAAAAGGGTCAATGATTCTGTCATCGATGTTCCCTGCCCATACATTCACTTTCTGAGGATATTGCGTGTGTGCCTCAGTCATCCAATGTGGGTTTTCTTGACTCCAATACCTGCAATTTTGACGATTCACGGTACCATGTAAAAAAAATGTGGCTTCATCGGAAAAGAGGATTTGATTGATGAAAGGTGGATTGCCGATACATAAATCCTGCATAATTTCAGAAAATTGAAGCCGGCGATCGGGATCGTCGTCGTTTAATTCCTGGTGTAGTTGAATTTTGTAGGGATGGTATTTTTCTTTTTTTAAAATACGTAATAACGATCGTTGGAAAACTCCAGCATATTAACCCATTTGTGTTGAACTACTGTGAGGATTGTCATGGACATTTAATAAAACATCAAGTTTCACATTGTCTTCAATTTTAGGACGCCCAGCGTTTGGAATATGTTTAACGTGCCCAGTTTCTCCAAATTTTCGGACTATTTTACTTACTGTTGATTGGCTGATGGGTCTGTCTGGATATTTTGCGTTGAATAAATTGCATACCTCGTTCTGTGTTCTTTTTTTATCTCCACATCCGCTAAGAATTAATATTTCTATGCGTTGTGTTTCATTTAGGTGAGCAATAATTTAGTAGGTATTCAAAAGTAAAAATTACAATTGACAACTGATGACAATTCACAAAATCAAAAAATATTTACGACAATAAATATTACAGTACCTATGCCAATATCACTTGCTTGATTTAACATTTGACAAAAAGTTTCAGTGTTTATGAGATAACTTTTTGTGTCCATTATTATTTTTACTTATTTTTGCTTTTTTAAGTATTTATTTCAGAAAGTCATGGCAGGAACCGATGGATGGCATTTGGAACATTTTATTTAAAATAAATATTATGCATAATTTGGTTACTTTAAAGGACGTTATGAATTAAATCATTAGTTGTAATTTGGTTGAATTTAAATAAAAAAGCAATGTTTTTGTACCCTTAAAAAAATATTTTAGTTACAAATGTAATGTCGTTAAATAGAGAATTAAATTCTCCTTCAAATGAAGTGTCGCATTATACCGATTTCTATTTAAAAAAATTAACGATTACGTCACTACACACACACCGGTGACGTCATCCTTACTGCATGTACGTTATAAGATGGGTATTTTATAACAAAAATCGACTTTTTTCCGGATTACCCTCAAAACTCGACGGTTCTCGAAATAATGATAATATTCCATAATTTAGCCGTTCATTGTATAGTAGTTAATGAACAAATAAATCTTGAAAGTTCACCTCTATTAAACTGTTTACTTTGATTGAGTCTTCATTTTATACATAGATAAGACGTTATTGTAACAGAAATATATTAAGAGTATGTAAAGATCAGCATGATATAGTTTTTTCCTGTTTTTTCTTTATAATTGCACAGTTATACTGATCTTAGAGGGAAGTACATCCAGGATAATCACTTAGGGCTATTAACATCTAGGCTTTAATATTGTTATGTCTTATTACTTCCATACTTGGTCTAGCCTTAATACTACCTAAACAACATTAGGTACCTAGCTACAAACAAAAAAAATGTAACTTAAATGTCAATCTGACGATGCTAATCAGCGAAACGGCCGTCATTGTAATTTAAAACATAATTTTTTCAAATAAACTTGGAAGTTACGTTCAAACAAATAGTTTTTTATTATTCTTAATTAAAATAAACATTAACTTTGAACAGATTCGATTATTTAAAACACAAAAACAAAATTATTCATATAATTTTCATATCTTCACAATTTTCTTATTTACCTACTTTAAAGAAACGTAACAAAAGGCGTAAAAAAGTGGTTCTACGACATTGTTGACTAAATTAAATGAGAATTCATCAAAAAAAGTTTTTTAATTATTTTATCATACCAAAACTTAATTTTTAGGATGAGAAATACCATCCTTGTAAAATAAATAATGCATAAACCGTAACTGGTCCATGACATTATTTTCTCCCTTATTATTGATTCCTTTTTGTTATTCTAATCGAAAATATTATGCAAAGTCAAAAATACTCAAAACATTCCCCTAACCTGCATCTGATAATCCGCAAAAATGGAATTGAAAATCATTTATCAATCAGTGGCGTGCGGTTTGATATGAATGTAGGTCAAGTTAGGTAAATGACGTGTTATTGTTTTTAAATAATTATTAGAAATATATCTAGGTTACATAAACACTAATATTAAAAACTTTACTATTTATGTTATTATTCTAATAAAAAATTATAATTTAATATAACCAAACACAGATTGGTATAAACAAAGACGGTATTAAAAAATATGAAATTCAAAAAATTAATTAATTAAATAGTCAGAGCGAGATGGAGATCTTATTTTGGTAGATATTTTAGAGATTTTGCATGACTTGTAAGTAGTATATATACCTGCCTGGACATACACATTTGGCATCCTAAAAATGACCACCCACTACCCAATATTTTCAGTACGAAATGAACACCTTGTCATCATTTTTCACTAAACTAAAAGCCAAACTAGAATTAATAAAAAATCTCATGTTATATATTCTGTACCATGTTTAAATTGCCCAGGAAAATACATAGGTATGACAACCCAACATTTAGAAAATCGACTTAGGGCATAAATATACAAAAAATGCTTCCACAGCGTTACACCAACACGAAGCCAGAAAAAAACATATATTTGACTATATAAAAATACAGAAGTTTTAGCACAAGACCCTAATTACTACAAACTAACAGTCAGAGATGTTACATATAAGGAAAGAAAAGAATTCAATAAAAGATAAACAAGACATCAAAAATCTGAGTCAAATTTACCATAATTTAATTACATAATGAAACACACATGATTTTAATAAACATAAGAATTTCCAATACTTTCAACTTGACTCCGTATATCATGAAATTTGTTTCTACACTAAGTACTTCATTATTTTGTTATTGTTTTTATTGTTCCTAATTGTATGTTTTTATACAGTGTGTAAAAGCCAAATGGAATAAATTCATTATACATATTTATAAAATATGTACATATTTATAAAAAATCCCGAAACACGCCAAATTTAAATTATAACTTGACATTCTTTAACGTGAAAATGCAACCCCTACCTTCAACTCCCTTAGAATGACAGGTACAACCCCCAATTTTTTAAAAGGGAAGTATAGGCTTGTGATATATCATTTGAAAGGTCTCTTCATTCTCTATTCAAAAATGTTATTGTTTTTAAATTTAATGCAAAAATTAACATAAAAAAATTAACATCATGTTGTTACCGAAATTCGCTACAATACAATCAAAAACTAAAATGTAATGCAAAACGTAATAAAATGTAGAACACGAAAAAGAACTATGAATGTTCAAAATGTTCTCCGCGAACGTCTTGGCAACATCCTAATCTCAAATAAAACTGTCTTCTAACATTATTTAACATATCAGGCGTGATCGACCTAATCCCAAGCGTTATTCGTTCTTTTAAGTCATTTAAATCAGAAGGTTAAGTTTTGTACACATGGCTCTTCACATATCCCCATAAAAAGAAATCTAATAATGTAAGATCAGGTGATCGCGCTGGCCATTCAATCGATCCTCGCGTCCCTATCCACCGATTGGGAAATATTGTATCGAGTTACTGCCGGACATTAAGTTGGTAATGTGGTGGTGCTCCATCCTGCTGAAACCATATCGTATTCGCTGGAACTTGAGGGTTACCTGGATCAGGATATAAATTTGCCAACGTTGGAATGACATCATTTTGAAGTAGTGCCAAATAATTGTTGCAATTCAAGTTGCCCTCAATAAAAAAGGGACCAATGATATTGTTCCCTACAATCCCTGCCCAAACATTAACCTTTTGAGGGTATTGAGTGTGTTCTTCTCTCATCCAGTGAGGATTTTCCGTGGACCAGTAGCGGCAATTTTGCCGATTAGCATGACCGTTAAGTAAAAAAGTACACTCATCAGAAAACATAACGTCTTCTAATTGGATAATATTGTTATCCAACATGTCCATCATTTGCTCACAAAAAAGTTCTCCTATCAAAATCGTCTTCCATGAGCTCCTGAGTAGGTATCATCTTATACGGATGCAATTTATTTTCTTTTAATATGTTTGCTATCGATGTATGGCTAGCATTGAATGTAGCGGATGCCTGTCTACTCGATGTATGTGGGTTTTCCTGAAACTCAAGCAACACATCTAATTTGAGTTCATCACTCAGTGCATTGGCAGGTGCTTTTTTTATCTGCCTTACATGACCAAACTCGCGAAACTGCTTTTCTATTTTACTTATTGTTCCTTGGGATATAGGCGGTAAATTAGGAAATTTCTCATGAAATAGGCGAGTTACTTCCTGTTGTGTTCGGATGTTATCTCCGTAACCAATCATTTGTAAAACTGTTATTTTATGCATTTCCGTTAATCTAACCATTTTTCAGAATTAAATTGAACAAACTTTATACTTAAATTACAACAATGACAACTTAAATAAAACAATTTACTACTGCTTGTTAAAATAGCGTTGCCACGGAAATTCTTTAAAGTTTTTTAATGGTTACCATCTAAAAACCACATTGCTATGGTTTTTGTTCACTTTCTCATTATCAAGACCTAAACGGGAAATAAGTTTTAAGTATATTGTAATAAGTTTCGAGTATATTTTAGCGAATTTCGGTAACAACATGATATTAATTTTTTTGATGTTAATTTTTGCATTAAATTTAAAGACAATAACATTTTTGAATAGAGAATGAAGAGACCTTTCAAATGATATATCACACAAGCCTATACTTCCCATTTAAAAAATTAGGGGTTGTACCTGTCATTCTAAGGGGATTGAAGGTAGGGGTTGCATTTTCACGTTAAAGAATGTCAAGTTATAATTTAAATTTGACGTGTTTCGGGATTTTTTATAAATATGTACAGTAACCGAAATAATGAATTTATTCCATTTGGCTTTTATACACTGTATATATGTAACAAATTGGATTTTATACCTACAACATTTTATAAATCACCAATACAGTATTAAAATAAATATTTTTGAAAAACCTTCCAAACAGGAGCGAAACGTTAAATAGTAGTTACATTTTAATTATTAACCTTGAACCTAAAAGAACAAATAATACAAACTATAATCAATGGTTACAGAAAATGAAACATCTAATAATAATAATAATATAGGTACTTTATTTATAAGGAATATTTTACGATTATAAAGAATATAAACTATAATAGAAGCATATACGGCTTGGTAATCCGTCAGCCGGAATTTAAGTGCTGCACAAAACAATGCAAAAAACACACAATGTAAAACTAGGGTTTACAGAAAATACAAAAATACAAAAATAAAAAATAAAAAAAAGTACAAAAGTTAATTATTAAATTCCTGGAACATTAGTTTTGATTTTTGTGGGTATGCCCTCCTCCAGATTGGTGAGATAACCAGCCCAACTGTACATTTTGGGTTCCTACTAATAGTAGGTTTTTATCCGTTTTAAAGATGGGCTTAGTTAATACGACAAAAACATTTGTTTTTTGTAAATTATTTATTAAAAACATTTGACTTTTAGTTGTAATTTATTCTGGGTAAGAAAGTTAAAATAGTAGTTATCATTTATTTAATTGATTAGAATTTACCAGTTCATGACCTTGGATATCTGATATACAGTGTGGCAACAGAAAACAATCCACCTCGATATTTGGCAGTATTTATTGGATTTTAAGAAAATGAGAAAACAGGTCGATTTTTGTTCCAAGGGGTACACATTTTTACGATACACACATCTGTCATTTGTCAACCCCCTCCCTTCCACCACCCCAACCACTTATTTTTAAATAGGGAATGTACCATGTGCGGCATATCATTAGAAAGGTATTTAGATGGAGTATTCAGACATAACGTTCTTTTACGAGTTTTTTTGATATTTGCACCGATTTGCAAAAAGTCTTAATTCATTTAAAATACAACACTTTGAACACTTTGAACATTTAGTTTAATATTATGGTTAGAATTATACTTTTGGAGACTTGTTTTATTTAGAATAAATTGTATATTAATAATAGTATATTATGTAACGATCATGTAATGATGGTTATTAATAAACGAGCATTTTTTAGCTGTCAACTGTCATTTTTTAACTGTCAACTATCATTTTTTAACTGTCAACTGTCATTTTGAAGTGTCAAATGTCAATTTGAACTGTAAAAATTTCTATTTGAATTGTCAAATGTCATAAAATCACTACGTGCCAAGCGAAGCGAGGTTCGCGGCACATTTTTAACTGTCAACTGTCATTTTGAACTGTCAAATGTCATTTTTAGCTGCAAAAATGTTAAGCTTATTTAAACTAACCCAAGCTATTTTAGTCTAACCCAAGCTAATTTAGTCTAACCCAAGCTAATTTAGTCTAACCCAAGCTAATTTAGTCTAACCCAAGATAATTTAGTCTAACCCAAGATAATTTAGTCTAACCCAAGATAATTTAGTCTAACCCAAGATAAATTAGTCTAACCCAAGCTATTTTAGTCTAACCTAAGATAACCTAAAATAACCTAATCTAACCTAATTTCAACTGTCAATTTATATTGATTTTTTAAAATATTTTTTCTGTCATTTACTCTTTTTTGATAAATAATTACACTTTTTTTTTAATTTTTTGATGATAAAAATAAATTATTCAAACCGACAACAGTGCTTTTTAAATTCCATGATAAAAGAGGCGTTACATATAGGAGTATACACTTTTTAAAAAAAGTGTAATATTTAACTAGTTAAAACTTATTATATTTAAGGATTGTTTGTTACATTCAACGTTTATTTCTTTCACATAATAGGTTAATAATGGTTTACAATAAATATTACAAAATAACTCTGTTTTCATAAACTTTGGGTATAGGGAATGCTTAACAAAAATTAAAGTTACATAATCGAATATTCTATTTATGATATAAAATACAGGGTGTTCCATTTGAAAGAAGAGAGAAAATGAAAGGTTCGAGTTATCGTCCACCCTGTATACAAAAGGGAAAATAATTAATATTTAATAGAATACGGTGATATTGTATCATATTAAGAAATTCTGTTGAGCAAAATTTTTTTTTCTTCAATGTACAATAAGATACAGAGCGTTGATTTACCTACGATTTTTACATAAACGTGTCCATAACTTCTGAAGGACTCTGTATAACGTATCAAAACCTTATATCAAAATCCTCAAAAATATGTGAGCAGTCCGAATTCGGTATAATATGCAGGGGTTCGCATTTAAAAAATCATATGTTTGGTTTGTAACGGAGTTATACAACACTCTGTATAGTTTAAAGTAATTTAAAAAGATATCTACTATTTTTGTTAATAATATTTTTTGATATCTTCTAGAACTTGGTACACCCTGTATGTATTATATTATTATATATACTTTTTACCTTGGTCACAGAGTAATAATACAAATCAGAGTATCGACTCTATATGGAGGGGGTAAGCATCCATTTTCAGGTATCGCCATGACACTATGGGAGTATCCATAGCCGTCGCCGTTAGTTTTGGTTAAAGTAGGCAGTTGGTTGTATGTGAATAAATCATTGGTAGCGTTTGTATTATATGGAATAGTACATTAAACTATTTAATTCAGCTAAAGAAAACTACGAAAGAGATGCGGAACAAATCTTACTTACATTAAATGACATTAAAATAAATAATACTGATGCATGTAGTCCTTCTCAGTGTTCTGTATCTGATAAAGAGATTATCGTAATAATACGGATGTTATAAAACAAAATGCTGAGCGTTATGTATGTGGATATTTAATAAAAAAATGTTAACAACGACATACATGTCTCAAATGTGAGCATTATTCTAAATCCATTGAAAATTTAGATGATTCAGCTTTATTCTGTTTATTTAAAGCATATACAGGGTGTTTCAAAAAAAGGTAACACCGTCTGTAGGATAAGTAAAAAACTGAAAACTAATTGGGGTTTGCTTAGTAAAATTTTTTTCTAACGCCATTCGTTTTCAAGATGAAGGGCGTTGAAGAAAATAAAAAATTACACATTTCTTACAATTTTGCCAAAACTACTGGCACCATTGCAATGAAATTTTATACAAATATGTTTTGGAAACTTATATATCCCATGAATTTGTTTTTATAACTAACTCTCATAGAGGGCGCTAGTTACACGATTCATACAACGTATTATTCAACATAACTTTTTTTAAGGTAGAATTATTAGTCAAAACTCCAAGTGAACATAAACATCGTTTAATTCTACACCAAAAAGGTACTCTTGGTAAAACTCGATATTATGTACCGTTTTCGGAATATTTTGATTTGAAAATTATGAAGTAATAACCGCTCCTCGTATAAGTTAATGATAAATTTATTAATAATTCTACCCTAAAAAAAGTTATGTTGAATAATACGTTGTATGAATCGTGTAACTAGCGCCCTCTATAAGAGTTAGTTATAAAAACAAATTCATGGGATATATCAGCTTCCAAAACATATTCGTATAAAATTTCATTGCAATGGTGCCAGTAGTTTCGGCAAAATCGTAAGAAATTTGTAATTTTTCATTTTCTTCAACGCCCTTTATCTTGAAAACGGATGGCGTTAGAAAAAAATTTCACTAAGCCAACCCCAATTATTTTTCTGTTTTTTACCTATCCTAGAGACGGTGTTACCTTTTTTTGAAACACCCTGTATAAATAAAGATAATAGTGTCTGTGGACATCTTTTAATGCCTGGTAATAGTTTTATTATATTTATTGCTAAACTAAATAATAACTTTTTTGAAAAACTATTTGAAGAATTGGCAATAAAAGATTACCTTCAAACTATAATAAATATTAGCAGTAATTAAATTTTTATACATCCTTATAAAAATTTTCAATTACTGTATGTGAAAAAATTATAATTTAGATTAAGACACTACCATTAAATGTATCAACCGAAATTTCAAAAGTAATGGAAATAAAAATAAGTTGTTAATTTGAAGAAATAAATAAGTGTTAAAGCTGGTAATGTGTGTTTTTTTTAATTATTGATATCCTTCCTTACTAACGAGGCTAATTGCGTGCAAGAAATGTAATTATTTAACCTCAAAAACCAATTTTACTTTTTTTTAAAACAAATAAATCAAGAAGATCTAATCTCTAATACTGTTACATACATGTAACAAGGGTAATAGGTTGAATTTGTTAGAATCTTTGGAGATTAGATCTTCTTTGTTAAATGACTCAGTCAATTGTCTTAATGAACAAATACAACCTATTGAGAACTATATTTTCTTAAATTTACCTTTTGATGTTATTAAGTGACTTTTTTTTATGCCTTCTTCTTCTTTTTCTTGTTTGTTTGAATGTTGTTGTTACTCAGCTCTTTACTAGTTAATTAGTTTGGTTGTATACTTCATTACTTCATGTTGTAGTGCTCATAGAATTAATCTGTTATTTTAAAGATGATTTTTAACTTTATTCTTCACGTTTTATTTCCTCTATTTCTTGTTGTTTCCTTTTTCTTCTTTCGATGACAATGTTATAATCCCTTCGTTCTTTTTTCACGTCCTTCATTTGACCTTTTAGTTGTTTTTAAAAAATAAAATCCTTTCTTGTCCCTCTATATGTTTTTTCCCCCTATATGTCTTTTTTAACTATAAATTTTGTTTGTATTATTTTACCCCATAAATTTTTATATTTTTGATATTTTATACAACCTATATTTTAATGATGTAACTTTTAGTTTTAATTTTTGTACGATTGTATCTACTTTTGCACGATAGGTAAGCTTTTCTTTTTATTTACTACTTTTATTCCTTACTCATTTTACCTTGTATATGTTGTCCAACTTTATATTTAATATTTATTTATTATTGTTGTAGTTCTTGTCCTTACCTTATTGTATCTTTTACTTTTTGTAGCCTGATGATGGTCTAAGACCGAAACTAGTCGCTAATTTGACAATTTCACCATTAAATTTGTTGTGGTTAGACTTGGTGTTTTATTGATATTTTATATCAGCCACATTTGAGTTATGGATCATTCCTTCGATTTCAAATTCTATTTTTCTAAACTTTCTGAAAATAACAATTATCTCAACAACTCAACAAAAATTTCAAGTACCGGTTTTATTTATATTGAAAATTTTTGAATATTGGTTAGCACAAAACAGACTAACCATTATTCTGTTTTGTGGTTTATACTCCCAAAAAATGGCTGCTCTTGTCTTATGAACATCAAGGAGCCCTCAGCGAGTCGATACTCTGATTTATATAATATACTCTGTGCCTTGGTGTATCATTTTGGCACTTAAATTCATTCCTGCATACCATGTATACTTTTTTTACAGCCTGATGATGGTCTTGTAGACCTAGTCGATAATTCATTTTACATTTAATAATGATTTGTCGTTTGAATTAGTGTTTCATTCATAATATTAAATTAAATCTATCTAATATTGTTATTCGAGTCTGAGGTCTGAGTTTATTGCTTAGTGTTTATTTAATTGACAGTAAAATATCCCAAAAAAATGTGAAGAGCACTACTATGTTAAAATTATCGATACCCGAATCGACCCTACGGTTTTGCGATTATTGTCATTAACAACATTTTATTTTTATTTATATTGTTTGCGAAAAACACTAATTTAGCTTGGTAATATCGTGCCGTTTGTGATAACTATTAAGTGTCTGGTGTAGTTCGAAGTATTTTAATTATGGCCCGTGGAAAAATAGTCCAATTTTTGGTTAGCATTGCAGGTAATTTTGTTTTTGTTAAAACAACAAAAGTATAGTACAGCCTTTAATATTTAAAATTACAAGGTGTAACTAAATTACTGGCTAAATGGGTCGAGATATCCAAAGCCAAAAAAAACTAAATTACATATATTGGTTTGAAAATAGATAGGTATTAAAACATATTCGGTCGCAAATAAATTATTTTTTCATAAACAAAATGAATTAAACTGTGCAAAGGAGTACAAGAGCCTTTTATATTTATAATTTTAAAATCAGTTTAAGTTATGCGAATATTTTTACCGACCCAATAAGTTAAATATAGTCCATCCATCTCAAATGTAGCTGTATTCAATAGAGCAGATTCAATAATAATAATAATAATTTTTATTTTGCAAAAAAAATTTTTTTACATTTAGTTTGTAGATTTAATCGACTGCACAAAATTTTGTATTGAGTTAATAAACATAATTCAATGGCGAAAAAGAGCATGAATAAAAATTATTTGTTTAAAAAAATGATTTTATGTTTTTTCTTAAAGTTCATGGGTTTTAGTGATTTAAGATAATTAGGTAAATTATTATAGAGCTGGTAAATATTAAATGTTATTAAATCTTAAGAGGAATACATACCCTGTCCGTAGAATCGGTGTCGGAAGCACCCTCAAAGTTCGAACAGAGATAAGCCGAGATATTTTAAATACTGACGTAGATTACAAATCATAAGTCGACGTATATTAAATCTTTCATGGGGTAGAATTTTGGGTGGGTAGGAAATTAGAGATGGGCTTGGGTACGGGCGGCATACACATATTAAATTCGTAATATTATTACATCGGTAGTTTCAACTGATCAGATAAGGATTTTACAACGAATACAACAACCACCCAGCCGATAATTTTATTACCAGGCATCGGTCCTATTTTTTGTATTCTGAATATCTCCAAAACTATTAATATAATTTAATTATAAATAAATAAACTTTAAAAAAATTAAATTAGGTTACATTATTGAGGGTATTAAGGATAGAAATTAAAAAAACATTTTTAAAAAAAATTGAAATGTATAAAATTTTTAAAGAATCGTTAAATTTATAGACACCTTTTTAGTTGAAACATTTTAAGTTAATTTTTTTTTTTTTAAACTTTTAACTAAAAAAAAAGTAGGTATAATTCTATTTCTGGGAAAGAAATCATTATTACTAATTAAAAATCGATAAATAGACCTAGAAAAATAAAAAACTGTGACAATATGGCAATGTTTTTTATGTATGATAATCCAGGAATTTTGTTTTACGTGTCTTCAATTATTCATCCCGTATTCCGTTTGAATATAATAGAGGGGAAGAATTATTGTGATAAGAAAAAAATTGGTTTGATTGATTTTTACGTTGTGGAGATACCTGACCGAAAAATATTTGTTTGCGGAACCATTCTTGGATGTCAATGTGAAGTAAATTTGTTAACACTGTCTAGAAAAAACGGCTAAAGAGATTTTAAAGAAATTTTTACCATGACTGTGACAAGTGACAAGGGATATTTAATGGGATTTTACCATTTAGAAAATTCATGACTAAGAAAACTAATTGAAATAAAATTTAATATATACGTGAACAAAAAAAACCTTTTTAATCACATTTACATACCCCCTTTTATTTGAAATAAAAATCAAACGCCGTTATTTTCCGATCGATTGTTTTGAAAATTTGAGTTGTTTCTTTCTAGATTTTTATATTTAATAAAATTACAGTATGTTTTAATTTCCTTTTACATTTTTATAAATTTAACGAAATTAAATGAACATTTAGGACTTAATATTTATTACCTATATCTTTTTAAATATATTTTATAAGTAGATTTGTCATCGTACAAAAGAATTCTGAATATTAAATATGCTATTAGCCTAAATTCATGGAATATTTAATCAAAACCAAATTAGTTGCTATCAATCCGCAATTTCCTTATTTACCTTTAGAATAACCATACTTTATAGAAATTTAATCTTAGTAGGTACATAATAATCTTTATTGCTTGATAAATAATAAAAGGGAATTAAAATTCTTTGGAATAACTATAAATCCAGAAAAACCTTTTTATCTGTAGGTAGCTACCTAATAATTATTATTCCATAAATAACCGAAAATTGGTGAATTTATTTTATTCTTGTGTCAGTTGGCTGCTATTTCCTATAACTTAAAGGATACCTACCTTCAACAAATAATAAATGCATTTCAAGAAACTACCGGAGATTACCTACACAAAAAAATTTTTAGCAAGAAGAAAACTCAAGCGACAAAGAACTCAAAATTTTAAATGTAAACGGGGATATAAACCAAAATTAATTATTTCAGTTGCCGATGAAGATTATGGGGCAGTGCAAGATGAAGTAAGTGAAGAAGAACTAAATGCTAGAAAAGAAAAGCTCCAGAATATATTAAAAAAAAACAATGACAGATAAAATTAGTATAGAAATAGCTACATGAGGACAACATTTAAATCCGTTATGGCATCAAGTACGACAGTATAGACTAAGACTAACTGCATCTAATTTTGGAACTATCTGCAGATTGCGAGAAATGACAAATCGTCTTACAAAGGTTTTACAGGTAACAGAGCTACACGATATGGTCAGGACAATGAAGCAACAGCAATTCGTGCATTTGAGGAACTGACAGGTTTAAATGTTGCACCTTGTGGCTTATTCATTGGAACTGGAGAGGAATATTTTCTAGGGGCAAGTCCAGATGGCGTGATTAAAGATGACAACAATTTCATTATTGAAGTTAAATGTCCCTTTGTCCTAAAAAGCTGCTCAATAGAACAAGGAGTAGCTGAAAAGAAAATTAAATTTCTTGCGTATGATGAGGATGGTTTTTTGTATTTAAAACACACTCATCCGTATTATTATCAAATACAAGGGCAGCCACATCTTTCAGGCAAGGAATATTGCTATTTCATTGTCTGGTCTCCTTTAGGGCCGATACATGCTGAACAAATAAGCAGGGATAATGTGTAATGGAAAAATAAAATGATTCCTAAATTAAAGTGTTTTTATTATAATGCTTATTTAAAAGAAATAATAAAAGATGTTATATAACCTTTATGTTGTTTTTAAAATTCCTTATCTTAAAAAATATCTAGCAAACTCAACCGGTTAAAATATAAAAACAAGTGTTCGGTGTTTTTGGCATTTTGTTTAGCGAAGCACTTAATATGAAGCAAAAGTAACCATTAACGTTTTTTACAATGAAGCTCCGGCTCTTAGTTACTTAATAAATCAAAAAAATATACTTCGTAACTACAGAATAATATCCCTATTTTATTATCTAATTTCTCTCTACTATAAGTTATATTGTTAAACGATAATTCAGTAAACCGGTACTTAGATTAACTGATAAGGTTTAAAATAATTATACCTAAGCTTGGTTGCGACATTAAAAATTGCTTTCAACAAAGTTGATATAAAATGTCTTTCAACCCTATAAGAATATCAACATTAAGGTTTTTACGTAAATGCTAAAAGAAACAACACCTAAATCCATAAAGAACTTTTAATAAAATATAAATGCCAATTATATCATATACTCTTCATACTTTTTATATTTTTACCTTTTAAAACCTTCTATATTAATTAAATAATGATTACTTTTAAAATACTAATGCAAAAGAAATACCTACTTTAAACAGCGCGTGTTGAAAACAGCGTATTTTATTTTAATTTTTATTACCTATTGAAGCTATTTTACCAAATCTTTATTCAGTCGTACTAACCGTTATTTACAGTAACTAACACAAGTAACAGAGTTTACTGTTACCACCTCTATACATGTTAGTAGTTCCGTTTTCACAGAATTTAGAAGAGGGCGCTATCAATCAGGAAAGAAACTTAAATGTTTGTTGTGCGCCCAAACGACTTAAGATAAATTCACGAAATTTTGGGAATGGTTACATCTAACTAATGTCTAAAAAGTTATGGGAGCGAATTTTTGAAAAATTAAAAATTGGAGTGTAAATAATTTTTTTCTCAGAAATTAGACTTTTTTAAAAAAATCTGTTTCCATACTTTTTTTTAGAAGTATACATTAAATTAATTTCCAAATTTTCAAAACAATCGGTTGGTAAATAACGGCGTTTGACTTTTATTTCAAATAAACGAGGGTATGTATTCCTCTTAAATTTAGGGTATTTTCTGTCGGCTTCAGAATAGCATATTATACATTTTCAAACTCAAATCGCTTGCAATGAATAAATTAATTTTAAGGATGGCCTATTTATTGTGTGTAACCAAGCACGGTTTAAATAATAATAAATTTGAAATCAGTTAAACGGTTGTCCACGCCCACATCTTTAATGTTTGCAGCATAAGGTATTTTATTGACAAATTGTCTGTGTATTATACAGTACGGTTTTATTTGTTTTTTATTGCAACCTCTCTACTGATTCCTTTTTTACTTCACTTAGTTTGGAACCCTCGATAATAAATAATTGTTTGGGATTAAAATCCCTTTTGCATCATTTTGATTTAGATTTCATGCATAATTTAGTACATATAGCATAGTTTAAACATTAATGTTAGCTATTTTTAACCTTGAAATATATGAAAAAAATATATAATGCTTTTAAGTCAGTGAAGCGAAGAAAATGTTGAACTAAGTACTAAATGTTTATCAAAATAACAACTTAATATTAATAAATTTAAATAAATATTAATATAATGTATCCATCAAAATAAATATAGAAATACATTCATGCCAATTTGCAAACTGATAGTATTTACCTACCTATTTAAAATGGCAGAGTATTTTTATCATTTAATTAGACAGTCCATTCTCTAGTTAGGTATTTCTGTTTACAATTTTATGTTTATTTTTAAAAACTTTATTTATCTATAAAATGTCACAGATTGCCGTTCAATACAATGAGAGCATTTTTGTCTTAATTGAAATAACTAATTGATTTGGCAAAATTGACCTGATAGTTAAGTGTTTTCGTCTGGTTGGTGACATTACCTTAAAGGAGTCAGCTATCTGGTCAGCTTATAAGTAGATATACTAGGAGAGTTCTAACCCACTAGAGGAGTGGGGGTACCTCCGTATATACAGCATAGGAGTTCTGGAACGGTTCTGAACTGTGGTTCTGAATTGTGGACCAGTTGTTTATTTGGAATAGTTGTGTTATATTATGATGATTAAATAATCGGAACGAATTTTATTGGAATTATTAAAGAATTAAACGAGTTTGTGTTGTATTGTGGGTTGCCTGCTGGTTTGAAAAAAAGGGACTGCGTCGTTAGAATTTTTACAATTTAAGCGCCCTTACCCACTGGGCTGCTAACGAAGGATTATATAATGTTATGAATGGGTATTTAAACTCGCGTCGCGTATTTTGATCGTTTTCATGGAATTTGGTCTGTGATAGATATCTTGTAATCATATACAGGGTATGTCGGGATACTAAACAACTTTTTTGTATTTAAAATATCAATTTGATGATATGGTACGGGTTAGATACGGGATATATACAGGGTTTGTCGCGAATTAGATCGTCGAAATATCGAATTATGATCATTCTTAATACGCAAAAATGGCAAAAATGTCGGTACGGGGGTATGGTCGTTAATTAAAAATGTCAATTCGATCATTCGTATATTATGATGTGGGTAAAAGATAATTTCGAGTGTACAGGGTATATCACGAATATCATTCGTAAGGGAGATGTCAATTTTTCATACGGGATATACAGGGTTTGTCGAAATATCGGATTATGATCATTCTTAATACGGAAACGGTTACGTGGCAAATAAAAATGTTTATATACGTGGGGGTATGACGGTTCTCCATTTTCTGATCGAACAGTAATTCTCTCTTTATACGGGAATGAATTAGGATGTAAAGTTGTGACACAACGATTGTCAAAAGGGTACCAATTATTCGATGCTATGACGTCATCACACATATTTTACAAGGGTCATGCGATCGACAACGACCAGTTACATTATGTCTTCAGAAGAGCACAGTCATGGAATTGAAGACATTGCTTTTTATGAAGATAAGAGTAAGGTTATGAAACAAACTAGGGAAGCAAGAACAACGTGGAGCAGTCTAAACTGGGATTGTCGTAAATTACCGAAAACTACTTATCCGTTAAGACGTATTCAACCATGTTTAATAGAACTGAAGAAGAAGAGAGCATAAAAAATGAAATTAATAATGTTTTTGCCATGTCATGTATAATTTTAGCATCTGTCTTTGTTTTAATTTTAAAAATTATTTTAAAAATTGTTAAACGTAAATTTGAATCTTCGTGTAATATAAAAGTTGATGAATAAACAACTTGTTTTATTTCTAAGTAGTGGTGTATAAAATAAAAACTCATTTGTGGTTAAGGTTTATTTATTTTATGGTAATACAGTATTCAAAAACCAGTGGCGGAGACGTTGTACGTTTCGTTCGGTGCACGAATATAGTCCAGAGGTGTGACAGGGGTTTGGATCCTTGGCAAAGTTTACTGTTGCACACGGTGTACCATCGAACTTGCCGACTTCGCAAATGTGAGGAAAAACGTTGAAAATGTTACATTTATTTTGCAGAAACTTGGCTTTTTGTTGACCACGAACTTAAATGTAGTCTGCAGCATACAATAGCTTGCTTTCCAATATTTCATTAACTTTAGAATATTCTACATCTCCTGAAGAGTATCGAATTCCGTGCACATTTTTTTCCAAGTAGGTTGCAGTCTTTTTGTCCTCATTACTTAATGTAGAAAACGGTTGAGGTGGTAAAAACATGTAATGTGAACTTTTGAAACCAATTTCTATCGTTAGTTCTTTGACAACGAAAAATCCATCTACGACAAAGCCTTGAATGTCTACAAAAGCTATTCTCATGTTGACGTCTGCTCGAACACTAACTCTAATCAACGTCTAGTTTAAACTTTTAACAATTTCGGTGAGGGGGAAGTATTCCATTACACAATCATGAATTATGATGCAATAGACTTTGGTATTTTCGGGAAAGCCTATGTTTGCTTCAATATCAAGTTTCTGTTCTGTTTGGAACAATCGATAACAAACAATGCCCGTTTCTTGAAAGAGGAATAATCCAGCAGGGGGCGCTTCTGTGTGGAGTTCGCGTAGTTGGGATAGAATTCAGTATAGTTAAAATATGCTTCATTGTAGTCAGTTTTACTAAAATCCAATTGCATTCTTTCATTGGGCCAAAATTCACCATTAAGTGACAGTCTTATACTTTGTACATCTGCATTGTCAATAGCGCTTTTCATTGATAACAATTTAAATTGGTATACCCATATTCAATAGGTAACGTTTCTTCAAAAATATCCTCTCTAATTAGGGCCATTAAAAGAATGGGAGATTTATCTAAAAAACTGCGTATTTAATATACTATGCACACATTCAAAGTAATTTAATATATTTATTATCAGCTTGGTTCTCTACAACAAAAAATAATATAAATTGTATATATAAATTACAAAATAAAGCTTTAAAAAACCCTTTTTAGGTTACCATGTTTCCAACCAAAATTGCTATTTATATAACTAGTTGCATATAGTGAAGAGATATCAAAAGGCCTCCTTTTTTTTTTTTTTCCTGAGGTGAAAATCTTCGTAAGACATCTGGGAGCGTATCCCAGGTGTGCAGGATTCCACCAGAGTAAGACCGGCGGCACTCGTTATCCCCCTTTAGGGAAGACATCGAGCACCGCCGGCCTCAATTCCAGTGACCTACCTGCTAAAAACACCTCCTCTTCCACCAGTTGTACCTAGGACTGCTTTTTCAGCGTTACATCAAAAGACCTCCTAATTACAATTATTTGTGCTTCGATTTACATAAAATTATATATAGTACGTGAAGTTCTGAAAGGTCTCTGTATCAAATAGGAAGAAGATATAATTTACTTCATACCGGAAGGCTACTGATTATCTTTCATATAATTGACATCACTTGCAGAAATCGAATTTCAACACGTTAAGAGGCCACAGGAAAAAATCGCAAGGAATGGTTCCACCAGAAGAACGGTGCAGGCCACAATATCTTAAATCATTATTGTAGCTATTACCATAACTTGTGATTAAAATATATGTAAAATTGAGGATAAAATAAAGATTATAAGAAGAGGCCACAGGCGGTTCTTTAATAGCCATCAGGCGACAATTTCCCAGAAACAGAAAATACTATACGTACTCAACTCAATGGGTGACAGCTGGGTTTGTAAGCCAGACTAACAGACACCTTAAGTTATAGTACTTCTCCCACATTGTGGTACCTGTCGTATTTCTGTGTAGAAAAAGTCGACCGCCCCTTTTATACCATAAGGAACCTTAGACTTAGACGAAATTGAGCCAGATTTACAAATACTGGGACCATAATAAAGTAACTCAAAAAATTATGCATAATATATTTATCGGGTCTAAAAAATGCCAAAATATTATTATTATTTTTAAGAAAAGTTTAATAATAACCTAGAAAACTCAACTTTCCTGAAAAATTCCGAAATACTATTTTGGGGCCCCCTATATCACAGCTCTTGTAACCCTCGAGATACGGCATATGGGGGTTGAAAACAGTGTTGAGGGGGAAAGGACAAGGTCCCCTATTTCTTTATATTCTTTTATTGTCAATATACTGGTGAGAACATGAAGATTTTGAAAAAATATCCATTTTTCATAAATATACATTTAACCGGAATTTTAATTGGACAAAAATTAATTTTGTACTCACCCTGATAATAAACGACGTTAGTCAGTGCAAGCACTGACCAAGTGGCCGTTTTGAACCGCCCTTTAGCTACACTGAAATCATCTGCCTCAAAAACAAACATCAGAAATATCGGGCTGTCTTTTCTTCACTATTTTCTTCGAATTTTCAATTGTTTGTCAAATCTATCAATCATTTAGTAAGTATCTGCCAACTGTTTAACCTGAAATAATCTTTCAAATTATTCTCGTTTAATTTTTTCATAACAAACCAAACAATTTCTGTATGTAACCTTCAAAGAGTTGTATACTTTGGATTTAAAACTTCTGCAAACAATATATATGTGTATACTAAAATGTAAAGCAGTTACCTCCTGAAAAACAGTCTTAAGAATTAGTTTCTTAACAGTGCCTGTAATAACTCAAAAGTTTATAATAATGAAAAATATTGCGATTACATAAATATTGCAACAAATAATATATATACAAAGTATTAGAAATACTATCCCAATGCTACATAAGTACATGCTTCCACAATTATATATTTTCCCAATCCAGATTAGTACCCACCATAACATTCCCGCATCACTCCAAGCTCCACAATACCATTTTTAAACTTATCAAAGCAGAAAAACATGCGTTTAAAAAAAATTACCTTGTATAAAACGATAAAAGTGCTTTTTATAAAGATATACTTCCTTTATATCTGAAATAAATATAAATTTGTTAACAAGTACTTATAGAATGGCGATGTGTATTCAATTTCAAAAATGTTGGTTTCTGTGGTACATTTGTAAAAAATGGTCTGCATTTATCTTGTACTTAGTTTCATCTGAATATCTTCCATATTTATATCTGCAACTGATAAAAACAACAAAAATAATTTAATATCTTTCCATTTTATTTGGTGAAACCTTTAGATTTGTTACCTTGTATAGAAATATAAAGATTTTTTCATATAGACTTATGTTCTTGATACCTAAAAATATCTTTCATGTTCTTTATAATAGACCTGTAATTAATAAATCAAAACAATTATTTGCAATGTCTTATCATCATATAAAAATGTAAAAACCTACAATAAAAAAGTTACCTTTTATAGAACAATCATTCTTCTTTTAAAACCTAAATTTCTTGATACCTAATAACTTACAATGTTTTAAAAATTAAAGGAATCACCAGACGATGAAGTAGACCAGAGTCACATGTCTGGATATATCCAATCAAAGACGTTCCTGTAAAATTCTAGAAAGCTGTTTTACAAATTAATATATAAGATCAATAAAAAATGTAATTTTTAACTTGATATTACCTGAAGCATTGTCCCAACAGCACTCCTATGATACCTAGCAGGAATATTACTCAATGATTCTGCCTCATGTTGTTTTCGATGTCTTAGTCCCAATCCAATTTTCTTTTCGCAGGATATAACAGAATCTCCAATTTTCTTTCTTGCTTTCATAATCTGCAAACATTTTTTCACTTTAGATTATCACCCAGAAAAGTCTTTGTTTATTACCTTTTGCAAAACAAGTCTCCAAATGATGTTCAGATTCTACCAGAAGAATATTGTTTGGAAGATGTTGTGGGGTAAAATGAAGTTAAGTTTTGATATTTTTAGGGAATAGATTTTGATGTATGGTAACCTAAGGTTTTTGTAGACTAAATATACTTTGTATGTAAAATAAAGGGTAAAATAAAGGATAAAATAAAGATTATAAGAAGAAGCCGCAAGCGGTTCTTTAATAGCCATCAGGCGACAATTTCCCAGAAACAGAAAATACTATACGTACTCAACTCAATGGGTGACTGCTGGGTTTGTAAGCCAGACTAACAGACACCTTAAGTTATAGTACTTCTCCCACAATGTGGTACCTGTCGTATTTCTGTGTAGAAAAAGTCGACCGCCCCTATGGAAGATCACGAGTGGAGGGATGAACTGCCCAAGCTGTAGAGATGATCCAGTTAAAAATGCTCGTGCATACGAGAGCTTAAAGTTTACAAGCTGTTCAAGTTTATTGAATCTTTAAATTAAAGAGATGCTTCTAGTTTACTGAATTATATTCCAACTGTATATGACAGTAAACCAGTAGAAGAAATGAGACTGGGAATAATTCAGATTCTACCAGAAGAAATATGGATAACTTGCAGATTGGGTTCATCTTAAGAGGCGGAGGAAATGAGTTTTATGAGGAATAATCCTGCAGTTCGGGTGAGAATAGATTTTCAGTTTGAAAGGGTGAGTTTTTCTTAGGACAAAATTAATGCTGATGATGGTCGACCAAGTGATATTGTCGTAAGAGATAATGGTGATGTGCTACTTAGATTTAGAGGACACTTTTTAATGATCAAATTGAAACTATTACGAAAAAGAATTTATGCTGCCAAAGCATTGATAGTTTGCAAAAAATTTTGTAATAGATTATTTCAATTTTTTTATTTCCATATTATCATTATTGCTAATTTGTTTGACATTAAAAAATATGAACAATTATTATTAATATGTTCGTAACAAAATTTCCAAGTTTTAAAAATTTTGTTCATAATTTGACAGCGTTATTGTTGTATCAAAAATGTAAAAATTAATTAAAAAATTATATAAAACAATAAAGGAAATTGTTTTTTTAATGTTGTGTTTGTATAATATTTTGTTATAAAAGATACGTTATATAAATAATAATTTTAAAAAAGCCATAATGGATTTTCTTTATAAAATGAAATTTACAACATTTTCAAAGGCATTATTTTTTAATTGTTTCCACCTTGTATACAAGGTGTATATATATTTTATAAAAATATCCTTTTTTATACAGATTATTAAAATGTTTCAAAATTTGAATTTAAATATGAAATATATAATTTCTATAAAAAAACTTCATTAATCTCCAAGTAAAAATTAAATTTCATAATATTTTTTCTAAAATATTCTTTTAAGTCTATTAAAAAAATATCTCAAGTAAAATAATAATATAAAAAACCCTAAAATAATTTTTTTTATAAATTAACTCATATTAAACATATTTACGCAATAAAAAACATTTTAAATAAAAATAATCACAGATAATCATTAAAATTCCCATTTTAATGCACTTACCTTTCGAAAATCAAATTCTGGAGATGATCTCGAAGTAAATCAATACAGATAGAAATTTTTTTTAAATACTAACGTTTCATGAATAATTTGATAGCGCTATTACTATATCAGAATTGTAAAAATTAATATTGATCTAGCTATATTCACAAAATTATATAGAACATTAAATAAAACGTAATTTTTTTAATATTGGTTATTAAAATGCTTCAAAAATTAAACATAAAGATAAAATATTTCATTAATAAAACAAAAATTTTATTAATCCGTTAAATAAAGATTAAATTTCAAAATATTTTTTTCTAAAATGTAAATTTTACTCTATTTAAAAAATACTTTAAGTGAACTAATAATTTTAGAAAACGCACAACATATTTTCTTTATAAATTACCTTAAAATAATTAATTTTAAACAAATTTACTTTGTAAACAATCAACCTTTTCCAAATGTCTTATTTTTTAATTGATCCAAAATTTCTGTTTATAAAAAAAAACTTTCACCGCATTTTTAAACTGTTTTTTACAGCCTGCCAACTATTAATATACGGAAATGTACAAAATTATTGCAGTAAAAATAACAACAGAAAGTCAATTATATCATTTGAGTTCCCATTTAATTGCACCTACCTTTTGAAAATCAAATTCTAATGACGATCTTGAAGTACATCGTAAATCGATACAGATAGAAAGTGTTTTTAAAGACTCACCCTGTAACAAAAGAAAGAAATAATTAGTTTATTCGAGTTAAGATTTAAGTACTGTTATTATAGATTGTTGTGAATTAGTTTTGAGGTACTTTAAAAAAAATAATTTTACTATTTTTTCCAAATTTAATAACTGTGGGTTGAAATGTTTTGAATGGGCTACTTAATAAAAATGTATCAGTTTAAATTTGGATAAAATCAATCTAACTAAAGTATTTTTAAAATATTATAAAACCGATAATAACTGATTTAAATAGGAAATTATTTCGTTTATTTTTGACCACAGCGTATTTATTTTACTATTAAAAACTTGCTGGTTATAATTTTAACAGTGTATCTCATTTATAAAATATATATTTATGTCACTTACCCCTTTTATTATTAAAAATAAGCCCAACTGATGATCGTGGAGAACGCCCTTTGAAGATCTGACGAAAGTTTCTTCAATACTCACCTGTAAAAAATAGGAACTGATAATTAAAACTTATAATAATAATAATTTTGTTTCAATATATACAAGGTGTCCTAAATTATATCAGGAATGTATGTTTTGCAAGGTTTTTAACAGAGATATATTTAAAGTAAAATTAGCAAAATTTTTAAATATAAAAAGTGTAGGTACCATTTTTAAAATAAACAAGTTGGTATTACATTTATTTGATGAGATAACCTTGTTTTGTAACAAAAAGAAATTATTTTATAAGATAACATTTTTCAATAATCACTCTGTATGTCGCTAAGGCGAGAAATTTATTTGACTGGGAAAATGTAACTTAAAAGAAAAAGGGAAAACTTGAAATCTTAACTACTTATACAGTATGATGCAAATGTATGGAATAAATTCATTATTTCAGAAACGGACGACTTTTAAAAAAATCTAAAACACGACAATTTTAATTTTTGAATGGCCATCAACTGCTATAGATGAGTTGGACATTACATCATTAGTGATGGCGTAATGACGTCATTGACGATTTTTTTAAATACAAACGGAGGTCACGTGACAGCTTATTTGAAAGTTCTCCTTATCGCCTTTGCCACAATGTAATCATTTAAATATTTATTTCTACAGGGTTAAACAAAATTATGAACTTTGTTAAGTAACATGGAATTACAATAAATATTCATTCACTGAACTAAAATACACTAAGGACCGCCACTGGGAATAAAACAAAATAGTGTTTATTGTTGGTTTCAAAAAAAAACTACATTGATAAAAACAATGCTACTCGAAATTATTTTTACAAAAATATTTAAATCAGTATTGTCATTGACTCGTCTTTATTCGTCAATGATCTGTGAATCTGTCAAGTTTTTTGCCGACGTTAATAACAGCATTTACAAAAATGAAACAGAAACAGAACGAATCGAGATTTTAACCATGATTGGTTATGGAGATAGAGTGAGGACTCAAGCAGAAGTTCGTAATTTATTTAATGCTAAATACCCCAATCGCGATCCAATTACTCAATCAACAGTAAGTAAAATTGAAAAAAAAATAGAGAAACGGGCCATGTTAAAGATCTTCCCAGAAGTGGTAGAATATCAATATCCTAAGCCAAAAAACTGGACGTTGTACTGGTGTTTCAAGAAAATCCTCATACAGACATGTCGATATTGGGAGAAGGTGAATGTTTGTGCCGGCATTATAAACAATCAAATGGTAGGGTCATATTTTTTTGAGGAAAACCTAACTGCTGCTAGTTATCTAGAATTTCTTTAAAATAATCTGTTGCCACAGCTGAATCATCTATTTCCAAATAGAAATGATTTATGGTACCAACAGGATGGAGCTCCTCCACACTATGGCGTTGAGGTACGAAATTACCTTAATAACGTTTTCCCAGGAAGGTGGATAGGTAGAAGGGGGCCTATCGAATGGCCACCAAGATATCCAGAATTGACTCCGTTAGACTTTTTTGAGGGGATATTTAAAGAGCAGAGTAATCAAAATCGACCGAATAATGTAGAGGAGTTGAAGGAGCGAATCCGAACGGAAATTGCACAAATAACACCTGAAGTCCTCGAAAACGTTAGGAAAGAATTTACTGCTCGTCTTTCTCATTGTATCATTGCTGAAAGTCGGCAATTTGAACATTTGTTGTAATTTAATTGTATTTAAGTAAACATTTATTCTAAGTTAATTGTATTAATAAACCAACAGTTTTGGTTAATCCTGTAGAAATAAATATTCAAATAATTACATTGTTGCAAAGACGATAAGGAGACCTTTCAAATGAGCTGTCCATGGCGTCATTACACCGTCACCAATGACGTAATGTCCAACACATCTATAGCAGCTGATGGCCATTCAAAAATTAAAATTGACATGTTTTAAGATTTTTTTAAAAGTCGTCTGTTTCTGAAATGTATTCCATACATTTGCATCATACTGTATACGAAGATAACTCACTCTTATATTATTTTACTGTAATTTTATGTATAATTATTGCAGAAAAAAATATATAAGATTAGTTACTATATTTTAAACAAACAAAATATGACCAGTCCACCTGCTGAGGAAATAACCCTCTATGTGCGATAGATGCATAGTTTGCTCAATACGTATCATACGTTACTTATCAAATAAGAAATTTATAATATATTTATTTTAAAACGAGTTTAATAAATGAAATGTGCAACTATAAAAAGACAATAGTCGATATTGAAGGTTTTTTAATACATTTTATGGAATTTTTACCTCTAATAAAAAAAAGAATGGTTATATTCTAAGTAATAAGGTTTTTAACCATACAAATATATTAATTTGAAAATAATTGTTTTATACCGGTAAATCAGTAACTTATAATTAGGAATAGTTTATGCAATCATTAATTTTTCCAACTCTTAAATTTAGAAAATTAATTTGAATTAATTTCTTCAATTTCTAACGGAAAATGTACTCCACATTATTTCAAACAAAAACCGGCTTATAAAACGATCTTTTTTCTCTTAAATAAATAAAAAATAATAAATTAAATAAACTCACCGATTGGCCAGTCATCATCTGCTTTTCAACCATCACTTTTTGAACTGCCATTGTCAACATTCACATATTTCAGTTTTAAAAAACACTAACACTGTAGTTTTTCAATAACCGGCACACTGTTTTCCCGCACAAACACTATTTAGAAGAAAAATCTGTATATATACGCGCACTTAAATCCGTAAAAATACGTTTTTATTAAATGTATACCGGCTAATTTCCGAATAACTTTTGTGTACTACCGATTCCACCGCCTGCACAAAAGTTACTGACTTATACATCTATAAGTAAAAATGATAAGACTATGACTGTACGCCTATAAAACTAGTTGATTAATCATATATCGTTAACTAATTTGATTAAGAATAAAATACTTTCTAAACGACAAAATTATTCCGAAGGGAGTTACAGTCTTAAAAGAATAAGATAAATTCAGAAAAACTGTTATGTAGCATAACCTTATTTCTGAAAAACAAAATTAAATAAGGTTCTACAAACACAAATTGTTAGAATTCACAACAGTTAACGATATAAAATAAATATTTAAAAGAAAAATGAAAATACACTTTTTCATTAAATTTTCAAACATATCAGCATATTTTAAAAGTAGTACTGCACAGCCAAATGTAAAATTGTATTTTACAAGTAGCTCGACCCTGATTGTTTTTAATCCAAATTTATATCTCTCTTTGAGCCATGCAAATGATGTATCAATGTTGATGATGGGTGACTATTTTCTGTTGCTGCATTTTCAATAAACAAATTATCTAAAAATTTAAAAACTGATATTTAAAAGATGTTTGTATTGAAGGAAAGTAAAATTACTCAAAATTCCAATTTATTCTACCTGTTATTTTTAAAGTAGTTATTGACAATAACGAGTCAACGAATTATTGTGAAACGTACTTTACATTGTACAACAGTTCAAACTCTTTAATCTCTTTAACTGTGCTATTTATTATGAAGTTACAATGAGTAACGCCTCGGTCTTTGTCCAACATTACCTTCTACCTTCAACAAGTGTCAAAATTTAAATATGTTCTTTTCTTTCAGCTACCATACTTTCCATAACAGATGGTATGACGGTTGCTTGGAGTGCCCCTATGGTGCCGTATTTCATAAGTCAAGAGAGTCACATAAAAATGACTCAAGATCAAGCAGAATGGATTGAAACCTGCTTTTTAATAGGCGTGGTGTTAGCAATACCTATAACGGCGTACATAACTAATAAATTGGGTAGAAAAAAATGCCTATTATTAGCCAGTACTTTACTCATGATATGCTGGATCACCATCGGTTGTGTAAATAAAAAAGAATACATATATGTAGCACGAGTACTTATGGGAATGGGTACCAACTTAGGTTTCGTATCGGTGCCCGTTTATATTGGAGAAATTGCTCAAAAGGAAATTAGGGGATTCCTTACTAGTCTTATGCAGATTATGGTAATAATAGGTAATCTTTAAACAATTTTATAATAATAATTAGGTGAGAAAAATAGTTATGCCCGATTTCTAAAACTTAGCAAATACAGTAAATGCCAAAACAAACAGTAAGTAAGAACGAAGAAAGATGTTAAAGATAAAAGGTAAATGTAAGGGTAAGGAGAGATACAAGACAGAAAAGAAGGAGCTTGAGCGGAAGGTCGAAAAGAGATTGGAAAGAAAATTGGACAATAATTCATGGGTAGCAAAGAAAAGAATGGGGGGAAATAGGAACATTGTGCTAGAGGAAGATTGGGAGAAAGAAATTATTAAAAAAACTATTTGCAGTGGGAGAAGAAGTAGGGGATAATATAATCCGGGTACAGCAGGATTTCAGTAGGAGAGGAATAATGAGGGGGGTAAGGCCCGTAGAGATGGAGGAAATAGAGAAGGAAGAGCGTGGTATCAAGGATAGGAAGGCACCAGGAATAGATGGCTTGACAGGGAAGTTAATAAAAACTTCATCATTTTGACGCGCTATTGCGTAATGATCATTAGTTCGATCGATAAGTTTTGAAAATGTTCATAATGTTCGTATGTTTAAATCCTACAACTTTTGTTAAGATGATTTTTGATCACGATGAATAAAAGGTATTCCAAAATTTCTCAGGTAAATACTCGTAGTTACTGAAGAATTGCCAATATCGTAATAAGTAAATAAAAATCCAATTCCTTCTCGATATTTGTTCAAGAAACAAGAGTTAATGAAAGTGAATATTTTATGATATTTTCTTTACTGTAACCAGAACACAGCTGTTATCGCAAGTACATTTCGACGCCGTTACAATCCGCCATTTTAGTAACCACGACCTGCAGATATAAATATACTCATTAAGGGCCGTATTCATAGTCAATACTTAAGACTTCCTCATGCCTTAAGTTTTCCCTATGCACTATTTTGTGTTTCATAGTTCTATAAAGACGACTTGAGGGATCCTTAAGAGTAAGGAAGCTTCGGAGGTACCTTAAGTCTACCTTGACTGAGTTTTGACGTGTTGAGGTTAGATTTTTAATATTAAAACGGTAGTTATTGTGTTTTGTGATCGCTAGTTGTTGGAGATTTTTGTAATGGACTACGAAGATTTTATAGAATTTATAGAAATTGTTGATGCCGAAGAAGAAGCAGTAATAATTCCTAAAAGATATATAAGAACCAACAAATTAGATGTCATTGTCATTTCATGACATCGTTCAAGCCTAATAAGATTCAAGCTATGTCGAAAGTTGACATAAAACTGACAGAAAATGCGACATTGCCAAATGTAAGGCTCCCTTACGGAAGGAAGGTAAATAAACACACTATGAAACAGAAATTTCAAGGAAGACTTAAGGTCACCTTGCCTGAGATACTCTTGAGTGTACCTTCAAGCGTCGACTATGAATACGGCCCTAAGTTTCAAGCCATATTAATTTAAAAAAAATTTTTGTTACTTAAAATATCTACAATGCTGAGAAATGTACAACAATTGTTTAAAAAAAAAACAACAAAAAATAAAAATTATAATTCTATAGTGTTCAACAATATAGTGCATATAATAAAAGGGTTCTGATGGTGATAATAAACTTCTTAGGTACTTTTATCTCAGGTATTGGCAAGTTTGGGTAAAGAATGCAGGTCAGGATTAAATTTGCAAAAATAATTTTTTAATAGAGACGCATATTAAAGGATATTCACAATAAAATTTAATACAAATTTTTTTTTGGGGGCATTTGGGTCGACGCCCACGCAGCCAAAAACAAAATTTGACAATTTCCCAGTAATTATTTTATCTTTGTAACCAATTTGGCATTTGTTTAATGAACTGTACACTCACTATTATTTCCCCTATATACACTATTCTAATTTTTCCTCGAGGATTACAGACAAAGGATAAACTCTTCTCGCCCAGGGGTTATTCAGGGCATTCTGTATACACAACACAAGGTGGACCTCGGATTGATTGGGTAAAAATTAACACGTGGAAAAACACAAAGGTTACAACAATACTACTACTACTACTATTACCTATATACAAATTTTGGCATCCCTAACAAAGGCTAATAAACAATCGAAAATACTCTTTTTGTTCAAGGATAGTAAATGCATTACATTATAAGGCCGGTTTATTTTTAAGATGATTAATTTACTTGTAAGTTCTCTGGATTCTTTATCGTATTTCTTGCAATTAAAGAAAATATGGTCCAGGTCGCCGATTTGTTGGCATGCTGGACAGAGATCGTCATCAAGTATTTTTATTTTATGAAGGTGAGCAGGATAACAAGCGTGGCCAAATTTTAATCTACTGATTGTTGTTACACTTTTTCTAGGGTAGTTGTAATCTTCATACCAAGGTTTGTTACGCAAGTGGGGTTCCAAGAGGGTGTATCTGGTGGGATTAACGAAGCAATATTCTTTCCAATGATGTCTCCATTTGCTTTTTATGTCATTTTTTAAGACGGTCATACGTTCGTCTAACGTTATGGGAAATTCTGTGTTAATGCCATCCAGTAAACTATCTTTCGCTAATTTGTCAACCAGTTCATTATATACTATCCCTGAGTGAGCTTTAACCCAGAATAGTTTAATTTTTACACCATTTTGCTGTAAATAATACAAATTTAAATATGTTAATATATCAATTCAGTTTCACTATCACTATCGTCGTCCACATTAATTATAAGGGGTTCTATGTTAGTATGAAATGCCCTATATGAATCCTCCACTTTTATAACATGGTTTATTGTTCTTTTCCAACAATCAGAGCCTGGGTCATCTATATTTTGCCGGATTAATGCAATTACAGAATGACATAATGTAGGTATAGTATTTTGGGTCCGCACTTTGTTCTTTAGTTTTCTCCACATATGCTCAACCGGGTTGTGTCACATACATATGTCTTCTTAGAACCTCTAAAAGCTGCATTTTTTATATCCTTCTTCAAATTACATGTTGTTTTGGAGCATAATTTTCCTGGATTTCCGCTTTTGTATTCGAAGAGCCTGGAACCTTCTTCAATTGGCGACTATCGTAACTGGCATTGTCCATAACTATGACAGTATGCGGGGGAATATTTGGCAGTAAAGTGGTTTCGAACCAATCTTCGAACAATTCGGCTGTAGTATCTTGGTGGTAATCCAACGACGAATCTTAAATGTTCTTCGCCGAAAGTCCCAAACTGTTTGGAATCCAATCTTCTGACCCAGCATGAATAATCGTGATCCGTTTTCCTTTGTTCGATTGGGCTTTTGATTGGCATCGCACTGCTCCATCGGTCCTCCCTTTTGCCGGTCTCATCCAAATAAAGACCTGTAATCACTTATGGCAGTCAAATATTCAAAACGCCATTGCCTAATCCGTTGGGATTCCATAATAACTTGCCTTTTGTCAATTTTGCAGTATTTGAAACCTAGTTTGGATAAAACTGGCCATAGGTTACCAATTGATATCCTTATCTCAGTGGAGCTCCTTGTCTTGTTTGCAATGATCTGATAGTAGGCGCCAAGTTGTCTTCGTACATAGAGTAGATAGTTCTTCTTATCAAATCTTTATTGGCAAATCGCTGGTTTCTCTTACAGCAGGAGTAAAAGTCCAACCCCTTTGGACCAGCTTCTGATGAAAATGTCTGACGATTTCTGTGGCAAAAAGGGATAAAAATCGTCGTCGAACAGAAACAGTAACACAGGGCGGCGCTGATGCAGTTTCCCAAGGACGAAACATTTTTCACAAAAATGATTAAACAGCACAGACTAACTCTCACTACGGGAACACAAATATAAATGATTATACTCAACCCAAATTATACTGTATTTGAAAATCAAGAGAGAGTAAATTCCCAGAATAAAAACTAATTCGGTATGCAAAACTATAGTACAGTACGTGCGGTAAAACTTCAATATTTGTAATGCATTCTAAATTGTTTTTGTTAATTTCAATACAAAATTTATTAAATTTCTTGGACTATCACATTATTTTATGATCTTTCATTGTTACTACAGTAGGCCTAAGAGGATTAACGTGCGTCATAGGCGTAACCAGATTAGAAAGGGATAATTGTTATTTAACGACCTCCGAATGGCAACAGCTTCTAATGACAGATATTTTGACTTAAATAGTGCTTAAGTTTCTAGAAATGCAGTTATTTGATTTTCGATAAACGTGACAAATAGTAGTGACTAAAAATGGAAGCAGTTTGTGAGTATACGCTAGTGAAAAAATTAAAACTAGACCATTTATCGCTCAATGAAAAGAGTGCTGTAGTGAATGTGTACCACTATTCATCAAAATCCCTCAAACACTATTGACAGTGTAGTTGAAACAACATCTAAGGCAATGGGATATGGAAAATCTACAATATATAGAGTTCTAAAGGAGGCAAAATCAGGTGGAGTAACCTCACCAAAGCCGAAACCAGGTAGACAAAAACTATTAAAAGTCAACGTGGACGAGTTTTTTAAAAATGCTATTCGTAAGCTTGTTCACTCATTTTTTATAAACAAGCAAATACCAACTTTGGGTAAAGTTTTGCAAGCCATTACGAATGATGTTGATTTACCCACAATAAGCCGGGATAAACTATGGAAAACGTTACACGAGTTAAATTCTAAATTTGAAAAAATGGGCAGACACTCAATGCTAATTGATTCTGAAGAAATTGTATGTTGGAGAAGACAGTACCTCAGAAGAATACAACAAGTTAGAGCTCAAAATAAAAACATTTATTATTTAGATGAAACATGGGTTAATGAAGGACATTGTGTAGGAAGAGTTTGGAAAGACAAAAATATAAAATCATCCCATCAAGCTTTTCTAGAAGGATATACTACTGGTTTTAAGGAACCTATAGGAAAAGGTAAAAGATTAATTATTTGTCATATAGGCAGTACAAACGGTTTTCTTGAGAATGGTTTACTCTTATTTGAAAAAAAAAAACCGTTGATTATCACGAAGAAATGAATGGAGACGTGTTTGAGGAATATTTTGAACAGATGATTCAATTCATACCAAAAGGATCGGTTATTGTAATGGACAATGCAAGTTACCACTCCAGATTACTTGAACCTTTACCAACCACTAAATGGAAAAAGGATGAAATTGCAAAATGGTTATCTTCTAAAAATTTAGCCTTTGACAATACAATGCTGAGGGCAGAATTGTTAACTATTGCTAAAAAACATAAGCAAAATTATAAAAAATACAATATTGAGGAGATAGCCAAAAAACGAGAAATTGAAATCCTTCGTTTAAAACCCTACCATTGTGAGCTGAATAATCCGATAGAATTGATATGGCCTCAAGTTAAAGGTTATGTTGCCAGAAGTAACACTACTTTTAAATTATCAGATGTTAAAAATCTCCTCAATAAGGCAATATCTGAAGTAACAAGTGAAAATTGACAAAAATGTATTAGACACGTTACAGAAATAGAAAAAAAAATGTGGGAGCTAGATAACATAATTGATATTACTATAGAGCCCATTGTAATTTCTCTAGAATCAGATGGTGAATCTTCTGACACAGAGTGCGAGGAACCATAACTTTAAAATTATTAATTTATGTACTTTAATTTAATTTTTAGATAATTATTTTTTAAGATTTAATATTGTCGTATTTTTTGCATGTTGCTCGTCAAATTTTATCCTTGCGGTTGGTTTTTTTTCTCATATACCTACTTAATTGTTTTTTTAGCTCCTCATATTAATTTATAAGTAATTGTAATTATCTGTACATATTATATACATATTTTGTAAATAAACATATGCCTAAAACAAAATGCCTAAAATAATATTGACTTTTTCTTCATTTTACCCAAATTAAATTACTACTTACGAATTATGTTTATCTATCTAAAATTGGTAATCTAGGTATAAATAACTAAAACAAATTAAATATTTCTATTTCCATATTAATTTAATTTTGAAAACGCACGTCTATGCTTTACTGCCTTTAACACTGATAACTGCAAAACATTTCTGGGAATTTACTCTCTCTTGATTTTCAAATACACTATATAGAAATACAAGAAACCATCCTGTGTGCAAATTTTGACCATAAGCAATAAACTGACAGACGATCTCAATAAAAGTGGTTTATTACCATCAGTCTCCTTTTATTGTAGGCACTATATCGTTGAACACACTTTACCCACCAAGTAATTATCTCTTTTAAAGCGAAAATTTACTTTTAATTTTAGGAATTTTGCTGATGTACTGCATCGGTCCGTTCACCTCATTTTCTACTCCACCATTTGTAGCGGCGGGCCTGCTGATGTCCGAGTTAATAATATTCTCATTCATGCCGGAAACACCCTACATTCTTTGTATGAAAAACGAAATAATTGAAGCAAAAAAGTCACTTCAGAAACTAAGAGGAACGGATAATGTCGAAGATGAACTTCAAGAAATAAGAGAAGCTATTAATAACGATATCCAAGACCAACAGGGAGCATTTAAAGAATTATTCCTAGTTAATCGTTATAGAAATGCTTCAATAATAGTTTTAATTTTTGATTTTACAAAATTATGTAGTTGTTTCGAAGTTGTATTAATGAATATGCACCAAATGTTAGATCAAGCGGGATCGATTTACTTAAAGCCATCTTTGGTTGCGATTATTTTTGCTACTTTGTTACTAATATCTTCTCTAATATCATCTGTAACTATTGATATGTTTGGCAGAAAAATTATATTTTTCGTATCAAGTATCTTAACTGCTCTGTGTTTGCTACTATTAGGTATATTTTTAAATCTCAACCAAAAGGGTTACAACCTCCAAGCTGTCAACTGGCTTCCAGCTGTGTCTGTTATGATTTATGCAGTTGTTTTTAAACTCGGCATGGGTACCGTTCCATTTGTTATTCTTGGAGAAATTTATTCTACAAGAATTAAAGGACGCGGGATAGCTTTCTGTAACGGTTTTCATACACTCACCTCTATCGGAGTGTTTCAGGTTTATTTTTTGCTGAGGAGAGCTTATGGAATTTATATTCATTTTTATATATTTTCTTTTTTAACAGTATTAATAACTGTTATTATCATGTATTTTGTTCCTGAAACTAAAGGTAAAAGTTTAGAAGAAATACAGCAGCTATTAAGAGTAAACGTATTTTTTAAGTCACCTAAAGTTGTAAATAATTTTGATAATGATATTAAACTGATACCAAGAAAAAATAGCTGGTCTATGCCTCAGAACAATCAAATAACGTAAACTTATTAAACCAACAATATATTGTGAATAACTTGGTTGTAGTTTTAATAAAAAAATTAACAAATTGTGATAAATAAAAGGTTATTTTAAATTTGTATTATTATTCCTAAACTAACATGTGAAACTAATCAAAATTCTAAAAAATCTTCAAGTGGTATACCGTATACCAGATAAGAAGAATGAGAAGAAAGCTATTTGCAAATGAAGGCATTTGCTAATAAGTAGACAGTTTCAACTGATCACCGATCAAAGAAGCGTAGGTATCTTTTATGTTTGATAATAACTCCATCACAGAAAAATTAAAAACGATAAAATATTAAGGTGGCGTCTAGAACTGTCTCGTTTCAAATACGAAATTGTTTTTCGACCTGGAGCCCAGAATAGGGCAGCTCCAGTTTCTTTGAATGAAGTTCGACAAATGAATGCATCATGTAAAATTTGTTTTGAAATTAAGCCACGTTTTTTTAAAATTTCGCAGTACTTTAATCAAATCTACTTCAGCTTTTGAGAGACTAAATACAGATTTCAAAGGCCCTCTTCCGACTTGTACAAAAAAACCTTAATATTTCCTTTTGCTATTCCTTGTTCCTCTATTACATCTACTGAAGTTATTAAACATCTCAAAGAATTATTTTTTGGGGTAGCTTCAAGCAGGACTACTCCTTATAATCCCCGCGCCGGGAACGGGCAGTGTGAGCGATATAATGCAATTATATGGAAGACTTCAACTTGCAATAAAATCTAGAAATATGCAAATAAATAAGTGCTTCTGGAGGCACTTCATGCAATTAGGTCTTTGCTTTGTACCTTAACGAACGCCACTTCCCATGAGAGAATTTTTAGTCATCCTAGAAGAGAAAGTAATGTTTCTCGCAGGCATTTGGCACCACTTCCAGAAAATATTCTGGAATCGTCTGAAAATATCGAATCTATTTCCGTTCCAGATTCTAGAATAAATGTCTGCGAGTCCCATCAAATTCCCCAAGATAAGTTTCCCATAAATTTGGATGTGAACAACAGCTCCAATCTTGAAGTGATTCAGCAAGACTCATCAAGTAAACTAGTAAACCACCTGAATACTTGAAAGATTATGTTTATAGCTAGGGGGAAGAATGTGATGAAAATACTAGACTAGATCTTTATTAACTTCTATCTAGTTTAGTTACTTGTTTATTTATTTAAATTATCATTGTGAAAGATATACAATATTGTTATTACGTTCATTAAAAACTAGTTAAAGGTCTTTTAGTTATTTTACACATATGTTTATATTGATTGATTTTACTTTTTTTGTAATTTTATGTAATCCTTAAACCATTATGTCACTGCTTATAGCTTAATGATGGTCCTTTGACCAAAACAATTGGATTGACTTATTTTTATTGCTACTATTTTTACCATCCATAGTTCATATATGGATAACCTCTTCAAAATTAAACTTACAACAGTTTATCGAAACAGCTGTCATGAGTTAAAAAAGCCTATTTTTTAAATAAAAGTGTGTTTTGTTTGATAGTTTCATTGTTTAATGTTCTTAATGTATAGACTTGTTGCAACTAGGTCAAAATTCTTACAGAAATGTTTATAATGCAAAAACAGTGAACATTAAATTTTTCATTATTTAAGTTAGAAATTTATTGTAATAATAACTCCATAATCTAATAATAATAGCAATAAATTTATTAATTTTTTAATATTAAAACTTTTTACATTTTGTACCTTATAAAATAACATATAGGTGGAGAAAAACTTTATATGCCTTTGATTTTTATTTAGTATAAATTACATATAATATTCACATAACTCATTATTTCTTTTTCCCTCTTTTTGAAGTCTCTTTCTGTTGACTATCAGAGTTTTTGACTGACTGCCAGTTCAATGCCTTTTTTCTATAAAGTGGCCAGGGAGGAATGGTTAACTAAAATGTTAAGAATTACAAATAATAACCAAATTTAAAAATGAATTAATGAAATAACTATAACTAAAATACTTTTATTATGCAAAAATATTACCAATGCAGCTAATACAAATCCAGCTCCTAATATGTACACTGTTTGTGAGAATTGTTGAATAATGTATCCCCAAGTTAGACCTACTACTCCAAATAAAGTTACAATTATCCTGGATAATTTTTCAGCTTTAGCCTGGCCTTCAAAATCCTAAAAACAAAATCAATGATGACATATTTGAGTACCAAATTTAATAGAGGGGCAATGTATTGTTGGTGTTTCTTTAATTCAATTTAATTAAAAAAATATATAAACAAAATACTAAATTAATTGTACCTATAATATAACCATAAGCAATCAATTTAAAATAAAAAATTACATACCATATGTGTCGGAATATTATTGATGAAATCCATTTTTTTATTTGAATTTAACACCACGTAAACTATGTAGCCCTAATAATACGTCAAAGTCAAATCAACCATTCTTCAGTTTTGGTTTGAAAATTCTTCTTCTATTTTTATTTGTCACTTTACCATGGAGGATAGAAGGAAGGAGGACCAACTTGTATAGCAATAATGTGGAAAAACTGTCCAAAGGTAAGCAGCAAATAGTAAATGGCGTGAAAGTACGGTTAAGGTTATAAACAGAGTGAAGTAAGTTGGGTTGAAAAATTAATATTTTTCGTGAGTTGTGTAGTTAAAATTTATGCAGTGTTTAAAATCTTAACTATTTAAGTAGTCAAATGTATTTTAATTTCGTTTCTTACTCTAACAATTTTGACATAGCTATTAGTTATCCCGAAACATACAGAACCATTTTTTAGCTAATTAGATCCCGGTGAATTTCGGGATAACTCAGCTAGCTTGACTTTAACTATAACATTAGTGTTCTATGACTATAACTATGTAAACCAGCCCTAAAAATATTTTGATATATGTCAAAATTGTCAAATGTCAATTTACATTTCTGATTACTGCCCAACTAACTATTTCCGTTTCTATAGAAGTCGTGCTTTAATTGTTTTAAGTAGAATTTGTATTAGGTTTATTATTAAATCATGTCTGGATCAGGTCGTAATGATTGTAGAATATATGTAGGTAATCTTCCTCCAGATATAAGGACCAAAGATATTCAGGATCTGTTTTATAAATTTGGTAAGGTAACTTTTGTTGATTTAAAGAACCGACGCGGTCCGCCATTTGCATTTGTTGAATTTGAAGATCCAAGGTAAGGTTTATAATTATGAAATATCTTGAAATTTTAATTACCAATTTTGTTTCATTAGAGATGCCGATGATGCTGTACATGCTAGAGATGGTTATGACTATGATGGGTACAGGCTAAGAGTTGAATTTCCCCGAGGCGGCGGAGGTCATGGTGGTGGTGGTGGCGGTGGATTTAGAGGAGGTCGCGGCGGTGGAGACAGAGGAAGAGGCTCAAGAGGACCTCCTGCCCGTAGATCCCAGTTCAGAGTTCTTGTTACAGGTAATTTATTTATCCCAGGCAATTAATTATGCTGGGTTTATGGATCTAACTAAACTAATAATTAGAATTATAGAATTTAAATGTACCTTTATTAACGTCAAAAAGTGTTATAAACGCAAAACCTTCTGAACCTCGCTAAATCTCACTTTTCATGGCAAAATTTACAATGACAATTGATGGTTAGGTTATTTCGATGTGTTTTGTGTCTGCAATTTCTTAGTTGTTAAATTGAAAGTAGGCCAACTTTTAAATTCTTAATTCCTAATTTAATTGACAGATGTTGAATGTATAAACCCACATAGACATTCATTTAACATTTTAAATTCTTTCTTGTTAGTTTAATTCTTAGTTTAGTTGAATCTATAAACCCTTGGGCAATTTTTATATGAAGACGACAATATGACCTAATTTAAAATTATGAACAAGATTAATTTATTTCTGCACTTGTATTTTTGAAAGCACCAGTTTTAAAGTTTCCATTGCTGCTTTGGGGTCGCTGATATTTTGAATTAAAATTCTAGTCTCATCCTTTTTTTATTTTTTCCCCATTGGTGCATTTGATGAAAAAGTGTATGAAACAGTAAATTTCTTGTTGTTGGGAAAAGTATTGGGAGCACTTAAAACCATAAATTGTTAAAATCAGTAAATGTAAATCAGTAAAAACAAAAAACATCAGGACTACACCTCATTTTCTACATAATATCTTAAATGACTAATAAGTATTGACATTAAAAATAACAACAGATAATAGGTGCAGAGTGTGCACTCCACAGAGCTAGATTACAACACTATTCTTTTTTAAATTGTCTTCCAAATAATATGCTGTATGTATAGTTCATAGAATATTTGTGTGATTGTAAACATTTTTAATGCTTATATCATTTAGTAGCAATAAAACTCACAGTCAAACCCACAATATATATAATTTAATGGAAAATATTACATAAATTCAGCGACATGTTTTGGTCTACGGACCATCATCAGGCTATAAGAAGAGAAACACAAAGTTAGAGCAAAGTCATAACATGAGTCCTATTATATAAGACAAGAAGTTAAAAGGATAAAATAACATATTGCAGAATATGTTATATAAATAAATTATTGACAAATTAATACAATCTAATAATGACAACAAAAAAAAACAAGCTAATGTTAATAAAAATAGTATTGTGCAGACAGTTGGATTTTTTAATTTTTGATTTTTACCTTTTCAATTTTCCTCAAACTCTCGACCCTTATCAGATATTAATCAATAATTAATTATACTAGTTTCACTTTTCTCACATATTTCCTTGGACTTTACATGTTACCACCAAGGCAGTCCAAAGTTTGACTCAGACCTATTTTCTTCAGGTGGTATCTTAGACGACATTGTCCCTAAGCAGTCCTATAAGAATGCCTAGGTCTTTCCTATCCCACTCTAGAATTTGCTTAGTTATGTTTTTCGAGGGTTTGGAGATGAAAGCCGTTGAATGGATTAGTCCTGGGATATCATTCCAGTACATGAGGATTTTCCTCTCTATCGAGTCGGAGATAATATCTTTGGCAGTACTTTTGGTAATGCCAAAGAATGGTTCAGGTCCTATAAATCTAGACTCTGCTCCTTTTTTGGCAAGAGTGTCGGCTTTTTCGTTACCCACCACTCCGCTATGTCCTGGTGCCCAGAGCAAAGTTACCATGTTGTTGGAACCAAGACGTTCTAAGGCTTTAATACAACAGTTCCATACCAACTTTGAATTAAGCCGGTTGGAGCTCAGTGCCTTAAGAGCTACCTGGCTATCTGATACAATATGTATGTTTTTGTTTACAAAAGGGTGATTTATCAACTCTTGCACACAATTCAATGGCGAAAACCTCTGCCTGAAATATGGTAACATGAGCCGAGGTTTACTACGATTTCAACCCTCGGTTTGCTACCATACACTCCTGCTCCAACACCTTCTGGAGTTTTGGAGCCATCAATGTATAGTACGTAGTCCGTCCCAGAGAAAGAGATGATCCCCTTTTCCCATTCGTCTCTCTTCGGAAAAAGGACTGTTCTACGTCCGTTCGGGTGGCTAGGATATCTGAGACCATCCCAAGCGTGTGGTGATCTTTAATTTCACGCATCAGACCCAAGTGGGCCCAGAGCCTCTCCCCTTTTACTGGACTATCCACGGACAGCAGCCTATAGGACACTACCCTGTCCTCCTTCTCCAATAGTAAATGGAGTGGGGTTATATCCAGGATGATCTCCATTGCCGCTGTCGGGGTAGTGGACATTGCCCCCGTAATGGCCACGCATGCCAGTCGCTGAAGTCCAGAAAATCTTGCTCTGGTGGATTTCTGGAGTCCCTTGGACCACCAGGCCACCGAGCCATATGTGATCATTGGTTTTATCACTGTTTGATAAATCCAGTAAATCTGTTTGGGGCTCGTTCCCCAAAATTTGCCGCAGATTCTCCTGAGATTCCACAGGGAAGTCCTGGCTTTATTTATTGTTCTTTCCACATGGGCGTTCCAGGTAAGTTTAATATCCAAGATGATCCCCAGATATTTTACCTCCGTCGCAAAGTGAATCGTTTCGCCAAATAAAATTGGTTGGCGAAGCTTAGTTAGATTTCTCCTTTTTGTGAAAGGAACAATAACAGTCTTGCGGGGGTTAACAGACAACTGCTCCACCTCGCACCAACTGTTAACCATATTTAGGGCATTCTGAAGGATCTCCGAGATATCCTCTTCAAATTTGCCTCTAACTATTATAACCAGATCGTCTGCATAGCACTGATAATCCACCCCCCGCCGAGAGAGGTTGTTCAGAAGAGAGTCAACCAGGAGAGACCACAGGAGGGAAGAAAAACCCCCCTCTGCGGACATCCCCTAGCCGCCCTAAACCTGACCGATTCTCCCTGCAGTGAGGACACTATATAACGATTTTCAAGCATGTTTTTGATCCAGTTTCATATTATTCTGCTAATTCCTCTACCGTGAATTGTCGTAGAGTGATTGGGGTAGGGCATTATTAAAAGCTCCTTCAATATCGAGGAAGGCTGTCAGCGCAATTTCCCCTTGTCTTAGGGATTGGCCTATTTTTCCTACGAGATTGTTTAAGGCCAAATCCGTGGATTTGCCAGGTTGGTATGCATACTGGTGAGGATTTAAGGGATGCTCCCTTAGATTCCCCTCTCTAATATGTCTATCTAGAAGTCTTATATAATATGACTCATGTTATGACTTTGCTCTAACTTTGTGTTTCTCTTCTTATAGCCTGATGATGGTCCGTAGACCGAAACATGTCGCTGAATTTATGTAATATTTACCATTAAATTATATATACTGTGGGCTTGACTTCTAGTTTTATTGCTGCTATTTGTACCACCCACATTTGAGTCATGGATAACCTCTACGATTTGCTTATATCATTAACAGGATTACCACCATCAGGTTCTTGGCAAGATTTAAAAGATCATATGAGAGAAGCAGGAGATGTGTGCTTTGCAGATTCTTTTAAAGATGGGTCTGGAGTTGTTGAATTTCTAAGATATGAAGATATGAAATATGCTATCAAGAAATTGGATGATTCAAGATTCAGGTCGCATGAGGTACTTATAAAGTTATATAATTTCATTTGGAATTGTTTGGAAAACAATTTTTTTAATATAAAGGACAATTACATTTTTATAAATTAAAAAGTTTTAACTTATTTGAAAGTAGTGACTTGATTTATTTTGTGATTAGGGTGAAGTAGCATATATCCGTGTGAAAGAAGACAAAGGTGGTAGTGAAAGAAGATCAGGAGGCAGATCAAGAAGCCGTTCATTTTCACCTCGTCGTCGAGGTTCTCCAACATACAGTCCCGTTAAGAGAAGCTTTTCCAGGAGCCGTTCTCGTTCATAATTTCTAAATTTGGATATTATGTATGTATAATTCTATTCAGGGCAGTTTCCTAGAGTTTTAATTTACACGTTAATTGTTCATATTTATTTCACTACTTGTATAATGTATTCAGATTCAACACAAAGAATTAATTGAAAATGGAACAGAATGCTCTGGGAATTAGATTGTAATAATTTGAACTACTTTATGACATACCCTAATTTTTATCAAAATTATAAATTTTTTGTGTGTTGTACATTCCGACTATTATAACAGTGGATTTAAAGCCATTAAAAAAAAAGGAACAATCCGATTCAATTTATAGTACTTTTAATTAAATCGGCTAATTTAACGTTGGTTTTTGCCATATATGTTTGTAATAAGTCTTTAGACCTATTTTTAAAATAGTAGTAAGATAATAGGCACTAATGTATTCATTTTTTTTCTGATTATGGTACCTTTGCTGAACCTGTGTATCAGCGTTGGACGATTTTGGAAAATAAAAAAAAAAGATTAAATAAGGCGTAGAATTCTCTTAAACACACCTGCTTAACTGGTAAGGAAGGAAAGAGGAATATTTTTTGGAACACATCTGAAGGGAGTTTTGGATAACGGAAAGGGAGGATTTTGTTAGCTTCTAACTCAGATTTTCGTGGGATAGGATTTAGGAATCGATAATAAAAGGATTGGGAAAGGATTATTCAGAAAAGATGTTCAAATGTTATTTACCCCCTACATCATGGATTTCTTTAATAAGTACATTTCATAGCTTTACTATTAATTTATTTTGTACAGAGTGTCTTTAAATATTTAAAAAGTTTTCCTTATTTTAAAATAAGTAGAATGTTTAAACAAAATATAAAATCACTGCTTTTGGTAATTTTTTCAGGAAATACTTTTTTTTAGAATCAAAAAATAAAACAAGTGACTTAATCATTTCCAACATGAAAACTAGGAATTTACTGTACATTTATCGTTATAATTCAATTACGTTTATAAAAGTAAGTAAGATACAATTCTCTCAAATAGAAAAATAAAAACAGCATAAAAAAAGTACCGCATAGGTAAATAATAAATGAAGTAACTTGTTAAAATTGAGGCATATTATTGGTTAAAAAGAAGAGGTTTGAAATTTTGCAACTGAATTTTTTGAGGCAATAAATGAATTTGGAATGTGTTAACAGTATCCTATTTGATTAAAATTAGAAATAGTAGAATACATATGAAGTAACAATGATTCTCTAAAAATAAGAAAATACTAAGTAACCAAATATAAAATATACATAAAATAGTATATGGATAGCGCTTATCTAAAAGGTACCATCCGCCAAATTATTGTTTTGAGCAATTGGTGATTAAGATTTTAAAATTCTGAAAAATAAATCAGTGGGCGGAACTGAGTCTTTATATTTTATGACATAAAATAGATCCCCAATAATTTTCTATTTTAATTTTTTTTTATGTAAAAAAGCCACTTGGTTCTTTTTTGATTAAATTTATTGTTTTTACATGGATCTCTTTGAATGGTTTTTCCGGCGTTTGGATCTTTATGCATAAAGCAAAATATCGCATGGATCTGTTCTTATACAATAAATGTTACTTGATTTTTTTATATTATTATAATTATTATAACAATTTTTTCCAAATGAGTAGAAAGGCGATTGCGATGTTTGTTTTTCATGAAGTTCATTTTTGAAAATGAAGCTTCGCGTAGGTAAGTCGAGGGAAACATCGTTAAAACAAATAGTGCACAGTCTTTGATAAATTTGTATGTACAGTCGGCTTTAGAATGACATATACATGTTAAATGTGAATTTCGTTTACCTACCGAAGTTATAAAAACGCCTACATTAAATGGTTTTTGGAGATTAAGTTTATTTACAAGGGACAGAGGGACATAAAATACCTTATGCTACAAACATTAAAGATGTGGGCGTGGACAACTGTTTAACTGATTTCAAATTTATTATTATTTAAACCGTGATTGGTTATACACAATAAATAGGCCGTCCTTTAAATTAATTCATTGTAAGCGATTTGAGTCTGAAAATGTATATGCTATTCTGAAGCCGATAGTACTAGGCATGCTTCTCTAGAATTCTATGTACTCTTGCTTTTCACGATGTTCGATGAAGCAAGCTTGAGTTGCGTGTGGTATTTTAGTTCAATAATTTCGTCCATCAACTGATTCCTAGGAAACCCGAACTGACTGAATAATTTTATGTCATCATTTTCAAAATGCCACGGGTTTTCAACAAGAATAAAACAGTTTTTTATATTTCTTACGTCTTTAAACTTGTTTTGAATTTCTGCTAAATATTCCTTCAAGTAGATTATCATATCTTGATAAATACTATCGGCAAAAGGTACTTCAGATTGCAGGCTATCGCAACAGTTGGAAAATTGCAAAATTCTCTTGCTTTAAGCTCACTTATATATAAAAGAAATAATTTCTATAAGGTGCAGTCAATAAAAAAACTGAAAAAGTAGAAAATTGTTTCCACCTGCATCCAGGGTCAAGAAACTTAACAGTTTCTATACCAAGCTTGATCGTTTTCTATGAAAAAACAACTACTTCCTGGGCTATATGCCCCAACGGACATTGAATTACATTCCAATAAAAAACGTTATGGCGACCGACTTCGTCGATACTTAATACCATCTAATTAATTTGGAATATTTTAGACCTGAGAGAACTAAAACAATCCGAAAATAATTGGTATTTACTTTCAGCTTTCTTTTCCACTTTTTAAAATTATGCGGTACTTTTTTTGTGGCAAGTGTATTTTTTTGCATTAAGGCACACTGTGTACTAATTTCATTGTACTAACCATTACTTTTTGGAAGTCCATTGTAATCGCAAAACATTGATAGTGAATGTTTATTTTATGTTCCAAAAACTATGTCCTATTTGGATTTTTTTAATTAATAGTAAAAGCTATGAAAATTGCTTACAATTTACGTTTCGGACATTTTGGACTTGGTGCTTGGGAGAAAATGTCGCTAGGAGGATTTTTGGATTTTGCAATTATTAAAAATTGGAAGGACACCAATCTGGTAAATACATCTCTTTATATCTAAATTTCTTAACCTTTAAAACCACTTTCACGTTTGATATCCATAAAAACCCAAATTTCTGCTCTTATACTAACTTGTTTTTTTTTTTAATTTAATTTATTCTTTATTTTTAATCATAATTTTGTATTGGAATTAAGAATTAAATATTTAAAAAAAAAATCGTATGAAGATATTTTATTTCTTCTAGAGTCGCCGTTTCTTACTGAAGTCTAATTGTCTGTAGGTTTTATGGTTTTAGACACGTAGTATCTTAATTCCATTACAATACATCATCATCAATACATTTTCGACATAAATTCGTTAAGTTTACCACGTATCTCATTTTTAAATTTAACGTTTAATAAGCTTTGGGTAATGAAGAGTTCCGCCGAAATAAGTTAATATCTATATTATTTAGAGTAAGTAGTAATATTGATAGTTTATAAGGTTTCTATTTTAATTTGTATATCAAATATCTATAAACTCATTTAAATAGTTTTGTAGAAACTGATACTTGAACAGATTATAAAAAAATACTGTTGTTTGGAGCTCTATAAAAATTAAGCTCTAACGACGTAAGAGGCATGTTTAGAATGGTTTACTGCTAATAGTGTCGCTTTTAAACTTGTAGCAGTACCAATCTCCTGGTTCTCGTAGTTACATAAATAATTATAAAAATATGCAATTTTAATCGTAAAATAACGATGTAGAAATAAAAACTACTGTATCGACAAACAATAAAAATGAGATACTTTTATATCTTATCATTAAGAAAAAAGTGGGTTAATAATTAATTTTTTGCAACCTGGTAGGTCTCGCATTCTGGAGACACCATGGATCAGGATGTGAAATTTCCTAGGACAAAGATAGGATATTCCAAATAGCATAGAAACATTTGACAAAAAAAAATCCAATGGACACTTCATAGGAATATTGCTAGCTTTTCCTAGGAGTTTCGAGGTTTTGAAAAAATAGAGTATTTTTCGTTCGGTTCATTCGTTGGATTTCAGGAATTGCATAAGGATCAGTATCAGGTATTGGTTTTATTAAATTACATTTCTTTTGTGTTGTACTTTATTTTGCTTTTTAATAAATTAATTCATATAAATTGTTTTTTATTAATAAAAATCCGCTATAAATATTTTTTAAGTAACACAGGTACGTCCGATGTATATCCACAATGTACAGTCGGCTTTAGAATAGCATATACATGTTAAATGTAAATTTCGTTTACCTACCGAAGTTATAAAAACGCCCTTTAATCGCCTACATTAAATGGTTTTTGGGGATTAAGTTTATTTACAGGCAATTTGTCAATAAAATAACCGTGATTGGTTATACACAATAAATAGGCCGTCCTTAAAATTAATTAATTGTAAGCGATATGAGTTTGAAAATGTATATGCTATTCTGAAGCCGATAGTACATTGTGGATATACACTGGACGTCCAGTTTTGGTCCACTGGACACTTGGACGTCCAGTTTTGGTCCACTGGACACTTGGACGTCCATAGTCGATCCATATAAGGTCCAATTTTGGACTATTTAGGGACATGTGCCCCCCCAACATTATTTTTGTTTTCCATGAAGATCCCATTCCATAATTTTACATACTTAGAAGCAAATCAAATTATCAGACTTGTTAAAATGTATAAATAATATAACAGAAAAAAACACGAGTGAAACTCTTGTGTATTTTTGACTACTGGAATTTCGGATTTTGTTCGTTGCGCAAAATGTGGGGTGCGGTCGGTGTCGGAGGCACTGACAAGATATAAAAAGGCAATCGAAACGATCATACACCAACGAGAGCATCAATTACCACCACGTGGTGGCATCTCAGAATTTTTTGATGGTAATGGAGAAAAAATCAATGGATGTTGTTGTTCAAATGAGAAGTATTGAAGAGAATCGTAAAAAACAATAATATGTGGAATTCAAAACATAGCGTTAAGAGGTCACAGAGATGACGGATGGAAAGACATGAAGACGTTTTTGGACGTCTTACCATGTCTTCCAGAAATTTTGCAAAAAATGGCTGATCAAGATCTAGGAAATAGAAGAAGTGCTGCACCTCCTTTTTCATTGCTCCAATCAATAATATTGCTGGAATTTCTTATATGCTTGATAATTATATCTGATATTTTAGGAATCACGCTGCCCTTATCCCGATCATTACAGGCCATTGAAATTGATATACTTTCTGCAGTTCAGCTTATTAATACGACAACGGCAACTCTCGAGAGACAACGTGAAACTAGCACGAATACATTTAAAAAACTTCAATCAGGCTGAGGCCATCGAAAATGAAATTGGTGTAGAAATCTCGGTCCGCAGAATCACCGGCCGTCAATTCAGACTCAGTCAGTTGAAGAATATTATATAGTATATATTCTTTTTTTAGATTATATGATAAGTGAAATGTCATTTGCTATGCAAAGCATCGGAAAATTGCAAAAGTTTTTGTCTTTTAACATATTTAGCAGGAAACAAAAGAAAACTTTATTTATTATTATTTATTTTTTTTATTATTTTGACACTCTCCTAAAACTTCTTGTACATACTTGAAGTTGTGAAAAAAAAAGTTTATTTTTAACAGTCATTGTTAATTTTTTTATCCGTCCGCCCCATGTGCCCCTCCCAGAAAAATATCCTGGATCCGCCCTTGCTTTTGGACGTCCATAGTTGATTCATATAAGGTCCAATTTTGGTCTATTTAGAGACAAATGGACATTTGAAAAGTCCACATTCCACATGAAAAAAATAAAGCCCTTACTAATAAAAAATTGTTTTTATAAAAAAAAGGTTTTTAACAAAAATTATTGTACTAACCCTTACTATGTGAAAGTTTAAATTCACTGTTTCGCGAAAAACTAGCATCGTCAGACATAGGTGTGTAATTGAATTTAAAAGGTGTTTTTGAATAAATAGCGGAAGTTTTGTTCAACCGTTTAGTTGTTTTTAAAATAAAATAACCAAAACTGTATAATTATAAAAAAGTACCTAAACTCAGTTGGTCAAGTGATTTTTATGGTGCTAAAGATCACTTGTCCAGGTTCAAGCTTGGAAAAACTAAGCCAAAGCCAAAATTCAAGAAAATTTTAATTATCATAAAAATGGTTTAGGACCACTATTTCGATAACGTAGAACACGAAAATCGCTATTAAAATGCAATATTAGAGCTCATTTTCATTAAAAGTTCAGTTTTTTGAATGCGAGTGTGTACTTCCCATTCGCACAGCGATTTATGACTGCCCCATACATCCTTTCGAGGAACTGATTGCGCCAGTCGATTCAGCGTCACAAAAAACACCGTTTTCCATAATTTCACGCAATTCCAAATCCAAGTGTTTTTGTCAAAAAAATGAGCAAGGCTATAGTCTTGGATTTTTGTCAAAATTCAACAAAATTTTAATTATCATAAAAATGGTTTAGGACCACTATTTCGATAACGTAGAACACGAAAATCGCTATTAAAATGCAATATTAGAGCTCATTTTCATTAAAAGTTCAGTTTTTTTGAATGCGAGTGTGTACTTCCCATTCGCACAGCGATTTATGACTGTCCCATACATCCTATCGAGGAACTGATTGCGCCAGTCGATTCAGCGTCACAAAAAACACCGTTTTTTTATTGAAAAAAAATAAAAACTTGAATGTACTATTTATTAATAACAAAAAAACAAAATTTATTAAAAATTCAACAGTAGGTATCTACATCTACCTCCAAAGTTTTTACCAGTTAATTAATATATAATCTCACTATATCCAGAGGTTTGGCTGGAAGACTGGTTACAGGACATTTCTGATGTTCATTTAAATGTCTTAATATACACCGAAAGCAAAATATGTACCTAAAAACAGTTTATTAATAAAACTTAAGACTGTGGAAATATGGTTTTATCGCAGAAACTCACCCAGAAACTTGTAAAACAGTGGGTATAGTCCATGATTTCAAACATAAAGGACATTTTCCTTCATATTTTTTTGCTTTATTGTCAGGCTAAAATTAAATTAACATTTCAATAAAAAAAACATTTCTGGTAAAATACGCTATACAGGGTGAGTCAAGATTAACTGTACATCTTTATACCATAAGTAGAGGCACGTTAGGGGATTATGTCTTCTTGTTTTGATTGTTAATATACAGGGTGATCAGTTAAGGGTAGCGAGCGGCCATATCTCATAAGATATTGGTCGTATATATTTGAGAAAAAAAAATCATGATAAAAGTCGCCAAGAGAAATTGCTGTAAATTATTTTCGAGTTTGTCAAACGTCCGCTAGAGGGCGTAACAACCAACACCAAGAAGGAAAACAGGATTTGTATAGAATTTTGCATAATTAAAGTATATCGATGATACCATTTTCATATTTACAGATCATTTCCCCATATTTTTTGTCTAAAACGTTTTGTTCTATCTATCAAAATAAAGCGGTGGTGGAAGTTCAATTTTTTTATAAACAAACTAAGATTTCTCCCGTTTCTTTTGACCGATTTTCGCAAACTTAGGCTCATATGAAAGAGCATTATTTGCACTATAAAACGCTTAGTTGGTTTTGAATTTTTGACTTTTGCTGTCGCCGCTAGATGGCGTTAACTGAATTGATGTAATGGTATATTAATTTTTATATATTTTAAAAGAGGATAAATTTCTCTATAATTTAATGAACAGAATTGATCATCTACCTTTTTTTGAACCGTTAATATTGACCAAAATATAATTTTTTTACATTAAAAAATGCCACGCCACTGTCTTTTATCAAAATAAAAATCAGCTTTTTAATCTCTTATTAGTTGCTAACAAAAAGAACCTCTTGACTTTTTCTTATTAGACAAACGGTTTTGGATTGAAAAAATAAAATGAAATGTGACTTAAATTCTGGGATTATTATTACTTATAATTCATATTAAAAAGTTTTAATAATAAATACACTTTAGTATGATTAGTATATTATAATTACTTACACAAGGTGTTGAAACTTTTGGTAAATCCATTAGGGTATAGTTAGATTTCTGTGAGTTCCACACTTGTAAGAATTGTAAGAAAAATGCACCTACTTCTAGGGTTGTTGAAATTCCATTCCTCACAATCCCAAAACTTATCTGAGATAGACTAAAACATTGGTTATAAAAGTAAATTAAATTGTTGTCATAACACTTCTCAATAGTGGCGCACCATTAGCTTTTAGTGGTACAATGAAAGTTCATTAGGTGGTAAAGGAGAAAAGCAAACTCTGGCCAAGACATTTAAGTTGATTTACTTGCAAATATATTTGTAAAAATTTGTAAAATCACCCATCTAGGCTTTAATATTGTTATGTTATGTTATGAACTTCCAATTTAATATGTTATTAATCATAAGTTATCTACTTGTATATTACCTCAAGCTGCCGCTAAATAGAGATGCCCAAAAACCATTCTGATCCTCATCTTTATTATATGTTAGTTTAGTATCTATTAATTGGTATATAGGTGATTGATAATTAGTATTTTGAGCCATATATTTTATATAATAGTGAATTACATAAAAGCTCCAAAGAAACTCTATTGTGGAATGTGCAACCAAAAAAGTTTTCTTCATGGTACCCTCAAAATCCTGTGAATGAAATATACTATATTCTTAAATTTTAATAATGTTTACCACATACATACATACATTTTTAAGGGTTCCTTCAGCATTTTCTATCCTAATCATAGCTATTTTATCCTCTAACTTTCTCTTGAAATAAGGTATACAAACTAAAAATATTAATGATACTTCTCTATGTTTTTTAGTAAGACTTTCATTAGTGGTGGTTACTCTTTTAAGTCCATAAAAGTTTTCAGAAAATGATGCATCTAGAAAAAAATGACCCATAGTAAGTGTTAAGTTTGTTAATAATAAATATACATTACACTTACCATAATGTGTTAAATAATGGTATTGTAGTAAACCATTGAGAACTACAAATGTTTCTTCAAAGTATTTGTTTAACCATCCAAAATTCCTGGGTATGTTTGTAGACAAAAACTGAAATAAGCATAAATAAATATCCACAACTAACTACCGTGCATATTTACTTTACCAATGCAAGTTTTTGAAGAGCAGGATGCAAAGTGTTATTCAATGAGTTTTGAGCTATAACTTCCAAAACACTTGGTCTATTTTGGAAAGTAAACGTGAAATTTGCAGCATTTTCTGCCATTATTTAACTAACATAACATAAAGATGTACAATATTACATTAGAAACCATAACAATAAATTAGGTTATCTACAATCTTCTACTTTAGAAATGTTTTCTCATAAAACCACAAAGTTACTCATTTCTCAACTATGTAACAAAAAAGTAGATTCCTTTTTTAATAAACTCTGAGAACAATCCTAAAACACGAGATGGCGGCTCTGTATGTGAGTTGACTACATAATACAGAATTTTCGAAATACCTACCTTCAGTTACACGTCATTGATGCTAATAACGGCGAGTTAAATTTAATTGACAGTTGAATGGTTTTTGTCGCAGAGGATATTTTCGTGCTTTCCTTTTGCAAGGACGACCATGTCGTCGAAATATCCTTGTCCTGGTCAATTGACAGAGTATATAAGCTGTCCACAGTGAGACTCCACATGAGTGGGTCGCAACTCCCCCCTGCCAGGGGCGGATGGGCTCCGGCGGGACACCGGGATAAATCCCGGTGGGCCGGTAATCAAATGGGCCGATTAGGCCGGTAAAATAAAGTAAACTTTTTGGCAAAAAATTGCAAAAGAAAAGAAAAATTTCATGCCAAAATATTGCTGCTTATGGAGGTATACGATTTTTAACAACAGCGCTCCGGCAGAGCAGCTCCGCAATATTTTGATATATAATTCTGAAAATTTTGAATCTTGTTTATATATCGATGTTATAGAAGCTCTAGAAACAATTGAAGTCAACCATAAAATTGCCAATGATGTGAGGCTGATGGCAAACAATTACAAAGAGAGTATGCTAAAGTATGAAAATATTTTAATTGCACATATTCATAAATTTGTTTTCACTTACGGGACCTTTGTCGCGTTATTTGCAAACGTCAGGATTGGACTTACTAAAATGCATGTCCATGCTAAAAAAATTGCTTTAAAAAATTAGAGACTGACCAAAGGAATATAAGCCATATTTTAGAGACATCAAATAAATTTATTACTTGGGTAAAAAATTAGTTTTCTGCCAGAAACATGGATGTGGTAATTGAAGATAGTTTTCCAGAATAACGAATACCCACTTTAAAAAAATTTTTTGATGAAAAATCAAAAGATCAAAAGCCAAAAAACCCACTTCAATTATTTACAGTGTCAATTTTTAATGTTGTAATGGACACAGCTGTGCAATCGATAAAAAATAGATATGAAAAAAACATGACTATTTGCAGAGATCTTGCAATTCTATCTCCCCAGCATTTTGAAAATATTAAAACTTGTGGTATACCAGAAAATGCTGTAAATGCCCTTTCTCAAAAAATAATACAATTTAATTCAGAAGCAACGCCAGATCGACTTCATGAAGAATTACATAGCTTTGTAAGTAATTGGGAACAATTTCAATTATAAATACATGATTTCTATGCTCTTCCTTATTTGGGAGATGCCGACGTCAGCGTAGTCGATGAAGAGGGCACTACAAGAGAAGATGGAGCGACTGACACCGAAATATTTAAAAATTCTAATTGTAAGAGTTGCAAAAAATGTGTTGTGTGCTGTTATTTATGTATAATAAAAATACATGTTTCAAGGAGCTTTTCAAGCATTAGCTACGGCATACCAATATATACTTAAACTGCCAATATCACAAGTTGCATGTGAAAGATCATTTTCGATTTTAAAGTGTATTAAAAATCGCAAAGACACTGGAACACCACTAACACATCTCTGTTAGCACTCCAACCTTCAATAAACAAACCACTCTACCCCGCACCAACAAATCTACCCAGACATACATGAACTAGCAGTAGTACGAAGGATCCGCATCGGCCACACCAAGCTCACCCACAGCTACTTGATGACATCAGAGCCTAGACCTATCTGCCAGTGCCATGCCGCCTAACAATCAAGCACATTCTCACAGAATGCCAACTATAGTGCAACAAGGCAGCAACTCGGGCTCAAGACCAACCTCAGAGACATACTCAGTGACACACAACAAATCCAAATCGTGCTGAACTACTTAAAGACTATCTCGATTTTCCATAAAATTTAACTTGTATTTTGTATTTGAACTTACTTATATTGTAGCCTAAATTGTCCCCGTGCGAGTGGCCATAGTTGCCGAGCACGTTAATTTAAATAAAAAAAAAACTATAAGCAAGAATATAAAATTACTTTGATTAATGTTGTATAACTATTAGTACAATTTGTACATACATACATATTATATTTATGTATAAAATAGTTTGGAGCAAATTTTTAGTTTTGTTTTGGTTTGTTTTTGTGTTTTGTTTATTTTAGAAATATATGAATACAAAGTACGTAAAAATATGTTTCTTTAATTCTTTTACTTACAAAAATATGTAGCACAACCATTTATACAATTTTGCAGAATTTCAGCAAAAATGGGGCCACAGAAAAAAAACCGTCCCGGGCTGATTCAATATTGCCCATCCGCCCCTGCCCCCTGCGGACAGCCTCTGGTCCCACTAATGATGATAGTGTCTTGTCATTGATGGCACATTCTAGAAGGTTCCGCAATCTTACAACCTTTGTTAACGCACCCCTCTGATAATTTTAGCTAGGGACCTATTGGAATGGATATAATGGATAATTGAATCAAGGAGTTTTTTACAACAAGCGACCTGTTTACGGTATTTCCCAAATAATATTCTTATACAGGGTGTCCACGGATGGGGTATCCTTAGTGAAAAATGTCATTCTTGATAAAAAGTTTTGCTTGCTCTGAAACCCCATAAAATAAAACAAAATTCAAGTTTATCAAAATTCGTCTGATTTTATAGCCAGTTTTATTTATGAAAACCATATTAATTTTTGCACTAAGTTCGAAAATAATGTATTAATCTAGTGAGTGACGTTTACGTGTCCCAAGTAACTGTCAACTTTTATAAAAAAATTTCAAATTGTTATTCTTAAATAAATTTTTGACAACAATGTTAACTATTCAACAAAGAGTATATCTTATTAAGTGTTATTGTATTGGGGAAGTTTCGTACCACTATGCAATTGCAAAATTTCACGAAAAATATCCAGATGTATCCATTACGCGGTGTGGATAAAAAAATACTTACAAAGAATTTGGAAAGAGAATTGAGAGATGTTTTGTAGCTGGGGGAGGATATATTAAAAAGATTTTTTTTTGTTTACTTAGTGTTTCTTACATTATTCTGTATTGTTATTTTTGATAGTGATTATAATTCTTGAATAGTTAACATTGTTTTCAAATATTTATTAAAGAATGACAATTTGAAAATTATTTATAAAAATTGGCAGTTACTGGGTACATCGTAAACGTCACTCACTAGATTAATACATTATTTTCGAACTTAGTGCACAAATTCATACGGTTTTCATACAACTGGATATAAAATGAGACGGATTTTGAAATACTTGAATTTTATTATATTTTATAGGATTTCAGAACAAGCAAAACTTTTTATCAAAAATGACATTTTTCACTAAAACTAATATTTATACATTTTTCACCTATAGGATCCCCCATCCATGGACACGCTGTATGTATCATTAGTCATCAATATTGTATGTTTTAAATTAAATTTTAATAACTATTGTGTGACTATAAATACTCTCCAATTTTCATAATTTGCGAAAAGTACATTGTAAAGAAAGAAAATAAAATGCAATCAGACATAGTTAATATCATCCTAAATAACTTCTATTCTGAGACGATTACCTACCAGTTTTTTTCTTAAAAAGAAACAACAAATAGTGGTATTTCGTGATTGAGGGCACTTTAAATACGGTTTCCCAACTTTCCAGACGATTAATAAGGGTAAACTGCTTCTTATTAAAGTTTGAGTTATAAGTTCCTCGATAACAATCTTTAATTTCGTTTTTACATTTGGTTACGTTAACATTTGCTCGGAATCGCAGCATATAACTTCTCATTACTGTAAACATCTGGATAAATCATTTTATATTATTGTTTCGTAGAAAGCTGTTATTTGCCAATGATGTTTTATTAGGGCTACCGACGATGGCCTGTCCCAGAATACTCTTGTTAAATATTAATTTTATTATACTGTGTATATCATCCAAAGGGTATAATTTGCTTTAAAGAAATAGATATATGTCCTCACACTGGTCGATTTAAGATTTTTATAGTTTCGAATTATATTTATCAGATATTTTTTTGAGGCTGTTGAAATTTTTATATCTTAAATAATACATACATACAAAAATCCAATTTAATGAAGCAATATTCATTTATTTTAACTTTAAACTTAAAATCATTATACATACAAAGACCTAATACATTACTTTTGGGTAAAGTTATCTAAAGAATTATAAAGTGATATGGATATTTTACTAAATTTCCACTTTCCAACTATGGAGCATTAGATTAGAATTAGATTAGTTTGTCTTAGAATGTATAAGCCACTTGGACATCTGAACACTTGGACCTAATAAGATCTTTTGTGCCAATCGTAGTCTATTAAGGGCATTCCTACGGTTGAATATTTAAGCAAAAACAGAGGTTTTGCTCGTGGCTAATTGTTGAAGAAGCAAACTGTGAAGTTGGCATAGTTACAATATTCATATATGTTTATTTTGGTGTTATTCGGTTGTTATATAAAAATAATAAAAAAAGTTGTCACTGTCTTTAATAAAAAAGTCTTTCCATTTTTCTAATAACATTCAAGAGTTGAATACTGCGTGTTTATTTTAATTCAATTGGTTATGGGCCCAGTTGTATAATCAGCATTAGTTAATAAACTGAAAGAACTAAGGGTGTTTACCCAATACTTATTCCAGAGAGAATCTAGTAATCTTCTATCTAAAGCTGATTTAAAATATGAGACTTCTAAAGAGTAATACTGTTTACAATGTACATCAAAATCTTCTATTTTATTCAAAGGGATTGTTTGATATTCAGATGGTTCTTCATTAGCAGGTTTATAGCCCTTTGGATATGTCCTAAAAGCACCCAAACATACTTTCCATACTGGAAATTTCCTGGAAATTTTGATTCAACTGACATCTATTCCAGATAACCAGCATCCATATCCTGGATAGCTGCTTCAGAGTCACCAATTCTCAGTTTGAGAGGGAATGTTAAAGAAGCAAACTGTGAAGTTGGCATAGTTACAATATACATATATGTTTATTTTGGTGTTATTCGGTTGTTATATAAAAATAATAAAAAAAGTTGTCACTGTCTAGGCTAGGAATTTATAGAAACAAAATAATGAATTTTTTTTTAAATTGAGGGGAAAAATGTTTACGCCGTTATCCAAAAAAAATTGAAAAATTTAATTCTATACATCTCTAGTATCGTCCTTTAACTATTTTCCAAGTTTTTCTGTTTTCAATTCATAATGTGACGCCATCCACACTGAAATTTATTAACACCCCTAAAAATTTTTACAAGCCATTCATGAATTAAAGAACTTGTATTCTGGGTATCTATTTATTTGAAATGCTAAAAAATAAATGTAAAAGAATTGATACAATAATTTTTAAAATTAAAAAATTTATTCTACACTATTTGAAACGTAAATAGATTATTTATATAAATTTTCAAAATAGTATACAAATTTTAAAAACGAATAATATAAAATACGAATAATAAACCATGATACAAATAAACAATTTAAAGCTTCTGTTTCTGTGTACAGAAAGTTTCAAATGGATTTTTACAATCTCAATAATTTTAGCAGTAAATTAATTGAGCTTATTTCCAAAATATTAAACTCATAGGCTTACGTTAAAGGGGTTTATTAATTTTTATATAAAAAAAACTAATTAACTGATTTAATTAAATTTTACTATAAATCTTTAATAAAATACATAATAAGACCTTCTGGAAATTTGCAATTGTCCTTGTAACTGATAATACCATTTATGCATTTTATTAATGCCATCCTTTTTCCAAAAGGAAGGCATTAAGGAGATAAAGTTTGGCTTCATAACCCAAGAGGATAGAAGGGTTACTCGCCTAAGCTACAAATTTTTTGGGAGAATCCGTACATTATCAAGAAGAAAATCAATGATGTCATATACCGAATAAGTAAGAGCTCAAGTATTGGTTTGTAGCCATTCGCCCAGTTCCCAGTTTACAGCGAAGACCGTCCCCTGTTATTTCCATGCGACTGGAAATTATAGAAGAAGATACTGCAGATACAATCATTCCCATCCAGCTCTATAAAAAGTTCCAGGAGGAACCGTCATTTAAGGGAAAATGTCTCCTTTTAAAAGATTGGGACCGTCGCCACTGGAGGTTGTTTCAATACGTTCTCGAACACGCTCGAAGCAGTGGCTTATGTATAAATACTGTTGTGCGGGGAAGAAGTTTTTAGTTTCAGTTCAGTGTTTAATTAAATCATAATAAGTGTAAATAAATTGTGTTGTACATAAGTAAAGATAATTTACTGTATAAATAAATTAAATATTAGACTGTTCAAATAAATAAACGGTAGGTACATTATTTCAAACGTTGGTGTGGTTGTTAATTATATTTATTTTTGTAACTTTTTGCCAAATAATAAAAATTCTCCATTTTCAGTTAGAGTAATAGTATATTACGTAACGTGTGTGGTAAAATGCTTTACAGCAATAGTTACGTACTATACTTTACCTACGACCTACTTGTACCTGCATTAATAATCTTTTTGTTAATAATAATTGAACAAGAGCAACAATAGATATTTTTAATCATTTTATTGTATAATAATTAAATACTTAACATTAGTTATAAGAACAATAAAAAATGGGATGTTTTTTGATAATCGTTTTTTGATAAATAATGTGTGCGCATGCGATCAAACGTCAGACGCATGCCTAGACGCTCAATGTGTAAAAGATTTTAAATATGTCGGTTCACTGTACTCCTTATTGTAGTAAAACTTATTTTCGTCATTTTTGAGTGATTAATTTAATTTTACTGATCGGTTTCTCGCGTAATATTAACATTTACTGCATTCTTAATATTTAAAACGGTTTCGTATAGTAAATGAAGTGAAATTATAGTACAAAACGAGTAAAAAGTGTCTTTTATATGTTACGATTGTATCCACAAGTTGAAACAGTTTTGTAAGTATTTTTAAAAAGTATCTTGGTAATAATAATTTTATAAATGTTAAAATAATTAACTTAATTACATAAAAATAACGTAAATTTATCTGGGAAACGTAATTAAGTACATTTATATTAAGATCCATTTATACAGACAAAAAGTAGGGTTAATGGAAACGAATCAAATATATATTTTCAAATAACTTTTATTAAATGCAATCTTATATCTAATAAATGTTATCTGCCATTTATATGTAGTATAAAATTCACCTTCAAATATGTAAATAGGAAATTTTGAATTAAATAGCGACGTCTATTGTTGCTAAGTGTTTGCTAGGAAAGCCGTGCGTTTATTTTACCGATATACATTACATAGGTTGTAGATTGTGTGTTATTGATGGTTTAGAGGGGTGGTCGTAGGTAAACCATATTATATATTGAAATAGATTGGTCAATGTAAAGATATGAATAAAGAAGATATTCATATTAATTCATTAAAAGATATTTACAAAATTTTACTGAAATCATTTTGGTGGTTTCAAAAATTTGCATTAAAGAACATCGTTACACGTGATTTTTCTTTTTAAAGATTGTGTATTTTTTAAAGAATATATTGTTTTGATTTTAGAGTTTTAAAGCGAATTTAATTTGGAAGGAGTTTCGTTAAAAAAAAGTATATGGATAAGGCGAATGCGTTTAACGGATCTTCTGTTTTTCTGCTTTATAATATAGAATATGGGTGTGAAATTTAAGAAAACATCATTAACCACAGCCGTCTCAATACAATATAAAAAGGGTATTATGTACTAAATTATTTTCTCTCTAAAGAAAAACAATACAAAATATAGGGAAATTTTAAAAATACATAGTAGGAAAAGCTATGCATAAAAGTTTTTAATTTAAAATTAATTGAGACGAGAATTTATTGTACCAACCCTTACTTTAGTTCTTTCCTAAGTTTGGGTAATTTTATTATTATTTGCCAAAACAGAAAAACTTGTACTTTAATCGATATATAAATCTCGTTTCAAAGCGCAAATTGCCAAATAAGCATTGGATAAAAAGTTTTGCGTAATGTTTTATGAAAACCCCCGTGACTAATGTGTTGATAATTTATTATTTTTATCAAGTTAACCGCTTATGCTTATTTTTATGTACTATGGTGAAGTTATTTCTATCCCCAGTTTACCCTAACTCGACGCTAATGCTATTAATTTGATGATATTGTAACGAGGTGCACGACTTAAGTGCAAGACTGCTTGCTCTGTTCGGTCTCAAGTGATTTTCATAATGAATGCCTGCATGGTGAATAGTATGGATGTTGGATACGTGATTTTACACTGATAATAGAAAATTGATACCATAATGATCAAATTATCTTTTATTTATTATTTTTGACTTCGTCTCTTTATATTATTATCTACCTCATTAAATTAAATAAGTGTCTTATTTTAATACGTTTCATTAAATTCGTTACTTGTATCTGAAATAAAGAAATGTTTTACTAAAAATAATCTACCTTCTTAATTCTAATTAAACTTTAACCAATCGGAATCTGTGAACATTCTTTTCTTAAAGTTTTTTAAGCTATTTTTAAATAATTAATACTGACTTGTTTTAGTCAGGTTGAGATCATCACCTTTCAGATTCTTGTATGTATAGGTCCAAGATAGACGAAAGAGGGTTGGAGTGGAAATAAGGGTAACGCACCCAGTGTTGCCAGACCGCCAGACCATTTTAAAAAAAAATCCACCAAAGAGCTCATGTAAGTTTTGATTTCCTGAATCTTTTCACAAATTTCATTTTCAATTTTTAAAACTCCTTCAAAATCAGAAATTTGATACAAATATCCCTAATTTTAATCATAAAAGCCGTGATATTTACTGTGTACTAAATTATGACTTTGCAAATCAAGAGTAGGAAATAAAAATATAAATTTTAAAATAAACATAAAACAATATAAAAGAAGATATATATTGATAATGAAATAAGTTCGAGAAAAATACCCCAAAAAATACTCTTGAAAATCGAATCCCCAAAATTTCCCCCAGAGTAAAAAAATCCCCCAAATTTGGGAGAAAATCCTCCAATATGGCAACACTGAACGCACCAACTATTTTTCAGGCGAAGATACACGCCCTACACGTCAGTGCCAGTCTAGAAAAAAGAAAACTCAGTTCAAAAGCATTATCCACCGAAGAACTATTAAAATTGATCAAAAGCTACATCGAATATACCCCCGATGTAGCACATAAAAAGTTTTTTCACCTTTGCTCATTGAACTTGCTTGGAGAGGCAATAAAGCCGTAAACTGCAAGATTAACTTTTTCCAGAAGGAAATTGAATTGGTCGAGTTGAATACAACAGCATCTTTTCGAAAACAACTCAAGGAAGGTCAAAAAGTTTGGCAAGCAGCAAATGGTTGGTAGAAAATTCATCAAACGATAATTTATGCCCAGTTAGACTATTCTTGAAATTAATGGAAAACAGAGGACCAAAGATTTTATCAGACAGACTCTTTCTTACCGTTCACCCCAATTGAAAGAATAGATCTTGGTTCAAAAACTGTCCACTTGGAATAAACACCGTCTCTAAGTGGACAAAAATGTCAGCTGAAAAAATTGGAATAGACACAAAAAAACATAAAATAACAAACCATTCTCATCGATCTTCAGCTGTGGCAGCCTTATTCAAGCAAGGTGTTGCTGAACAGGAGTTAATTAAATTAACCGGTCACTCTAGTGCATGCTGGTTAAAACCTTATTTGCAGCTGGATCCCAGTCACCACGAGAAGTGGTGACAATCTCAGGACAACAAATGAAGCTTGACCTTCGAGTTCCCAAATGTTACATGTCAATAATACACAAAATCAATATTTAGTAGAAAAGAACGGGTAGTGATGAGCAAATGCAAGACCAAGACCAAGACCGGGTTAGTCTTGGTCTTGGTCTTGCGCAGTCAAATAAGCAGTCTTGGTCTTGTTCTTGCAGGGTCCAGTCTTGGTCTTGGTCTTGGTCTTCCACCAAGACTCTTGCAAGTCTTGCGCTTTTTTTTACTAGGGTCCATTTTTACAAAAAAAAAGGAAAAATAGTTTTTAAAATCATTAAAAGTAAAGAAAAATTAAATGAAAGGGATAGTATTTTTCATTATAAAAATTTCGTTTTTTTTTTATACAGGGTGTTTCATTAAGAATTATCCATATAGTAACTGGAGAAACCTTAGCACTAAATATGAAGATTTAAGCCAAAACACTTAAATAAAATATTCCTCCTAACCGAGATATAGGGTGTTTTATTTTAACTATTTTAAATGATTGTATCCCATATTTTTGACACCTTCCAATATTTTTTCTTCATACTTGGCAAAAAGTTTACACATATTAGGTTACTTTAAATAGTGACAAAAGATAGTTTTTCTCGATTACCAGAGGCGTGCGGTAGGGAGATGGATACTTTCTTTTATCCCCCTACAATTTACGCCACTGTCGTAATAATTGTTTCTGCATGTTTTTTTGATTCTCCGTTACTTTCTACGTAAATATTATCCTCTTGTCTCAATACGATAGAGTGAGTAGTTTTCTAGTTATTTACATTTAAAGGTAATGTTTAAAATATCCATTTTTGTTTTATTGCTTATTCAACATGAGTTTCCTTAATAATATAACCACCTTGACAACAAAATTTGTTAATTTTAATCGTAAATTCACATGCCTCAATAACTATCTCACTAAATAAATAAAGTTTATTAGTTTCAGTAAATTTTATTTCAAAAGATTTTTTCATATCAATGTTTTTTAATTTTAAATTTATGAAAATTCAGAAATTTGATTTTTATTATCAGATACTAATAAATAAGATAAAATTCGCAGCAAATTCGCAGGTCCTTTTGAATTACCTGCAAATTTAAATGGCCGTTCATATCTGGAATTACTTCAAAATCCACTTTTTGATGAGCTGGAAAACTTACTATTAAACCAAAGAAGAAGTATTTGGTTTATGCAAGACGGCGCCCCACCACATTATCCTTTAGCGGTTCGAAATTATCTAAATGGATAGGGCGAGGGAGTGAATTTCCATGGTCTGCTCGGAGTCCCGATTTTAATATCCTAGACTTTTATTTTTGAGGACATATGAAGACACTTGTGTAAGCTCAAGAAATTAATACCCGGCAGGAATTATGGCAACAAATAGAAAATGTTGCAAATTTTATTAGGAATCAACCCAAAATATTTCTAAAGGTTAGGAGAATTTTTTCCAAAAGGATTAATAAATGTATTGAAGTCAATGGAAAATTTACTATAATGTTAACTAATTAGAATTTTTTGTTACAGTAGTCTAAATAAATAATTGTTTCAGTACGTTTATTTTATGTATTCATCATGTTATTTCATAATAAAAATCATAGTTCTATTTTTTTATAAATTTAAAACTGAAATTTTGATAAATATTAATATGAAAAAATCATTTGAAACTAATAAATTTTATTTATTTAGTGAAATATTTATTGACTCATGTGGATTTACGATTAGAATTAACAACTTTTGTTATAAAGGTGGTTAAATTATTAAGGAAACTCATGTTAAATAAGCAATAAAACAAAAATGGATATTTCAAACATTACCTTTAAATGCAAATAATTCGAAAACTACTCACTCTATCGTATTGAGACAAGAGGATAATATTTACGTAGAAAGTAACGGAGAATCAAAAAAACATGCAGAAATAATTATTACAACAGTGGCGTAAATTGTAGGGGGATAAAAGAAAGTATCCATCCCTACCGCACGCCTCTGGTAATCGAGAAAAACTATTTTTTGCCACTGTTTAAAGTAACCTAATATGTGTAAACTCTTTGCCCAGTATGAAGAAAAAATATTGGAAGGTGTCAAAAATATGGGATACAATCATTTAGAATAGTTAAAATAAAACACCCTATATCTCGGTTGGGAGGAATATTTTATTTACGTGTTTTGGCTTAAATCTTCATATTTAGTGCTAAGGTTTCTCCAGTTACTATATGGATAATTCTTAATGAAACACCCTGTATTACATTGTAGCGATAAATCAAGTATGAAATAGTTATTATCCTAAAAAGTGCGGAAAAGTTAATTTCCGCAAGAGTTAGGATCAATCTTTTTTTACAAGCAAAATCACCTCGAAAATTATTTAGATACTTGAAAAGATGCGATTGTGACAATTAAATCTTTAATAGTGTCAATAAATACACGACTGTAGCTATAGCAACTAAGCACAGCCGATCAACTTCTGCTTGTTATGGTACCATCAGTAATTATAACCCTCAAAACCAAGCTTCTTCTTCGTCTTCGTCAAGGACTCCTCTACCTGCGTTCTCAGCGGAGTACAGTACGACAATGCCTCTTTCTCCAAATGATTCATAACATTGTCCAAGTTTTTTAATATGTAAACATTAATAAAGCTTATCCATGAACCTAAAACATAGTTTTTGTTCAGGAGTTATTGGATTCTTATTTCCATTGCATGGTTTTGAAACAATGTCATCTTTTATGTGATTTAAAACATAATCAAACAATACTGGTATCAAACGAAAATATTTTCTAAATTTTTCATCATTTGTTTGAAGACGCCTTCAGTTTTCCGTTTCTTAAAAATCTTACTTTCTTCCGACCTTTTCGTTTTTTCTTCCGATGAAGACTTGTCTTCCAAAAATATCATCATTGCCAAGTCCAAAGCATCCATGTTTTGCTTTTAACACAGAAACACTCTAATTATCGTCAAATATTGAAACTAAGCACAAGATATAAAATAAACTATAAACACACAAAACGAAAGCAAATACAAAAATGGTTTTAGGGGGTCAATAACGATAAACTCTTACTTTAGAGTTTAAAATAATCCATGGCTGCTTTATTTTTCGGTTTATATGTTTAAAAGACGCAAGACCGCAAGACTCTTGCAGGCTTGGTCTTGGTCTTGCGTATATCTTGCAATGCTAAGTCTTGGTCTTGCATAAGTCTTGCACTGCTCGGTCTTGGTCTTAATCTTGCAGCTTGAAGTTGGTCTTGGTCTTGCATTTTCTGCAAGACCAATTGCTTTTTGGCAATTTTCGCTCATGAAATTTTGACAAAATTTCATTCTTATAAGTTGCCAAGCAACATACTTTCATACGAGTCGAAAATTTTGCCGGCATTATATAGGAAAATTGTCACTGCTGCTGTTGATGGATTGGCCATTTTTTACACTTTATACTTCCTTCATTTTGATCAAAGATAATAATATTGATATTAAACTAATATTTTAAAAGTTGAAAATTATGAAATAATGACAGCAAATAAAGAATAATCAAAGCTAGTAACAAACAGAAATTATGCCACAGGGAATATGGATCTGGAAAAATGGGAAAGTTTATATTGTCACTTTGAAAGCGCAATTATAGATATGTTATAAAACAAAAATTGTGAATAATTATTCATGTGTAAAAACAATGGTACCTACCTCATTCACAATTCAAAAACCAATACGCCCAATACGCAACATTTATAATTCACTTTAGTGATTACACTAACGATTCGTAGCTCATCCAATCAACATAGATATTGGTTATTGCGCTATAAATATTAAAATATTTTCAATTGGAATACCTGACTGCGTGTGGCTCCATAAATAAACTGAAAGGTGGGTAAAAGGAACCCATTATAATGTAAATAAATAATTAAATAAATAACTGCTTGTTATCAGGGTGTGTGGTTATGGATAAAGAAAGAAAGAAAGAAATGTTATTATGAATGCGAGAAAGAGAAACGAAGGTGATAAATAAGGTGCCTAACAAGATGTTGTTAGTGAGAATACCCCCTGAGGAGAAAAACACAGCGTATGGCTTCCAGGAACTCGAGCTTGAACATTTTATGCTTTTCAATTTGATTACAAGGTACTTTAAATTATTAACTTTGGATTGGGCTCTGTTTATATTTATTCTCACCTTACTGCTTTAGTCTTAAATTGAAAAATATTCGATATAATTTTGTGCCTAAAGTGTTTCTCTTTTTTTTTCTTTATTCATGTATATTTTAAGTTTTATCTTTCCCGCGGTGGTCTTAAATTATAGCTATTCTGTTAAATATTTTATTTCATTAAAATAATAAGTAATAAAAAATGTATAAGAAATGTTTCAATTCCCACAGAAACCAGTAAAGAATCATAATAAATTTCAGTTGAAGAACAAAGCTGTTATTTATTTTTTCAATATTCAAAATTTAGCGACCGGTCGAGGGAAAATGCTTTTTCATCCATTTTTTTAGTTAAAAATATGAAAATCATGGTATCCATTGATATCGTTGATTTACGGTGATTGAAAAATACGGTATCCGCCAAAAAAACAGTACCGAAACAGAGAGTGCTGTGGAGTTGTTTATGTAATATGGATTTGTCATATTTGACTTAATTGTCATTAGTTGATATACAGGGTGTTTCTTAAGTAATCTAAAATATTATATGGGGCGCTTCGTTACTCAATTTTAAGACGAAAAGTTCATATAAACATGTGTGATAGGTGTTGTAAATTTTTCTTGGTGACGCTACTGATTTATATTTTTTTATTATTTTATTACAAGCAACATGTGTTAAACATAAAGAAAAAATAATACATTTCAGAGCAAATGTTCAAAATGTCCACCTCCAGCTAAAATGCAAGAATCCGCTCGATGTCTAATGGATTGTCGAATACGTTCGAAGATACCAGGATTGTTACGAATAACATTACAGCCGTCTATGATACGATTTTGAAGATCTTGTACGTTTAATATCAGTGTTGTGTAAACAAGCGATTTCAAATATCCCCACACACAAAAATCCAGAGGATTGTGTCCAGGTGATCTAGGAGGCCACGGGTGTGGAGATCCTCGTCCGATCCAATGGCTTGGAAAAACATTATTTAAAAACTCGCGTACAATCACTGAAAAATGTGGAGGAGCTCCGTCATGCATGAACCACATGCGCCTTCTAATAATAATAGGTACATCTTCCAAAAGAAGTGGAAGTTCATTTTCTAGAAAATGTTGGTATGTCTCACCGGTTAACCGTACAGGAAGGAAAAATGGTCCAATTAAATAATCATCGATGATGCCAAGCCAAACATTGACCGAAAATGTTTGTTGAAATCGTTTTACACTTATGGTATGTGGATTTACATCTGCCCATATGTGGTCATTATGAAAATTCATAATCCCATGTCTAGAAAAGTTGGCTTCATCCGTAAATAGAATATTGGCCACAAAATTCGGATTGTTCGCGATTTCACGTAAAATCCATTGACAATACTGTATGCGTAATGGATAGTCAGTAGGTAACAAATGTTGAACACGTTGAACGTGATATGGATACAATAAATTATCTTTTAGAATATTCCAAACAGTTTTGTTACTAACATTTACTTCATCTGCAACTTTTCTTGTACTCGTTTCTGGATGTTGGTCAATAATTTGAAGAATCTGGTTTTCCAATTGAGGATTTCTCACAGTTCTGGGTCGTCCAATAATATTCTTCGATTTAGCAAAAGTTCCAGTTTCTTGTAAACGAATATGTAACTTAGTAAACGTATCTGAACATGGTAAACGATTATTTGGATAACGCTGGGCATACGTACGTCTAGCTTCTAAGGCATTACCATTCGCTAATCCGTACAAAAAATGCATATTAGCCATTTCAACATTAGTAAACACTGGCATAGTTATAACTAAACACAGAGTCAATCAAATAAAAATGTACGATTTTTGCGTTGGTTTTCAAATTTGACACTTGTCAACATTATTTCAAAGGCCACTTAGAATAAGCATGTTTTTGCGTATTACTTCTAAAAACCAGTAGCGTCACCGGGAAAAATTAATTTCACGTACAATCAGAACTGACTTATTACAATAAATTCAACACCCTGTATCTCATAAACGACAACACCTATCACACATGTTTATATGAACTTTTCGTCTTAAAATTGAGTAACGAAGCGCCCCATATAATACTTTAGATTACTTAAGAAACACCCTGTATTAATAGTACGCTGCAGTTAAATTTGATTTAAAAATGGTTCTAACAACGGAAGAAAAAGTGTTTTTGGTAGAGCATTATTTTCGTTCATACGGAAAAGGTCGTAATGATGGTCCAAGCTTAAAACAGGTGTCAATAAAATATCAACAAAAATTTAATAAAGCAGCTCCTAGTAAAAGTGTGACATTAGCTGTTGTTGAAAAATTTCGTCGCACTGGTAGTGTATGGTGTCAACGTAAAGGATCTTCAGGTCGTCGAAAAACAGTACCGAAAATGAAGGACGTGTTTTTAACCAAGTTGTGCAATCACCTCAAAGAAGTCTTGTAAGAACTGCATGTAAACTCAACATTGGTGAAACGTCTTTACGTCGCATGTTCAAATCAATTGGTGGTTATCCATACCGTATTCAAGTTGGACAACGACTAAATGCTGCGGACAAACGTGCAAGAGAAATTTACTGTGGTTTTTGAGGATTAGGAACTACATTTTTATACTTAAAATGGCAATGTGTACCTTAAGTCATAGAATTCTTATGTCAAAGGAATGTAATAACTGTCAGAATTAATAAACGTACAAAAAGTTTCACTCAAATTTTAAGACGTGGTTTTTATAAAGATCCTTCTTAATCTTCGAACTATTTTAATAGAAATTGTGTCATCAGTATCGGTTACAAAGTGGCGACCGTGTGGAATCGAAGAACCACGAGTAATTAGAGTGAATCCGATAAGATGGACCCGAAACTAGATAGACGCACCTTCTTGAGAAACATCCAACAGCCAATCGAATCTCAAGTCGATTTTGAGTTCCTCTAAGAAAAAAATAACCAGCTGGTGGAATTAAACAAGAAAATCCAAGATCTTCTGTTATCCGATAAGAATTTTGATGAAGAAAGTTTCGACGAAGAATGTCAAGGATGCAACAGAATAACCAAATTGTGGTTGGACGCGAAACTACAATACCAAGATAAACAGAAAACAAAGGAAAGAGAGAGGAAGGAAGACAAAAAACATAACCCAGGAAAACTTAACCTTCTAAAATTGGAACTCAGGAAGTTTAATGAGAAAAATCCAAAATCATGGATCCCATTCTGGAGTCAATTCAAAAAAATTAGTGACGACGAGACCATAGCAAAAGAAGACAAATTTCAATATTTGATAAAAGCCATGGAAGAAGGCTCCAAAGCAAGGGAAATTGTTGAAAGCTACCCGCCAACATCAGAGAATTATCCAAAAGTGCTTAAATTATTAAAAGACAGGTTTGCAAGTGATGACACTTTAATAGAAATTCATGTGAGAGAACTATTGTTGTTAGTGCGTTGTAAAAGTATTGTTCCATCTTTATATGACAAAATTGTTGTTAACCTTCAGGTTCTTGAGTCTCTGGGTATTCATAAAGATAAGTATGTGTATTTTACTTCCACTTGTAGAGTCGGCTCTCCCAGATAGTACACTATTAGCTTGAAGTAGGGTTACTAGAAATGAAAAGTCAAAATTGACACAGTTAATAGATTTTCTGAAACAAGAGGTAGAATTTTGAAAGTAAAAACAAGATTATAACACAGCCAAGAAAATAAAGAATTTATTTACCCAATTTTACTACCAGGTAAACACGAAATTGTGTTTAGAATGATATAGGAACTTCATGCTGGAACTCTAATCAAGAAGAGTATTTATTAAAGTTGTCTCGCAATGCATAATTTGTAAGAGGAACAAGGCGATGCATTATAGTGCTCCACAACCACCATTGCCAGCCGATCGCATTTGTAACTATGCAACCTTTGAGGTAACGAGTATTGATCTAGCAGAACCACTGTACCTAAAAAACAATGTAAATTTTTGGATACGATTGTATACATGTGCAGAGTATAGAGCAGTACATTTGGAACTTACTGAGTCATTATCAACTGCATAATGACATTAAGAAGGTTTATAGCCCGACGTGGAAGACCTAGAATCATATACACAGATAATGGCACTAACTTTGTTGGAACTTTCAACCTTATGAAGGAATTAAATTGGCGTGAAATTAAAGAGGCTACAAATGTACTCAAGATTCAATTGCTTCTCAGTTCTCAGTACCAATTGCTCCGTGGTGGGGAGGATGGTGGGATCGTTTAATACGAGTGGTAAAGGACATGCTAAAGAAAATATTAGGACATGCAACTGTGGACTGGACTGAGCTGTCCACTATTTTATGTGATTGTGAAACAGTCATAAATAGCAGACCCTTAACATATGTAGAGATGGGAGATGTCAGACCACTAACCCCTGCAATGTTTCTCCAAAGTCTGCCATCTAACGAAACACCAGATCTAGACAAAATTGATGAGAAAAACTTAAATGTAAGATACAAATACTTACAACTTAGAAATGATTTCAGGAAGAGATTCAGGAATGAATATTTAGGACTACTGATAAGTACTGGAAAGGAAAATCGAAAGGAGCCGAAAATTGGTAGAGATAGACTGCATTGGCCTGTGGGCATTGTAAAGGAGGTCTTCGAGGGAAAGGATGGATTCACAAGAGTTGCTCAGGTACATACAACAGCTAAAAAATTATACCCCTTAGAACTATCCGCAGTAAATCCGGAATGGCACAAGATTTCAACATCTTCTGCACCGTTGGAAATGGAGCAAAGCAATCCATGTAATGACCAATTTGCACTTAACCCTCTGACTCTACCTCTTAATTCTACTAGATCAGGACGTTCAATAAAATTACCAGTTAGATTTTTAGATTAATTTATTGTAAGAAGAAATAAAAATAATTCTACAGAAATCTATCAAGTGACTTGCAGTGATTGAAGTTTGACTTTGATGTTTCTGTCAGCTACTCAGTTAGTCAGTTGGCATTTTTTGTTTAAATATTTGCTTAAAATGGAAAAAATTCCACAAAATATAAGAGAAAATGCCATAAAAGCGACCGAAAATCTTTTGCCAGTTAAATCAAGGCAACAGTATGATCGGGAGTATGGCATATTTGGTATTTGGAAAGATGCCAACGCAATAATTGTTCAAATAACCGAAACCGTTCTAATGGCATATTTTCAGGAACTGGTAAGTTGTTGATTTTATTTTAATAGGTACATATGTTTAACAAATTTTAGTATTTTTAGTCGAAAAAATACAGTCCGAACTCTCTCTGGACCAAGTATTCTACCCTAAGGTCTACGTTAATGGTCTATAAAAATATAGACATCTCGCAATACCATCGTCTCATATCTTTTTTAAAAGTTAAGTCGAAAGGATATGTCCCGAAGAAGTCTAAAGTTTTGGAAGGAGAACAAATAATAAAATTTATTAAGAAGGCTCCTGATGATATCTACTTGGTACACAAAGTCATATTGGTAATGGGTGTTTTTGGAGGTTTAAGACGAGATGAGTTGGTCAAAATGACCATTGATGATATTGAAGATAGAGGAACGGTCTTGGTTATAAAGGTACCAGAAACTAAAACTTCAACTTCAAAAAGTTTTACTATCATTGAAGAAGATTTAGGCGCTTTAAATTTAATAAAAAAGTACGCAGCATTAAGACCAGCTGGAATAAAGGAGCGAAGATTCTTTCTTACCTATAGAAAGAGTCGCTGTACAGTACAACCTGTTGGAAAAAATACCATAGGAAGCGTCCCAACATTGATCGCAAAATTTTTAAAACTGGATAATGCAGAAGCTTATACCGGCCACATCGTCAACTTTACTTGTTGAGGCAGGTGCTTCGTTTGAAATGCTTAAACAACATGGGAAATGGAAAAGCTCTTCAGTAGCTGAAGGATATATAGAAGAAAGTATTTCACCGTATCGATTATTGAAAATTCTTTAATGGACAATTTACAAACTATACAAAATAGCGTTAGTGCTGCCACCTCTACCATCACAAAAAACACCGACCATTCTATAGTGGGATCAGCTGCATTTTCCGGGACATTTCAAAATTGTTATTTTTATTTTGGAAATAAAGTTTAATTTTTAGTATTTAAAGAAACATTATTTTTTGTATAAAATGGATCTTTATTCTTTATTATGAGAGAAATATAGTGTATTTGAAAATCAAGAGAGAGTAAATTCCCAGAAATGTTTTGCAGTTATTAGTTTTAAAGGCAGTAAACCATAGACGTGCGTTTTCAAAATTAAATTAATATGGAAATAGAAATATTTAATTTGTTTTAGTTATTTATACCTAGATTACCAATTTTAGATAGATAAACATAATTCGTAAGTAGTAATTTAATTTGGGTAAAATTAAGAAAAAGTCAATATTATTTTAGGCATTTTGTTTTAGGCATATGTTTATTTACAAAATATGTATATAATATGTACAGATAATTACAATTACTTATAAATTAATATGAGGAGCTAAAAAAACAATTAAGTAGGTATATGAGAAAAAAAAAACCAACCGCAAGGATAAAATTTGACGAGCAACATGCAAAAAATACGACAATATTAAATCTTAAAAAATAAAATTCTAAAAATAAAATTAAAGTACATAAATTAATAATTTTAAAGTTATGGTTTCTCGCACTCTGTGTCAGAAGATTCACCATCTGATTCTAGAGAAATTACAATGGGCTCTATAGTAATATCAATTATGTTATCTAGCTCCCACATTTTTTTTTTTTATTTCTGTAACGTGTCTAATACATTTTTGCAATTTTCACTTGTTACTTCAGATATTGCCTTATTGAAGAGATTTTTAACATCTGATAATTTAAAAGTAGTGTTATTTCTGGCAACATAACCTTTAATATCAATTCTATCGGATTCAGCTCACAATGGTGGGGTGGTAAACGAAGGATTTCAATTTCTCGTTTTTTGGCTATCTCCTCAATATTATATTTTTTATAATTTTGCTTATGTTTTTTAGCAATAGTTAACAATTCTGCCCTCAGCATTGTATTGTCAAAGGCTAAATTTTTAGAATATAACCATTTTGCAATTTCATCCTTTTTCCATTTAGTGGTTGGTAAAGGTTCAAGTAATCTGGAGTGGTAACTTGCATTGTCCATTACAATAACCGATCCTTTTGGTATGAATTGAATCATCTGTTCAAAATATTCCTCAAACACGTCTCCATTCATTTCTTCGTGATAATCAACGGTTTTTTTTTATTCAAATAAGAGTAAACCATTCTCAAGAAAACCGTTTGTACTGCCTATATGACAAATAATTAATCTTTTACCTTTTCCTATAGGTTCCTTAAAACCAGTAGTATATCCTTCTAGAAAAGCTTGATGGGATGATTTTATATTTTTGTCTTTCCAAACTCTTCCTACACAATGTCCTTCATTAACCCATGTTTCATCTAAATAATAAATGATTTTATTTTGAGCTTTAACTTGTTGTATTCTTCTGAGGTACTGTCTTCTCCAACATACAATTTCTTCAGAATCAATTAGCATTGAGTGTCTGCCCATTTTTTCAAATTTAAAGTTTAACTCATGTAACGTTTTCCATAGTTTATCCCGGCTTATTGTGGGTAAATCAACATCATAATGGCTTGCAAAACTTTATCTAAAGTTGGTATTTGCTTGTTTATAAAAAATGAATGAACAAGCTTACGAATAGCATTTTTAAAAAACTCGTCCACGTTGACTTTTAATAGTTTTTGTCTACCTGGTTTCGGCTTTGGTGAGGTTATTTCACCTGATTTTTCCTCCTTTAGAACTCTATATATTGTAGATTTTCCATATCCCATTGCCTTAGATGTTGTTTCAACTACACTGTCAATAGTGTTTGAGGGATTTTGATGTTTAAAATAGTGGTACACATTCACTACAGCACTCTTTTCATTGATCGATAAATGGTCTAGTTTTAATTTTTTCACTGGCGTATACTCACAAACTGCTTCCATTTTTAGTCACTATTATTTGTCACGTTTATCGAAAATCAAATAACTGCATTTCTAGAAACTTAAGCACTATTTAAGTCAAAATATCTGTCATTAGAAGCTGTTGCCATTCGGAGGTCGTTAAATAACAATTATCCCTTTCTAATCTGGTTACGCCTATGACGCACGTTAATCCTCTTAGGCCTACTGTAGTAACAATGAAAGATCATAAAATAATGTGATAGTGATAAAACAATTTAGAATGCATTACAAATATTGAAGTTTTACCGCACGTACTGTACTATAGTTTTGCATACCGAATTAGTTTTTATTCTGGGAATTTACTCTCTCTTGATTTTCAAATACAGTATAAAATTGGATAAGCAATAAAATTTCCTGGCATTATCATAATGCCCGCTTATAATGCCCTTGGAGTGATAGCAGGTATTATTGCTACCATAACATCTTTCGTTTCTAAGGTATTATAAATCAATAATAGATAGGTAAAACATAAAATAATTATTAGTTACTAATAAATTACTCACATCATATGAGTACCCAGTGATATAATGCAACGAGTTAAAGCAGAAACATTTGACTAAAAAAATTGATTGTAGAAAAAAATACCTAATATGTTTATTGTTATTAGATTTTTAATAACGCTAATTCGAAAAAATATCAAGTTATCAAGTAGATAGATAAATAATTTTCACAAGTTGATGCATTATCGTTTTCTCACATCCAACATCGATCCTTCTTCATAAAATAAAATAAAAACAGCTGTCTACTATAAGGAAACCTGATACTTTTAAGAGGTGCTACTTGTCTCTCTCTCGTATTCGTTATTCGGCATGTCCCGTTTCTTTTTCTCCCACAGCAGAAAAACAAACACATTAAAATGAACAGTGCTGAACATTGACAATGCCTATAAATAGACCATATACCTCTTTACGGTTTATCGCAGCCCAGCATCTAAGTTGCGTAGGACCCCTGCTATGTGATATTTAGTTCTGAATGTGGGGTCGATCAGGGCACTACACACTAGTGACAGATAATTATCAGTAGATTTTTGTTGTTACAATCTCGGTAGTAGGTATACTTGAAAAAAGAGCACAGTTCACACTTGAGATGGCACATATTTTTATGCTTTTAAAATTATTTTGCTTTACCTAGTTTCAATATATATAATCAATAAACACTCCTAAACACTTTCCTAGTGCTTTCATATGGAATAATCCATCCATCCATTAATTCATGAGATTATTTTATAATATTCAGTTGGGTAGGTACTTATATTTTTTGAAATATACTAAGTGACACCCAGTTTAAATGATTTTCTTTTAATAAAATTTCGTGAATTTATTTATTTTACTGAAAAAAACAATTGATAAAATTTTCAACCTTATCAGTTGAAGATTCCGGTTTTTATACTGCCTTTTTTGATGTCCACTAACAATCCAAAAATGAATATTGTAGCCGTAGTAAAGATCCAAATTTTGCGGATTTTGGTTCTTGACATTCTTTACAATTGGTTACGAAGTCTAGGGTACGGAGACCTGTACGATTTCGTCAACTTAGTGAGTTTGATAGGGGTCCTATAGTGGGACTTCCAGACTATAGAACTAATTAATATTTTAATAAAAATTCAAAACGATCGCAACGAAGTTGATAAATTCAGAGAATAATAATTATAAAACTGCGCACTACATTTCCGTGGTTACTGGTTTTGTGATTGCCAAGTCAAAAACAAATTTGACAGTTCAATAATATTTTACAATGTCAGAAATATTGTAAGTGATTTAAAGCAATAATTGGACTGTGCATTTTTGGTAATTACTTGAGCATCAAAATTTCGTTTGTTGTAGTAAGGTGTACTGAAATTTTCTTTTATGTCGGATTCAGAACCCAACTGTACACCGCCCGACGTTGTTGACATTGCTAAGGCAGCTACGAATGATTTAATTCCAACTAAGTCAAGTAGAGTTTATAATCATGCTTACAAAAGATTTCTCACATGGTGCAATGATAAAAACATTTCAAACTATTGGGAAAATGTGCTACTAGCTTATTTTTTTAAAATGACAACTAAATTAAAAATGAAAAGTTCAACAATGTGGTCTCAGTATTCCATGATAAAATCATTACTGAATATTAAACATGGATTAGATATTAGCAAATATATGAAACTACGTGCTTATCTGAAGAAGCAGAATGAAGGGTATACTCCCAAAAAGTCAAAGGTATTCACAAAAGACCAGTTTGAAGATTTTTTAAATAATGCACCTGATGAGCAATATCTAGGAATTAAGGTTAGTTATAATATTCTAACCTGCATAAATACAATCAAGTTTTTAAATACATACTACTTTTAGGTTGTTCTAATAATGGGCGTATCTGGAGCATGTAGATGCGATGAAATGGTAAACATGACAATAATGACATATGTGACAATTCGACTTGACACGCAAATTTAAAACGGACCAATGAGATTGCTGGACACTATATGACATTTATTTTCCCCCCCTGATACACTAAAAAGCCACGATAGTTCACAATTATTGGAGAAAAATATATAAATCTTTAAAGAAAATATACACAAGCTATGGAAAACCGACGATTTTTTTTGAAATTTCAAAAGGGAAAATGTTATCGCATGGTCATGGGAATTCATACAATTAGTAACGTACCCAAAACAGTAGCAACTTATTTAAAACTACCGAATTCAAAAGATTACACCGGCCATGCGTTAAGAAGAACTTCAGCTACTTTGCTTGTGGATGGAGGAGCTGATATGATATTACTTGTTTGAAACGGCATGGAGGTTGGAGGTCGAGCACTGTCGCTGAAGGATACATTGAAGACTCTTTGTCTAATAAAAAACAAACTGCAGAAAAAATCTTGATGTCGAATTCTTCTTCACTGTACCTGAATGCAACCTCATGAGCGAAATTATGTCGATGTTGATGTAACAGAAGCAACAACAAGTAAGGAGTCACAGGAAATTTTGTCGATGAACTCTTTCAACTCTGCACAAAATTCGCTTGAATTGGAAGTGAATAAATCAGGTAGTGCATTAAATATGTGCGGTGCAACCTTAAATAGCTGTAATTTTACTATTAATAATTATTATCGATAATAAAGTTTAAAGTAGTACAAAAAAGTACTCAACTTCATGAATTGACGTTAATAATGTCTACTTTTTTTGACGTTTGCGGAAAAAGTAAATTTTTCTGTCTACACCAACTGCCTTTTAAATTTGTCTATTTTTTCTTTTAAATGTTTTTTTTTTTGTAAAAACTAACCATTAAACCAAATAAATTAGTTTTTCCTTAAAGCCAATAATACTAGCATAATCTTGAAATGACGTACATGATGCTCATCCTTGTTTGTACCTATGCCATCCAGTCTGTAGGTGTAATTTACCAGTTTTAATAATGGATCTTCTACAAATCCTGTTATCTGGTCACGTGCAAGCGTTAACTAATGATGAACACGTGGCTATTGTTGTTTCTAATTTATACATCGGTCTCGTGCAGGTAGATGGTAGATACATAGTTTTCTGTTACTAAAAATGCTTTAGAATAATTTATGATTTTTTTTTATTTGAAAATAATTAATACCTACTACGTGTTTAAAAAGATAACTCTGTAGGTAACGCTTAATTTTTTACATTTAATAATCTTTGTTTCACATCATGTATATCGCCATCAAAAATTATTAAATTGCTCTTCTTAAAAGTTAAAAACATACATTTTATTTTCAAAAGCGCATCGCAATTTATTGCTATCGTAAAATTATATAATTACAAAGAGAGTAGAAAATAATGTCGATAATGCAATCCGATAAGGATTATAAAAGGAATCACCCGCCTCACGTTTAACTTGAAAAGATTCAGTGAACTAGAGAAAAGCATAAAAGAAGCGGAAAATAATGCATGTTGACAGACTAATTACTGGGACCAGACGCTTTGTCGAACGAATTTTTTACCTACTCTATATATATTGCGATTTTGTTCTCTTATAAAAATAAAATATTTTCTATAAATTAATAAAATCATATATTTTGTAGTTAGCATGAAACTACGAAACTTTGGAAGGGACATATTTAACTAAAAAAAATTCATCAAAATCCTAGTACATTTGCCGAGGTAACACACGTCTTTCATATCTACCTTGCGACAGCGACTTTAGTATCATTTCAAGAGCAAAAAAAGTTGTCTTGGACCTTCCAGAGGAATGGACTACGCTCATTCGTCAGGCAAGGACAAAGCCTTCTCCTTCCTCCTGTAGTAAATGCTGAAGTTGACTCCCAGTGGTTTAAGATGGACGAAAGTTTTACTGTGGACCATGGTCATTCCATACCATCCAAGGAAAAAAAGGCCACCGAGACAGCACTCGTACCAATCAATACAAAAAATGAGATCAACCAAAGTAAGTTCAAAGATTTGATGGAGCTCCTAAATACCTGAAGAATTCTCTTAATATAGAGTTCTACCCCAATTTGCAACCCAAAAAGGATCCGGACGAGGAAACAACAAACGGTGAAGTGATTAGCGATGACAACAGTAGTGAAGAAGAGATTTGAAAAAGGTGATTGTGGCAATGGAAGAATTGGAAATATGTTTTTTTTTCGCAATACTTAAGAGTTTTGATTTTTTCCGGTTATGTGTGTTGAAACACATAATTGACGACAAAACTGTTCAAAAATACAATTCTTTAAACTAAACGACAGTTTAAGTAAATAAATACATCTGTTTAAGTCAGACCATTATGGTAGGTCAAAACAGAATATAAATAACAACAATGCCTAAAAGCAGAAATAAAAACGAATATAAAGGCAGTCTGAAAAATTTGTTTGAAATACTACAAATCTATAAACCAATAGTTTGAGTTCTGAGACTACTTGAATTAAAGCATTATTAGCAGGCATTTCGGAACCGAATTATTGTGCAAACGATTAGGCCATCTTAATAGAGGATCCTTAAAAAAAGTTGAGGAATGGTTTAGTTAGTGGAGTACATTTCACTGAAGAAAATCATCAGCCATGTCTGCAAGGAAAGCAAACTGTGAAAAAGTTAGAATTGAAAGCTAGAATTGGTACAGAGTGGTACAAATTATGTACATTAATTTCTAGAGCTGATAGAACATCAAAAAATAAGGGTACTTCTTCATGTATACTTTTTTCAAAACCGAGTAATAAGGGAGATTTAGCCCTTTAAAGGGGTTAATTAAAAATCATATTTTTTTAAATAACAACCAAGCAGTTTTGATTACAAAGTTTAAACTTGGGAATCAATTATAAGGCATAAGAATAATTAAATTTATAATATAATCCACCCCATTTTGTGATGTTCTATCAGCTCTAGAAATTAATGTACATAATTCTGGACCACCCTGTATATACAGATCTATTAGGTCCCATGCAAGAATCATCATGGGAAGATGCAAGTTACTGTCTTACTGTTATAGACGATTTTAGTAGGTTACATGCTTAAAGAAAAACCTAAAACATTTAGTAGATTTCAGGAATATAAAGAATGGACAGAAAATCGAACAGGCAAGATAATTAAATGTTTATGAAGTGATAACGTATCTGAGTATAACAGGTCGGCTGAAAAGTCCCCGGTCTGACCTATAGATGACGACACTAGAATTAAATCCATTTCATTTTTAGATAGTATCAACCTTCAAAAGATTCGTGTAAAAATTTGACAGCTGTCGGACTATTAGTTTGTGAGATGTTGCATTTTTAGTGAAGCAACTTTTGTTATTTTCAAAAAGATGGAAAAAAAAGAATTTCGTGTGCTTATTAAATATTACTATTTGAAAGGAAAAATACAGTTGAAGCAAAAGCTTGGCTTGATAATGAGTTTCCGGACTCTGCGCCAGGAAAATCAACAATCATTGACTGGTACGCAAAATTCAAGCGTGGTGAAGTGAGCAACGAAGACGGTGAACGCAGTGGACGCCCAAAAGAGGTGGTTACCGACGAAAATATCAAAAAAAACCAAAAAATGATTTTGAGTGACCGTAAAGTGAATTTGATCGAGATAGCTGACACTCTAAAGATATCTAAGGAACGTGTTGGACATTTCGTTCACGAATATTTGGGTATGCGGAAGCTCTGTGCGAAATGGGTGCCGCGCGTTCTCACAATCGACCAAAAACAGCAACGAATTGATGATTCTGAGCAGTGTTTGCAGCTGTTAAGTCGTAATAAATCCGAATTTTTGCGTCGATATGTGACTATGGATGAAACTTGGCTCCATCACTACACGCCTGAGTCCAATCGACAGTCAGCTGAGTGGACTGCGGCCGGTAAACCGCCACCAAAGCGTGGAAAGACTCAACAGTCAGCTGGTAAAGTTATGGCCTCAGTTTTTTGGGATAAACACGGTATATTGTTCATCGACTATTTGGAAAAGGGAAAAACAATCAACAGCGACTATTACTGTGCATTATTGGAGCGATTGAAGACAAATCGCGAAAAAACGGCCCCATATGAAGAAGAAAAAAGTGTTGTTTCATCAAGACAATGCACCGTGTCACAAATCATCGAAAACGATGGCAAAATTGCATGAATTGCTTCCTCACCCACCGTATTCTCCAGATCTAGCCCCCAGCGACTTTTTTCTTTTCTCTGACCTGAAGAGAATGCTCGCGGGAAAAAAATTTGGCTCTGTTACTGAGGTAATCGCCGAAACTGAAGCCTATTTTGAGTACAAACCGAATAAGGAGTACTACAAAAATGTTATCGAAAAGTTGGAAGGTCGCTATAATCGCTGTATCGTCCTTGAAGGCAACTATGTTGAATAAAATGAATTTTGTCAAAATATTGTGTTTTACTATGGTAGACCGGGACTTTTCAGCCGACCGTTACGAACAAGAATTTTGAGACCTTTTTAAAGAAATATGGAATTTGTCATCAGACTTCTCAGCAAAATGGTTTTGCTGAGAGGATGAGCAGGTGTTTAGTTGAAAAAACCAGATGTTTACTCTATGATGCTAACTTAAGTAAGAAGTATTGACCTGGTGCTATGAACACGGCTATTTACCTAAAAAATAGTTTGACCCTCTGGAACCCATTCAGTCATCACGATGCCGTTGATGTCGAAAAAACGATTACCATGGCTTTAAATTTTGATTTCGACTTTTAGTTTTTCACGTAAATGTGGTACTTTTCTAATTACTGATGCTCTCACTATTGAAAAATAGCCGTTTCGCTAGAATTAGTATCGTCAGATTGACATATTGAAGTTACATTTTGTTTGTTTGTAGCTAGGTACCTGATGTTGATTAGGTAGTTATAAGGCTAGACCAAGTATAGAATTAATAAGACATAACAATATTAAAGCCCAGATGCTATTAGCCCTAAGGGATTATCCTGGATGTACGTCCCTCTAAGATCAGTATAACTGTACAATGACATAGAAAAACCAGGAAAAAACACTATAACATGCTGATCTTTACAATAACTTAATATAAGTATTACAATTACGTCCTATCTATGTATAAAATGAAGACTCAATCAAAGTAAACAGGTTAATAGTGGAGAACTTCCAAGATTTATTTGTTCATTAACAACTTTAAACTGTTTATCTGCTAGATGTCTTTTTATTTCAAGTTCTTCGAGGAAGTATAAAGTTTGTTTTTTATCACAAATATGTAATATTTGAATGTCATTGACTTATCTGATTGTTTGTAAGCAACAGATTTTTTTTTAATTTAGGTAATTTTGTTTTTACATTTAACAATTTTGTACCAACATTATTGTGTGATTTGAATGAAAGGTAGTTTGTTGAGGGAATATTTGCTGTAGAGATATTTTCTGTTTTTTCTTATTAATTAATGGATAGCTACTATATGTAGCTATTTGTTTTATAATCTCAATCTCTTTATTAAAATTATTTTTGTTCATTGGAATTGAAAATGCTCTATGTATTATAGAATTATAAGCTGCTAATTTATGTGATATAGGATGATTTTAATGATATGGTATGGTTACATACAGATATAACTAGACTGAATGAATCAGACTCCCTCAATTATGATGAAGATTATTCTATCAGTGATGAAGCTTAAACTTTATATTTTACTTCATTACAATATGCTATGGCAGTTTACCTTTCTGATCCGTTTTGTCGTTCCCTTTTCCTGTTTTTGATGGAAGTTTTGGACTAGTTCGACTATTCAAATAATTCTCGACTATTCGAATTATTCAACTATTGACAATTCAATATTCGTGCTTTTCGTACAATTTTTTTGCTCAAGAACTAAATTTAACTCTCATGTTTATTTACACTCATGACCAAAGTCATGTTTTCGTAGTTTCCAAGATTTTTTTATAAAATAAACAAAATTCGAAACCCCATAAGTTGATTATTAAATTTGGATGCATTTAACCTCTCGGGCTGTCTATCTGGAGACATATTGTGTGTATGGAGTACTAATAATTATCTACGTCAGGTAGGTAAATAAATATTGATGGTCTAAATGTTCTGAAATTCTAAATTCCCGAATAAGTTGGAGATCCCTACTTAGTACGTTAGGTTAGATAATATTTATAACGACTTTTTCGGTATTTAAATAAAGGACTGTTCAAATATTTTGCTGGTAGCAAAATTAACTAATTATTGGTTGCTCGATAATTCGAATAATTTAAAGACTCAAATAATTCGAATAAATTGAACAGTCGAATAATTCTAACAATGACTAATCAAATACAAACATTTGAGAAATTCCGAGCCCTATTCCATACAAACTATGAAAGTATTTCTATAGAACAATAAACCACTAAATGTTTGAACGAAACTTCCAGGTTTATTTTATAAAATAGCTTTTTAATTCAAGATAATATCGTCAGATTGACATATATTAACAGTTTTATCGAAATAACTGTCATTTTTTAACCATGTTTATTCAACCTAGGTTTAACCCATGTAAACACGGATCCAGTTGAAAGTAGGTTTACTGGACTTGATTGTGGTTTTCTGAATATTTGAAATTTCAAAATAGAAATGAAACGTATTCAATCAGATGACCACAAATTTATTGATTTCATTGGATTTCTAATTGAGCAAAAAGTTTTCACTAAAACAACTGTAATCGTATTTTGTTCAGAGATTATTAAATAAAAAATAAACACATTTTTATTAAAATAACTTCAATGAATTTTACTGAAATTGCAATAATGGCAGCTGTTTCATCGGAAGTTCAACAGAAGAAACATTTTTTGTTTCATATCAATCAAATGATGAATATATTCAAAACAGCCTTCATACTTTTAAAACTACTTCAATTTATTTAAAATAAATATTAGAGTTAGTGTAATAAACCTTTGTTTTTTTTTATTTATTCATATGCATCACATTTTAAAAAGTGTTCGAATAAAAAATACCCAATAAAATTGTTTACAAAATACCGGTAGTCGTTTTATTGCAATGGTTATTTTCTATTAGTTTCACATTTAAACAAGGTGAAAGTGAAAATAACTACATAGATTCATCCCTCTGTGAGTATAATCATAAAAGAAATAATACGTATACGCTCAAGGGAATAGAGATAATCCAATTGGGACAATTGAGATTACACACATACAATTCAATAGATGCTAAAGAATAATAGATGTGACAATAAGAGTAGATACCCTCTCGAATTTGTTGTGGTGATTATTAAATACAATGATACTAGTTAGCAAAAGTCATTTATCTTCCGAAAATGGGAACGTTTCCGAAAATGGGAATAATTTCCTTTTTCTGAAATTACTTTTATTGTTTGCATTCTAGTTTTAATAAAAGATATAACGAAATTTTTATATCAAAAAATAAAAGATATATATATGCTACCCTATTTTTAGGTTTATTTTTTAATTTTTACTAGTTGCAATAAAAGCGTAATAAATAAAAACCGAATAAAGAATACAAAGGTATGAATTACTCTCTACTGGATAGAAAAGACAAAAAAATACAAAAATCAAAGATGATTTAACGGTATTTTTCATTCAGTTTAACTACCTAGTTTTTAATTAAGCTATTGGACCTAGAAATATCCTAGAAAATTTACAATCATTATTAAAGTACTCAAAGTAATCAAAAAATAAACCACTTTTCATAAGCTCTGAAAGCATTGCATTAGAAATTTGATAGATAATTACGCTGGTTTTCAGAACCACGCGCTAGTAGTGATACTTGATATTATAAAGCAAATAAAAACCTCTACTTCAGTGAATGACAATTTTAATATGCTAAGCTCTAAATGCACCTAGGTGAGGTCAGAGCAGAATGCACTATTTTCCGTTAGGTTAGGTTAGGTTAGGTTAGGTTAGGTTAGGTTAGGTTAGGTTAGGTTAGGTTTTATGTGAGTGTTCTATCAACGCCTTTTCCAACGCGACCTAAAAGATCTTAAGCAATTCAATATTTGAAATTTTGAAGTAAGATTTAATGAACACTTAAGAGTAGTGACGGCTTTAGCAAAGGATGCCAGAACTCTAAAAAAACTTTAAGATTTTTAAATATGGTGTGCCAAGTTCACAGATCTGTTAAAGCTTAACCAGACCTGGTGCAAACGGGTATTATTATCTTAAGACGAGTCTTAAGAACATAACGTAATCAACGGGAAGTATTATCAAAAAATGGGTGTTGTTTATATTCAGAGCAACTGTAGAAAACAATTTAGTTATAACCATTAAAGTAAGTAGCGAAATAGGTTAGAAATTTCTAATAAATAATTTAATGAATAACCAAACATTATTACGTAAATACAGTGGAACTTGGATAATTCGAACTTCAACGGACCAGTTAAAAACTTCGAATTATCCAAAAATTCGAATTAGAGAAGTTCTTAATAAAAATAAGATCAAAACAATAAAATTTCATATTTTCAATGAAAACTCTTTATTTAATTGAAACACACATATTTAATAATGAATGCAACCGTAACAATCAATCTGTTTTTTCAAAAAATGATGATATTTTGGCCTGTTTCCTCGAATTCAGTCTGTAACACGCTCTAAGTTAAGAGCATATAGATTACAACAACCAGATAAGTCGAACTATGCAAAACATCACCTTCTTGAACATCCAAACTCACTGATACACACCAATGAAATTCATATACTACACATTTGTGATAAAAAACAAAATTTAGATTTTCTAGAAGAACTTGAAATTAAAAGACATCTAGCAGATCAACAGATTAAAGTACCTAGGTATGAACAAATAAATCTTGGAAGTTTTCCACTATTAAACTGTTTACTTTGATTGAGTCTTCATTTTATACAATGATAAGACATTATTGTAACATAAATATATTAAGTTGTAAAGATCACCATGATACAGTCTTTTCCTGGTTTTTCTATATCATTGCACAGTTATACTGATCTTAGAGGGAAATACATCCAGGATAATCTCTTAGGGCTAACAACATCTAGGCTTTAATATTGTTATGTCTTATTACTTCCTTACTTGGTCTAGCCTTAACTACTTATCAAGTTTAGTTTAACAGTTCAGTTATTTATTGTTCTTAGTAAGATGGACTTCCACAAAGTAAAGGTTACCACAATCAATTTAATTATTAAGTACATTCTTTATATAAAATTTCTCTCACAAAATATAAATTTCTAAAACTGAAATTGTACATTTTATTTATGGCATTAAAACGTAGGTAAGCTTTTTCGTCCAGTTGTAAATAGTTTGTTTATTTATTACGCCAAGTTTTAAGTGTTTTGTATTGCTTTTGACGGCATTTAAATCAATATAGGTAAGAGGTCTGTTCCAAAACAACAGAAAACGGTACATGTCAATTATATTTCTTCTTTCTGCAAGTTTATTTATGTAAACGCAGCAAAATCCAAACAAAAAAAGGGTAGCTAATTGTAACTCTTAATCAACCCTCTTTATAAACCATAGGCAGTATAAAAACGCTCTTATTAAGCTTTCATTAATCTACAATTTTAAACAAATCATAATTTATTTAAATTCTTTCAGTATATCAGTTTTAAAAACAAATACAAAAATCTATTGTTTAACCACTTATTAGCAAATAAAATGCGGTAGAAAATAAAATGACTTGTCATATCATAGGTATCCTTCAGATACCAGTTGCAGGATACAATTTAATTCTCGGTATGTATTGGACGTTGTTACTTGAAACTCCGCCCTTAACGCCTTGGTTACAGTTCACGAATACAGACGTTACGCCTCTTATTTTTACATTTCAAACGTTGTCAAGTCTGCGTATTTATCCAAGCGTCTCGGATATACTCTAGGTCCTAGGTATTCATGGGAATGAATAATTATTAGGTAATGTTTTAATTTTTAATTTAACTCGAAGTTATATGAATATAATATAATTGTGTTTTTTTTGTTTAAATTTTAGGCAGAAATATATTAAGCAATCTTTAAAACAAACTGTTTCATAAAAGATAGATACTTTATTGTATTTAAGTATAAACACTTTTTACAAGGGTTCGGTACAGTATTAGATTTGAATATTTATTAATATACAGAACAGATGCAGAAATAAAAAACTTAATCACTAAATTAGACGTGCAGCTAGAACAGAATGGTAATACGCGCGTGTTATATATACACATATTTATATCAGTACTCTTACATATTCAAACAGCGTAATTTGTATTATACTTATATTAATAAAAGCTAAAATAGAGAGCTGAGGAAAACTTGTGACATTCGCATATAAAAGATGTCTCAGATTTTTTATATTCCTGACATTATTAAAGAAACACTTCACATTTGTAGAAAGGACAATCGAACAAGACATGTTGTAAGGTGTCTAACGCGGCTTAAGCTACACATAGGTATTACAGATAGTACAAGTTTGTCGACAGTCAAAAATAGTGTTCTAAGGTTCTCAGTTCTAAGGTGAGCAATTATTCTTGTTACATAAATAGCCGCAGGTCTATATAAATAATCGGTATACCTTTCACTTATAATTAAACACGGATATAATAGTGAAACATTAGAGACATATTTTCTGTTCAATTCATGTTCTTGGAGTCTTTGAATATGTCTAGAATTTGCCCATCCAGCTGAATTGAGTAGGTGTTCAGAAATGTTTACCAGAGATGCTCACAGCTTGCAAATTCAACTAAATCCCTTAAGGCGTGTATGAAGCCAATTTTTGAAAGTCTTGTAGATTCCAGTAATTTAATTTAATTAATCCAAACCATTGCACTTTTTTAAATAATAAATGATAAGTGACAAGATCTTGTTTCTAACTGTACCATGAGGTCTGGTGTGTTGGTTCAAGAGTTAAAAGTTTTGTAAAAAAGTTTAGCTAAACGCGTTTAATAACTTCAGTATATCGTAATCCCCATGCATATACCATTTTAGAACGGCACAATATCCAAACACCCCCTTATTTTTCTAAATCTATACTTATTGAGTTTCTGGTAGCATAGAGTTGATACTACACCAGTTAGTCAAACGTTTCAGCAAAATCAGTGTAAAAACCTTAACACTACAGTTTATTAATGATATCCCACGGTAATTGTTGGGATTTTCTAGCGGCCCTTTGTTGTGAACCATTTTTAAAATTGTTTCTTGCCAACTTATTGGAATATATTCTTCATCTAAAATTTTATTATACAAATGACAAAGATATAAGCACCAGTTCTGGGGAAGGTAGTTTAAAAAATCGTAAGAAATACCAACCTTACCAGGGGCTTTGTCATATTTGACATTAAAGATTGATCTAGCTCATCAAGTGTCATGGGAGTATATAGAAGTTCATGGCCCACACCAAAGAAGAAGATGATTCCGATTGCTCGATTAGCACTGGGCATACTTTTTGCTTCCGTTTAAATACATTTAAAGTTTTCCAAAAATCCGCCTGAATTCTCGTGTGTTGATAAGACCGATATAATGCTATTTTCATAATAATAATAATAATTTTCATAATTCAAACTAGAGATTGTTTCTTAAAGAGTTCCTGTTCCTGTAAGTTATAACTAAACCATCGATAACCATCGATCCTAACACCACGAATTTATAAATACAATCTAGTTTACTAGTGTTGCAAAAACAACATCAATAACACTTTGCCCTATATACAGGGTGGGGCACCGTGAACAAACTATTCTCTAGCATCCAAACGACAAACAATATTAAAAAAAATTAATCCCAGGTATATATTTAAATTTGTTGGGACTACATTCTAAAAATATTTTGGATTGTACAATGTGCTCCAGAAAAGCGTGATATATCAAAGTTAGGTTATTTTAAATGGAACACCTTGTATTTTTTTGTTTTTGAATTATACGATCAAAAATACTGTTTATTTCTTAACACATTCCTTCTCTATATAATATATTAAAACCTTATATCAAAATCTTCAAAAAAATGTGAGCAGTCCGAATTCGGCATAATGTACAGGGGTTCCCATTTAAAAAATCATATGTTTGGTTTGTAACGGAGTTATACAACACTCTGTATAGTTTAAGGTAATTTCAAAATATGGACCTTAAAGACATCTACTATTTTTGTTATTAACATTTTTTGATATTTTCTAAAACAACCCCGTTTGTCATAAGATTGGTACACCCTGTATATCTAATTTAATTATCCACCATCATTTGCGAGTCTTAAGTTTTAAATTAGCCAGCGGCATTCTAAAGAATACCTATGTTAATAAACAAAATCAACTACTGGAGTATTGTTTACCGGACGTGTGACGTACAACATTTTATTTCATACTGTACCCTAAAACACAAAAGAATAGTGAAAAAATAAAATATTAATATATTTATCAGTGTTTGCTATTTTTTAAATTTGCATTCAATGCCAAGATAGCTGGCATGTAGTTGGTAACCATAGAAACATAATATTATACTTCAGTGACTGTCATTAGCAGATTTTTACGAAATGGCTCAAGATCAATTCATTCCAATATTAATATGGACAATAAGTAAGTTATGTTTTTTGTTTTGCCTTTGAATTTCAAGTAATAAAAGTGCTTGTATTCATATACGTTTGAAACCTAAGACATAATAATGTATTTCATAATTTTAATTCTTGAATTTCTATTATGTATTTCATTATTTTAATTCTTGAATTTTCATTATGAAAAACATAATAGAAATTCAATTTCTATTATTCTATAAATCAGAGTTTTGGCGCTGATTAATTACTGTAGATGAAACTTGGATACACCATTATACTCCAGAAACAAAAACACAGTCAAAACAATGGACTGCGAAGGGGGAATCGGCTCCCAAAAAAGCAAAGGTTGTTCCTTCAGCTGGGAAAGTGATGGCAACTGTTTTCTGGGATAGTCATGGAGTTATCTTAATCGATTATCTTCAAAAAGGAAAAACCATTACAGGAGCATACTACGCATCATTACTTGACAAGCTGAAGGCAGAAATTGCGGAAAAACGGCCACATTTGCAGAAAAAAAGAATTTTGTTTCACCAAGACAATGCGCCGTCTCACACCTCAGCGGTTGTCATGGCGAAAATTCACGAATTACGGTTTGAACTGCTTGACCACCCTCCTTACTCACCAGATCTAGCCCCAAGCGACTTTTTTTTGTTCCCTAAGCTAAAAGTTGCGCTCGGAGGACAGAGGAAGCCATCACCTTCACCAATTATTTTGCAGAGAAACACGCCGAGCACTATTTGGACGGGTTGAAGAGATGGGAGCATCGCTGGGAGAAGTGTATAGACTTACAAGGAGACTATGTAGAAAAATAAAAATTAATTTGAAGGAAAAATGTCTAGTATCTTTGTTTGGTCGGAAACTTTTCAGACAACCCTCGTACATGGTAAACTTTTTTTTAATATTCAATATCTAGTACGTCTAGTACGTATACAAATGCTTAAAGAGTCAGTGGGTGTTGATACTTTTGAAATATGTGCAAGAAATTGTTTATTTTCTACCTCCTTGTCATTTGGTTCGTAAAGATATTCGGCTTTATTGCTGGCTGATTAGTAAGTGAAACCAGTTTGAAACTACATGTTATGACCTGCCGAAATATACATATGTATTAAAAGGAATACCTATGCATATTCTTAAAATTATGTTTATTTGTATTCCAACAAATTTTTCTTATCAATTTCTACTTCTTCTTCTTATTTCATCTTTATATGAGGCATTTGCCTGTTGTTCTTCGTTTCCCTGCTATTGTTAAGTAATTCCATCGCTCCATATTTTTCTCGTTCGTCCGGCCCAATAGAGATTTATCGCACACTATTCTCACTACTCTTTCGTTATTGATTCTGCTGATGTGTTCATTCCATTATGTCTTTATGTTCAGTACCCTCATTTATATTCTCGACCCCGCAGTACTTCTAATGTTTTTGCTTCTTTCCCTATCCATTAATGATTTCCCACTTATTGTACGTAGTATTCTCCACTATTTATTCGCAAAATACGTTTTTAAATGCAATTACAGCCGTTTCGCTAAAAACTAGCATCGTCAGATTGACATATTGAAGTTACATTTGGTTTATTTGTAGCTAGGTACAACCTGATGTTGATAAGTAGTTAAGGCTAGACCAAGTAAGGAAGTAATAAGACATAACAATATTAAAGCCTAGATGTTATTAGCCCTAAGGGATTATCCTGGATGTATTTTCCTCTAAGATCAGTATAATATATCACCTTCGACTGTTTAAATCATACCCAAACAATTTTTAAAGAGTAAAATAATTTATAATTTATTAATTGATATTTAATACTCTTCAACAGGTCTGATGTTTACAAAAAAAAATTATAAAATAATATGTTTCCACAACATAACAACGTAGAGACTTTTTTTCTTTATATGATAGCGTTCGAGATTTCCTTCAATAGTTAGTGGCAACGGCGCTCTAAATATAGCGAGGGTTCACCACACCATAACTAGTTTTGCCTGGCAGTTGATTTCAAAGTTGTATAAGAGTTGTTAGTGAGTGGTAAAGCACTGCGAGAATTCTTGCATATTATTTTTGTATATCGTGAAATAAACTTTAAACAAAATCGGAATTATATTGATATGTTTGAACACCACACACATTTTTCCGAGTGTGTTTTATGAATACTTAGTGTTGTGAAAACAAGTTTGTGTTGTTGAACTTATTTTAGTGCTAAACCATTCTTAATAACCAGGTAATCACATACTAATATTTGGAGAAAATGCAAAGTGGTATGATTATTTAAAAATTTTTATTGCTTTTAAAATTATTGATTATTGCATATGAAGTTTGTTCTTTCAAAATTATATAATTAGGTATTCGCGCAGTTTTCTGGCTGTTTTCTACCTATTTACAATTATTTGGCTCTATTAACTACGATACTTATAAAAATTTTAAATAAAACGTATTAGTATTATGATAATCTAGTCGTAAAAGTCGATCATTTAGATTTATTATAAAATAATAACGTTTGTTAGTTTTGAGTACTAGTGGAAAACTTGTCACTATTTCCAATTCAGTTACTAGTGTATTAGAATATACCTAGTTATGCAATTATTGTTTAATGTTTTGTCTCAATATTATTTAGATATAAATCTAGCGCTTTTGTTCATTTTAAAACCAAAATATATTATCAAAATATGAAATTAATTGTTTTTTAAATCAGTAGTTATTTTGAATACCTTTTAGTTAAGGAGGCTTTATAGACTACGCTATAATCGAGGCTACAATGCTTGCTATATAATATATGTAATATAGCACATAATATGTAGTATTTTTGCTCATAATACATTAATATCGGGCACCATACATTGCTATATGGACACTTTCATACTATAGGTACTGTAGTATATAATTGGGTTACTAAACATTAAGCCCTTGTTTGCTGTGTAGCACAGCCTGTGCTATATAGTATGGCACACAATCTGCGTTTTGAAATATAAAATTTTCAATATATGCGATTAAAAGATCTATGTCACCCTAAGATCATAAAAAACCGTTAGTTTACAATATAACTCGCGTGATTGTTAACTATCGAAAAATTGTGAACTGATTAAATCATTTAGGACCGCATTAGTTTTCGTTAGCTTATAAACTGTGGTAAAATTGTGATTTCCTTTATTCAATTCCCCTCTTTATTTCTTTACTCTATGGTACCTACAACACGAACTGGTAATAAACAGACCAATGCGGGATGGTTCACAATTTTACGTGTAATCAAAATCAGAATCAAAACAGAATAACTATAAATAGATTTTTTCGAAAAATTTTCTTTCTTTATTTTCAATTTATTTTTAATTACTTAAGTATTGTTTTTAATATTTTCATTTCATATTTTTGTAGTGAGTTTTGTTTTTGTTTATTTTTTTATTTCTTTAATATTAAAAATTTTGTTGTTTTCAATTTGTTTAAAACGTTTGAATTAAAAAATAAAGGACTTAAGTAGTTACTGATCTCAAAAAATATAAGTATATTATATCCTTTATTTATTCCTCCCTTTATTTCTTTACTGTATTGTACCTACAATATGAACTAGTAATAAACCAACTAATCAGGGATGGTTCACAATTTTACGTGTAATCAAAATCAGGCAGATTGTGAACATTGTCTTTTGTTTACAATTTAGACTGTCTGCTACGGGCAGAATATAAACTAACGAAAAATAATGCATTAAATAGTTTAATCAGGTCACAATTTCTAGCTAGTTATATTGTAAAATAATGGTTTTTATGATCTTCCTGTGACATATACATTCTTCATTTTCTACTTAACGTTTTTTAAACTTTTTTATATTAACTTTTTTTTAGTTTTTTGTTTTTCTTTAATGTAATTATTTTTTGTGCGGGGATGACTTTAGCAGTATAGATTTTTGAGATTTTCTAACAAAATATAGCTAACCAAAATTCTTATTTTTTAAAAGGGGATCAGCAGGGGGATCAGTGTTCACCCACAAATATCATATTTACTTAAGTACTTATATTATATACTCGATTATATATTATATTATATATTACTCGAGATATTACTAAACTATATATATTTACTTATTTACTTCTTCATTAAAACCTCTAGCTCTAGCGACTCTTTACCACTGCTTTCATTTTTGCTAGAAATGTGTGTGATATTGCCTTGGATATATTGCTTTTCACCAGTAGCAGATAAGCTATAAGCGAGGCTATAAGCCTAAGCTTCATTATGAATTGAAAAATTTTGTTTCCAATTGTTTTTAGATCAAAAGCTAAAGTGAGTCTTCCCAAATTTACACATTTTTGTATGTATTTGATTTTTTATAAAAAATGCGAGAAAAAAGGTTAATAAAACGTTTTGACTAAAAAATAAATAATTCCAACCCCAATACTTAATTGGATGGACGATAACAATGTCTTTTAAATTATGGAAATCAACTAATCCAGCATTTCTAGACTTCACTGAAACTGGCAGTTACAAAAGAACGCCAGTTCTAGGAAGTCTCACGTACACTATCCCTTAGACCCAAGCTTAGACCTTAGAAGATCGTTATTTATGCTCGTAATCGTCGTATTCCAACTAGGCAACTTCAACATGTTTTATTCTGTAGATTTTGTAATGTCACAACACAATTTTTAATTTAGAGATAAACAATTTAAAAACAAATTTAAACAATTTTGAATCAGAACACCATTTACTGTAAACCAAAGTATACTGTGTGGCACATTTCAGGTTTTTGGATCCAATAAGAATATTCTGATGTATAGGCGAAAAACCAATGAATTAACGAATAAACAATCATTCAACTTTTCTGATACAACAAGTTTGTCGATAATAGTATATTCTGTAATAAAGTTAGAATGAAAATTCAGTTTCTAGTAAGTACTTCATAATCATTCTATGATTTTTTTGGTAGTAAATTTTCCAGTGTATTATTTAGATACACTATTTGTAATTTCAGGTGGTGTAATTTCATACCTACTCTAATTCTGAATCACTGGAAACATTCATGCCCTTTTTTATAGTTTCGAATTTTCGAATCGAAACGTGATAGCAATAATTTTGACAGTTACTCAAATCTTGCACTACAATCACAACCAACTGAGTCAAGGCTTTTGGTATTATTGCTAACCAGTTTGAGAATATTATTCTATGACAAGAGAGAAAATCTAAATACATTTTAATTGCATGGAGGCAGAGGTGTTGCAAAATATTTTTTCAATCTTAATAAAAAAGATGGAGGCATTCGGCCCATTGGCGTTGGCTTTACCTTAAGACGTCTTGTAGCAAAAATAGTTTGTTCAAGAATATCTAAAACTCTATTTAATGTCTTTCAACCTTTGCAGTTAGGTTTTGGCATAAAATGCGGTGCTGAAGCCGCCTCTCACAGCGCCAGACGTTATGTTAATTTTAATTCATATAATACATTTTTTTACAACGCTTTTAATATGGTCCACAGAGACATAATTCTACAAAGAGTACAAGAATATATTCCAGAAATTTCATTAGTCAATGCTACAGTGAAGCTTCAGTCAGCTTTTGGTCAACATTGCAGTTCTTCACAGTGGGGTGTTCAACAGGTCCTTCCCCTTGGTCCTCTCTTCTGTTGTTTAGTAACTCATCCTTTAATTACTTCTTTGAAGTCTGAATTTAATGTTGGGTATTTAGATGATGGTAGTCTAGGAGGCAATTTTGACGATGTACTCAATGATTTTAAGAATATAATTGACCATTTGGGTTTAAAAATCAACATAAGCAAATGTGAAATCTGTTTTCTCCAAAATTTAAACTCAAAAAACATTTTAAAAGAATTCCAAGCAATTGCACCGGGTATTTATGTTTCAAACTTATCTAATTTAGTACTTTTAGGGTCACATCTCACTCAGAATAGAAAAAAAAATATACTCTTAAAAATAAACTTGAAAAAATAGAAAGTTTATGTAAAAATCTTACTGCCTTAAATTCACACTTGGCTTATTTTCTGTTAAAGAATTCTCTAGCTATTCCCCACTTATCATACCTTTTAAGATGTTCACCTTGTTGGGCAGCTAAAAATTCTTCATCAAATATCAACATTTCGCTAAGACATACTTTAGAAAAAATATCTAACTGTACAATTAACGACACAGCTTGGTCATTAGCAAGTTTACCAACCATATTCGGTGGTCTTGGAATACGAAATTTGGAATTCTTAACATATCCGTCATTTTTAGGATCGATTAATGATACATGTGCGTTGTTAAAATGTATTCTTCCTGAATATATTATTAAAAATGATTCCGACTACAACTTCGCCCTAAATATTTGCAATTTGTCTTCTTTGCCTTCTCCATGCCCAAAAAACCAAAGGGATTATGATGACTTCATGTGTAAATTTTTAATAACAAATAAAATCGAAAACACAAAAGATATTAAAACAAAAGCACGCCTCCTAGCATTCCAAGAAAAGGAAAGCAATGCATGGCTTAATGCTTTAACTTCTCCTCCATTGGGAACTTTTTTTGACGACACAAACTTTCGTATTTCCGTTGCTCTTCGTTTAGGTCAGCCGGTGTGCGAGCAACACATCTGCACTTGCGGACAAACTGTTGATATTTTGGGCAACCATGCATGGCTTAAGTTGTTCTAAAAGTGCGGGTAGGTTTGCTCGGCATCGTTATTTAAATGATATTTTCTTATTTCCCATGGAGGAAGGGTAAACAATTAATTTGGGATGCCACTTGCCGCGACACTTTAGCTCCTTCTTATATTTTCAAAACTTCTATAAAGGCCGGAGAAGCTGCTCTCTCTCTGGAAGAAAAGGCGTTACATGTTATCGTAAGCATAACTAGTATTTCCAAGAGTATTTCAAATATAAATTGGTTATCAAGCTGTTTTTATGTCGAGTTTTATAAATATCTAAACTCTTTTGAAAACATTTTTATTTCTAATAAATCTTTTAATTATGATATTGATGAATGTTGTACATTATATTAATATGGAGAATTGTATATAGATTTGGTATAATAATATAATAGCAACTGGACACCTAGAAATAGTCACTTTATTCAAAACATAGTAAAGCCTGTACCGAGACCTGTACCGTTTTTGGTTTTTCAAAATATTCTCAAAATATTCCACAAATATTTAATCAGTTAATATGATATTTTTTCCGTGTTACATGTTTATAAAATTTTTGTAACATTTTCCACTTGAAATTCCAATAGTACGTATATTAATAAGCATTCGTAGATAATAGTATTTAATTGATTACGTTACTTTAGTCATTAAATAGTTTGAGTCAGATGCATTCCCTAAAAAATTTTTTTGGGTGTAAAAATATTTGAAATTGGCTATATGATTTTGATTTTCTTCCCAGGTATATTAAAATTATTTTTGTATAATTTTTATTTTTATTATTAAAAGAATATGTGTATTTAAAAGTGAATTAAAATTAGACTAATCTAAAAAAATATTATTATATAAATATCTCTTTTCCATGAAAACTAAGCGATGATTAATCATCTTAGTCTTCTTAAGACTCGTCTTAAGCCGTTTGCACCAGGTCTGGTTAAGCTTTAACAGATCTGTGAACTTGGCACACCATATTTAAAGTTTTTTTAGAGTTCTGGCATCCTTTGCAATAGTTTTAGAGTTCTCTGTAAGTATTTTCAATAGTTCCGGTTATTAAATACAAAAAAAATCGAATTTTAAAATATGGTGTGCCAAGTTCACGCAGCGCACCGTTTCATGAAAATACATTATTTTTTCGGAGTTCTAGTTAATTTTACAATAGTTCAGGAGTTCTATATCCATTATATTATTAGATCTAGCAATTAAACGCAAAAAATCAATTTTTGAAAACTAAGTGCCTAAAATATAATTTTATTCAAAAATAATTTTTTTACGAGTTCCAGCCGATCTGATTTGAGTTCTCAGTAGCATTCCTTTAGTTCTACACAAAACCCTTGTGACTTTTTCCCGCAAACTAATTTTTCTTCAATTCCTTAGAACTCTGGAATTGTTATGAACAAAGCAAGTTATCACTACTTGTTGAACAATTGTCCAAATAAAAATGGCCAAGAAAAATACCTCTTTACAAAATTGGCTGAATTCAAAAAATATTGTTTCATCCCGGATCTTTAAGAAGAAAACTTTATTACTGTTGTTCTCTTCATAAAGAGAAATTTAAAGAATATCTTGAAAAATATGCAATATGGATATCATGAAATTGCAAAAAATCGTGAAATGCATTTGGAATGCATGCGAACTAAACCCAATAATTGAACTGATATGGGCACAGATAAAGGGAGAGGTTAAAAAATGCATGATGTTAAACAGTTGTTATTTTACTTTTCTGCTACACAATATTGTTTTTGTAGTGTCGGTTGTGAGAAAAATTTACATTTTGTTACAGATAATCCTTTAGGGCTATCAACATAGCTATCTCATAAAACAAAGTGAAAGTAATTTCAAAATAGCTGTCATTGACGAAAAAGTCAAGTTTTCTTAAAAATTTTGTTGCATTAAAAAAGTAAGTAGTGTTCATGTTTCGATAAAATTAAGGGATAAGGGTTGCTACACTTTATTACTGTATTACACTGCAAGAGCCAAAAATTGAAATTTCGGCCAGTGTACGAGGGTTGTCTGAAAAGTTTCCGACCTCAACATGAAGATGGCAGCACTCGTAAACAAAAGTTAGTGAATCTGTTTGCGCATGCTTTGAAAGGTACCCACTAAAATTTCAGCCATTTTGGACGCGCAGTTGTTGTTTGACAATCATTTGAGTGAGTCGATGTGAGTGTTTTTATGAAAATGGAAAAAATCGAGTATCGAGCTGTCATTAAATATTTGTTTTTGAAAGGCAATACGCCTACGCAAATTAAAGACGAGTTGAACGCTGTGTACGGGGACTCTGCACCATCATTTACCACCGTGAAATTTTGGGCTGCTGAATTTAAACGTGGCCCACCAGCTTGGGTGACGATGAACGTTCGGGACGTCCAAAAACTGCAACCACTGACGAGAATATCGCTCAAGTTCACCAAATGGTGCTGAACAACCGTCGAATTAAAATTAGAGAGATAGCAGAGGCTATAAACATGTCCAAAGAACGTGTTTGTCAAATATTGAATCAAGATTTAGGCATATGAGAAAGCTGTCCGCGCGTTGGGTGCCGCGTTTGCTCACTTTGGACCAAAAACGTGTTCGAATGAACATTTCCAACTCTCTGTTGGCGCAGTTTAGGCGCAATAAATCAGAGTTTTGGCACCGATTAATTACTGTAGATGAAACTTGGATACACCATTATACTGCAGAAACAAAAACACAGTCAAAACAATGGACGGCAAAGGGGAAATAGGCTCCAAAAAAGCAAAGGTTGTTCCTTCGGCTGGGAAAGTGATGGCAACTGTTTTCTGGGATAGTCATGGTTAGGTTAGATCTTAATCGATTATCTTCAAAAAGGAAAAACCATTACAGGAGCATACTACGCATCATTACTTGACAAGCTGAAGGCAGAAATTGCGGAAAAACGGCCACATTTGCAGAAAAAAAGAATTTTGTTTCACCTAGACAATGCGCCGTCTCACACCTCAGCGGTTGCCATGGCGAAACTGCTTGACCACCCTCCTTACTCACCAGATCTAGCCCCAAGCAACTTTTTTTTGTTCCCTAAGCTAAAAGTTGCGCTCGGAGGACAGAGATTTTTGTCGAATGAGGAGGCCATCACCTTCGTAAACAACTATTTTGCAGAGAAAGACGCCGAGTACTATTTGGATGGGTTGAAGAGATGGGAGCATTGCTGGGAGAAGTGTATAGACTTACAAGGAGACTATGTAAAAAAATTAAAATTTATTTGAAGAAAAAATGGCTAGTATCTTTGTTAGGTCGGAAACTTTTCAGACAATCCTCGTAATATATGATTTTTTTTTCATAGCGGGTCGAAACTGGAATTTTAGCAAGCCGAGGGTATCATAACGCGCAGGACCAAAATTTCAATTTTTGGCCAGGGAGTTGTAAAACTTTCATACCTGCTATTAGGGTCGAAAGTCATGAATATATAAAAAAGAAAAAGATCCATTCTTTCCATAAATAAAAACGTCAAAAACAGTTTCCACTGTGTAAGCGACTGCTGGATGGATAATAAAATTTAGTTAAACCATTTACATAAAATTTCCATAGCTTCGTTTTCCAGTAAATATCGTCCTTTTCATTTCATATTACAATTTATTTGTTAATAATTAATTATGTGTCGTAGTCCGTATTTTGGAGCGAAATTATTAGATATTGATTATTTGATAACAGTTGTAAAATTTCTCTAAATTATAATAATCTATGTATAAATAAATATCTTCAAAATATTTTGAATCAAGATTATAAAGGTTTACAAAGCAATGCTCGTATTAAGTAGGTACAACAGTGGATGCCACACAAGATGTATCCCTGTTTTTCTGAAGTACAGTTGATTTGTCACCCACGCAAGTAAAGGACAAAATAAGGTGAACAAGTTTTCAAGCAAACTTGTAATTTGACACTTGCTCCCATTGTTTCACTTGTTTTGTAACGCAACATAAATATTAATTAACCTAAATAAAGTTGAGCATTCTAAAAAAATAATTTTATAGAAATTTTTTAAACTAATCGAATATGAACAAATATAAAATAAATAGAACAAAAAGAACAAGAAGAAAAATTATTATTACGTTCATTTTACGTTTATACGTAAAGCAAAAAAGAGCAAATATTATACTTTGTATCACCGATAGTGGCTGAATTACCCGCAGCATGTTTTGTCTTGGTTTCCAGCGAGGTTTCCAGCATCCTGAAGGTTAGGTTGACTAGGCCAAGGTAGAGTTTAAAACCTCTTTTATTCAGCTCCTTCAGGGATGTTTTATCCATTCCTAGTATCACCGTGGTGCCCTTATCATTCGCATCAGCGATGTACACCTTCAAACGTGCTGGGTCGAGGGGGTAATCACTAAGGTAAAATTTGTGACAAGATTGCGAGAGAATTCCAGGTATTGCCAGCGACTCCGAAGGATTGCGATATTTTCCATAAGATTAAAGTGTTAAAGAAAGACAAAAAACTAATTTTTGATAAATTACAAACAAAAATCACCTCAAAACCTCTTAAAATCCGTAATAAAAAACTTAGGTTCATATTTAAAAACCCATGGTCGTATCTATTAAAAAAAATGATATAGGTTGCCACGAAACGAAATGTCAGATTAAAAATATAATAACTTCAACTTGAAGAGCAGAAAAAGTAGCAATGAGAATGTGAAATTTGTATTGTCATATAATTCTGAATAGAGTCAGTAAAAAACAAAAACCAAATCGAAGATAACAGTTTTTTTCAAATATCTTTGGTACGAGCTTTGGTACTAATCGGAATTTCTTATATATTAAAATTAAAACATGACGTAGGGTTTGCCAAGGCGCAACTTACTCCTGATATAATCAGCTCTGTATCTCTTGTGATTTACGAGATCCCTACAGTGTGCATCCTAATATGGGACACCCTATAGAGTACTCCATAAAGTTTTATTGAACTCTGGAATAAACACGAAGACGAAGTAATACACAAAGCAACCAAGGCCCTCATGGTGTGCAGGAACATTGCAGGGAAGAACTGGGGATGTAACCCACGTATTCTGCAATGGATGTACACAGCAATAGTGAGACCATTAATCACATATGGGGCAGTGGCTTGGGGCGTAATATATAGAATGATCAAAGAAGGAAATATCAGGGAAAAACCTCGATAACTTCAATTTGATCAAACTTGGGAAATGTCCCAAGATGATATGCCAAAGAAATTCAACTTTGTGAGAAAATTCATCACAAAGTTAAGTAATAAATCTGAATGGGATGAAGATACCATACAGAATTGAAACCAGAATGCCATAAAGTGGTATACGGACGGTTCCAAGCTAGACGAGGGAACTGGGATAGGAGTTTTTGGACCGAGAGCCAAATACTCAGAAAGAGTGGGCACATACCCGAGCATCTTTCAAGCAGAAGTCCGCGCCATCGAAAGATGTGTGGAATTCAATATTGGAAGAAACTACCGCAGACAAGAGATTGTGATCATGTCGGATAGTCAAGCAGCCATCAAAGCGCTGAGTTCAAATATAAGCAGTTCGAAGATGGTTTGGGAATGCCTAGGCAAACTAAATGAACTAGGCCAGAAGAACACTGTCATCCTCCTATGGGTCCCGGGACACATAGGAATAGAGGGGAACGAAACAGCAGATAAGCTGGCAAAAAAAGGAGCTGAAACCCCACTTTTGGGACCAGAACCATCTTGTGGGATCAGCAGTAAAGTAATCTTAGGAAAACTAAGGGAAGAAATGGAGAAGGAAAGAAATCCAAGTACTGGAATCAGCTGGAAGGACTGAGGCAATCTAAGATACTACTGGGGAACTATGACAAGAAGAGATCTCTTAGCTGCCTCAACCTCAGTAAAAAAAGGCTCCGTATTCTAACGGGAATATTAACCGGGCATTGCCGGTTAAGAAGCCACATGAAGAAACTAGGGTTAGCAGATGAAGCAAAGTGCAGATTCTGTGAGGAAGAGGATGAAACCTCAATACACATACTCTCAGAATGCCCTGCCTTGCAGAATTCTAGGGCTAGATACCTTGACAGTAACTTGACTTATATATAATTATTTTAGGTTGGTAGTTATTCGGGAACATTCTAGTATTATTTGGATTTTAGTAAATAGTTGTTTCGAGAAAAATCGAGATGTCAAGTATTTTGGTATATAAAGCGGGTCATTCGCGTTGGTAGAGTTAGTGTTCGTTCAGCTTAAAAGTCAAAAGTGACAGTTAGTAATTTGTAACCAGCTGAATTCTTGTATTCAAACAATTTGTAAATAAATTGTGTTTAAAGTCCTCACAAGTGTTTCAATATTATAGCCTAAAACTGGAAGTAGTCAGATTTTTTGGAAATATTAAAATGCAGGAGGTGGGTGTTGCCATTGATGTATATTAGACATATTAATATATTTAAAATTGGTGTTTTGAAAATGGTTATATATTATATTTTTAAAAGAAAACAAAATACATAATTGTATTGAGTATAACTCTCGGTATAACTGTATTCAAACCTCGATTCAAACTAACTCTAGCACTGACTTTTACAGAATGGAATAACTTTTTGTAAATGAGAATATAATAATATTTAGAAGATATTTTTAAAATAGAATATCACAAAAACAAAACATTAATATTTTTAATTGGTTTGAAGAGTAATAGATTTTACCTAAATAAAATTAAACTGAGGAGACTGAATAATTTTGGACATAACTTAATTGACGAAATAAAAAAAGTTAAACAAACTATGAATACAAAGAAAAAAAATGGGAATAAATAAGCATTTATCTAAATGAATAAACACTTATTCAGTTCTAGTAAAGAGGAATTTTTATTGTCGGTGGAAAAACCAATAAATATGTATAAATCCATTATAAAACCAACAAAATTAAAAGATACATTATTAATAGTAAAAAATAAGTAATTGTCATGTTATAACAAAGAAAGTTCAATTTAAAACCGATATTCCACTGTTATTATTAGTCCCAAATTTCTCAGTTAAAAATGCTATTTAGCAATAAAAAACTGATTGGAAAAGAATTAGACAAAACTACGATTTGTTTTAAAACACTAGCAATACTGTAAAGACACATAATCGAATTAACCGACAGCATGTTTCTAAAAATAGTGGCAATATGTCGGCAATCAGGTCGTTTTCTTTAAATAAACTACCAAGAGAACATTACAACCTACTCCAAGTAGAAAATATATTTATTTCAAACAAGTAGACAGTTAGATAAGTTCCTCATAAAACAGAAATCGTTAAGAATTTTAAGCATAAGTAATTTTTTGTGTTTTTTTAAAAAAGCATCTTATGGTTGGACTTTTATCTCGACTTTTACAATATTTATTATTATAATATTTCTAAATATTTCACTGACGAAACTTTGCAGGTCGGCTGAAAAGTCCCCGGTCTACCATAGTAAAACACAATATTTTGACAAAATTAATTTTTTTTTTCAACATAGTTGCCTTCAAGGGCGATACAGCGATTATAGCGACCTTCCAACTTTTCGATACCATTTTTGTAGTACTCCTTCGGTTTGTCCTCAAAATAGGCTTCAGTTTCGGCGATTACCTCAGTATCAGAGCCAAATTTGTTTCCCGCGAGCATTCTCTTCAGGTCAGAGAAAAGGAAAAAGTCGCTGGGGGCTAGATCTGGAGAATACGGTGGGTGAGGAAGCAATTCGAAGCCCAATTCATGCAATTTTGCCATCGTTTTCGATGATTTGTGACACGGTGCATTGTCATAATGAAACAACACTTTTTTCTTTTTCATATGGGGCCGGTTTTTCGCGATTTCGGTCTTCAATCGCTCCAATAATGCACAGTAATAGTCGCTGTTGATTGTTTTTCCCTTTTCCAAATAGTCGATGAACAATATACCGTGTGTATCCCAAAAAACTGAGGCCATAACTTTGCCAGCTGACTGTTGAGTCATTCCACGCTTTGGTGGCGGTTCACCGGCCGCAGTCCACTCAGCTGACTGTCAATTGGACTCAGGCGTGTAGTGATGGAGCCAAGTTTCATCCATAGTCACATATCGACGCAAAAAATTGGGTTTATTACGACTTAACAGCTGCAAACACTGCTCAGAATCATCAATTCGTTGCTGTTTTTGGTCGATTGTGAGCACGCGCGGCATCCATTTCGCACAGAGCTTGCGCATACCCAAATATTCGTGAACGATATGTCCAACACGTTCCTTAGATATCTTTAGAGTGTCAGCTATCTCGATCATATTCACTTTACGGTCACTCAAAATCATTTTGTGGATTTTTTTGATATTTTCGTCGGTAACCACCTCTTTTGGGCGTCCACTGCGTTCACCGTCTTCGGTGCTCATTTCACCACGCTTGAATTTTGCGTACCAGTCAATAATTGTTGATTTTCCTGGCGCAGAGTCCGGAAACTCATTATCAAGCCAAGCTTTTGCTTCAACTGTATTTTTTCCTTTCAAATAACAATATTTAATAAGCACACGAAATTCTTTTTTTTCCATCTTTTTGAAAATAACAAAAGTTGCTTCACTAAAAATGCAATATCTCACAAACTAATAGTCCGACAGCTGTCAAATTTTTAAACGAATCTTTTGAAGGTTGATACTATCTAAAAATGAAATTGATTTAATTCTAGTGTCGTCAGGTCAGACCGGGGACTTTTCAGCCGACCTACTGCTTAACACTCGGCTTAACAATTGAAGTGAATACTTTTTAATCTTCTACATCTTATTCGCATATTTTGTATGTTTTGTGTTTGTAAATATTTTATTGTTGTTGCTGACCATAAAACTGTTTACATTAACCTAATGCCAAAGAAACCCAGTATATAATAATTTTTCTAAGGAATAATGACGAGTCAAGTTTTCATATCTATATCCTGACATTAAATATTTCCGATAAAATATTTCGTAAATCTTGGTAATAGTATTGATTCAAAGATACCTGAAAGAGATAATCCCCTTGCTTTTAGAAACACCTCTTATAGGTCCTGTCTAAAACGGATGCCAATCAAGCTAGCACCCCCACACTAACTAAATTAAAAAAAAAGTAGCCCATAATTAGGAGCTAATTAAAGGCTAATTTGTACCACAAAAATTAAAATTTGTACCACCGCGGTAATCGAGATAAATCGCCTTGAAAATGGGGGTGCTAGGTTGAGATCAAGGCAGCACCCCCACTTTGATCGAATCCAATTCAATTACATCAAAATAAAGGGCAAAAAGTTAATCTATATTATTATTTATAATGTCAAAAAATAAAATCGAATGCTGTAAATATCGCTGCTCTATAATTTTAGCACCTCCACTTTCGTCTATTCAAAAAGTGAACACACAATATTATAAAACTAATTAAAGGCAAATTTGTACCACACAAGAAATTTTTATACTTGTCAATATAAAGCCGCCAATTGAATTTAACTCTTTGCGGTCGTATTAAATGGTGGCGGATGCGCTGAAATCTTTTATTTTTGTCAATATTATAAAACCAGTTAAAAATAGTGTTTCCCGTCACTGTCCCTTTTTAAAAATCCCTACATCCGCATTTTCCCGTTATTATAAATATCGAGTGTTTATACCTCGGTTTATACTATCGGAGAAGTTGGAGTGGCAGTGGCGTACATCTATGGTTTCTAATATATGATACTATTCGATGATTCTAGTATGGTGCACATTGCACAATTGCTCTCCTGCCAATAGGCCATCCCTGTACTACTGTAATGAATTTCCTTTCGTAAGTAAAATCCATGGACTTTACGCCTTAGTCTTTGTTTTAATGACTCATCGATTTCAATTGGTTTTCGGCCTGAAGGAGTTTTAGGGGGTTGAAGAGTTCCATTCTTGCTTTCTTTTAGTAATCTATAAATTGTTGATTTAGCAACACACAACATAGCAGCCGTTAATTCCACAATATCATCAACACTTGCACTTGGATCCTTGTTTTTCAATTATATATAACAATTCAATATCAGAGTTTTTTCATTTAAAGATAATGGACCTGTTTTTGGTCGTTTAAATGGTCCTTGGCTTATCGACATTGTTTGGTACTTGCACAATTAACATTCAACAAATATTTTAAATATATTCCAACTGTTTACAATATTATGAAAACCATACAACTTCATACAACTTTACTCAAAGAACTAATACTAAGTACTGATTTAATGTACCTACTTTCTTTTAAAATAATATTCCCGAAATGTTTCTAGGAAAACTGGGTTGTTTGGAAAATCCCTCTCAATAATCGAATAATCTGTAAATAGGTGTAATCATATTAAGCCGATTACAGTAGGCCACTTGCCATTTAAAATTGCTGAGAAAAATTCCCCAAATACTACATATAGGAGTAATACAAATAAAAAATATTCATTTTGCTTCTTTAAATTTAATAAAAATTGTAACGATATCTTGCTATCTTGACTTTAATTAATTTTTTAAAAATATATTTCATTGTAATTTATTTGTGACAATATTCTAAGTTTAAATTAATCTTCTTAAAAAAAGAACAGAAATATATATAATAATTATTGTTACAGATAGGTTTGTTTTCTATTATGAATAAACTGTGTTGCCTTTCTTTATCAAACTTACTAAAATTTACGTACCTCTATCACTTTTTTTTATTAAAATTAGTACATCCCGTTACCTCTGACCTAAATCGTATATTCTTTAGCATAGCTGCAACTCATTCGTTCAATACAAAATGTACCTTACGGTATACCCTCTTAAAATATATTTTGGTACGTCTATGAAATCTACTTAAATAAATGATTTATTACTCCTTGTCCTTTCTATATAGACTATAGTTTACTTGATGAGTCTTGCTGAATCACTTCAAGATTGGAGCTGTTGTTCACATCCAAATTTATGGGAAACTTATCTTGGGGAATTTGATGGGACTCCGAGGCATTTATGCTAGAATCTGGAACGGAAATAGATTCGATATTTTCAGACGATTCTACAATATTTTCTGGAAGTGGCGCCAAATGCCTGTGAGAAACATTAATTTCTCTAACATCACTTAAACGGACATGAGCATATAGGGGATAAGCTTCCAAAAGTTCTACCTCTTCTGCAACAGGATCATGTTTGCTTGTTCTATTAAAATTGCGAAGTAAAACTGGTCCAGGTGATGACAACCAAGAGGGAAGAGAGGTTCCATACGTTGAGCGTCTAGGATGACTAAACAGTCTCTCGTGGGGAGTGACGTTCGTTGAGGTACAAAGATCTGATGCTAATTCTATAGCGAAACGGCCGTCATTGCATTTCATATTTTGCGAATAAATAGTGAAAGTTTAATTCAAACTTTTAGTTGTTTACCGTTTTAAATAAGATTGACTTTTACGTAGTAAGGGTTATTACAATAAATTTAAATTATTTTATATTACACTTTTTTGCCATAACCGCTATACAGAGGGTAAACATTTTATTCAGCAGCAGTGACTTCTGGGTATCCTAAAAACAATATTCCTTATCAATGTGAAAACTAAATTATGGTGACCAGTTAATTGTAGTATCTTATTTTCGATAAATTGCACTTGGTTGTTTGTTTTTATATATAAATAATTTAAATAATAATAATTTTTCGACAGTCTACTATTTACTAATTTTCGGTTTATGTTAAAGGTCGACATCGTCACTTCGAATTCGAACAACAATAATATGGGAGAGGATTTCTGGTGATTGCGCATCTGAGAAAAATGCTGTCTACAGGAATTGGCTATGGGGGTGGACAAAATTCAATTTCTGTGACAAATTCCACGCCCCCTTATAGCCCACCCCCGAATGGTGGTAACGTCGGAGGCAGGCACAGCCCTCTTCCCAGCTTCGGATTCACTCAGGAGCAAGTGGCTTGTGTATGTGAGGTGAGCTTTAACCCACTTCAACACCTAAAGAGTTAATTTTACTACACCCATGTTATGTTGTTGGAGTAACATAATTGTTGAGACTCCTTTAATTTTTTTAGTAAGATAACAGGATGAATATCAATAGTTTTTATTCAATAAATAAAAGGATAGCATTGTGATGAAAAGAAAGTGTTTGAAATATCAGTTCTTATTAATTGATTTCATTAATGCTCTTTGCCGATTGAAACAAGTATTAAAACGAAAGATTGGGGGGAAAAGCAATATTTAAAAGAAATATCTTGTTTTCCAGCTTGCAAATTGTATACAGTGCGTCCATAAATTAGTGCATAAATTCATTAATGGATAAATGAACAATAAAATTAGAAATTCCCGAAACAGGTCGATTTTTGATTTCAATTTACTTTTGTTTCAAATCATAATCTAATATACAGGGTGTTTCTTAAGTAATCTAAAATATTATATGGGGCGCTTCGTTACTCAATTTTAAGACGAAAAGTTCATATAAACATGTGTGATAGGTGTTGTCGTTTATGAGATACAGGGTGTTGAATTTATTGTAATAAGTCAGTTCTGATTGTACGTGAAATTAATGTTTCCCGGTGACGCTACTGGTTTTTAGAAGTAATACGCAAAAACATGCTTATTCTAAGTGGTCTTTGAAATAATGTTGACAAGTGTCAAATTTGAAAACCAACGCAAAAATCGTACATTTTTATTTGATTGACTCTGTGTTTAGTTAATAACTATGCCAGTGTTTACTAATGTTGAAATGGCTAATATGCATTTTTTGTACGGATTATCGAATGGTAATGCCTTAGAAGCTAGACGTACGTATGCCCAGCGTTATCCAAATAATCGTTTACCATGTCCAGATACGTTTACTAAGTTACATATTCGTTTACAAGAAACTGGAACTTTTGCTAAATCGAAGAATATTATTGGACGACCCAGAACTGTGAGAAATCCCCAATTGGAAAACCAGATTCTTCAAATTATTGACCAACATCCAGAAACGAGTACAAGAAAAGTTGCAGATGAAGTAAATGTTAGTAACAAAACTGTTTGGAATATTCTAATAGATAATTTATTGTATCCATATCACGTTCAACGTGTTCAACATTTGTTACCTACTGACTATCCATTACGCATACAGTATTGTCAATGGATTTTACGTGAAATCGCGAACAATCCGAATTTTGTGGCCAATATTCTATTTACGGATGAAGCCAACTTTTCTAGACATGGGATTATGAATTTTCATAATGACCACATATGGGCAGATGTAAATCCACATACCATAAGTGTAAAACGATTTCAACAAACATTTTCGGTCAATGTTTGGCTTGGCATCATCGATGATTATTTAATTGGACCATTTTTCCTTCCTGTACGGTTAACCGGTGAGACATACCAACATTTTCTAGAAAATGAACTTCCACTTCTTTTGAAAGATGTACCTATTATTATTAGAAGGCGCATGTGGTTCATGCATGACGGAGCTCCTCCACATTTTTCAGTGATTGTACGCGAGTTTTTAAATAATGTTTTTCCAGGCCATTGGATCGGACGAGGATCTCCACACCCGTGGCCACCTAGATCACCTGGACACAATCCTCTGGATTTTTGTGTGTGGGGATATTTGAAATCGCTTGTTTACACAACACTGACATTAAACGTACAAGATCTTCAAAATCGTATCATAGACGGCTGTAATGTTATTCGTAACAATCCTGGTATCTTCGAACGTATTCGACAATCCATTAGACATCGAGCGGATTCTTGCATTTTAGCTGGAGGTGGACATTTTGAACATTTGCTCTGAAATGTATTATTTTTTCTTTATGTTTAACACATGTTGCTTGTAATAAAATAATAAAAAAATATAAATCAGTAGCGTCACCAAGAAAAATTAATTTCACGTACAACACCCTGTATCTCATAAACGACAACACCTATCACACATGTTTATATGAAATTTTCGTCTTAAAATTGAGTAACGAAGCGCCCCATATAATATTTTAGATTATTTAAGAAACACCCTGTATAGGGTGAACCACTTTCGTGTAATGACGTCATTACCATTTTTTTTTTTCAAATGGAACCCTCCTTTTTTTCAATTTCCAAATTGCCTTTGCTGGGCCAATTCCAAAAATGTATAATATGTTGCTTCAAATTGGTACAGGGTGGGCAAAAATGCAAAAATTTACTTACAAAGTAATGAAAATAACGAATGAACGTAATAAACACATTAAATGAAATTACTTAAGTATTGTTATACAACTATTTTAATAAACTATTAAGAACATCCAGCATTATTCTTAAAGTAGAATAGAGCGAAAATACAGAGAATTAGGACATGTGAGGGATGCAGCAATGTAAGGTAGACCAAAAATTGATTAAAATATTCAACAAGACATAATTTTGTCGGCTGTAGAAAATCCACACTGTACAGTGCGAGGATTATCTAGGGATTTTGGTCCTCTATTGTTACAGCATACACTTTCTCTTTCATAAATCCCCAAAAACAAAAGTCCATGGGGTTAAGACCTGTACTTCTGGGTGGCCAAGAAATAGGTGCGTCACAACCCCTTCCAATCCACCGACCAGGATACTGCCTGCAAAGGTATTCCCTGCATGAGTTCATTACTGTAATGTGGTGGAGCGCCATCTTGTAGAAACACCATATTATTTTGCCTTATTGCAATATTCACATCTTCCAAATACCCTTGTAAATCGTTTTCAAAAAAATGCAAATAATTATGACCATTTAAATTGTTGGGAAGAAATACTGGGCCTATTAGATTGTTATCCACAATTCCTGCCTGCCCAAACATTAACTTTGAAAGTCCTTTGGTGATGAGTCGTTTTTTTGACGTGTGGGTTTTCGTCGGCCCAAATGTGCTCGTTATGATGATTTGTTATTCCATTTCTATTGAAGGAAGCCTCGTCAGTAAACAAAATATGCTTAATAAAATTAACATTTCGAGTGTTTTCCATTAACAACCAATCGCAAAATACAATCCTTTTAGGATAATCTTCAACCAGTAACTCTTGAAACGTTTTAAGCAGCTGATCATTCAAACGCCTCCAAATCCTTACGCGAGGAACATTTAGTTGAGCAGCTATTACCCTTGTACTTGTTCCAGGCATTTCATCAATGATATCTAAAATGTCTTCATCATTTGCATCCACTTTTGGACGACCACTATTGCCAGCAACTTGCGGTTTGAATGTACCTGTTTCCCGTAAACGACGATCCAATGGTCAGAAATAATCGTCTATCGGGTGTATTTTTGATTGGGGTATTTCACTGCATAACGCCTTGCGGCTGCTGCACAATTTCCTTGACATTCACCTACGAAATTCCCGATAGTTTCTTTAAATCATAATTTGATCTGATACAACTTACCCAAAGTTAAATGCATATCTGCCATTTCCTGAAACGTGTAGGCCATTGTAATATCACAATTTTTAATATTAATCTTATTCACACAATAAATGATAGCTTCCAATTATTGACTATTATTGATGAAACTGTTTGTAATTGTATCCGTAGAAACTAATTGATGGCCAACTAGGAAAAAACTAGTTTTGCGAAAAAGTGATAAGACGCAAAAAAGTTTTAAAACGATACCGAATGTGTATTGAAGAAAATGGGGGTAATTTTAAACATTTATTGTAATATCATATTTACAGTCATTTAAGCCATTATTTTTAGTTGCAGCTTATTTATTAAAGGTTAATTAATAAAAGGGCAGTATCTCAATAAAAACTGTTTTTGATAAAAGTGATAAGACGCAAAAAAGTTTTAAAAATAATGTGTTAAACTAATGATGCCACAAAATTCATTTGATTTGAACGTACTCAAAAATTTGTGGGGGATTTAGGGCTGCACATTTTTCTGAGCTCTGAGATTTTGTTTTTTCTTTTTATGAAAAATGCTTTCAGAACAAGAAAGTAACGTATCAATTTTTGATTACAGAATGTCAAGTAGTTTGGGAGATAATGTAAAAAAATAAAATTTAATTTGTAACTTCAAAGGGCTATAACTTTTTTTGTGTACACTTTTGGATTCAATCAATTTATTTTTGTCCATGGAATGCGTGATTTAATTTATGACATATCATTTTGAAACACCCTGTATATTTAATGTTGAGAAATATAAACTAAGAATTATTTTTTTACGAATAAAATATTAAAAAATGTCTTGAGAAAAAAGATAAGTCTCTTCAATTCGTGGTGTTTTTATATTTTCAAATTACATGTTAATATTAACATCACATGGGTTTTCAAGTTGGTAATATCTTTTTTAATTTATTTATCTGCCTACACATCAGTTACAAACATTGTCGCAATAAAAAAAAAGATTTTGGATGTTTTAAAAATAAATTCTTTAGAGATAACTCGGCAACTAAAGAAATTCAGCATCAGCACTAAGCCCACACAACACACGTGCACTCGTCCGTGCACATTTTAAAAACTCATTTATCAAATATGTTAATGTATTACATATTTTCTAATTCCTGTTACCCATTTATCTTGAATTTATTCACAAGAAAGTAATCCATATGTTAGAATTGACAAAAAAGACTAATTCAATGGTTGTCATCAAAATAGAACTACATTTTTTTCTTGATTTTTTTTATTACCCTGTTTATTAAGATAGCTCTGATAAAAACAAATAATAGGGTTTAAATATATATTTTGCACGCTTTGATTTTGATATGAAAACTATTACTACAAACAAAAATATGCACTGCTGTTTATGATAACATTAATTACCTACATTACAAATCCAGTGATACGCTATCAACTATCAATGAATGTGTCGATATCTATAATAGCTTCCTGACAAATTTATACTTATTTTTTATTTAATGATCTAATTAAGTAATGACCATTAAAATAACTATAGCAATATAATGAATCATCAACTCAACAACAGGAAAAAGTAGATATTTAATATTTTTCGATAGAATATTTTAAATATTTTTAGTATTAGAATAACATAAATTATTAAATCAATAAAAATTTAAGATTACTTATAAATAATTTATTATTAAATAACTAATGGACCTACGGTGCCATTGCAGGAAGAAGTGGGCTCCTGGCTCCAAAACGGTAAAATCGATTTGGCAACTCCGCTCCGCTATATATTTCGTCCGCCGGTTATGAGGGAGTTATAGTAATATTTAAAATATACAGAGTGGAAAGTTTAACTGGAACAAATTCTGTAATTTAATAAATAAAGGTTTGTCGCAAAATTCCTGAAACACTTTAACTTTTATTTTCTATGGGGCATAAAATAAAGAGGTTTGTTTATTTTCTTAATTATATTAAGGGTTGTAGCGACCCCCAACTTTTTTTTTAATGAAAGGGTAGGTTGATTTTTTTTTATTTTAAAGCTTTTTTAGTTGCAAAAACAAGTAAGTATTTTTTTTGTTTTTTTTTACAAGCAATGTGTTAGAAAAAAATAAAATACCGAAATGTTTTTTAATGCTACTTTAATGCAATAAATGTTCAAAATGCCCTCCATTTTGTTGCTGACAATATCCTAATCGAATATAAAAATTATCCCGAATATTTTCCAATTACCACGTGTCCATGTACTTACACTTTGTTTTTACTACTTAATAAGCCACAATAAGAAATCCTTCCTTTTTCTAACCTGCTATCAGGTATTTCACTAATTAAAACTTAATGTGATTGAGTTGTCTTCAGGTATTTGTTTTAAATTTCTACAACAAATTTATAAGCCAATAAAATAAGAAAATTTCTTATTTAACCGAAACGCACCGTATCGAAATTTTACAGATGATCGGATATCGGAACAGAAGTCGAACACAGGCTGAAGTTGCTCGTTTGTTTGCTGAAGTTCATCCAGAATTTCCTCCAATTAATCGAAGTACGATTAGCAAAATTGAAAGTCGATATCGAGAGTTGGGCCATGTAAGAGATATATCTCGAAAAAGGCCTTTACAAATCGACGAAGAAACCTGGTTGAACATGTTGTTGGAAGTTGAAGAAAATCCTGTTACTCCAGCTAGGGAAGTAGCTCGCGTTCATGGTGTCAGTCACACAAGCGTTTTAAAAGTTTTCAAAGATGCCAAAAAGTACCCATATAAGATGCAAAACCTTCACGAGCTTAACGAAGACGATCCTGATCGTAGATTTGATTTTTGCGAACGATTTATGGCATTTATCGATGGTGGTCAAATTCCTTTGGAATGGGTGCTGTTTTCTGATGAAGCTACGTTCACATTACATGGACACATCTATAAAATACTTGGGTGTTTTTATTGACCAGCATATGCGATGGTCAGACCACATTGCAAATGTCACTCAGCGATTAAGAGCTTTGATGCACAAATTTTACATTTTAAGGAATATCGTCTCTGAAACTAAACTAAAAATAGTGTATAACTCTCTCGCAGAATCAGTTCTAAGATACTGCATTATTGCCTGGGGTGGAACCTTTAATACAACAATTAAAAATTTGGAAACGGTTCAAAACACCCTCCTTAGAATTATGTACAAAAAATTTAAACTATATCCAAGAAAAAATCTATATGAAGAGGCTAATATATTAAATGTTAAATCGATTTATATTTACAGTTGCATCCTGTACATATATAACAACCCCTGCAAATTTAATCTTAAAACTAGCAGTTCAACTCGATCAATAACTAATATGAACCTGAATATTAGGCGCTTCAAAAAAACTTTAACTCAAAGATCGTTTTTTTCTTTGGCCCAAAATTTTATAATTTGATCCCATTAAATATTAAACAAGAACCTAAACTATTTAAATTTAAAAAATTAGTAATAAACTATATAACTAACCACTTACAGTCATTTATAGAAATTCTATCTTAAACCAAAAAAATACTAACTTGGTATTCAATAGAGTTCTCCTTATGTAGGTTTTTTGTTGTCTGTCTTATCCCGATGCAAATGTCTAGTTCTCAACCTAATTTTATAATCATTAAGTACAATGTAAAAAAATGTTCCCAGATTTAGCATACTGCAATAGAGGCAAATCTTGCCTAGGCAATGCTAAGTTATCGGGAACATTAAATAAAATCAGAAATATTTGTAAATTTATTGTACTGAAATGTTTAGCATGAATAAATTGAAATTGAATTACATGGACACGTAAATCGGCACAACTGCAATTATTGGGCTGACGAAAATCCCCATTGGATGCGTGAATCCCATACCCAAAGGCCTCAAAAAACAAACGTCTGGGATAGAATTATTGGGAATCGCATAGTGGGTCCTTTTTTCTTCGATGAAAATGTAACTGGAGAAACATACCTAACTATGCTTCAAAATGAATTGGTTCCTACTTTAAGGATTTTATTCCCCGATAATTTGGATCCCAATTTATTTGACCAACAGATGTGGTTTCAACAAGACGGGGCACCACCACATTTTGCTCAAATTGTACGGACCTATCTCAACGAAGTGTTTCCGAATAGGTGGATTGGAAGAAGGGGCCCAATTGAGTGGCCGGCAAGATCACCCGATCTTACCCCATTAGATTTTTTTATGGGGATATTTAAAAAGTAAGATTTATACTACTAAACCTAACGACATTGCCGAGCTTCAACAAAGAATCAGAGACGAAATTATTCAAGTATTCAAGCCGGAAGTATTACAAAATGTTAAGAATAGTTTTTATGATCGATTGGGATATTGTCAGCAACAAAATAGAAGGAATTTTGAACATTTATTGCATTAAAATAGTATTAAAAAACATTTCGGTATTTTATTTTGTTCTAACACATTGCTTGTAAAAAAAACAAAAAAAATACTTGTTTTTGCAATTGAAAAAGCTTTAAAATAAAAAAAAATCAACCTACCCTTTCATTAAAAAAAAAGTTGGGGGTCGCTACAACCCTTAATATAATTAAGAAAATAAACAAACCTCTTTATTTTATGCCCCATAGAAAATAAAAGTTGACGTGTTTCAGAAATTTTGTGACAAACCTTTATTTATTAAATTACAGAATTTGTTCCAGTTAAACTTTCCACTCAGTATTATAACTTTATACTAATAAGTCTTAGTATTAATAATTATATATTACTAAAAAAGGTCGGAAGTCATAAAAATTTTTAACAACAATATTAAAAACATTGAAAATCATTGAATTAATAGTAAACAAAAAATCTTATTGATTCTGCCATTGTTTTTTTACCACTTATAAATAAAAACCAACAATTCTTGTTAGAATCACGTAAGAATTATAAAAAGTAACACCTTGTGATAAAAAATATAAATGTGTATTTTATTAATAATAGGAGTTACCTTTTTTTAGCGGCGAAGGGACTAGATAAAACATGAAATAATATTGACATAGAGAAAAGAAAAGCGGCAAACCTTTCTCAGTATTCAGAAAATTTAAAAGTGTTTGCGACGCTTAACAAAAATATGTATCTCCTAATTTATATTCCGAGAAATTTGGCAAACAAAAAATTTTAAAACAAGATATAATAAGTTGGTGTACGTGATAATGACTCCAATAAACTTAAACTGTTTAATGTTGACTTAAAATATTTTGCTGCGTGCTCATTACTATTTGATTTATTGATTATAATATTCCAAAGACAAAACACCTTTTTCTCACCACAGAAAAACCAATTTAATGTACCGATTCTGAGCTAAGCCATAGATTATCGGTTAATAGGCAGGTAGGTATGATATTTTGGTTAATAGATTTAAGAAGAATTTAGAAACAGTGCCGAACTTGCAGGTGTTGTTAACAGAGGCCATACATAAATTTTAAGGCAGTGGTCGTAAGAAAAATTGATCAGTGGTTTAAGTCACTACCGAAGTAACCAAAGCAATGCGTTTCTATACGAGGGTTGTCTGAAAAGTTTCCGACCTAACAAAGATACTAGACATTTTTTCTTCAAATTAATTTTTATTTTTCTGTCCTCCGAGCGCAACTTTTAGCTTAAGGAACAAAAAAAGTCGCTGCCATCTTCGGAAACTTTTCAGACAACCCTCGTAGTTCTTCTATTATATGTTTGCAATTAGCTGTAATTATTTTAATCTAGGAAACTTCTGATAGAAAAATATTGGCTTATTAAAGGTTTGTTACCAAGCACACGTTGATGATTTCATTCAATTCACGTTGATGAGTTCAATCTTCATTTTTAATTCTGTTAAATAGAGAACCAAAGTGGTACTCCATGGGAGTTGGGTTTACTTAAGATTGAATGTTTAAAGAGTTCTTAAATTGATTTGTGCATGCAGTTTGCTTAAAGCACTGAGGAGAAACCTTCATTAATTACAAAGGGTTCAAGATAGCTGTATACCAGACTTGCCAATGATGGCAGACAAATTAGGATTGGCCATATAATTCTATAAATGGGTGGCAAAAAAAGTCGAAATTGTAAAACTGCATCCTTTGTAAATAAAAAAACTTTATTTTGGTTTAGGTTAGGTTAGGTTAGGTTAGGTTAGGTTAGGTTAGGTTAGGTTAGGTTCTATCGATGCAACTCATCTATGATTATCGATTTCTTTTTTGATACGTTTACATCGTTGATTCTAACTATACTCAGTTAGGTTGTTTAAGTTATATGTGCATGTGCATGTGTGTCAAGGTCACTCCTAAATTACTTTTGACACCAAAAAATACTCTTATGCCCATGCACAGTGCTTAATACGCTCTTGACCGCTTCTGCTCAATATTAGAGAGTTTTTGATCCACCTAAAAATCTATGTACGTAAGTCACGTTTCGGTTATTATGAGCATGCGCTTTCGTAATTAGCCGGTTTACAACAAAATAGTTTTTGGTCATCGATTTTAACGTATTTACACAGTCACATATGTCGGTGTCACTTGTCACTAATGTCAGTGGTGAATTTTTGTTTTGATTGGATAATAGGTATTTTAAGTTTGTGTTTAAACCGTAGATTTAATATTTAAATGGAAAACGTTCTAGATATTGTAATTCATCGAATAAATCATGTGTTAGATTATAATTTAGTTAGAAATGTGATTTTGCAAAACATATTTGAAGAGGAGGCAAATGATCCTCCAATGTATAGACCAGAGTTGACAATTAAGCACAACAAAATTAAGCACATTCGATTACAAACACAAATAAGACCTAACCTAACCTTATTATTTCGTTGTTGGCCAACTTAATTAAGGTTCGATGACGAGTTGTCAAATTTACTCATGGATTACAAATATTAACCATTTTAATCGAGATACAAACGAAGGTTTAGTATAGCAATGGTTTAATTATAGTTTAGAAGTTATAAGTAAACAGTCCAAATTACTATTTTTGTCTTATGAGAAAGATATAAATACAATAATATTCTCTATCGGCAACGCCGAGAGAACTTTATCGTTTAATAAGCGGTACGTTGTAACTCCCCATATTACGGGATACGTTATCGGTTAATAACGTAATTCATAATTTTGTAGCTAATGCGCATGTGCACAATAACATATAGCGTGACACATACGTTAAATAGGTGGCTCAAAAACTCCCTATTATGTATATCTCCGATGTCCGCTAGGTATACTATTTGTACTCAGCATGTCGAGTTCAATAAGTGTGTGAAATTTCAGCAAGAAACTCGACTGGCTGGATACGAAAGTTATACCCATTACATAGTTAAATTAAAAAAAATACGTTTCTCTCAAAACCTTTCATTGAATTTAACTTTGGAATTTCTTTAAAGCACTGTAAGTTGCATAGCTTTTCCCTTAAACTGTATCTACTTTTTAGATGTAGAAAAAGGTTAGGTTAGGTTAGATGTAGAAAAGGGTGGTTGTTGCTACTACACAGAGAACTCAGTATTCCTATAACATTGGGATCACAAAATTCGAAATTAAATATTTTATTTTAACTTAATATCTGGTTTGAATCCAGCCCTGTTTCGGAATATATATAATGTGGGGTAAACGTATGTTGAAAATAGCTTTGAACGCCCCTTGTAATAAATTAGAATACCGATTTGCTTTACCCAACACAATCTTAAAAGCTGTTGAATAATATCCTTAATACCTAGTGATTTAGTACTATTGGAAGTGGGGTGTAAGAAACGCATACAGTTTAGTGATTTCAAGTAGAAAAAATTCAATCAAAATATACTCTATTTGATTTGCTTAATTCCTCAGGCACATTGATTTATATTTTACGATATTTTATAATATTTTGTATTAATTTTTGTTTAATAATATTTGATCAGACTAAAGTAGATATTAGTTTTTATTTGATTGGAAAAGTTCAGGATTTTCTTTTTTAAGCCAATTGTTTAAAATAATTTAAATTTTTCACATCTAAAATCGCATTTGTTTACTTTGCTTGTTAATAACAATTTAAATTTTTAAAAATTTAAAAATTTTATTATGTAACTTTGTTGAGTAGCTTTATGATAAAGGATTCCAAGGGTTAAAAAATTCTTGTGGTTTTATTTTACTCACAGTAACGAAGTTAAAGTTAGTAACAATGAAGATGTAATTTTTTAATTAACAAATGGATAGAAATACGAAAAATAACGGAAAAAATTTTTTGACTGCAGAAATTTGTTCTCTGATTTGGTAGTTGCGACGGTGACGCGCCGACCGTTTTTTATGCCATTTTCAACATTAATTTAGACCTATAAATAATTGAGCTACAATTCGGGGTGTTGGGACTTTTTTGTTAGAAATTTCCTACCCTTTAAGAATCCGTTCAGTTTTTTGTTCTAGCTATTAAAATTTATGAGTTATTAGCAAAAATGTAAACCCCCTTTTTTTAAAATCTTAAATTGTTAATAACAATTTACCGAATAAAAATAAATACATAAATATACAATTGGGGGGAATATTTTAAATAATTATTTTTATGCATTTTTTTGGATTTGTAGGTTCTTCAACAGGCAGGAAATGTAGAGAGATTAGGAAGATTTTTATGGTCTTTACCGGCATGTGATAAACTACATAATAATGAATCAGTTTTAAAAGCTAAAGCAATAGTAGCATTTCATAGAGGTAATTTTAAAGAACTGTATAAAATACTAGAAAGTCACACATTTAGTCCTCATAACCACGCGAAGCTACAAGCATTATGGTTAAAAGCACATTACATCGAGGCAGAAAGACTTAGAGGTAAGTATTTTTGAGGCATTTCTATTTTGTTGGTAAAATGGTATTTTTCTTTGTTTCTATACTATTTAACAATTACTTACTCTTCAAATCTAAATGCATCGTTGTAACCGTAAAAAAATTTACTACTTATTACTTAGGTACCCTGCATGCCAAATAAATATGAACTACAAAACAATGAGAAAAAAATTGTTTTAAAATCATTTCAAGTAAAGAAAGATTAAATGAAAGGGATAGTATTTTTCATTATAAAAATTTTGTTTTTAAATCAAGTCCGTTGGATTTTTATTTCTATTGCATAGTTTTGAAACAATGTCATCTTTTATGTGATTTAAAACATAATCAAACAATACTGGTGTCAAACGAAAATATTGTTTGAAGGTGACGACATATTAAGATTTCGTAGACGCCTTCAGTTTTCCGTTTCTTAAAAATCTTACTTTCTTCCGACCTTTTCGTTTCTTCTTCCGATGAAGACTTGTCTTTCAAATATATTATCATTGCCAAGTCCAAATCATCCATTGTTTGCTTTTAATACAGAAACACTTTAATTATTGTCCAATAATGAAACTAAACAGGAGATATAAAACAATCTATAAACACACCAAAGCTTGAGAGTTTAAAATAATCCATGGCTGCTTTATTTTTCGGTTTATATGTTTAAAAGACGCAAGACCGCAAGACTCTTGCGTATATCTTGCAATGCTAAGTCTTGGTCTTGCATAAGTCTTGCTCTGCTCGGTCTTGGTCTTGATCTTGCAGAATGAAGTTGGTCTTGGTATTGGTATTGGTCTTGCATTTTTTGCATTTCCAAACTAACTTGGAGTCGATCCGATTTGATTCCAGGTACCTTAGCACCTTTTTACTCCAGAGTTAGAAGAAACCTATCAAACCTACAAATTTACTTCCCTGATTTTTTTCCAATAAACATTAAAACCCATCCTCCCTGGTTGATATCAATACCTAAAATTAATACAAAACTCTTACTTTATAATAAAACAGAAACCCCAAAAACGTTAATCAAACAACTTGAAAAGTCATTATATTGTAAATACAGATGTCTCTAAATCTGAAGATGGAGTTGTGGCAGCAGTTATTCTTCCAAATACCTCCCTAAGATGTAAATTATCTCCAATAACTACCATATATACAGCTGAAATGTATGCCATATTACAAGCCCTCATTTTCATCAAAAACACAGAACAAACTCTCTGTCTCATATATAATCACAGATTCACTCAGCTCTCTCCAATCAATCCAACATCTATACACAAATGACCCAATTGCACTTCAGATAAAATATGAACTATACCATCTACAGCAAACAAATACCAAAGTGATCAGTGCGTGGCAAAGTGCGTGGACCCTATCTCAAGCAAAATTAAAAAATATAAACCATGGACCCAGCCAACAACAAACAGATCCCACCAAGTGAAAATCGCACGACTGCGCTTGGGCCATACAAACCTCACACATATCCACCTCATAACAAAATCAGACATTCCATTTTGTGATCAGTGTCTAAAAAACGTTACTGTCGACTACTTATTAGTAGAATGTCCGAAGTTTGCAATCCAAAGACCGAACAATAATATTAAAAACGATTTGAACCCTGTTATCGGCGAAGAAAGGAACATCAAAAATCTAATTAATTACCTGAAAAAGTTCAATTTTTAAATATTTAATTAAAATAACTGTAAAATAAGTCTGGATGTATTAAATTTTGTGAGTTAATCTTTTTATATGTCGTTTGGGATTAAAAAATTTAATTAATATTTTTTTATATCGAGATTTCGATCAGTTTTAAACTAAAACAAAATAATTCTAAATATGAACTTAAATTATAGGAACAACCTATAACAAAATTTTGTTTTTAGTTTCTTAATTTTAATTATTTTTTCGTCATTTGGAATCTTTTTCAATTATTCAATTTTTTCAATTATTCTTTTACATATACAAATCTTTATTTTAAATTCAGTATTTTTATAACCTGAAAAAGTTCAATTTTTAAATATTTAATTAAAATAACTGTAAAATAAGTCTGGATGTATTAAATTTTGTGAGTTAATCTTTTTATATGTCGTTTGGGATTAAAAAATTTAATTAATATTTTTTTATATCGAGATTTCGATCAGTTTTAAACTAAAACAAAATAATTCTAAATATGAACTTAAATTATAGGAACAACCTATAACAAAATTTTGTTTTTAGTTTCTTAATTTTAATTATTTTTTCGTCATTTGGAATCTTTTTCAATTATTCAATTTTTTCAATTATTCTTTTACATATACAAATCTTTATTTTAAATTCAGTCTTTTTATAACATTTCGTCTTTCATCAATTATTTTTTTATCTCCCCAGAAATGATTATCCATCCAACATTTTTAATTTTAAAGCTTCTTATTTAAAACACACTTTTTCCGAAATGTCCAATAAAATTAGACCACTGAGAGATTTTCCAATGAATTTTACTTGAGATACTGGATTTATGGGCTTATTCTGTACAAAAATGTTAGCGGTAACAGCGCTGTAAACTTTCAAGGTCGAGAGATGTTATGAAAATGCTATTCTGTACGCTCTTACTGTAATTTACATCGATGTATTTTAACATTTTCGCTGTTAAAATAACGCCGACCAAAACATTCGACGTTAGGAGTGTAGAAACTGTCAAACTATGTTTGTGATAGAATTGTAAATTTTCAAGAAGTAGGTAAATCAAAATGAACAATATCATTCCATAATAATAATAACAAAAATAAATATATAAAACTAATAATAATAAATATCTTTAACACAATAAAAGTGAAGTTAGCTGCAATATAATATTGTTCAGAATACGATTTTTAACCGCGCTCATAAATTTGATTTAACATCGCGATGTTAGTAACATCGATGTTAAGTTTACAGCTGTTACGAATATTTGTACAGAATGACCCTATTAAACACAATTATAAATATCTATAATTAACTTTCATACTCATATAAATTAAATATTAAACATTTATTTTTAATCTAAAACAATAATGATTTTTAATATTGTTTAGGTAGACCGTTAGGAGCTGTAGGAAAATATAGAGTTCGGCGAAAATTTCCTTTGCCGAGAACGATATGGGACGGCGAAGAAACTAGTTATTGTTTTAAAGAAAAATCTAGAAGCGTGTTAAGAGACTGGTATTCTCATAATCCTTACCCAAGTCCGAGGGAAAAACGAGAACTAGCTGAAGCAACTGGTTTAACTACAACACAAGTTTCTAATTGGTTTAAAAATCGAAGACAACGAGATAGAGCTGCTGAACACAAAGACAGGTCAGTTTACTTATTCTATTTTCCTTAAAAAGTTTTAATTACTTCAAGATTTTACTGCAGCTGAACTACTTTCGTGGGATTGTCAGCGTTGATTTAATAAAATTTATTGTACTAACCCTTACTCTGTGGAAGTCCATCTTACTAAGAACAATAAAGAACTAAACTTTGTACGAACTTCCACGTTTATTTAAAAAAATAGCTTTTATAATTCAATGACAGCTGTTTCAGTAAAACTAGCGTCGTCAGATCGATATATTGAAGTTACATTTTGTCTTTGCAATGTACCTATCTGATTTTAATTAAATAGTGCCTAGATGTTATGAGCGCTAAGGGATTATCCTGGATGTAAAGTACGTTTCACAATAATTCGTTGACTTGGTACCTGCTCTTAACTGCTCTTAAGGGATTACTAATAAAAGGTGGTTAATATTTCTTCGAACTTTGACCGTAAACCGGTGAACTATTTACAGAAAGGTATTATTTAATTTTGTCCAGGAAGATATATTTTGTATTTTTTATTTTTCAGGTAAAATTTTAAATTATTATTACTGACCATCAATAGTAAATCATTAGTAAATGATTTTTGATTTTCTTAACCATCTTGGAAGAGAAAGTGGGAGTTTCGGGGTAATTTGTTTTTAAAATTCTCTCCTAGAATTTTAGTTTGTACTAAACATTATACTCTGAAAGTAATCTTGTGTTTATAACTAAGTATGTGGCGTCCTTGGGCAAAAAAGTGCATTTATCGCCGGATGCGAAACAAATTGTGAAAAAGTGTTTGAAACATTGAATAATCGAGGTTATAGTGTAACCGATGCAGCAGAAGAAACATGTAAGTTAACCAAAACCCTAATATCCACAGTAAAAGATATTATCAATAAGCCAATAAGTAAACGAAAAAAACGAAGTGACGTTAATAATACCAAATGTGTTGATGAAATACAAAAAGATATAATCCGACGAACGATATATGTCCTATACCAAGAACAAATGATACCAACCCTAGATTGTATAAAAAAACGGTTACTTAAAGACGACACGGGAATTATTTTTTGTTTGTTTGTTTTTAAAAAATTTCGTGATTTTTTTTACAAAATAAATTTAAGTTTTAGTAAATGTTACTGAGTGTTATTTAAATCTATTTTGAAAACCGGATTACGGATGTGTTAATGTTTACTGTACAGTGAGAAATTTATAACCTTTCATTACTAATCCCCTAAGGTCAGGTACCGAGTCAACGAATTATTGTGAAACGTACTTTACTTCCCTCTTAGATCAGTATAACTGTGCAATGATATAGAAAAACCAGGAAAAACTATATCATGGTAATCTTTATAATAACCTAATATATTTGTGTTACTTTTACGTATTATCTATATACCAACCTTACGACAAGGTTCGGTATATGAGTTGTTTTAGAAGATATCAAAAAATGTTATTAACAAAAATAGTAGACCAAACATATGATTTTTTAAATGGGAACCCCTGTATATTATACCGAATTCGGACTGCTCACATTTTTTTGAAGAATTTGATATAAGGTTTTAATACGTTATACAGATTCCTTCAGAAGTTATGGTCACGTTTGTGTGAAAATCGTAGGTAAATCAACGCTCTGTATCTTATTGTTCCATTGAAGAAAAAAAAAGTATTTTGCCTAACAGAGTTTCGTAATATGATACGATATTACCGTATTCTATTAAATATTAATTATATTCCCTTTTGTATACAGGGTAGACGATAACTCGGACCTTTCATTTTCTCTCTTCTTTCAAATGGGACACCCTGTATTTTATATCAAATAGAATACCTGATTATGTAAATTTAATTTTTGTTTGTTTAGGAAATATTAGTTGTAGTGACACTTTCTGTTCTTTCTAAAGAAATTAAAAGTCATAAAAATATTACATATTGTAAAAATATTTCCAATACAATTCCAAAAAAAATATATCTTCGGCAACATCAGCATTAATATCATTTAAAACACAAAATAATGTTGGTACAAAATGGTTAAATGTAAAAACAACATTACCCAAATTAAAAAATCTGCTGTTTACAAAATTATTTGTCCAAAATGTAATGCTGTATATACAGAGTTAGTATAAAGTATAATTTATCGTTTTTGACTTAGTTAGCCATGGATGAAATGTCAAACCTTTAATTGTCAAATAAATTAATTATTGAGTAATCTACCTATCAGTGTAGTATAAGTTGTGCAATAATATTTCTATCTGTTATTTGTTACTATTGTTTTTTCTATTATGGTGTATCTAAGTGAAGGAAAACGTATCGAAATTTTAATTATGCGAGGATATGGAGACAAACAGCGTTCTTATAAGAAAGTTTTAAACCTATTCAATGAAGTTAATCCAGATCACCAAATCACAAAATCAACAGTTGTGAAAACTGTAAGGCGTTATTTACGAACACATCACCTAGTAAATGAACCCAAGTCAGGAAGACCAAAATCCGCCACAAATGACAATGTAAAGTTGGATGTGTTACTATCACTTGAAGAAAATCCACAAACATCAACTACCCAGTTAGCTCTTGACTTTGACATAAGCCAGACTTCCGTCATGAACATAATGAAATCCGAGAAATTGAAACCATATAAATTTCACTTCTGTCACGAATTAACTGAAGATGATCCAGATCGCAGAACAGAATTTTGCGAAAACATTCAGAACAGATGTATAGCAAACCCAAATTTTATCAAAAAAATTGTGTTCTCAGATGAAGCAACATTTTGCTTAAGTGGTAAAGTGAATAGACATAACTATCGTATCTGGTCTAAAAATAATCCCCGTTGGATGAGGCAAGTACATACGCAGTATCCGCAAAAAATAAATGTGTGGACAGGAATGATAGACGATAATATTATTGGACCTTTCTTCATTGAAGGTAATCTGTCTGGACATCATTATTTAGATTTATTAACAAATTATATTGTACCCGCTATTGCAAGACTATCCTCATCCAAATAACCCAGCAATTCCTGCTGAAGACATATGGTTTCAGCAAGATGGCGCACCTGCACATTATTCTAGAATTGTGCGCCAGTATTTAGATCAAGTTTTTCCAGGTCGATGGATAGGGCGTAGGGGTGCTATCGAATGGCCACCTCGTAGTCCTGATCTATCTCCTCTCGATTTTTTTCTGTGGGGTTATCTAAAAAATAAAGTATACATAAATAGACCCACAAATTTAAATGACTTAGAGTTACGCATACGAAACTTATTGCTGCAAGTGCCGAACGAATTTTTGCAAAATTCTTTACGAGAATTTGAAGACCGTTTAGGATATTGTCAAATAGCAGAAGGGCGTAATTTTGAACATTTAATATAATTTTGTTAATTTTGTGTTATTTTTTGTTAAAATAAATAAATTGTTATGTTGCCAAGTTTTTAGGATGTTTCCATAAATTAAGTTTGCCTTACTCAACATTTGACATTTCATCCATGGCTAACTAAGTCAAAAACGATAAATTATTGATTAAAGCCTCAATTATTCAATAACAATATGAATGGAAAATTTTACTGTATGCAGAATTTCACATGAAATTCAAAAATGGAAAAATATACAGGGTGTTCTATTTAAAATAAAAAAGTTGATATGCATTTCCGGTTTAACCGCAAATGGTACATTAAATTTGATAGCATTTTTGAATTCCTTGGATCTTTTTAGAAGGGGATAAGTAATTTCATTTAAAAATATCAAACCGTTGAGGAGATACTTAGGGGGTTCCATACTTTATACTAACCCTGTATAGGTCAAACACAAAGAAATTTTGAAGTAAGATTCAATGAACACTTAAAAGCATATAGATTAAAACAACCAGATAAGTCAAATTATGCAAAACAACTATTTGAACATCCAACCTCACTCTTACACACCAATGACATCCAAATACTACACACTTGTGATAAAAAACAAAATTTAGATTTCCTTGAAGAACTTGAAATAAAAAGACATCTGGCAGATCCACAATTTAAAGTTGTTAATGAACAAATAAATCTTGGAAGTTCTCCACTATTTAACTGTTTACTTTGATTGAGTTTACATTTTATACATAGATAAAACGTAATTGTAAAACACAAATATATTAAGTTATTGTAAAGATCAGCATGATATAGTTTTTTTCCTGGTTTTTCTATATCATTGCACAGTTATACTGATCTTAGAGGGAAGTACATCCAAGATAATCCCTTAGGGCTATTAACATCTAGGCTTTAATATTGTTATGTCTTATTACTTCCATACTTGGTCTAACCTTAATATTACCTAAACAACATCAGGTACCTAGCTACAAACAATTAAAATGTAACTTAAATGTCAATCTGACGATGCTAGTCAGCGAAGCGGCCGTCATTGTAATTTAAAACATAATTTTTTCAAATAAACTTTGGAAGTTAAATTCAAACGAATAGTTTTTTATTATTCTTAATACAAAAACATCATGTTCTTTAACACAAAACTACGCAAAATGAATGTTAAATAGTGTGTTGGGAAAACATATTTTAATAAAAATATTTTTTAGCTTTAATGTATGGTAATTATTTTTTATAGTTTCAATAAAATAGTTTCTACTATGCATACGCGGATTTGTAGGAAAAAATCACATTCGACAATATCAAATAGAGTTTTTTTATTGTGAGTTTCAAGTCTTGTACAAGTTAAATAAAAAGTATCCAATTTCACCTCAAATTAATTACACTTAATTCCACATTAAAATTTTACCAATTTAGAAAAACAATACTTTTGAATCATAATATTTTTTTGATCGATATTTTTTCCTCTTTCCAGTTATACTGTATTCGAGTTTACTTATTGAACGTGTAACAGGATACCTATCAATTTTCGTTCGTTTCGTTTCTACCTCGTTGCACAACTTAACAAAAACAATGAACCAAAAGTAAAACATCCCCTCGCGTTCGTCGTTCATATTCTGAGCTCATCGCACTGTTGAGATATCAAATAAACACGCCCAGTGTCGGTACAAAAATCAGATGATTGAAAAAGTAAAAAAATATGTTTAATTTTTAAATAATTTTTAATCAGGACGGGAATACATCTTTAAATTTGGTATCATGTGGGAAACCAAAAAATATAATAACAAAATTGAAGGATAAAGCTTGGTTTATAAGTTATCGGCAACATCCATAATTAAATTCGATCACTAGATAGCTAAAGGATCAATGATTTTCGAATAAAAACTGAGATGCATTTTTGTAGGAGAAGGTCCGCCATTTTGAGGTTATTTTACTGGATTCACAAATATATTTCAATTCTAAAATTCGAAATGTGATTGTTTAAACATTATTTGTAAACTTATTTGGGTTAACTTCTACAATGCATTTTAAAAATGTATTTGTAAAAAATTATACATAAATGATAAATAACGGTACTGGTACATTTCAGCCTATTTTTAAGTTTTTAAGTCTATTTTGAAATGCTAGCAAATTTTTACCATGCCTTCGTACATTGCCGCAACTTTTGAGACATTTTTTCCGTCATTTAACAAGTGTTGTCAGTTTCTGAATATTTGAGGTTACGTTTTAAACATTTTCAAAACAACTTTTCATACAAATACAAACTGTAATTAGACACGAACTTCGGAATAAATATATAATTAATGAAAGGAAAAACCAATGTCAATGTCACAAATTTTTATTATTATAAAGGTTGAAAATCTAAAGCGCAACTAGTTTCTGCCTACAATAAGGCCATCATCAGGCTATAAAAGTTACAAAGTAAATGGTTAAATATAATCAAGAAGATTGTGTTGATTGTGATAACATTGAAATTATAACAAACAATGCATAATATAAAATTAATGGTTAAAACCAGGATAAAGTATTAATTTATATAGAAAGAAAAGAAATGGACATTGAAAAAGAAAAATGGTAGATTAAGTAAAGAAGAGAGCATTAAGCTCAATGAATTAATTATAAAAATTACATAAATTTATGTATTTCTTTATTTAAGAAGAGTCACATTGGAGATAATATGGATGATTTGCTTCATTTAAATATATAATTGTTATCATAAAATACTTCAATGGCGAGATTTGACCTTGATTAAATAGAAATGGTTCTATAATTTTTTGCGCCTTTTTGTTGCAGTCAAAAGTCTGAAAGGCATGCGCAGTTGTTTCACAAAAAAAGCTAGCAATAGAATTGCGAGCAAAAGGCTGAAATGTACGAGTTACTTAATAACAATAATGTAACAAAACCTGCATCAAAATACGGATCTTAACTTTTTCAAAAATAATATTTCATCCCATTTTTTTATTTTTGTTTAATCAACAACATTTGCATCAATTTTAAATGCAATATGTTTAATTTTCAAAGTATATTGAGTCTGTGATTAGAACCAAGTAAAATATGTTCTTCCTACTTCCCTCCGGCACTGTGTTAGGATATCAAATAATCACCTCTAGTCTATGGCTTCCGCGCCTCCTCTCTCACCGTGGTAATTTGATCAGACATCTGCTGAATTGGTTTGGTTGGTTGGTATAGTTGGTGGTTCGTCGGTTGATACGGTTGCCTGCATCGCACTTTTGATTAACCCAATTAACATCTACTCTAACATTTTCATCAACATTATTTTCTATACATGTCATTTTAAAAATTTATTCATTAATACTAACTTTAATAAAGAAAAAAAAAGGCTACGATAAATATCTAAAATTTGATTATTACTTTTTTAGTGCTAGAATATCTGTTGCATACAAAATCATAAGATCTAGGATAATTTAAAATCATTTAAAATGGTTCGAAAGTCAAGTTAATCCAGAACCATGTTATTAATTCTGCTATTAAACAGTATTTCCTCTTCCCAAAGAGATAAAAGGCAATATTAGAACTGACATTAGTGTAGTATTGTTCATTTGTGTGAACAGTCGAATTTAATTACATAATAGACCCATCTCGTTAATGGCACAAATTGAATACTCGTGCGCGAACCAACTCCCACTCTCGTAGTTCCCCCTAAATATTCGTGCCCCTTATAAAATTGTGTTGTTATGACATATGACATGCAAAAGTAATCAGTAATCCAAAGAGAAGTCTAGGTACACACACAAGTCGTTAATATTAAGTACACAAAGACAAGAAAAACACAATAACAACTAGCAATCGGCGTAAACGAACGAAATAAAAATTAAAACTTCTCCTTTTTGTGGTTTATGGCCTGGACTGCCGCGGCTATACGGCAAATAGAAGCTAGCTTTTGACAGCTAAAAGATTTTTTTTCATTTAAATTGTGGTATTCCTGGGTAGCAATACGTTGTGTTCTATGGTAAGAAGTAGTCATATTTTAGCAGTGGAAGGGGAAAATTCAAAAATATTTGCGCATGAGTATTCAATAAAGAGATAGGTGTATTGGTTCTACTTATTGTAGAAACAATACACAACAAAAAGAATCCTTAAATTTCTTCTCCTATATCCACTCTTGTTGTTTAAATAAAATTTAACGATTCTCTGAAGAAAGTAATTTAAAATGTACTATAAGGTAATAGCTAATATCCAATTGTGACCTAGAGTAAATTCAAATTTTTCTTCAAAATTGAAATTTATTCATTGAGTGTTCTTTTACTGATTGCTCAATGTTTTGATACCTACTCTTCTTTAAGATTATTTACTTTTGCTCTGAAATCTGATTCAATTTTGGTGAGTTCAGTCTTAAAGCTCCGCGTTCGTTGGAAACCTTTATCGTCTAGGTATAATTTTGCAACATCTAGGAGATCACATACGTTGTGTGGGACACCCTATAGAGTACTCCATAAAGTTTTATTGACTGGTCTGGGATAATTTACAAGATCATTATGGTCGGATTGATCGGTGAGGCTATAAGACAGTTTTCAGAGAATAATATTCAAGTTCATGTTTTTCATATTATAGCCTAAAACTGGAAGTGGTTAGATTTTTTGGAAATATTAAAATGCAGGAGGTGGGTGTTGCCATTGAAGGGAAAAATAGCAAGGCAGCCAAAACGTTTTTGGGGTGCCATACCCTAATTATGCAACATTTTGTCATTAAAAATCATATTTTATTATAAAATATAACTTTTTTGTGTGGCTTATTAATCTCTGGGATCCTTGGAATTTTGATTAGGCTAGTTTTTTTCTAAACTTTTGCATTTTCTCTAAATATTTTGCATGATTGCTACATTAATTGGTTTTTATAAATGGTTATATTTAAAAGAAAACAAAATACATATATTGAATATAACTATATTTATTCAAACAGGGTTGCCACCAGCCTGGAAAACCTGGAATTGTCAGGGAATTTAAATTCTTTTAATAAAGTCAAGGAAAAGTCAGGGAATATTTAAAAATTCTTGATAAAGTCAGGGAAATTATTAAAATTTCTGGAATTTTTTATTATTTCTTTAAACCATACATCAAACACATTCAAGATTTATACTTTGGTTTTAGTTTAAAACGAGCAACTAACAATTGCTTAAATACCTCATATGGGTAGAGGCCATAAAATCAGTCTTCTTTTTCTGTTTCTGAGCTTCGTTACCCAATTTACGGTTACACAGTCTCTTTGCTGTTTACTCATTTTGTCGAGGTTAATTCCTTGACTTGACAAGTTGACGTTGACAATAATTATTTTTTATTTATTTATTTTATTATATTATTATTATATTTTATACACAATAAAAAAATTTTAAGTAAAGAGGTATCATAAATCCTTCATATTTTATTTTACAGAATAGATGTTATCTTTAAAATAAATTACAAATATAAATTGATCATGGAATTTTATAAATTTGGTCAGGGAAAACCTGTAAAACTCAGGGAATTTCATGATCCAAATTAGGTGGAAACCCTGTCAAACCTCGATTCAAACTAACTATGGCACTGATTTTTACAGAATGAATAACTTTTTGTAAATGATTGGTTTGTTTTCTATTATGAATAAACTGTGTTGCCTTTCTTTATCAAACTTACTAAAATGTATGTACCTCTATCACTTTTTTTGATTAAAATTAGTACATCCCGTTACCTCTGACCTAAATCGTATATTCTTTAGCATAGCTGCAACTCATTCGTTCAATACAAAATGTACCTTACGGTATACCCTCTTAAAATATATTTTGGTACGTCTATGAAATGTACTTAAATGAATGATTTATTACTCCTTGTCCTTTCTATATAGACTATAGTTATCTCATTAAACAAAATGTAACTTCAATCTGTCGATCTAAAGATAAAAGTCTTGATCTTGATAGATAAAAATCTTGTTTTAACAAATATTTTGAAAGCCCCTTTGTACATTTTTTTAAACGCGTTATCTAGAGGCGATTTTGGAAAAGTTAATTGTTAACTTCTTTCGAAATGTAACCGTGTTCCTCTTTAGAGTCTTTTGTGAAATTATTAAATTGAAATAATTAGTAATAAAGTATTTTTATAATATATAAGTTTCTTAGAGTTGATTATTACACATTTTTTTTTTTAATTTGGCGTTAAATAAATTAAATAGATTTTTCATATAATTATATATTTTTCCGATTTCAATTTTAAGATTGCACAAGTAACGCAAAACAGATGTGTGGATACACCACAAATACTCGGATCGGGTGTCGGTTTACTGAGTCATGAGTTAATTTTAACACCACGTCGTCGGTCGCGTACTACGTTCCTTGAAACCAAATAACTATTAAAATGTAATACGGTTACTGAAACGTTGTTTCAAATACAAACTATTTAAATTACTTCAACTAGAAATATTTTCAATGAAATTTTTTTTATATTTAAAACTCGCATACTTTCCTATACAAGGTATTTATATTTTTTTACAATTATTCAAATGGTTTATTTTTGGCCCTTTTTCTATCATTGGTGGAGTTCCCAGATCATGTTCCCTTATCAAATCAATAGTCGTTATAACACATTCTTACTCAAAACATTTTTAATATTTAAAATACGAAGTAGGTATACATTTCCTTATAACAGGTCGGCTGAAAAGTCCCCGGTCTACCATAGTAAAACACAATATTTTGACAAAATTCATTTTTTTTATTCAATTAAGTTGCCTTCAAGGACGATACAGCGATTATAGCGACCTTCCAACTTTTCGATACCATTTTTGTAGTACTCCTTCGGTTTGTCCTCAAAATAGGCTTCAGTTTCGGCGATTACCTTAGTATCAGAGCCAAATTTTTTTCCCGCGAGCATTCTCTTCAGGTCAGAGAAAAGGAAAAAGTCGCTGGGGGCTAGATCTGGAGAATACGGTGGGTGAGGAAGCAATTCGAAGCCCAATTCATGCAATTTTGCCATCGTTTTCATTGATTTGTGACACGGTGCATTGTCTTGATGAAACAACACTTTTTTCTTTTTCATATGGGGCCGTTTTTTCGCGATTTCGGTCTTCAATCGCTCTAATAATGCACAGTAATAGTCGCTGTTGATTGTTTTTCCCTTTTCCAAATAGTCGATGAACAATATGTCGTGTGTATCCCAAAAAACTGAGGCCATAACTTTGCCAGCTGACTGTTGAGTCTTTCCACACTTTGGTGGCGGTTCACCGGCCGCAGTCCACTCAGCTGACTGTCGATTGGACTCAGGCGTGTAGTGATGGAGCCAAGTTTCATCCATAGTCACATATCGACGCAAAAAATCGGGTGTATTACGACTTACAGCTGCAAACACTGCTCAGAATCATCAATTCGTTGCTGTTTTTGGTCGATTGTGAGCACGCGCGCCACCCATTTCGCACAGAGCTTCCGCATACCCAAATATTCGTGAACGATATGTCCAACACGTTCCTAAGATGTGTTTAGAGTGTCAGCTATCTCGATCATATTCACTTTACGGTCACTCAAAATCATTTTGTGGATTTTTTTGATATTTTCGTCGGTAACCACCTCTTTTGGGCGTCCAATGCGTTCACCGTCTTCGGTGCTCATTTCACCACGCTTGAATTTTGCGTACCGGTTAATGATTGTTGATTTTCCTGGCGCAGAGTCCGGAAACTCATTATCAAGCCAAGCTTTTGCTTCAACTGTATTTTTTCCTTTCAAATAACAATAATATTTAATAAGCACACGAAATTCTTTTTTTTCCATCTTTTTGAAAATAACAAAAGTTGCTTCACTAAAAATGCAATATCTCACAAACTAATAGTCCGACAGCTGTCAAATTTTTACACGAATCTTTTGAAGGTTGATACTATCTAAAAATGAAATGGATTTAATTCTAGTGTCGTCATCTATAGGTCAGACCGGGTACTTTTCAGCCGACCTGTTACTAAGGTTTATTTTAGGTTACTCCAGATATTAATACTGTTATACTAGGCCCATGCTATCCTTCTCTTTGCAGCCGTTCTGATGGACACCTGCGTCGTGGCCAGCTCCTTATCTTCTTACACTCCATACCACAAAACACATTGTTAAATAAAACTATACACCTAACGTAAAAACCAACTTATACTACGCATAAAACCTTTGAACACATTAAAACAATCGGGTTTTGTGTCCAAAAATTTTCTTAGGCCTATAACCTGTGGTTGAATTTGATGACTACGGTATATCAATGCACAATAAGCGAGAATCGATGGATAGATAAATGAATAGCTTGGTAAATTTTTTTATTTACCATTTGTAACGGATCGGGAGACAAGTATTTAAGTTTATTCCCAGTTAAAAGAGCAATTAAGTTGTCTTTATCTATCTATTAAAATGCTTAAAGTATACTAGTCAATGAAATTTCAAAAACATGGGGTCAATGTTCAAAGTTTAGCGGAAATAATTTCAAAAATGACAGGGGTGGAAAACCTACTAATCAAAAAGAAAAAAGAAAGAAACTGCATGCATTTTCGCAAGTTTTCGATTTATCACAGTATCCAGACATAGAATATGTTTGCAGATTTAAATGACAGGTAGTTTCTTTATTTGTACCTAAGCAAAGTATACGTCAGATGCGAATTAAACCATCTGTTGACTGTGATTGCTCGGTAAACATATGTGCAACACTTGACATAAACTCTGTGGGGGTGTCGGTAAACTAAAAAGAACAACAACTTTCAAAAAGGTTCAAAAATGTTTATTCAGTCATTAGTGTGCCCTACTGAATTCAAAAACGGCTGTCTTTATATTGTTCTTTTTACCGATTGGGTTTCAACCATTAGACAATTGTTTTTGACATTTTATTATTAGAACATTGACTGAATACATTTTTCAAATTCAGAATTAGTAGTCCCCTTATGTATTGTTGAAAGAAGTTACTTTTTGTTTGTTTGTAGCTACGTACCTGATGTTGATTAGGCTAGACCAAGTATGGAAGTTATAAGATAATGTAATTATTTAAATAGTTATTAAAATTTTTGACGTAGAATGTTACATACGAACAGCAATCGGCAAAGACTGTTTACACTGATCACCAACATTTTTTGTTCGACATGTATGTATGTATGTATGAGTATAATTACACTGCGACCTATAGGATCTATTGTGTCCCCCCTTACTTGCCATGTTCTGATATTTTCTCAGACCTATAGCAGCTCTTCGAGTCCTATTTTCCGGAGGAAGTTTAGGACATCGTCGGGCTTCAAATCAGGTAGATCCCCTTCCTCTATTTCATGTGCTCCTAGGTATCTAGCCCTAGAATTTTGCAAGGCAGGGCATTCTGAGAGTATGTGTATTGAGGTTTCATCCTCTTCCTCACAGAATCTGCACTTTGCTTCAACTGCTAACCCTAGTTTCTTCATGTGGCTTCTTAACCGGCAATGCCCAGTTAATATTCCCGTTAGAATTCGAAGCCTTTTTTTACTGAGGTTGAGGCAGCTAAGAGATCTCTTCTGGTCATAGTTCCCCAGTAGTATCTTAGATTGCCTCAGTTCTTCCAGCTGATTCCAGTACTTGGATTTTTCCTTCTCCATTTCTTCCCTTAGTTTTCCTAAGATTACTCTACTGCTAATCCCACAAGATGGTTCTGGTCCCAAAAGTGGGGTTTCAGCTCCTTTTTTGCCAGCTTATCTGCTGTTTCATTCCCCTCTATTCCTATGTGTCCCGGGACCCATAGGAGGGTGACAGTGTTCTTCTGGCCTAGTTCATTTAGTTTGCCTAGGCATTCCCAAACCATCTTGGAACTGATTATATTTGAGCTCAGCGCTTGGATGGCTGCTTGACTATCCGACATGATCACAATCTCTTGTCTGCGGTAGTTTCTTCCAATATTCAATTCCACACATCTTTCGATGGCGCGGACTTCTGCTTGAAAGATGCTCGGGTATGTGCCCAAGCTTTCTGAGTATTTGGCTCTCGGTCCAAAAACACCTATCCCAGTTCCCTCCTCTAGCTTGGAACCGTCCGTATACCACTTTATGGTATTCTGGTTTAACTTCTGTATGGTGTCTTCATCCCATTCAGATTTATTACTCAACTTTGTGATGAATTTTCTCACAAAGTTGAATTTCTTTGGCATATCATCTTGGGGCATTTCCCAAGTTTGATCAAATTGAAGTGATCGCGGTTTCTCCCTAATAATTCCTTCTTTATCATTCTATATATTGTTTTCTTCCTTATACTTTCTAGCAGAATGTGCAGTGGGGTCAAGTTTAAAATCACCTCCATTGCAGCAGTGGGGCAAGTTCCCATTGCTCCAGTGATACATGAACAGGCTAGTCTCTGAATCTTCGAGAGGTTTTTCCTCGTCGTATTCAGATTAGCCCTTAAGCCCCAAGCCACTGCCCCATATGTGATTAATGGTCTCACTATTGCTGTGTACATCCATTGCAGGATACGTGAGTTACATCCCCAGTTCTTCCCTGCAATGTTCCTACACACCATGAGGGCCTTGGTTGCTTTGTGTATTACTTCGTCTTCGTGTTTGTTCCAGAGTAACCTGCTATCTAGGATTAGCCCTAGATATTTGACCTCTGTTTTCCACTCGACGATGTTCTCCCCTATTTTTATGATTTTTAGATTGGGTTTCTTTTTCCTTGTAAAGGCTACTAGTGTGGTTTTGGTGGGGTTGATGCTGAGTCCCACCGAGTCACACCATTGTTCCGCAATGTTCAATCCTCTTTGAATTTTGTTCGACATTGCTTATACCCACAATAGATCCCTAGGCGTATATTCAGTGAGGATAAACTGGAATAGTAGGTTCTTTTATCCAGAATCTTTCAAAATACTGCTATTAACTCTAGTAAGCGTCGGTGCTGGAGTGAACTTTGTAAAATAATTGATCATGATCCATGGGACAAACCGTTTAAAATTGTACTCAAAACACATTGGTGTCCATCTTGTCCATATCAATCGACGAAGAAATACTAAACGTAGCTTTTGTTACTGGATACTGTGGAAAAATACTGGAAAATATATAATAAGGTCTGTTTAAAAAACAATATAATTTCGTAAGGCAAGATCAACAGTTCAACGCCGTGACAAAAATTTTTGTGCTGACTTATTTTAAGAGCATTGACCTTTGCCAACCGCCCCCCCCCCCTTCGTTTTTGAGATCTTGGTACCCGGGAAAATGACCTTTTTTATTATTTGAATTATTATTTAAAGAAAAATCGTACGAATGCATAGGAATCGTCATATGGGGGGTCAATTGGGGTAAAAATTAAAGTTTTGAAAACAATAAGGGGAGGTCAAAATTTTTTTTTCGGGGTTTTCATTATGCTTCCGTAAATCCATTTGAAAAACTCTCTTCGGTCGACCCCCTCCAATGATCTCCCCGAATTTTTTTTTATCTCACGTATCGCTAAATATTGATCTCGGAAAAAGATATTTTGAGGATCCTCCTCATTGGTAAAAGGCTCGGTAAAAGGACACCTGTTCTAAGCTTGGACCATCATTACGACCTTTTCCGTATGAACGAAAATAATGCTCTCTACCAAAAACACTTTTTCTTCCGTTGTTAGAACCATTTTTAAATGAAATTTAACTGCAGCGTACTATTAATATATCAACTAACGACAATTAAGTAAAATATGACAAATCCATATTACATAAACATCTCCACAGTCGGTACTGTTTATTTTGGCGGATACCGTATTTCAAAAAAAAACTTAAGGTATAATTAGGCACTATCCAAACCTTCGTTTTTGCTTAAATTAATTCGTAGGAAGATCCTTTTGAAACAATTATTTTAATGAGCAATTAAACTGAACTAATAGTGTATAAAACAAATTATTCCCAATAATTCAAATGGATTGGTGAACTCACAAGAAAATTCAACAGATTGACTGTCTTTATTTAAACACAAAAAGCTTTACGCCTTACCCCACACATACATACTACCCGCACTCTCGGGGCTGTAGAAATCGAATAATGGAGAGACAAAGTATGTGGAAACGTTGATATCATATTTCACCAAAACAACAACGTCTATTTAACATTAGTGTCCCTTTTCGTAATTGGTCGATAGCTGAAAATGTATAAGTATAAAATACATGATCCAATTATTATAGAAGATAGTTTCACTAATTAAATAATTCTTATAGGTTATAGGATTGTTAGAGATATACATCCCTGTACTTCAACCTCTTCTGTGCATACCTGCAAGCAGCTCTCTAGGCGGCCTATTCCTAATTTGAAGATAACGAGTCAGAGCAGTTCCTTCTAACTTTCCGATTTGTCTATTATTTTGAGATGGTACCTCAGACAGTAGTGTCCAGCGAGAAGGCTTGCTCATTTCAAGATGGCAAACCTTTTAGCTTGCCTCTATTCTGGCATATCCATCCAATGATATTGAAGTCGACCATGTTCCGAGGGTTTACATTTCCAGACTAGCTTTGACTCAAAAGTAAAAGAAGTAAGAGCCCTTAAAGCTGCCTGGCTATCTGTCAGAATATAAATGTTTGTCCTCTGCTGGACATTAACATCTACAGCTTAGGCAAGATTAGCTTTCAAGTAGTCGATACTTCATTTATGCTGTGACTTAAAAGGTCTTTCGTGGTCTTAGGTTATACGCCATCGAGTGATGCAACAAAATCAGTAATATTTTTCGATAAAATTCCGGGTAACCTCCTCGAGGAATCTTCAACTTTCCTTGAACTATAATTTTACCGAATGGCTGACAGAAAGGGAATAATATAGTCACAGCTCTGTTGACTTAAGTCAACCCAGACAAAACAGTTGTGATTCCGTTCACCAGGAGACCGCCCCAACTCTGAACAATATCGAAGGTAAAATATCTATCTATCTTCGATGTTTTCATGCTGGCTCAAAAACTTGCTATGGCTTCACTTGTTTGGTGGCCAAAACTTCAGCAATCAACGGCATGTATCGCATAAAGTGGATGGTTTGTCTTGGAATAACAGGGGTAATAACAACGTGCCCTACATCAGCTCTATTTGTTTAATGTTCTTAAAATTAAATAACGTTGATTTAGGTCAGTAGTGACCACAAGAAGAGAGTCTCAACCTGCAGGCATAAAATAGTTCCATAAATGTTTGGACATATAAAATGTCCATTGCAGTGCATCCAAGAAAACCCAAGTATCATATAATATACCAAAAACCTCTTTTTCGATTGTAAAAAAAATCGCAATGAATGCTTCTTCAAATTCAATAACTACTATAAATATTAACAACGTTTCCTGACTTATTTCCTTAGAATTTCGATTCAAGGATATTATGACGTTAGACGTCGATTTGTGATATGATTTACATGTTGAGAGTGAATTTATAAAAATATTTAGTTAACTTTAAAAAAAATAACAATATACCAAAAGAAAAAAAGGAATTTACAATAAAACAACTATTAATCTTAATTTCGTCTTTAATTAGTTGTAAAAGATATTTCAATAATTAACAAAATTTATAAATGTTTATCACAACAAAAATTATGATAGTTAAATACCTTGGCTAGGGGTGAGTAAGTTCATTAGCTCTGACTATAGTACAATATTTGTTTCTTTAAGAAATTATAAGGGCGCCACTGAAATCTTTTTATTTTTTATGATACTGAAGAAAGTTGTTTTAAGCTGAGTTATTTAAATAATTATCATAAGATGATAAAAAGATGTCAGAAAAAACTGACTATGAAGTAAAAAAAAATGAAAATGTACCAACAGAATAAAGATAAATGGATTTCCTTGGTGGTAAAATGAATGAAGTTGAGAATACGTTACAAAAAAATAATCCGCAAACAGTTCTTTACAACTACTTATTCTAATACAGTTGACGATATATATACATATAAACGGAGATAAAAGAGAAAAAAATATGGGAACAGTAAACTTGATATACCACAATAAACTTATCTGTTAACAATAGTGGACGATCCTTCGCCGCACCTTGGGGTAGCTACGGCACTGTCTAGGTGGTTCCAAATGACTATGGAAGGTCACGAGTGGAGGGATGATCTGCCCAAGTTGTAGAGATGATCCAGTTAAAAATGTTAGTGCATACGAGAGCTTAAAGTTTACAAGCTGTTCAAGTTTACTGAATCTTCAAATTAAAGAGATGCTTCTAGTTTACTGTATTATATTCCAACTTTCTGTATATCACAGTAAACCAATAGAAGAAAATGAGACTGGGAATAATTATTAAAACCTCTTGAACCCGTTAATGGCAACTCATTAGTACACCTCGTAGCGTAGCTACTTTGAACTTCCAATTATAATTATAGAGACCGTATTCATTATTTTATTATTAAGAATTCTTTCGTAAAGATGGAGCTCGCAGTACTAATTTAATTTAATATTTAGGGTGCTTAAAATGTTAACAGGTACTGTTACAATGTTGCATTAAATTATAATCACAAATCTAAAATCACAAAATTTAATGAGTTCATTTTTGCTAACTGATATATATTTAAAAACTTTTTTTATTTTAAAGAATACATTATTTTACTTTTCATTTCGTCTAGTCCGACATCGACAGTGTGTTTTAAACAAACTTTTAAAGTAATAATAAGACCTGTAATAGGATGGGAATATTATACGTTTACCCCATATCAATTTCGGGTCTGTAATTACTATAAGAAGGGTAGTAATTGGTAATTTAATGATCTCGTACCTAGTCGCAGCTAGGTACGTAACTAATAGTGGTAGATGTAACTTACTTAGGGATTTCATTTTAATGTTTGTAGTGACTCGACGAGAGTTCAATTTAACTGGGAGTGCCAAAGCACTTACTTACATCACCCATTCGATGTTTTCATTTTATACACCGTATTTCAACATAAATATATTTAATCGCAAAAAAAATAGAAATTATAAAGTGCATTTTTTATTAATTCTTCCACAAAATCTTGTAAATATAAGTATGACTATGACCACAACTAACAGTCCATTTCCATGAGAATATTTATCAAGAAGACGCCTGAATACTTTTAATATACATATCGAATTTCATCTGGGATTCTCTTTCTGCTTCTACTCGAGTAATTTGATATACTTCCTTCATCCAATAACAAAGGAATACTGGAACACAAAAAGTTACTACATTATAATCTAACTTAATTTCTTTCGTGGTTTAATGTCGAAAATATAAATAATATACATATATATATATATAAAGTTTTAATGGGACATTTGGTGGTCTATAGACAGAAATTAATTATTAATTAATAGATTATAAAACAGTATGGGTAATGAGAAATATTTTTTAATCAGATTACATATACTTCTTACCAAAACCTTCTTTCAGTTCGTCATAGTTTATTCATTTCTTTCTAACACATTAAGTTGTAGCCGACAGAAAAAACGGTAGTTCCGTGATTATTTCTCAAATTTCAAAACAATGCAGAGCTTATGAGTAATTAACGTATATTCGCGTATTTTGAATGCTCCCAACTTCTAACCAATCAATCATGCAAATTAAAATATTTTGTCGCAGAATACTGTAATGCAAATGCCCCTTTACAGTGTCAAACACTGAAGTGTCACAATTGTCGTTCAGGTCAGTATTTTACGTTATTTTATGTGTTAAACACGCTATAAAGTGAAAAAATTCATTTTATATTCATTATATTCAAACAATCTAAAATAGTTTATTTAGTGTAAAAGTATCAACTTTTTGGCAATTATTTGATAACTTTTCCATTTTTAAGAATCTCATAAATACTAATGTTTTGTTTTTTAAATCCAATGTGCAATAAAAGTTAGTTTCATAATTAGCTGAATACGATCCTGGCAACTGTCAGATTTGCATAGAATTACATGCAATAATACTCAACATTCCCAAAATAGTGTATGACGTCACAAACTATGACGAACTGAAAGAAGGGTTTGGTAAGAAGTATACTACTCTGGAATTATATAAAATTTTTATTTTTCTTGATTTAACATACTTGAATTGTACATACTTTTTACTTGCACTATATGTTTTTCAGAAACTTTTCAAATGACAAAAATATATCTGTTCTGGTTAAAACACGGTTTAATGTGCTTTAATAATAATATGCATCCCGTTTTTTGAAATTCGATATTCTGGAAATTGTATCTGTACTTCTTTTGTATTGTAAAGTACTGAAATATTATGCAAAAATTCTAAATGATGCAATATAATAGAAAAAAACGGTTTTATGGAGTAGCACCCCATTTTTCTAAATTAATTATTTTGAACGTTGTACCAGCTTGTAGGCGTTCCAAAATATACAGTAAAAATGGAAAAAAAAAGTTTTCAAGGTAGTAGTAGTAGTAAACGGACACTTCGTTGTGTACTGATCAACTTTTGTACTGAGGAATCTCTTTTTGTTCTACCTTTAAATAATATTTAAATTTAAAAATTCCCCGCTCGTTGAATAGGTAGAAGAGGGCAGATGATGGATTGGCCACCTAGGTCACCGGATTTAACACCCCTAGACTTCTTTTTATGGGGGTATTTAAAAACAAAAGTTTATGCTACCCAACCAGAATCTCTGGATGATTTACGAGAGAGGATAGAAAATGAATGTCGACAATTAAATCCAGCCGTATTAAGCAATGTCAGAGAGGCATTTCAAAATAGATTATACCATTGTATGGAAGTGAATGGTACTCATTTTGAACACTTATTGTAACTTCATAATAAATAGCACAGTTAAAAAGATTAAAGAGTTTGAACTGTTGTACAACCCATTTTATTACAGGCAAATAAGGTGAAAGTAAAAAATAAGTAAAATTTGTGCTATTAAAAGAAAAATTGTTTATCTCATAAACTAACCACTTTAACCTAAAAGTATTATACATTTTTGAAATCAGCTCAAAGAGGAGTATCCAAATTTTACATAAAAAATATGAGAAGTAATTAAAAAAAAGGGATGCTGCTAGGGGTGAGGGGGTGGCTTTTCCAGTAAGTTTAAATAAGCCACAATGCTTGCCCCTTCCAACATAAATTGACGTGTTTTTGGATTTTTCCTAAATACCAGTATTACAAAAGTTATTAAAGGTGGATACTTTTATCTGAAAAGCTGTGTGTAAAAACAAAATTTATTTTCTAAAATGATGGTAGGATAGAATAAGCAAAACACAGTTAGCACATGAATTGTTGATTGAACAATATTTTAATGAAAGCAATTCGAGAACCAGTTTTTTCATTCGTTTGATTTCTTAATACATGGAACTTCATTCAACTGCTACTCATTTTCTAAATCATCCACAATGCCTTTGTGCAATATTGCAAAATTGTGCAAAACTCCACATGCACTAATTACTGCAAGTCTTTTTTTAGACTTATGCCAAAGATAAACAGGATAAGCATCTTTTGAGCACATCAAAACATCTCGCTATGGTGTTTCTGGTTACCAAATGAGCAATGACAGCTATTTCGCTAAAAACTAGCATCGTTAGATTGACATATTATAACTTATATTGACATATGTGGAAGTTTAGTTCAACCGTTTAGCTGTTTATTGTTCTTAGTAATATGAACTTCCACAAAGTAAAGGTTACCACAATCAATTTCTTTAACAAACATTTTGTAGTCTTAAACTTCAAAATATTATTGATTGTCTACTTGTCAAATTTTTCCTAAGTGTCATTTAAAAACTAAAGTTCTTGATAACGGTGTAACAGTATTTTTCCCAGCTTATTGTTTGAATTGGAAAAAACCAGCCAATGCATTTTTACTGAAATATGTATAAATCGACTTATTTAAAAAACCGAGTCCTTATTAATTATATTTTTTATGTTTTAGTACTCAAACAAGTTCAGAAAAACCTCACCTGGATTCAAGCGGATCAGATAGTGAAAGCGAAGGTCATAAAATGACATACGCACCTAGCGGCTTATTGCAAAATCAGATAAACCCCTATCAGACGATAACGGCGCCGACGCCCTATTCCTGTCAGCCGATGTATCATCAAGGACCTCCTGAAATGTTACAGGATTATCAGACGTTGTGACAATGGTTAATCGTACCGCAAAATTATCTCGACAGTGGCAATTTTTAGAGACTGTAGTTACTTACATAATTATATATTTAAAAAAAAAAATTGAAAATTTCCGGAAGCGGTAAAAGAATATAGATAGTAGTTACTGCTTAACATAGTTTTCTGGAGAAATTTCACTTTTACAATTTATCTTCTAGTATACTTCAAGCTCGAACGATCCTTCTTTCAACTTTCACGCCATTACAAATTAATTGCTTTCTTTGAATGCATACATTCTTAAAATATGGTTAAACTCTAATATTTTCCCACTTTGTATTCTAATCTGATAAAAAATACGAACATGCTGCAACATTCGATATAACCATATATAACCACGTTGGAAACAGGTCCGCAAAGACAGTTTTCAATAACACTTTTTGCTGTTTGATGTATCTTTGGTTCTGAAGCATTTACTTCTACTTTTACCTAGAAAATAAATAGTCTGAATACAATTTTTCAGTAAATCAAGCTTAAGGCCTTATAATTCCGCTAGGCTTCAAAATAAGTTCTTAAAGTGCAGTCCACTTCTCTTAAAGATAGAATTTTCTTTTGGTCGAGAGATCCGAGCAGTCGCACAGAGTATACCTAAATTTTTCTTCTTTTGGTTCACATTCCCAACATAATGGTGTGTATCCCCATATCCGGTTAAGTCCACTCCACTATTATTGACTAATTCCAGAATTACTTTGGATATTTGTTTGTTCACACAACTATTTTTTCTTTAACTTCTATACATGAAGAACATGTATCATCAATGCATATTTGTTGCATATCTAATTAAATAGCTATACAAAGTGAAGTTTAAATGCTACAAGTCAATTTCTGTCCAAAATGGCTGTGGGAAAAATGTTAGGACTGTTCTAGCAGCAGTTAAACTTTGGTATCAAACTTGCGAGTAAATAGTATTAAATATTAGTTCCCTGCGAATGTTTCAAATCGTTTAATACCAAGTTTGCTCTGCTTGAACTTATGCTATGTCACAGTGCAACCAGTAGGTACAGTCGGCTTTAGAATAGCATATACATGTTAAATGTGAAAGTCCTACCTACCGAAGTTATAAAAACGCCCTGCTTTAACAAGATAGGAATGGCAATTTTTAAAACGCCTATATTAGATGGTTTTTGAGGATTAAGTTTATTTACAAGAGTCGGTCATGTCCCGAATAAATAGGTTTTTTTCGCATTTTTGCACTGAAATATATAATCTACAAATTCACACAAAATAATAATATCTACACATTTTCACAACACAGAGGTAGGCGAATTTTTTTACGTGTGCTTTCTTGTATAACTAAAGCGAATCCAAAAACATTTTTAAGCATAATAAATTATATTTACCAAAAAAAAACAAGTCTGTTGTTTATAAAAAATAATTTATTTTACACAAAGAATAATAAAACAACCTAAATATTTGATTATTATATCTATGTTTATCAAATATTTATTACATTTTTCACACTGTCGTTGACGGCTCATTTTTAAAATGTATTGCTACATTTTGATTTTTACCACCCTATTTATTTACTAAATAAAATATAAAATAAATAAATGTAGGGTCATTTTGATCCGAACGTAACAGAAAAACGTTAAAAAAAATTCTTTTAGAATATTAAATTCAACATAAAAACAATTAAAATTAGTATCATCAAGATTGATTAAAAACTGTTGGAGATTCAAAAATAAATATTTTTATATTTTATCTTTCATTTTATGGAATGTTATTTATTATTTCTAACAACTTACCTAAAAGAAGGAAATAAAAAAAAAGTTTTGAAAAGGGATTTTAATCCCAAACAAACATTTATTATGGAGGGTTCCAAACTAAGTGAAGTAAAAAAGGAATCAGTAGAGAGGTTGCAATAAAAAACAAATAAAACCGTACTGTATAATACACAGGCAATTTGTCAATAAAATACCTTATGCTGCAAACATTAAAGATGTGGGCGTGGACAACTGTTTAACTGATTTCAAATTTATTATTATTTAAACCGTGATTGGTAAGCGATTTGAGTTTGAAAATGTATAATGTGCTATTCTAAAGCCGATAGTAAATAGTTACTTATATGGTGGGTATGACAAACAACAGTTAGTGACGTTTCCTTATTCAGGTTGGGTTAAACATCAGATCAATAACAATAGTAAAGAATGAATATAGCTTTTTCAGAAAAAAATTCAGCTTAGATTTTTGACTATAACTATTGTCTTTAATTTTAGAAAAGTATATGTTCATGTGTGATTTAGACAACTTAAAGCTCGTCAAAAGACTTTGATTTTTTAAAATATACAAAGAAACTTTTAACATTTTTGAATAGCTGGAATTGGAACACATAGATACCTACAAGCTTTATTCATATTTAGAACTTATAAAATACACCACTTCCGGAACATTTCAAATATTCTGATAAAATGACATAGTGTCATTTCGCTTTTATTGTAAAGTTTTTACAAAATATTTTACATTATACCTACACTTTGAATGTATGGTACATTATTGCTGTGACTGCGAAAAAATTATGTTAATTTAAAAAATTTAAAGTTAGTTTTGTTTATACTATAAAAAATTTAAAAATAAATTTTTAATTTATAAAATTTTAACTTTGTTTCGTTTACACTTTTGATATAATATCTAATTAAGTAAAGCAAAAGGATGCGTACAGGTAAGAACACAGTTACAAATAGTGCAAAAACTTGTCTGCGTAGGAATAACGAAAGATGAGACTTTGCCCTAATGTGATCAAAGAGACAATGCTAGATCTACTCTAAAAATTTATCCCAATTTCGGACTGGTTCCAACAAGAGCACTTGTTATATTTGTTTTCGTTACTTAAAAGTTTACAGTCAAGTCATTAGAAGAACCAATTTTTTCTACATATTGTAACTGTTTATAAAGTATGCCAGTACTTGAAAATATTTGCTAAAAAACAAATGTTTATGATTTATTTTATTTTGATTTAAAAAAATAAATGGGCCACACGCATACCTAGGTACATAAAGGTAGAATTGCCAAAATTCGTTGCAACATATGTCTAGGAATTTTTCCTAACAGCTGTTTAGCAAGAAAAAAGAAGCTACATATTTGACATAATATTTATATAAAAGTAGTAAAAAAGTTGTGATGATTAAATCGACCACGTATATTATTTGATATTTAATACAGTAGCAATAAAATTCAAAGTCAATCCACAATTTTAATAAAAAGAAGCTTATAACTGTAAAAGAGAGATGTTTCGGTCCTTGGACCATCATCAGGCTATAAAGAAAACAATGATATCAGCGAAGAATCAAAAATAGATGCATAGAAGTATGATCAATAGAGGCTACATGATTACCTACATTAAAAAATTATTATGATTAAAACTTTTTAAATTGAAGTGACAGAGTAAAAGACAAAGTAAAAGAAGAATGTCAATGTCACTTATGTGACATTGACATTTATCCTTCCTTTCTTCCCATGAGTTTACTATTCTTGGAATTTGGAGAAAAAGACCCACGTCTCGAAAAATAGCGCCACCAAAACTGTTGAACTAAATTGACAGGTTTTTTGCAATGTGGGCTTTCTTTAGATTTGTTGTTTACGAAAAGATTCAAATTTTAGGTACAATCAACAATGTACAATTCAGGCTTGTCACTCGTTTTCAGCTGTCATACTTTGGACGCCCCTTCATGAATCGGACAGTGACCTTTATTTAAACATGCTCCGGCACTCTACTGGAAACTTTTAAAGGTGGAGACCAAAAAACAAAAGAAAACGAAGATGTGTTTGACATTTGTATATTTGTAACATGTGTATCTAGTATCTACATCTTTATAATGTGTATATAGTATAATAAGAAATATGAATTGAAATTATTTTCTGAAATATAAAGCCAAATAATAAGAGAAACTTGAACAATAACAAACAGAAGGATATTAAATTAAACTCAGGTAGTATATAGAAATGGGAGATTTAATAGATGATCTTTTTGATTGTTTTGAAGATGAAGCGGCAAGTAATGAAGATGAACAAATAGAAAGGTTAGTTAAAATTAAAATTCTTGTATTTATTAAAAGAAAATAAATAATTCAACTTATCTGCATTTTATATTGGGTCTCTCTGTTTTTTCGGGCGCTGGGACGAATAGTACAAATTCTCAAATGCGTAATAACTGAATATATGGGGATCTAAACTGCAGATATAACAATTTTTGTTGTAATTACCTAGCTAGGTAACAATTATTTATTCTGAAACTAGGTACAAATCATCACATTATTTCAAATACTAGTATCTACTAGTGTTTCTATGGTATAAATAATATTGGGATTTTCTAAAATTTTATATAGCTTCTGACAAACAGACCAATTAGTTTCTCATCTCCTTTATCATAAAATTTCTTTCAATAAGTATAAAATGTAAATTTCAAGTTTTGGCAGGCAATAATTTAACATATTCTAAAGTGGCCACTTGTTATATCTAGATAATAATAATATTAATATTGGTTATAGCACTCAGTTTTAAGAACATAATTTAACACCTATTTACTTTTTCTTTGTAGTAGCTCAGATATTAAAAGAAAAAATGAACATGACGAAGAAACAAATAATAATCCAAAAAGAATTAAAAATGAAGATATTCAGGTAGATATTGAGTAAGTATCATCATTTTATATTTAAATTATGTTTAGCTCTTGTTTACCATTATTGAGAACTTATTGTGTAATTTTTCCAGTTTTGAGGAATTAAAAAACCGTATTGTTGTACATACAATTGATACAGTAGATTCATGTACCCATGAAGTAGCATGTCCTCCAGGTCAAGCCTACATTCCTTTGCAACCTGCAAGAGGGGATCCTGCTAAGACTTATCCATTTAAATTGGATCCTTTTCAGAAGGAGTCTATTCTTTGTGTTGAAAATAATCAATCCATTTTAGTTTCTGCTCATACATCTGCAGGAAAGACAGTTATAGCAGAGTAAGTTATTTTATTATCACTTATTAAATTGAATCATAATAATAATTTTCTATTTTGAATGTTTAAAATTAACTGGTCTACATACTTTTTATTCAGTGGACAGTTAACAATATCACATACATTTGTAAATATGATGCATTCTCAAATTTTGTGATAATCTTCCATAAACTAATCTTTAAAATAGTATGCATTACAACAAATGAAGTCTTAGTTATTAATTGAACCAAAATTAATGTAGTTTCATTGTATCAAGCTATTTCCTTGGTTTTTCCTATTTCATTGCATTAATTTTGTATTCAAAAATTCCTATATGAAGAATGTCATGAGCATCATAATAAACATATCAACTCAGTAAGTTTGAAAAATGTGCTCCCATTTTGCTGGCCATTTTTTTATTTTTGTTCTTTGTTTATTAAAAGTATTCCATGCCATACCAAATCTGTTTTTTAATTTCCAATTTTCCAATTTTAATATCCTATTTTAGATACGCAATAGCAACAAGTTTAAAAAAAAAGCAAAGAGTAATATACACAACTCCAATAAAGGCATTATCAAATCAGAAGTATAGAGAGTTTCTTGAAGAATTTAAAGATGTAGGACTGATTACCGGCGATGTAACCATTAACCCAGCTGCTTCTTGTTTGATTATGACGACAGAGGTTGGTTATAGATAGACAACTACACAAATAAATTTGGCTTAGTTAATACATTTTTGGTTACAATGTTTAGTTTTACCAAAATAAGTAACAATTAGCAGAGTTGTTACATCATGAGCTAAATATCCTCTAGTTACTTATATAAATAAATACGAACAAAACTTATTTTTAACTCTCATTTTTAAGTTTATCAACATTTTAGATTCTACGTAACATGTTGTACAGAGGTTCAGAAATTATGAGGGAAGTCGGCTGGGTAATATTTGACGAAATTCATTATATGCGTGATAAAGAAAGAGGGGTAGTTTGGGAAGAAACTTTAATTTTGCTACCACACAATGTACATTTTGTTTTTTTGTCTGCAACAATCCCTAATGCTAGACAGTTCGTTGAGTGGGTCGCTCATTTACATCAACAACCTTGTCACGTCGTATATACAGACTACAGGCCAACACCTTTGCAGCATTTCATTTATCCAGCTGGAGGGAATGGTATACATATGGTTGTAGATGAAACCGTAAGTATGCGAAACAAATTCAATTATTTATATTTATTACAAATGTTTCGAAAATAATTCTTTTATGTCTTTATTAGGAAAAAATAGCTGTTTTTAACTAATATTTTATCTGTATATAGTATGTAAGTCAATTAAACAATACATGAAATAATTTTAATGAGGTGCAATCAATAATAAAAACTGAAAAAGTAGAAATTTGTTTCCACCTGCATTGGCGTAAAAGAATCATTCTGCATCCTGCTCTGGGGGATGAGAAGAACTACTTACCTCGTACTGATGAGACACAATAATGTCGAAACCGGAGTAGTGTTCTTTCCGTTGATTTGCAAATCGATAGAGATGGTTTTAAGTATCGACGAAGTCGGTCGCCAACACGTTTTCCATTGGAATGTAATTCAATGTCCGTTGGGGCATATAGCCCAGGAAGTAGTTGTTTTTTCATAGAAAACGGCCAATCTTGGTATAGAAACTGTTAAGCTATAATTCAAGCAAATGAAAAAACGCAAAAATATGTTTACTCGAGAAAACTGAAGTTTTGTTTTATGAAAAGTTACATATTTAAAGTTTTGTCTTTAAGCCTATTTGGTCTTTCTACTTGAATTTGCCCAGCTTTCGAAAAAATTCTTTCTGATAAAATTTATTGTACTAACCCTTACTTTTTGGGAGTCTATCTTATTAAGAATAATAAAAAACTCTTCGTTTTAAGTCAACTTCCAAGTTTAATTGAAAAAATTAGGTTTAAAATCACAATTAACTTGGAGGTTGAGTTAAAACAAACAGTTTTTTATTATTCTTTCAAATGGCACAGAAGTAGCTGGTATGCATAAATATTTGTTTGCTACTTGTTTCAATTTGGAACTATTGAATTGGGCCTAAAATAGGATTGGACATTGTGACATATAAATAATAGGATTTTCTAAAAATTGCCTAGTATCAATAATGGCATCTGTGGTTGAAGATACACTGGTTGGACCAGGCTTCTCCAGAAAGTTGAATAAATTATGCATTTTTTTCGTTTTGTTTTGATTTTGTTGTCTGCTCTGATTTGAATTTGGATGTGGAGGATTGTGGTGAAGCAGGTTGAGCAGTTTTAAATCCCTTTTTTTAATCTAGGGTCTAGTATTGTTGCTAGTATAGTAGGTGTTCATTGTTCACATTGTTTTAACCTCTTTGCTATGGATTGTTTGAGCTGCTCCAATATATTTAGTGCAGTGAGAGAAGTTAAGGTTGTCTCTAGCTGTGATAAACTGAAGGATATTCCTCTAATTAAAGGTATAATGAGAGAAATGGTTACATACTCGTCACCAGAAATTTTTTGTGTAGCTAGTTCGAATTGTTTAAGCAGATTGATAATTTCTTGCAGTGTCTTGTATTCCTCAGCTGTTAAAGCAGCAGGTGCCATCTCACATTCGTTAATATAGTTCACTTCGGATGCTTACTATTTGTGTCATCATATAATATGCACTAATCCATCAGGTGCTTACTTCTTGAATTCATTTTAATTCCATATTGTTGTTTTCTCTCTGAATTTTTCTTAACTTATCAGAGGCTAAAGTACTGGAACGAGAAAAAGTTGCTACTTTCTTACATTTTGATAGAATTTCATCAAGTCCGGGAGTTTGAAACAATCAATGACTACCAAATTAAGGGTGTGCTCAAAACAAGGCACATGACGCAATTTCAAATTTTGTCCTACTTTGATCATTGTCTGTGCATTATCAGATACTGTTACAGAAACGTTGAGTGTATTTTGCTTTTATAATTTTCATGTAATTCTATTACTGCTTAACCGATCGTGGCCTATTGCCAAAAACTAGCGGGCAGTAGCGCAGTACGACCCAAGCAGAACGCATGTTCTTTTTGATTTGACCATATTAGTGATCAAGTGCCAGACCAGAATAAAGGGAACTCTAGCCGGCTAGCTACATCCACCCATACGATCCGGAACCTAAAGGTAGGTTAGAAAAATTCATGTTACGGAATAACTGGCCACTCAACTCTGCCAGACTTCATGTAACTTGGTGCCCTCTAAAACAAACAGCACTATTCTTCACAACTAACTTCTTTGTCATACGTTCCCTACTAAATGTGAAGTTTTCTTTATCGTTTAATTACGAAAATAAAACAAATAACCTATTTGATGAGAATATTTAGAATAGATAGGTAATTTGAAACATGCTGTTCATAATTTTACTGTAAACATCAACGCAAGATTAAATAATTTTTATAAAAAATAATGATTATTTCCATGGAAAACTTTTAGGGTACATTCAAAGATGACAGTTTCAATGCAGCAATGGCAATTCTTCAAAATTCTGGAGACGCTGCTAAAGGTGATCAAAAAGGAAGAAAGGGGGGATTCGCAAATAAAGATCCAACTCAAACAGATATATTTAAAGTTACTAAAATGATTATGGAAAGAAATTTTGCTCCTGTCATAGTATTCAGTTTTAGTAAAAAGGATTGCGAAGTGTACGCCATGCAGATGACAAAATTGGATTTCAATACAAGTAAATATATAGCTTTTCAATTCATCCATCACATTTTTAAACAGTTTATTTTTATGTTCACTAAATTAAGGTACTTAATTAAGTAGGGGTTATATATCCCGAGAGGCAGGTTTTTATTAAATTTGTTTTATTTTATTATTTAATTTTATTGCATAATTGATCAACTTATTATCATTTCTTATCTGTCTGGAGTGAGTTTTATACTGTTATGCCTACTACAAATTGAGGAAAACTTCATGAAAAATTGCCTAAACGTAAAAATTCATATAACCACATACTATTCCTTTTTGTTCTTTAGGAAATGGGGGTATTGATGTAGAACTCTAACACCAGATTCTACTCTATTCCTAGGATAGCAACAACTTGAGAAGAACAAACAAATCGTATCTTTCACATAAAATATCAAATGAATTCCTTTAAATTATTAACAACATATTTATATCAAAATATAATACGAATGGATGTAAAATATTATTACTTAATATTTGACTTCACTCAGGATATAAGATGGCTCAAGTAGATAGTTACTTCAAATTAGCTATAAAACAGGCTAAGAAATCTTATGAAAATAGGCAAAGATGGATAAACTACATCAATGGTTGCAGAAACACTGGGAAGAACGTTTCTGAAAATTCACAACTTAAAACTAAACTAACTAGCATATTTATTACAATATCATACTGCACCTTTTTTTATTTAGTTCGAGACATATCTTTCATTCCATTTCCTTGGTTCCGTTATTTCTAATTTTTTTTTTATTTTCCTATTTCACGGAATATTTAAATAATACTATTAAAAGTGATTTCAAGTATTTATTTATCATACATTGCAGCTGCTGAAAAACAGCTCGTGGATGAAGTTTTCAATAACGCTATGGATGTATTGACAGACGACGACAAACAGTTGCCTCAAGTTGAAAATCTTTTGCCGCTCTTACGCAGAGGTATTGGCATTCACCACGGAGGTCTCCTACCCATACTGAAGGAAACAATTGAAATTCTGTTTGGAGAAGGATTAATTAAAGCTCTCTTTGCGACCGAAACTTTTGCTATGGGACTAAATATGCCTGCAAGGACTGTTTTGTTTACTGGAATGAGAAAATTCGATGGAAGTTCATATCGTTGGGTAAGTCCTTGATTATATTTGATTGCCTACAAACGCAATAAATATCCATTTACAACGGCCATTATATAGTTTTCACTTATTGATCTTGAAAGATCTTAATGCTTTTGACCTTTGAGCCAAAAAAATATATTAAAACAATAAATTAAAATTCAGAACAATAAACAACTAAAAGGTTGAATTAACTTTCACTATTTATTCGTTAAATACTTTAAATGTAATGACGGCCGTTTCGCTATAGAATTAGCTTATTCATTCACCTGTTACGGTCCGAGGTCGCAGCGTCGATGGCAGAAGGCTCTTCGTAGATTTTATAATCTCGAGCCGGATAATGGTTCTAGTTGCTCCGGTATCTACCAACAGAGTGTGTTTCTTGCCATTTGCTGCACTGTCATTGCGGCATCTGAGAGAGTCTATCAATTTGAGAGGGTCTTTGGAACGGTCCTGGGTTGGTGCTGCCCCCTCGTAGCCTCGTAGGTTATGTTACTGCTCGACTGCAATGGGGCCAGAATCATAGAAATTGACTTTTGCAAGAATGGAGAAATGCCCTTTTCTCCGATGAGACAAGATTTGGACTGGAAAGTGACAGCCGCCGAGAATGGTATGGAGGGTCCAGGTAGACTTGAAAGATTAATTTTTGCCAGAGAAATTGTTCCCTACCAAGGGAGGACAGTCATGTTTTGGGGAGTTTAATGTACGGGCGCCGTACTCCACTTGTTCTTATCGTGCGGACCATGACAGGTGCCATATACGCCGAAAACATTATCGAATCAATTATACAACCCTTGCGCACCGAATTTGGTGAACATTTTATTTTTCAAGATGATAATGCCAGGCCTCACCGTACCCAGAGAGTACGAAACATGCTTCGACAAGGAAATATTGAACGATTGAACTGGCCTGCGAACTCTCCAGATTTGAATCCGATCGAACATGTTTGGGGTCATATTGCTAGGGCAATTCAAGATAGAGAAAACCCTCCAGGAATTAATTATAGCCGCTCAAGAGGAATGGGCCAACATGAATCAAGATTATATTGATAACCTTATTCAAGACATGCCAACACTTTTTGGTCAACTTATAGATCATACTGATTATTAAAGACCTTTTATGTTAAAAGCTTTATTTTTTTATTTAAAAATTTAAATAAATGTTTCTATGTTTTTGGATATTTTTTAGTTTTATTTTTTTTTTTTAAACTTATTAAGCAAAATAAAATTTAGGGCTACAAAATGTTAATAGTGAAGCACCGAATTAAATCTACTACATTTTGAAACTTTAATTATATTAGATTTTTAAATATCCAGGGGGGGCAAGAATTTTGGAGGTGTGTGTATTTAAAAAACCAAAGTTTCAAATTCTATTTAATAAAAATTGCACAGTCAATGCTTTAAAATTATTTAAATTATCATGTTATAAAAAGGTCTATTTATTCTATTAATTGGAAACAGATATAATATTTTAAACGCTTGGTGTGTATTAAAATTGTTTTTATTTTCCTTAGATAACATCTGGTGAATACATTCAAATGTCAGGAAGGGCTGGTAGAAGAGGGTTAGATGACAAAGGTGCGTTAAAAGTTATTGTTTTCTTTTTCGATCCTTAATCTTTTCTAGGCGTAAATTATTTTTATCAGTTTCTTTCCTTCCTTACTCAATTACTTCCTATGCTAAACCATATCTTTCCTTATTTTTTCTTTTCCCATGTTTGTCTATTTCTCAGTGCTCAAATCAATTGTTTCAATAATATAATTCCTTTTTTTTCCTTTATCCGTTACTATTATTTTGTGTTTTCTTTTCAGTTTTAATTACTATTTAATACTCATTGTTATTATTTGTCTATTTAGTGTTATATTTTTCTTACTTTTATTTCTCGTTATTCGGCCATTTAATATTTATAATTGTGAGTTTATGACTTTTATTTATCCATTATTTTCCAGTCCTCCTTTTAGTGATTATACTCTTTATAATGTTTACTCTAAACGTTCGATGTTATTTAGATTTGTGATTTTCAATTACTTTCATAACTTTTATTTACCTTAATCCTTACTACTACTACTGAATCAACTATTACTATTATCATTTCTAAAAGTTTTATTCAATACTTTAGTCCAGGAAGAAAAAATACTGAAATGCTTTATCTATGTTACATTAATTTACACTTGTAATCGTACCAGTTCAGAAACAATAGTCTACTTATTTTAGGTATTGTTATATTAATGGTGGATGAGAAAGTTCCCCCAGCAACTGGAAGGAATATAGTGAAGGGTCAAGCTGATCCCATCAATTCTGCCTTTCATTTAACTTACAATATGGTTTTAAATTTATTACGAGTTGAAGAAATTAACCCTGAATACATGTTGGAAAGGTCATTTTTCCAATTTCAAAATCAAACTGCTATTCCAGGTTACTATGAAGGTAAGCTTTTTAGTTATCAATATTGTGTGATTAGTTTGTATGAAATTTAGTGTGTCAGCCGTAACTTTATGGAAGTCCATCATATGTAGATCACAAAAATTTAAATAGGTTTTTGGTATCTAATATTTGTCTTTGTTTGCTTATATGAAATAATTTTGAAATTTTTGTTTATTTGTATAATGAGTTAAGTAGTAATAGTAGTTACATATCCACTAATTTCATTAACTTTCATTTACTTCAAATTTCTGATAAAAAATTTTCTAATATTTAATTTTTTTAGATTATCACAATAAATTAGAAGCATTTAACTCTTTTGAAATCCAAAAAGAAGATCAAATATCGACTTATTATAATATTAGACAGGAATTAAATCTTCTAGGCGTCCAATTTAGGATATATCTAACGAAATCAGAGTACCTGATACCATTTCTTCAACCTGGCAGATTATTAAAAGTATGTAAAATAAATAATGTTATAGCCTTATTTGGAATCGCATAAGCCAAACTTATTAATTTTATTGTAAGAATACATTTCCATTGTTCCAATTCTTCCTTGAAGATATTTCATTAATTAAATGGTAATATGAACAAGTAAAAGTAGTACAATGTCAATATATTGAACATTTTTATATATTAATTAAAAAATAAAAATAAACTACTTGGTTTATTTTAGATTAAAACGGAAGAGGACGAATACGATTGGGGCGCAGTGGTGAACTTTAAGAAAGTTCAAGAAATTATCCCAGGTCGTAAAAATAAACAAGGGCAAAGCAAAATGCAAACAAAAGTGAAAGTTGATATATTGTTACATGTTGTTTCTGAACTCAGTGAAGAAACTGTGATTCCAAAGCCTTGTACACATGATCAGGTAAGAATAACTTATGTATCTAGCCAAACAAAAATTACATCGTCCTGTTTAAACCAAACCTTCTTTCTTTAGATCTCCGTTTGGATGTTCCCAAAATAGTTTTGAGACCTTTTCTATGTTTCCGAAATAGTTTCGAGACGAAAAGTTGTTCCTTTTCCATACACGATAAAAAATGTCTATTGTAGTAAATGTCTTCTCGCTTACGGTGATCAAAGATTTTTTATACACTATTAGCAATGAAAACAATAGTCCTCTTCGGTAAGGTTGATAAAAACATTACATATTATGGAAATATTTCCAATGCAATTTCAAAAATATCTTCAGCAACATCGGCATTCATATCATTTAAAACACAAAATAATATTGGTACAAAATTGTTAAATGTAAAAATGTTAAATTGGTAATATTGATTAAATGCATATCCATTCATCCCTCTATTTGGTTCCCCCTCCCTGTTTAAACCACTCATTAATGTAATTTTTTCGTGAGGTTTACGTATTTTTATTATTGCCATTAATAATTATAGAAAGGAGAGATCGAAGTTGTGAGCGTGGACTCAACTTTAATAACCCATCTGTCTTCGGTGCGATTATTTTGTCCGAATGATTTAAGATCGAAAGATAGTCGAAAAGGGATGTTTAAAGCAATAAAGGAAGTTAAGAAAAGATTTCCGGAAGGACTTCCATTACTAAATCCGGTCACCGACATGAAAATTAACGATCCAGAGTTTTTAACTATTGTAAATAAAATTGAAATTTTAGAAAAAAAGTAAGTATATTTTTTTATTAATTAATATTTTTTAATAACGGAATAAAGATTTCTTAAAATAGTCATTTTTAAAATGTAAAAATTTTGCTTACCATATTTTTTTATCCCATGATTTTTCGTCACTTCTTTTGAATGTTAGACCATTTAAGGTTAAATAAAGAAAAAGTGATCTTACATAATTATGTAAAATAAAATACAATTTTAGTTGCGTGACATTTGGTTGCCAATAACTTTTATTCCCGCACTGACTTTCTATTGTTAATCTGAATAGACATTCTAAATACAAGTTCTATTTTATTATTTGTAATAAAAATTTTGACATTTCAGAATGTACGAACATCCAATGCACAAAGATGAACTCTTAAGCAGTGAATATCCAAAATACGAGAAAAAAGTTATTGCTCAAAATGAACTAGAAGTTGCTAAAAAAAAACTCATGGAAGCCAAATCCGTTCTACAACTCGACGAACTAAAATCTAGGAAAAGAGTGTTACGGAGATTAGGTTATTGTACAAGTACTGATGTAATTCAACTTAAAGGCAGAGTTGCTTGCGAACTAAGCAGGTTTGTAAGAATTTTTTAAATGAGATAAGATAATATATAATATAAAAAATGAATCTCTAAATGTGTTGGTAAGCGCATAACTCAAGAACGCCTGGACCAATTTGACCAATTACCCTCTATAAATTTGAAATATTATGTTATGAATATTATAATCATTGTTTTATTAGGGATTTTTAATTGTTTATAGTGCCGACGAACTGTTGATTACGGAATTGATTTTTAACGGTGTCTTTGGAACGTTAACTCCTGCTCAAAGCTGTTCTCTACTCAGTTGTTTTGTATGTGACGAGAAAAGCCAAGAAACTCCAAAATTGTCCGAAGAATTATCTGGTCCTCTAAGAATTATGCAGGTGAGTGTTAAATAAAAAAATTGCTCTTTTAGGTACAATTTAAATTAAAGGAGTTGACAATAGACAGAGCTGCAGTCCAATGTAGTGTAAAAAAATTGCTACCTTTCTACCATCACTTTCATTTTCTAGGCCGCTGGCTCATGTAGATTTTAAAATGTTTAACCAAACAGACCAGTTGTTAGACAAATTGCCTTCTAATGACAATGTTGGGACATTATTACCATTAAACCTTTGACTAGGTCTAGAACTTTGACCTTATTTGCATTTTACAAAACAAGAAATATTTTATATAGTAATACCTAAACATTTTTGATAATTTCTAAAAAATTTTTTAAGGATCTAGCAAGAAGAATAGCAAAAGTCAGTAATGAAGCTAATCTACCATTAGATGAAGATGCTTATACGGAACGCTTCAAACCGTTTCTTATGGATGTTGTATTCAGTTGGTGCAGTGGCAGTCCCTTCAAAAAGATATGTGAAATGACAGATATTTTTGAAGGTTCCATTGTTCGGTGCATGAGACGTCTCGAAGAACTCTTAAGGCAAATGGTACAAGCTTCCAAAACTATAGGCAATACAGACTTAGAAGATAAATTTAATACCGCCATAAAACTTATTAAAAGAGATATAGTGTTTTCATCAAGTTTATACTTGTAAATGTAATGAATTGAATTTTTAATTCTAAATAAATATAATATTATTGAATGTATAATTAATTAAGGATCATTTATGTCACCGATAGAAGAAATACTTTTTTTGTATGATAAATTTTAACAATAATAATGCTATTAAAAGTTATTGCATAAAATAACATATAAGCAACAAAGTATCTGTTTTACTGGAAGTGTCTTTAACTGCCCCTAATATAGACAACAGAAAAATTGCCAACAACATTTTTAGAATTTATTGAATATAAAATGTGATCAATTTCATTGTCCAGCACACTAATAAAATAAAACTACCGTAAGGCATTTGACAGCGTGCCTCAATCCTTCTCTTTTTTCCTGCTGATTTACGCCGAATACGTCAATTGGTAATTAACACCATTATTAATCAAAAGTTTATTTTTGGTAAATTAACAAAATCAACAAAAATATTAGTATAAAAGTGTTTTAAGATTATTAAAGCACTTACCAATAAAGTAAATTTAACAAAAAGTATCCAGATCACAGCAGAATTTATAGGATTCATTCCTTTATTTCGAGAGACACAACCGGCAGACATTTTGGAATAGCCGCTCACTGTTGAATACGATCATGGAGCTGATTTGACCGATTCGTAACTTGACATCCACGAGTGAATACCGAAGACAAATATACGAGGTATGTGAGATAAAAAACTTATTTATGTGAGTTTGCATGATATTGTATGTATAAATTTTGTACTGTATAATTTGGTAAAGGTATCACGTGAATAATATTAATAGTTTTGTATATTGTCTATAACGAGCAACTTTTCAATTAAAATTTAGTTTGTTATATAAAATTAATATTGAGTTTCTCTTGAATCCTACCCAAGATAAAGAGTCGGATTTTAAAATTAAACAAATCAACAATTTTACTGAGCTAGTTAAAATTTTATAGGGCGTCCAACAATCAAAAATAAAATTAATCAATTATTATATCAATAATCAATTTAAACATATTAAATTAATAATAAAACAATATAAAACTAAATAAATTATAAAATAAAATAAATCATTTCAAATTAATAAAAATAAATTATTACAATATATAAGGTTGGTTTGTAGACATAGCTTTAGTTTACCTTCGGTCTCTGAAGAAGATAGCTTGGTATTCGAAACGCGTGTCAGGTATATAAAAGTGTGTGTTGGTGTAGTAGTAGTGTAAACGGTTTTCGGTATCAGTCTCGCCAACGGTTCCAGATTCAACATTTTACTTGAGTGTGGTGTACTGCCAAATGCTTTTTTGTAATCTATATATGCAGCATGTAAGTATCTGTGTCGCTTGCTGGCTTGTCCAAGGATAACAGAGTCTATAAATAATTGCTCTTTGCAGCCCATGTGACCCCTTCTGCAGCCCTTTTGTTGCTCCGTGATTATGTTATGTTGATATATGTGTGCATAATATATTTTTAGTGTTATGCAAGATGTTATAATTTTATATAATGTTGGCAAGCATGTTATGGGTCTGTATTTTGTGGGATTTCTGGTGTCTGTAGATTTTGGTTACAGGTATGTGATACCTTTTGTTAAGAATGTAGGTGAATCGGTGGGATTGTATATAATGCGTGTAATGTTTTTTGCCAGAGCTGGATGGAGACATGAAAACTTCCAGTAGTTCTGAATTCCATCGATCCTCGGTGCTTTCCAGTTGTGTGTATTATTTATTATTTTTGTAAGTTCTTGAGGTGTGATCTCACTGAAAGCTATTTGTGTGTTATTATTATTTTATTATTATATAAATATATCATTACAGCTCTGCTACAGTTTAATTTCTTTTTTTTATTAAATTTCTCCAATTGGAGACGAATTTCAGTTTCTGGTAAATTCACAGAAACTACTTCTAAGCTATTTCATGGAAAATTTTTAGATGTATTTAATCAGGTTATTTCTTATCCGAAGATATGTTTTAGATTATTTGCATTAAAAACATTTGTTATCATTCAATTAATTTGGGTTAAGTTTATCTTACAAATTTGATTTCATCTTCAAATTTAGATTATATAAAGTATAGTCGCATAGTGTCGAGAAAAATAAATAAACGGAAAATGAATTCCTCAATACTTCTGATTTTTGGTTGTTTGCTTGCTGTACATAAAGTTTATTTACTTCCTTATTTTTCTCAAAAGGGAGAACCCAGTATTGTAGATGGCGACTGCAATAATCTAACTTCGTATACTTTGGTGCACAATGGATACTTCAAAGAAGCTGGTATACCTTTAATAACACGAACAGCAACGGTAAGTCATTCATAAAATATACAAGTATCTGTAAATCCTTTATATTGATCCTAAATATACATAAAAAAAGGAATTTTTGAAAAAAGCTGTTGTTAATACCGTATTCTAAATAAAGTTCCTAATTTACATCTGAAGCAAGATTCTGTTTATTTATTATTGTTGATTATTGATAGTTGAAATAACAAAAATTATCTAACTAGATGTGAAATTTTTCAGTGATATCTTCACTACAAACTTACATGTATTTACTGATATCCTAATTCCCCATGTATTTGTTAGTTTCTGGGAAAACAAAGCATGAATACATTTGCAGATGAATAATTCTTGCACTGCGCCATTGATCAAAATTTTTTTTGACTTATACCACTCACATCAAAGCTATACTTTTAACATCAAAATCAAATCAAATCATCAATCAAAAAAATCGACCCAAATTCACAATAACAACACTTTATTAACACAGGATCTTATTACAAAATGTGTCTATTCCCGAAGTTTTGAGGCACAAATTTTCAATTGCAGATGGCGCCCACTCTGTAGTGATCACAAATATCAGAATTCTAGTCTTATCTGAAAGTGGGTACACCATTTTTAAATTGTATGGTACTGTTCTTTGACTGATTTCAAACATTTCACTCAGTAGGATACGCTGCAACTTCTGGAATTATGTGATCTTCTTAGCATCACTAATTGTTATTCGACTAGAGATCTTCTTGCATAATGAACATTATCTGTTTCTTCAAACTTCAGGTGAATAAGGTCTCGATATAAGGCGATCGGGGTTCCTCTTGTTAAAAATACGTACTTCTGCCTTTGTAAACTTTTAGCTTAGGGACCAAAAAAAAGTCGCTTGGGGCTAGATCTGGTGCGTAAGGAGGGTGGTCAAGCAGTTCAAACCGTAATTCGTGGATTTTCGTCATGGTAACCGCTGAGGTGTGAGACGGCGCATTGTCTTGGTAAAACAAAATTCTTTTTTTCTGCAAATGTGGCCGTTTTTCCGAAATTTCTGCCTCCAGCTTGTCAAGTAATGATGCGTAGTATGCTCCTGTAGTGGTTTTTCCTTTTTGAAGATAATCGATTAAGATAACTCCATGACTATCCTAGAAAACAGTTGCCATCACTTTCCCAGCCAAAGGAACAACCTTTGCTTTTTTTGGAGCCGATTCCCCCTTCGCAGTCCATTGTTTTGACTGTGTTTTTGTTTCTGGAGTATAATGGTGTATCCAAGTTTCATCTACAGTAATTAATCGGCGCCAAACTCTGATTTATTGCGCCTAAAATGCGCCAACAGAGAGTTGGAAATGTTCATTCGAACACGTTTTTGGTCCAAAGTGAGCAAACGCGGCACCCAACGCGCGGACAGATTTCTCATGCCTAAATCTTGATTCAATATGTGACAAACACGTTCTTTGGACATGGTTATAGCCTCTGCTATCTCTCTAATTATAATTCGACGGTTGTCTTGTCTAGCACCATTTGGTGAACTTGAGCGATAGTATCGTCAGTGGTTGCAGTTTTTGGACGTCCCGAACGTTCATCGTCACCCAAGCTGGTACAGCCACAGCATCCCAAAATTTCACGGTGGTAAATGATGGTGTAGAATCCCCGTACACAGCGTCCAACTCGTCTTTGATTTGCGTAGGCGTATTGCCTTTCAAAAACAAATATTTAATGACAGCTCGATACTCGATTTTTTCCATTTTCATAAAAACACTCACATCGGCTCACTCAAATGATTGTCAAATAACCATCTTCATGTTGAGGTCGGAAACTTTTCAGACAACCCTAGGATGTTTGGAAATATACACTTTTTTATCATAGGCATATCTATGATATGAGCAATTTACTTTTTTATAAAAACATTTTTTTTATTTCTAATACTTCATAAAAAAATGTATACAACAATAATAATTAATGATTACAGTTCAAGTGTTTGTTTTCTGAAGCTTGGAAATTGTTCAAAATATGAATGTATATTTAAAGAAAAACAATTTAAAGAAAAAACAAATATGAATTAGACTTCTTGAACTTAAAATAATGCAAACTATTTAGACGTTGAATAAAATAAGTAAAGAAAATCTACAAATGCAATATCTTACAAAGACCTAACGATAGGGATACCAAGGATTACAGAGTAGCTGATTAATATCCTAGATTGATAAAAAATATGTGAAAATGTATGGTAAATATCGAAAAAACTACTCCAAATCTGTAACTTAAATGTCTGGTGATGTGGTGATGTAACTAGTTTAATCTAGAGTAGCTGATTGATATTCTAGATTGATAAAAAATATGTAAAAATGTATGGTAAATATCGAAAAAACTACTTCAAATCTGTATCTTAAGTGTCTGGTGATGTGGTGATGTAACTAGTTTAATCTTATCAGTGTAACAAAATATAACCTTGGACTTATACTTTCATTATAGGAGGGCCTATAGATATCACCAAATCGGTTTTGTCATTAATTATCGAATTGTAATTTATTTTTCCTACGACCATATATGAAAGTGCTAGTTTGCACACTTATTTATACTTAAGAAAGTAGCTAATATCAATACACGTATTGAAAAGTACAAAAAATGTCAAATTAATACTATTATAAATATAAATGTATGAGTTGCATTATCTATGCAACCAAAAATACACTTACCTAGGTACCTATAAGTGCAATAGGGGTGATTGGCGCATACAACAGGAGTAAAACGTAAATGAAAATAATATTAATACAGCAATAAGTAACTTCTGCTTATTATTTTCCTGTTAAATTTGAATAAATATATATTCATACGTTTCAAAACTAACTAATTTTTGATTAGTTTTCAATATGAAGAAGCGTAGAAGCCCGTAAAATTTCATTAAAACAGTAAAGTTTTATTGATTGATATATTATTGTTTCGATATTTTTCAATAACCCTCAAAAATTTTTATTTTAGGACGAATGGAAAGGAGATCAAACAATTTCCTGCCTTAGAGTTATAAGTGCAAATAATGATTCAACTGCCTTGATTGAAAATGGAGGAGTCAATAATAATTTCGTGGTTATTAAAATGGAATCTGCAATAGGCAAGGGTTTACAATATAACATAACAATCTATGCATAATAAATAAAATTATATTTAAATACATATTGTTAATAGAATATTACATAAAAAGTATAATTGAAGTAAAGTGAGTTATTTCTGAACCTGTTAGATAAGAAAAATTATTACCTATTAAAAATATAAACGGCATGAAGTTTTTTGTACTGAGCCTTACTTTGTGGAAGTCTCTATTATTAAAAACATCAATAAAAAACATTGTAATAAAACTGTCACTATTTATTAAAACAACTTAACTTTTTTAGTCTGTTTCGATATATTATTACCTATCGTTAGATTGATATATTGATATATTTATTATCTAATCTATTTAAAATGAGTACCTATTATTTTGTTTAAATTAACTGCATTGTAAATGTTAACGATAAAATAAATATTATTTTAAAAATGTTCCTCTCAACTAATACCATCAGCTCAGTTTTTTTAATTGTTATTTCCATAACTTATTGCTATGGAGACTACCAAATTATACAGGGAAGTTGCTCCAATCCCGACGCTACAAAATTGATGTTCCGTGACCATGTAAAAACAGCTGCCATACCCTTTATAAGGAGGGAAGAAACCGTAAGTTTTGTTATAACAGAGATAAAATATAAATATCTGCATAATTTATTCCGTTATTTGATGATCATGGATTTTTTTCAAATCTTCTGACCGTTCCTGGAGTATTTGAGTAAAATTTTTAGTTCTGAAGTTAAAGATTTGATTTTAAACTTGTTTGTAATTTCTGTGTTAATTCACAATTAAGTTGTTTATTAATTTTATGACAATCAATCGGTAATTCCAGTTGAAGCCACAAATGTGCGGTTGGCCCTTGTGTTGACTCCGTTTGTGTGATTTATATTTTTTTCCATCATTCAGTGTTTTTTGGTATTATTCTCCTTAGCTATGCCGTACTGATGAAGTCTAAGGAGACAGAAACACGTGTCTACGGCTGCATTAAGCGAGCTTAACCCGATTTCTTCACTTTTTTTATTTATATATTATATATATTACATCTTCAATTGAAACAAAATGCATTAATATACATTTAACAAATATCTATGAAATGTTTAAAAGGCACTATTTTTTAGGTTCATTATCATGGTGATAAAGTGATTTATTGTCTCATGGCTACATCAGATTCATCAAAAGATTCAAATGTTGTAATTACGGAAGGAGGAGTTAATCACAGTTTTGTTACCTTAAAAATTACATCTGGTAGAGGTAATACCTTGGATTACTATGTAAACGTATATGCACAATAAAAATAATATAATATAATAATATAAAATATAAACTTAATAAATATTCTATCTTTTATTTATAAACCTCATCATAGAAAATCAGTGGTACCTATTCTTAAAAATTAAGCTAAAAACAACAAAATGCTACAGTAACTTTATACTTGTATCTATAAAAAAAGAAATCCAATAGAAAACGTGATGGCGGCCGACTTCGTCGATACTTAAAACCATCTCTGTCGATTTGCAAATCTTTGGGAAGAACACTACTCGCAGACCGGTTTCGACATTATTGTGTCATCATCATTTTCTCAAAAAAATTAGTAAGGCTATAACCTTGGATTTTGGTCGAAATTCATCAAAAATTAGATTTTTGTAAAATTGGTCTAGAACCACTAAATCGACCTCGCAGAACCCGAAAATCGCATTAAAAATGCAATATTATCAATATTTTCGTTAAAAGTTCACTACTTTTGATTGCGAGTGTATCAAGTACCCACCCTGATTAATTCGGACCGCGATTTAAGGATGTTCTATACATCCTATCGACAAACTGATTGCACCAGTCGATTTAGCGTCCCAAAAAACACTATTTTCTATAATTTCACGCAATTCTAAAGCCAAAAGTATTTTTCTCAAAAAAATTAGCAAGGCTATAACCTTGGATTTTGGTCGAAATTCATCAAAAATTAGATTTTTGTAAAAATGGTCTAGAACCACTAAATCGACCACGCAGAACCCGAAAATCGCATTAAAAATGCAATATTATCAATATTTTCGTTAAAAGTTCACTACTTTTGATTGCGAGTGTATCAAGTACCCACCCTGATTTATTCGGATCGCGATTTAAGGATGTTCTATACATCCTATCGACAAACTGATTGCACCAGTCGATTTAGCGTTCCAAAAAACACCATTTACTATAGTTTCACGCAATTCTAAAGCCAAAAGTATTTTTCTCAAAAAAATTAGCAAGGCTATAACCTTGGATTTTGGTCGAAATTCATCAAAAATTATGTTTTTGTAAAAATGGTCTAGAACCACTAAATCGACCACGCAGAACCCGAAAATCGCATTAAAAATGCAATATTATCAATATTTTCTTTAAAAGTTCACTACTTTTGATTGCGAGTGTATCAAGTACCCACCCTGATTTATTCGGATCGCGATTTAAGGATGTTCCATACATCTTATTGACAAACTGATTGCACCAGTCGATTTAGCGTACCAAAAAACACTATTTACTATAATTTCACGCAATTCTAAAGCCAAAAGTATTTTTCTCAAAAAAATTAGCAAGGCTATAACCTTGGATTTTGGTCGAAATTCATCAAAAATTAGATTTTTGTAAAAATGGTCTAGAACCACTAAATCGACCACGCAGAACCCGAAAATCGCATTAAAAATGCAATATTATCAATATTTTCGTTAAAAGTTCACTACTTTTGCTTGCGAGTGTATCAAGTACCCACCCTGATTTATTCGGATCGTGATTTAAGGATGTTCTATACATCCTATCGACAAACTGATTGCACCAGTCGATTTAGCGTCCCAAAAAACACTATTTACTATAATTTCACGCAATTCTAAAGCCAAAAGTATTTTTCTCAAAAAATTAGCAAGGCTATAACCTTGGATTTTGGTCGAAATTCATCAAAAATTAGGTTTTTGTAAAAATGGTCTAGAACCACTAAATCGACCACGCAGAACCCGAAAATCGCATTAAAAATGCAATATTATCAATATTTTCGTTAAAAGTTCACTACTTTTGCTTGCGAGTGTATCAAGTACCCACCCTGATTTATTCGGATCGTGATTTAAGGATGTTCTATACATCCTATCGACAAACTGATTGCACCAGTCGATTTAGCGTCCCAAAAAACACTATTTACTATAATTTCACGCAATTCTAAAGCCAAAAGTATTTTTCTCAAAAAATTAGCAAGGCTATAACCTTGGATTTTGGTCGAAATTCATTAAAAATTAGATTTTTGTAAAAATGGTCTAGAACCACTAAATCGACCACGCAGAACCCGAAAATCGCATTAAAAATGCAATATTATCAATATTTTCGTTAAAAGTTCACTACTTTTGCTTGCGAGTGTATCAAGTACCCACCCTGATTTATTCGGATCGTGATTTAAGGATGTTCTATACATCCTATCGACAAACTGATTGCACCAGTCGATTTAGCGTCCCAAAAAACACTATTTACTATAATTTCACGCAATTCTAAAGCCAAAAGTATTTTTCTCATAAAGTTAGCAAGGCTATAACCTTGGATTTTGGTCGAAATTCATTAAAAATTAGATTTTTGTAAAAATGGTCTAGAACCACTAAATCGACCACGCAGAACCCGAAAATCGCATTAAAAATGCAATATTATCAATATTTTCGTTAAAAGTTCACTACTTTTGCTTGCGAGTGTATCAAGTACCCACCCTGATTTATTCGGATCGTGATTTAAGGATGTTCTATACATCCTATCGACAAACTGATTGCACCAGTCGATTTAGCGTCCCAAAAAACACTATTTACTATAATTTCACGCAATTCTAAAGCCAAAAGTATTTTTCTCAAAAAAATTAGCAAGGCTATAACCTTGTATTTTGGTCGAAATTCATCAAAAATTAGATTCTTGTAAAAATGGTCTAGAACCACTAAATCGACCACGCAGAACCCGATAATCGCATTAAAAATGCAATATTTTCGTTAAAAGTTCACTACTTTTGCTTGCGAGTGTATCAAGTACCCACCCTGATTTATTCGGATCGTGATTTAAGGATGTTCTATACATCCTATCAACAAACTGATTGCACCAGTCGATTTAGCGTCCCAAAAAACACTACGATAATTTCACGCAATTCTAAAGCCAAAAGTATTTTTCTCAAAAAAATTAGCAAGGCTATAACCTTGGATTTTGGTCGAAATTCATTAAAAATTAGGTTTTTGTAAAAATGGTCTAGAACCACTAAATCGACCACGCAGAACCCGAAAATCGCATTAAAAATGCAATATTATCAATATTTTCTTTAAAAGTTCACTACTTTTGATTGCGAGTGTATCAAGTACCCACCCTGATTTATTCGGATCGCGATTTAAGGATGTTCCATACATCTTATTGACAAACTGATTGCACCAGTCGATTTAGCGTACCAAAAAACACTATTTACTATAATTTCACGCAATTCTAAAGCCAAAAGTATTTTTCTCAAAAAAATTAGCAAGGCTATAACCTTGGATTTTGGTCGAAATTCATCAAAAATTAGATTTTTGTAAAAATGGTCTAGAACCACTAAATCGACCACGCAGAACCCGAAAATCGCATTAAAAATGCAATATTATCAATATTTTCGTTAAAAGTTCACTACTTTTGATTGCGAGTGTATCAAGTACCCACCCTGATTAATTCGGACCGCGATTTAAGGATGTTCTATACATCCTATCGACAAACTGATTGCACCAGTCGATTTAGCGTCCCAAAAAACACTATTTTCTATAATTTCACGCAATTCTAAAGCCAAAAGTATTTTTCTCAAAAAAATTAGCAAGGCTATAACCTTGGATTTTGGTCGAAATTCATCAAAAATTAGATTTTTGTAAAAATGGTCTAGAACCACTAAATCGACCACGCAGAACCCGAAAATCGCATTAAAAATGCAATATTATCAATATTTTCGTTAAAAGTTCACTACTTTTGATTGCGAGTGTATCAAGTACCCACCCTGATTTATTCGGATCGCGATTTAAGGATGTTCTATACATCCTATCGACAAACTGATTGCACCAGTCGATTTAGCGTTCCAAAAAACACCATTTACTATAGTTTCACGCAATTCTAAAGCCAAAAGTATTTTTCTCAAAAAAATTAGCAAGGCTATAACCTTGGATTTTGGTCGAAATTCATCAAAAATTATGTTTTTGTAAAAATGGTCTAGAACCACTAAATCGACCACGCAGAACCCGAAAATCGCATTAAAAATGCAATATTATCAATATTTTCTTTAAAAGTTCACTACTTTTGATTGCGAGTGTATCAAGTACCCACCCTGATTTATTCGGATCGCGATTTAAGGATGTTCCATACATCTTATTGACAAACTGATTGCACCAGTCGATTTAGCGTACCAAAAAACACTATTTACTATAATTTCACGCAATTCTAAAGCCAAAAGTATTTTTCTCAAAAAAATTAGCAAGGCTATAACCTTGGATTTTGGTCGAAATTCATCAAAAATTAGATTTTTGTAAAAATGGTCTAGAACCACTAAATCGACCACGCAGAACCCGAAAATCGCATTAAAAATGCAATATTATCAATATTTTCGTTAAAAGTTCACTACTTTTGCTTGCGAGTGTATCAAGTACCCACCCTGATTTATTCGGATCGCGATTTAAGGATGTTCTATACATCCTATCGACAAACTGATTGCACCAGTCGATTTAGCGTCCCAAAAAACACTATTTACTATAATTTCACGCAATTCTAAAGCCAAAAGTATTTTTCTCAAAAAAATTAGCAAGGCTATAACCTTGGATTTTGGTCGAAATTCATCAAAAATTAGGTTTTTGTAAAAATGGTCTAGAACCACTAAATCGACCACGCAGAACCCGAAAATCGCATTAAAAATGCAATATTATCAATATTTTCGTTAAAAGTTCACTACTTTTGCTTGCGAGTGTATCAAGTACCCACCCTGATTTATTCGGATCGTGATTTAAGGATGTTCTATACATCCTATCGACAAACTGATTGCACCAGTCGATTTAGCGTCCCAAAAAACACTATTTACTATAATTTCACGCAATTCTAAAGCCAAAAGTATTTTTCTCAAAAAAATTAGCAAGGCTATAACCTTGGATTTTGGTCGAAATTCATTAAAAATTAGATTTTTGTAAAAATGGTCTAGAACCACTAAATCGACCACGCAGAACCCGAAAATCGCATGAAAAATGCAATATTATCAATATTTTCGTTAAAAGTTCACTACTTTTGCTTGCGAGTGTATCAAGTACCCACCCTGATTTATTCGGATCGTGATTTAAGGATGTTCTATACATCCTATCGACAAACTGATTGCACCAGTCGATTTAGCGTCCCAAAAAACACTATTTACTATAATTTCACGCAATTCTAAAGCCAAAAGTATTTTTCTCAAAAAAGTTAGCAAGGCTATAACCTTGGATTTTGGTCGAAATTCATTAAAAATTAGATTTTTGTAAAAATGGTCTAGAACCACTAAATCGACCACGCAGAACCCGAAAATCGCATTAAAAATGCAATATTATCAATATTTTCGTTAAAAGTTCACTACTTTTGCTTGCGAGTGTATCAAGTACCCACCCTGATTTATTCGGATCGTGATTTAAGGATGTTCTATACATCCTATCGACAAACTGATTGCACCAGTCGATTTAGCGTCCCAAAAAACACTATTTACTATAATTTCACGCAATTCTAAAGCCAAAAGTATTTTTCTCAAAAAAATTAGCAAGGCTATAACCTTGTATTTTGGTCGAAATTCATCAAAAATTAGATTCTTGTAAAAATGGTCTAGAACCACTAAATCGACCACGCAGAACCCGATAATCGCATTAAAAATGCAATATTTTCGTTAAAAGTTCACTACTTTTGCTTGCGAGTGTATCAAGTACCCACCCTGATTTATTCGGATCGTGATTTAAGGATGTTCTATACATCCTATCAACAAACTGATTGCACCAGTCGATTTAGCGTCCCAAAAAACACTACGATAATTTCACGCAATTCTAAAGCCAAAAGTATTTTTCTCAAAAAAATTAGCAAGGCTATAACCTTGGATTTTGGTCGAAATTCATTAAAAATTAGGTTTTTGTAAAAATGGTCTAGAACCACTAAATCGACCACGCAGAACCCGAAAATCGCATTAAAAATGCAATATTATCAATATTTTCGTTAAAAGTTCACTACTTTTGCTTGCGAGTGTATCAAGTACCCACCCTGATTTATTCGGATCGTGATTTAAGGATGTTCTATACATCCTATCGACAAACTGATTGCACCAGTCGATTTAGCGTCCCAAAAAACACTATTTACTATAATTTCACGCAATTCTAAAGCCAAAAGTATTTTTCTCAAAAAAATTAGCAAGGCTATAACCTTGGATTTTGGTCGAAATTCATCAAAAATTAGGTTTTTGTAAAAATGGTCTAGAACCACTAAATTGACCACGCAGAACCCGAAAATCGCATTAAAAATGCAATATTATCAATATTTTCGTTAAAAGTTCACTACTTTTGCTTGCGAGTGTATCAAGTACCCACCCTGATTTATTCGGATCGTGATTTAAGGATGTTCTATACATCCTATCGACAAACTGATTGCACCAGTCGATTTAGCGTCCCAAAAAACACTATTTACTATAATTTCACGCAATTCTAAAGCCAAAAGTATTTTTCTCAAAAAAATTAGCAAGGCTATAACCTTGGATTTTGGTCGAAATTCATTAAAAATTAGATTTTTGTAAAAATGGTCTAGAACCACTAAATCGACCACGCAGAACCCGAAAATCGCATTAAAAATGCAATATTATCAATATTTTCGTTAAAAGTTCACTACTTTTGCTTGCGAGTGTATCAAGTACCCACCCTGATTTATTCGGATCGTGATTTAAGGATGTTCTATACTTCCTATCGACAAACTGATTGCACCAGTCGATTTAGCGTCCCAAAAAACACTATTTACTATAATTTCACGCAATTCTAAAGCCAAAAGTATTTTTCTCAAAAAAATTAGCAAGGCTATAACCTTGTATTTTGGTCGAAATTCATCAAAAATTAGATTTTTGTAAAAATGGTCTAGAACCACTAAATCGACCACGCAGAACCCGAAAATCGCATTAAAAATGCAATATTATCAATATATTCGTTAAAATTTCACTACTTTTGATTGCGAGTGTATCAAGTACCCACCCTGATTTATTCGGATCGTGATTTAAGGATGTTCTATACATCCTATCGACAAACTGATTGCACCAGTCGATTTAGCGTCCCAAAAAACACTATTTACTATAATTTCACGCAATTCTAAAGCCAAAAGTATTTTTCTCAAAAAAATTAGCAAGGCTATAACCTTGGATTTTGGTCGAAACTCATCAAAAATTAGATTTTTGTAAAAATGGTCTAGAACCACTAAATCGACCATGCAGAACCCGAAAATCGCATTAAAAATGCAATATTATCAATATTTTCGTTAAAAGTTCACTACTTTTGATTGCGAGTGTATCAAGTACCCACCCTGATTTATTCGGATCGTGATTTAAGGATGTTCTATACATCCTATCGACAAACTGATTGCACCAGTCGATTTAGCGTTCCAAAAAATACTATTTACTATAATTTCACGCAATTCTAAAGCAAAAAGTATTTTTCTCAAAAAAATTAGCAAGGCTATAACCTTGGATTTTGGTCGAAATTCATCAAAAATTAGGTTTTTGTAAAAATGGTCTAGAACCACTAAATCGACCACGCAGAACCCGAAAATCGCATTAAAAATGCAATATTATCAATATTTTCGTTAAAAGTTCACTACTTTTGATTGCGAGTGTATCAAGTACCCACCCTGATTTATTCGGATCGCGATTTAAGGATGTTCCATACATCTTATTGACAAACTGATTGCACCAGTCGATTTAGCGTACCAAAAAACACTATTTACTATAATTTCACGCAATTCTAAAGCCAAAAGTATTTTTCTCAAAAAAATTAGCAAGGCTATAACCTTGGATTTTGGTCGAAATTCATCGAAAATTAGATTTTTGTAAAAATGGTCTAGAACCACTAAATCGACCACGCAGAACCCGAAAATCGCATTAAAAATGCAATATTTTCAATATTTTCGTTTAAAGTTCACTACTTTTGATTGCGAGTGTATCAAGTACCCACCCTGATTTATACAGATCGCGATTTAAGGATGTTCTATACATCCTATCGACAAACTGATTGCACAAGTCGATTTAGCGTCCCAAAAAACACTATTTACTATAATTTCACGCAATTCTCAAGACAAAAGTTTTTTTCCAAAAAAATTAGCAAGGCTATAACCTTGGATTTTGGTCGAAATTCATCAAAAATTAGGTTTTTGTAAAAATGGTCTAGAACCACTAAATCGACCACGCAGAACCCGAAAATCGCATTAAAAATGCAATATTATCAATATTTTCGTTAAAAGTTCACTACTTTTGCTTGCGAGTGTATCAAGTACCCACCCTGATTTATTCGGATCGCGATTTAAGGATGTTCTATACATCCTATCGACAAACTGATTGCACCAGTCGATTTAGCGTTTCAAAAAACACCATTTACTATAGTTTCACGCAATTCTAAAGCCAACAGTATTTTTCTCAAAAAAATTAGCAAGTCTATAACCTTGGATTTTGGTCGAAATTCATCAAAAATTAGGTTTTTGTAAAAATGGTCTAGAACCACTAAATCGACCACGCAGAACCCGAAAATCGCATTAAAAATGCAATATTATCAATATTTTCTTTAAAAGTTCACTACTTTTGATTGCGAGTGTATCAAGTACCCACCCTGATTTATTCGGATCGCGATTTAAGGATGTTCCATACATCTTATTGACAAACTGATTGCACCAGTCGATTTAGCGTACCAAAAAACACTATTTACTATAATTTCACGCAATTCTAAAGCCAAAAGTATTTTTCTCAAAAAAATTAGCAAGGCTATAACCTTGGATTTTGGTCGAAATTCATCAAAAATTAGATTTTTGTAAAAATGGTCTAGAACCACTAAATCGACCACGCAGAACCCGAAAATCGCATTAAAAATGCAATATTATCAATATTTTCGTTAAAAGTTCACTACTTTTGCTTGCGAGTGTATCAAGTACCCACCCTGATTTATTCGGATCGCGATTTAAGGATGTTCTATACATCCTATCGACAAACTGATTGCACCAGTCGATTTAGCGTCCCAAAAAACACTATTTACTATAATTTCACGCAATTCTAAAGCCAAAAGTATTTTTCTCAAAAAAATTAGCAAGGCTATAACCTTGGATTTTGGTCAAAATTCATCAAAAATTAGATTTTTGTAAAAATGGTCTAGAACCACTAAATCGACCACGCAGAACCCGAAAATCGCATTAAAAATGCAATATTATCAATATTTTCGTTAAAAGTTCACTACTTTTGCTTGCGAGTGTATCAAGTACCCACCCTGATTTATTCGGATCGCGATTTAAGGATGTTCTATACATCCTATCGACAAACTGATTGCACCAGTCGATTTAGCGTCCCAAAAAACACTATTTACTATAATTTCACGCAATTCTAAAGCCAAAAGTATTTTTCTCAAAAAAATTAGCAAGGCTATAACCTTGGATTTTGGTAAAAATTCATCAAAAATTAGATTTTTGTAAAAACGGTCTAGATCCACTAAATCGAATACGCAGAACCCGAAAATCGCATTAAAAATGCAATATTATCAATATTTTCGTTAAAAGTTCACTACTTTTGCTTGCCAGTGTATCAAGTACCCACCCTGATTTATTCGGATCGTGATTTAAGGATGTTCTATACATCCTATCGACAAACTGATTGCACCAGTCGATTTAGCGTCCCAAAAAACACAATTTACTATAATTTCTCGCAATTCAAAAGCCAAAAGTATTTTTCTCAAAAAAATTAGCAAGGCTGTAACCTTGGATTTTGGTCGAAATTCATCAAAAATTAGATTTTTGTAAAAATGGTCTAGAACCACTAAATCGACCACGCAGAACCCGAAAATCGCATTAAAAATGCAATATTATCAATATTTTCGTTAATAGTTCACTACTTTTGATTGCGAGTGTATCAAGTACCCACCCTGATTTATTCGGATCGCGATTTAAGGATGTTCCATACATCTTATTGACAAACTGATTGCACCAGTCCATTTAGCGTACCAAAAAACACTATTTACTATAATTTCACGCAATTCTAAAGCCAAAAGTATTTTTCTCAAAAAAATTAGCAAGGCTATAACCTTGGATTTTGGTCGAAATTCATCAAAAATTAGATTTTTGTAAAAATGGTCTAGAACCACTAAATTGACCACGCAGAACCCGAAAATCGCATTAAAAATGCAATATTATCAATATTTTCGTTAAAAGTTCACTACTTTCGATTGCGAGTGTATCAAGTACCCACCCTGATTTATTTAGATCGCGATTTAAGGATGTTTTATACATCCTATCGACAAACTGATTGCACCAGTCGATTTAGCGTCCCAAAAAACACTATTTACTATAATTTCACGCAATTCTAAAGCCAAAAGTATTTTTCTCAAAAAAAATAGCAAGGCTATAACCTTGGATTTTGGTCGAAATTTATCAAAAATTAGATTTTTGTAAAAATGGTCTAGAACCACTAAATCGACCACGCAGAACCCGAAAATCGCATTAAAAATGCAATATTATCAATATTTTCGTTAAAAGTTCACTACTTTTGCTTGCGAGTGTATCAAGTACCCACCCTGATTTATTCGGATCGTGATTTAAGGATGTTCTATACATCCTATCGACAAACTGATTGCACCAGTCGATTTAGCGTCCCAAAAAACACTATTTACTATAATTTCACGCAATTCTAAAGCCAAAAGTATTTTTCTCAAAAAAATTAGCAAGGCTATAACCTTGGATTTTGGTCGAAATTCATCAAAAATTAGATTTTTGTAAAAATGGTCTAGAACCACTAAATCGACCACGCAGAACCCGAAAATCGCATTTAAAATGCAATAATATCAATATTTTAGTTAAAAGTTCACTACTTTTGCTTGCGAGTGTATCAAGTACCCACCCTGATTTATTCGGATCGTGATTTAAGGATGTTCTATACATCCTATCGACAAACTGATTGCACCAGTCGATTTAGCGTCCCAAAAAACACAATTTACTATAATTTCTCGCAATTCAAAAGCCAAAAGTATTTTTCTCAAAAAAATTAGCAAGGCTATAACCTTGGATTTTGGTCGAAATTCATCAAAAATTAGATTTTTGTAAAAATGGTCTAGAACCACTAAATCGACCACGCAGAACCCGAAAATCGCATTAAAAATGCAATATTATCAATATTTTCGTTAATAGTTCACTACTTTTGATTGCGAGTGTATCAAGTACCCACCCTGATTTATTCGGATCGCGATTTAAGGATGTTCCATACATCTTATTGACAAACTGATTGCACCAGTCGATTTAGCGTACCAAAAAACACTATTTACTATAATTTCACGCAATTCTAAAGCCAAAAGTATTTTTCTCAAAAAAATTAGCAAGGCTATAACCTTGGATTTTGGTCGAAATTCATCAAAAATTAGATTTTTGTAAAAATGGTCTAGAACCACTAAATTGACCACGCAGAACCCGAAAATCGCATTAAAAATGCAATATTATCAATATTTTCGTTAAAAGTTCACTACTTTCGATTGCGAGTGTATCAAGTACCCACCCTGATTTATTTAGATCGCGATTTAAGGATGTTCTATACATCCTATCGACAAACTGATTGCACCAGTCGATTTAGCGTCCCAAAAAACACTATTTACTATAATTTCACGCAATTCTAAAGCCAAAAGTATTTTTCTCAAAAAAAATAGCAAGGCTATAACCTTGGATTTTGGTCGAAATTTATCAAAAATTAGATTTTTGTAAAAATGGTCTAGAACCACTAAATCGACCACGCAGAACCCGAAAATCGCATTAAAAATGCAATATTATCAATATTTTCGTTAAAAGTTCACTACTTTTGCTTGCGAGTGTATCAAGTACCCACCCTGATTTATTCGGATCGTGATTTAAGGATGTTCTATACATCCTATCGACAAACTGATTGCACCAGTCGATTTAGCGTCCCAAAAAACACTATTTACTATAATTTCACGCAATTCTAAAGCCAAAAGTATTTTTCTCAAAAAAATTAGCAAGGCTATAACCTTGGATTTTGGTCGAAATTCATCAAAAATTAGATTTTTGTAAAAATGGTCTAGAACCACTAAATCGACCACGCAGAACCCGAAAATCGCATTAAAAATGCAATAATATCAATATTTTAGTTAAAAGTTCACTACTTTTGCTTGCGAGTGTATCAAGTACCCACCCTGATTTATTCGGATCGTGATTTAAGGATGTTCTATACATCCTATCGACAAACTGATTGCACCAGTCGATTTAGCGTCCCAAAAAACACTATTTACTATAATTTCACGCAATTCTAAAGCCAAAAGTATTTTTCTCAAAAAAATTAGCAAGGCTATAACCTTAGATTTTGGTCAAAATTCATCAAAAATTAGATTTTTGTAAAAATGGTCTGGAACCACTAAATCGACCACGCAGAACCCGAAAATCGCATTAAAAATGCAATATTCTCAATATTTTCGTTAAAAGTTCACTACTTTTGCTTGCGAGTGTATCAAGTACCCACCCTGATTTATTCGGACCGCAATTTAAGGATGTTCTATACATCCTATCGACAAACTGATTGCACCAGTCGATTTAGCGTCCCAAAAAACACTATTTACTATAATTTCACGCAATTCTAAAGCCAAAAGTATTTTTCTTAAAAAAATTAGCAAGGCTATAACCTTGGATTTTGGTCGAAATTCATCAAAAATTAGATTTTTTTAAAGTGGTCTAGAACCACTAAATCGACCACACAGAATCCGAAAATCGCATTAAAAATGCAATATTATCAATATTTTCGTTAAAAGTTCACTACTTTTGCTTGCGAGTGTATCAAGTACCCACCCTGATTTATTCGGATCGCGATTTAAGGATGTTCTATACATCCTATCGAAAAACTGATTGCACCAGTCGATTTAGCGTCTCAAAAAACACTATTTTCTATAATTTCACGCAATTCTAAAGCCAAAAGTATTTTTCTCAAAAAAATTAGCAAGGCTTATAACCTTTGATTTTGGTCGAAATTCATCAAAAATTAGATTTTTGTAAAAATGGTCTAGAACCACTAAATCGACCACGCAGAACCTAAAAATCGCATTAAAAATGCAATATTATCAATATTTTCGTTAAAAGTTCACTACTTTTGCTTGCGAGTGTATCAAGTACCCACCCTGATTTATTCGGATCGTGATTTAAGGATGTTCTATACATCCTATCGACAAACTGATTGCACCAGTCGATTTAGCGTCCCAAAAAACACTATTTACTATAATTTCACGCAATTCTAAAGCCAAAAGTATTTTTCTCAAAAAAATTAGCAAGGCTATAACCTTGGATTTTGGTCGAAATTCATTAAAAATTAGATTTTTGTAAAAATGGTCTAGAACCACTAAATCGACCACGCAGAACCCGAAAATCGCATTAAAAATGCAATATTATCAATATTTTCGTTAAAAGTTCACTTCTTTTGATTGCGAGTGTATCAAGTACCCACCCTGATTTATTCGGATCGTGATTTAAGGATGTTCTATACATCCTATCGACAAACTGATTGCACCAGTCGATTTAGCGTCCCAAAAAACACTATTTACTATAATTTCACGCAATTCTAAAGCCAAAAGTATTTTTCTCAAAAAAATTAGCAAGGCTATAACCTTGGATTTTGGTCGAAATTCATCAAAAATTAGATTTTTGTAAAAATGGTCTAGAACCACTAAATCGACCACGCAGAACCCGAAAATCGCATTTAAAATGCAACATTATCAATATTTTCGTTAAAAGTTCACTACTTTTGCTTGCGAGTGTATCAAGTACCCACCCTGATTTATTCGGATCGTGATTTAAGGATGTTCTATACATCCTATCGACAAACTGATTGCACCAGTCGATTTAGCGTCCCAAAAAACACTATTTACTATAATTTCACGCAATTCTAAAGCCAAAAGTATTTTTCTCAAAAAAATTAGCAAGGCTATAACATTAGATTTTGGTCAAAATTCATCAAAAATTAGATTTTTGTAAAAATGGTCTGGAACCACTAAATCGACCACGCAGAAACCGAAAATCGCATTTAAAATGCAACATTATCAATATTTTCGTTAAAAGTTCACTACTTTTGCTTGCGAGTGTATCAAGTACCCACCCTGATTTATTCGGATCGTGATTTAAGGATGTTCTATACATCCTATCGACAAACTGATTGCACCAGTCGATTTAGCGTCCCAAAAAACACTATTTACTATAATTTCACGCAATTCTAAAGCCAAAAGTATTTTTCTCAAAAAAATTAGCAAGGCTTATAACCTTTGATTTTGGTCGAAATTCATCAAAAATTAGATTTTTGTAAAAATGGTCTAGAACCACTAAATCGACCACGCAGAACCCGAAAATCGCATTAAAAATGCAATATTATCAATATTTTCGTTAAAAGTTCACTACTTTTGCTTGCGAGTGTATCAAGTACCCACCCTGATTTATTCGGATCGCGATTTAAGGATGTTCTATACATCCTATCGACAAACTGATTGCACCAGTCGATTTAGCGTCCCAAAAAACACTATTTACTATAATTTCACGCAATTCTAAAGCCAAAAGTATTTTTCTAAAAAAAATTAGCAAGGCTATAACCTTGAATTTTGGTCGAAATTCATCAAAAATTAGAGTTTTGTAAAAATGGTCTAGAACCACTAAATCGACCACGCAGAACCCGAAAATCGCATTAAAAATGCAATATTATCAATATTTTCGTTAAAAGTTCACTACTTTTGCTTGCGAGTGTATCAAGTACCCACCCTGATTTTATCGGATCGCGATTTAAGGATGTTCTATACATCCTATCGACAAACTGATTGCACCAGTCGATTTAGCGTCCCAAAAAACACTATTTACTATAATTTCACGCAATTCTAAAGCCAAAAGTATTTTTCTAAAAAAAATTAGCAAGGCTATAACCTTGGATTTTGGTCGAAATTCATCAAAAATTATATTTTTGTAAAAATGGTCTAGAACCACTAAATCGACCACGCAGAACCCGAAAATCGCATTAAAAATGCAATATTATCAATATTTTCGTTAAAAGTTCAATACTTTTGCTTGCGAGTGTATCAAGTACCCACCCTGATTTATTCGGATCGTGATTTAAGGATGTTCTATACATCCTATCGACAAACTGATTGCACCAGTCGATTTAGCGTCCCAAAAAACACTATTTACTATAATTTCACGCAATTCTAAAGCCAAAAGTATTTTTCTCAAAAAAATTATCAAGGCTATAACCTTGGATTTTGGTCGAAATTCATCAAAAATTAGATTTTTGTAAAAATGGTCTAGAACCACTAAATCGACCACGCAGAACCCGAAAATCGCATTAAAAATGCAATATTATCAATATTTTCGTTAAAAGTTCACTACTTTTGCTTGCGAGTGTATCAAGTACCCACCCTGATTTATTCGGATCGCGATTTAAGGATGTTCTATACATCCTATCGACAAACTGATTGCACCAGTCGATTTAGCGTCCCAAAAAACACTATTTACTATAATTTCACGCAATTCTAAAGCCAAAAGTATTTTTCTAAAAAAAATTAGCAAGGCTATAACCTTGAATTTTGGTCGAAATTCATCAAAAATTAGAGTTTTGTAAAAATGGTCTAGAACCACTAAATCGACCACGCAGAACCCGAAAATCGCATTAAAAATGCAATATTATCAATATTTTCGTTAAAAGTTCACTACTTTTGCTTGCGAGTGTATCAAGTACCCACCCTGATTTTATCGGATCGCGATTTAAGGATGTTCTATACATCCTATCGACAAACTGATTGCACCAGTCGATTTAGCGTCCCAAAAAACACTATTTACTATAATTTCACGCAATTCTAAAGCCAAAAGTATTTTTCTAAAAAAAATTAGCAAGGCTATAACCTTGGATTTTGGTCGAAATTCATCAAAAATTATATTTTTATAAAAATGGTCTAGAACCACTAAATCGACGACGCAGAACCCGAAAATCGCATTAAAAATGCAATATTATCAATATTTTCGTTAAAAGTTCACTACTTTTGATTGCGAGTGTATCAAGTACCCACCCTGATTTATTCAGATCGCGATTTAAGGATGTTCTATACATCCTATCGACAAACTGATTGCACCAGTCGATTTAGCGTCCCAAAAAACACTATTTACTATAATTTCACGCAATTCTAAAGCCAAAAGTATTTTTCTCAAACAAATTAGCAAGGCTATAACCTTGGATTTTGGTCGAAATTCATCAAAAATTAGATTTTTGTAAAAATGGTCTAGAACCACTAAATCGACCACGCAGAACCCGAAAATCGCATTAAAAATGCAATATTATCAATATTTTCGTTAAAAGTTCACTACTTTTGATTGCGAGTGTATCAAGTACCCACCCTGATTTATTCCGATCGCGATTTAAGGATGTTCTATACATCCTATCGACAAACTGATTGCACCAGTCGATTTAGCGTCCCAAAAAACACTATTTACTATAATTTCTCGCAATTCTAAAGCCAAAAGTATTTTTCTCAAAAAAATTAGCAAGGCTATAACCTTGGATTTTGGTCGAAATTCATCAAAAATTAGATTTTTGTAAAAATGGTCTAGAACCACTAAATCGACCACGCAGAACCCGAAAATCGCATTAAAAATGCAATATTATCAATATTTTCGTTAAAAGTTCACTACTTTTGATTGCGAGTGTATCAAGTACCCACCCTGATTTATTCCGATCGCGATTTAAGGATGTTCTATACATCCTATCGACAAACTGATTGCACCAGTCGATTTAGCGTCCCAAAAAACACTATTTACTATAATTTCTCGCAATTCTAAAGCCAAAAGTATTTTTCTCAAAAAAATTAGCAAGGCTATAACCTTGGATTTTGGTCGAAATTCATCAAAAATTAGATTTTTGTAAAAATGGTCTAGAACCACTAAATCGACCACGCAGAACCCGAAAATCGCATTAAAAATGCAATATTATCAATATTTTCGTTAAAAGTTCACTACTTTTGATTGCGAGTGTATCAAGTACCCACCCTGATTTATTCCGATCGCGATTTAAGGATGTTCTATACATCCTATCGACAAACTGATTGCACCAGTCGATTTAGCGTCCCAAAAAACACTATTTACTATAATTTCACGCAATTCTAAAGCCAAAAGTATTTTTCTCAAAAAATTAGCAAGGCTATAACCTTGGATTTTGGTCGAAATTCATCAAAAATTAGATTTTTGTAAAAATGGTCTAGAACCACTAAATCGACCACGCAGAACCCGAAAATCGCATTAAAAATGCAATATTATCAATATTTTCGTTAAAAGTTCACTACTTTTGATTGCGAGTGTATCAAGTACCCACCCTGATTTATTCCGATCGCGATTTAAGGATGTTCTATACATCCTATCGACAAACTGATTGCACCAGTCGATTTAGCGTCCCAAAAAACACTATTTACTATAATTTCTCGCAATTCTAAAGCCAAAAGTATTTTTCTCAAAAAAATTAGCAAGGCTATAACCTTGGATTTTGGTCGAAATTCATCAAAAATTAGATTTTTGTAAAAATGGTCTAGAACCACTAAATCGACCACGCAGAACCCGAAAATCGCATTAAAAATGCAATATTATCAATATTTTCGTTAAAAGTTCACTACTTTTGCTTGCGAGTGTATCAAGTACCCACCCTGATTTATTCGGATCGCGATTTAAGGATGTTCTATACATCCTATCGAAAAACTGATTGCACCAGTCGATTTAACGTCCCAAAAAACACTATTTACTATAATTTCACGCAATTCTAAAGCCAAAAGTATTTTTCTAAAAAAAATAAGCAAGGCTATAACCTTGGATTTTGGTAGAAATTCATCAAAAATTATATTTTTGTAAAAATGGTCTAGAACCACTAAATCGACCACGCAGAACCCGAAAATCGCATTAAAAATGCAATATTATCAATATTTTCGTTAAAAGTTCACTACTTTTGCTTGCGAGTGTATCAAGTACCCACCCTGATTTATTCGGATCGTGATTTAAGGATGTTCTATACATCCTATCGACAAACTGATTGCACCAGTCGATTTAGCGTCCCAAAAAACACTATTTACTATAATTTCACGCAATTCTAAAGCCAAAAGTATTTTTCTCAAAAAAAATTAGCAAGGCTATAACCTTGGATTTTGGTCGAAATTCATCAAAAATTAGATTTTTGTAAAAATGGTCTAGAACCACTAAATCGACCACGCAGAACCCGAAAATCGCATTAAAAATGCAATATTATCAATATTTTCGTTAAAAGTTCACTACTTTTGATTGCGAGTGTATCAAGTACCCACCCTGATTTATTCCGATCGCGATTTAAGGATGTTCTATACATCCTATCGACAAACTGATTGCACCAGTCGATTTAGCGTCCCAAAAAACACTATTTACTATAATCTCACGCAATTCTAAAGCCAAAAGTATTTTTCTCAAAAAAATTAGCAAGGCTATAACCTTGGATTTTGGTCGAAATTCATCAAAAATTAGATTTTTGTAAAAATGGTCTAGAACCACTAAATCGACCACGCAGGACCCGAAAATCGCATTAAAAATGCAATATTATCAATATTTTCTTTAAAAGTTCACTACTTTTGATTGCGAGTGTATCAAGTACCCACCCTGATTTATTCGGATCGCGATTTAAGGATGTTCTATACATCCTATTGACAAACTGATTGCACCAGTCGATTTAACGTCCCAAAAAACACTATTTACCATAATTTCACGCAATTCTAAAGCCAAAAGTATTTTTCTCAAAAAAATTAGCAAGGCTATAACCTTGGATTTTGGTCGAAATTCATCAAAAATTAGATTTTTGTAAAAATGGTCTAGAACCACTAAATCGACCACGCAGAACCCGAAAATCGCATTAAAAATGCAATATTATCAATATTTTCGTTAAAAGTTCACTACTTTTGATTGCGAGTGTATCAAGTACCCACCCTGATTTATTCAGATCACGATTTAAGGATGTTCTATACATCCTATCGACAAACTGATTGCACCAGTCGATTTAGCGTCCCAAAAAACACTATTTACTATAATTTCACGCAATTCTAAAGCCAAAAGTATTTTTCTCAAAAAAATTAGCAAGGCTATAACCTTGGATTTTGGTCGAAATTCATCAAAAATTAGATTTTTGTAAAAATGGTCTAGAACCACTAAATCGACCACGCAGAACCCGAAAATCGCATTAAAAATGCAATATTATCAATATTTTCGTTAAAAGTTCACTACTTTTGCTTGCCAGTGTATCAAGTACCCACCCTGATTTATTCGGATCGTGATTTAAGGATGTTCTATCGACAAACTGATTGCACCAGTCGATTTAACGTCCCAAAAAACACTATTTACTATAATTTCACGCAATTCTAAAGCCAAAAGTATTTTTCTAAAAAAAATAAGCAAGGCTATAACCTTGGATTTTGGTCGAAATTCATCAAAAATTATATTTTTGTAAAAATGGTCTAGAACCACTAAATCGACCACGCAGAACCCGAAAATCGCATTAAAAATGCAATATTATCAATATTTTCGTTAAAAGTTCACTACTTTTGCTTGCGAGTGTATCAAGTACCCACCCTGATTTATTCGGATCGTGATTTAAGGATGTTCTATACATCCTATCGACAAACTGATTGCACCAGTCGATTTAGCGTCCCAAAAAACACTATTTACTATAATTTCACGCAATTCTAAAGCCAAAAGTATTTTTCTCAAAAAAATTAGCAAGGCTATAACCTTGGATTTTGGTCGAAATTCATCAAAAATTAGATTTTTGTAAAAATGGTCTAGAACCACTAAATCGACCACGCAGAACCCGAAAATCGCATTAAAAATGCAATATTATCAATATTTTCGTTAAAAGTTCACTACTTTTGATTGCGAGTGTATCAAGTACCCACCCTGATTTATTCCGATCGCGATTTAAGGATGTTCTATACATCCTATCGACAAACTGATTGCACCAGTCGATTTAGCGTCCCAAAAAACACTATTTACTATAATCTCACGCAATTCTAAAGCCAAAAGTATTTTTCTCAAAAAAATTAGCAAGGCTATAACCTTGGATTTTGGTCGAAATTCATCAAAAATTAGATTTTTGTAAAAATGGTCTAGAACCACTAAATCGACCACGCAGGACCCGAAAATCGCATTAAAAATGCAATATTATCAATATTTTCTTTAAAAGTTCACTACTTTTGATTGCGAGTGTATCAAGTACCCACCCTGATTTATTCGGATCGCGATTTAAGGATGTTCTATACATCCTATCGACAAACTGATTGCACCAGTCGATTTAACGTCCCAAAAAACACTATTTACCATAATTTCACGCAATTCTAAAGCCAAAAGTATTTTTCTCAAAAAAATTAGCAAGGCTATAACCTTGGATTTTGGTCGAAATTCATCAAAAATTAGATTTTTGTAAAAATGGTCTAGAACCACTAAATCGACCACGCAGAACCCGAAAATCGCATTAAAAATGCAATATTATCAATATTTTCGTTAAAAGTTCACTACTTTTGATTGCGAGTGTATCAAGTACCCACCCTGATTTATTCAGATCACGATTTAAGGATGTTCTATACATCCTATCGACAAACTGATTGCACCAGTCGATTTAGCGTCCCAAAAAACACTATTTACTATAATTTCACGCAATTCTAAAGCCAAAAGTATTTTTCTCAAAAAATTAGCAAGGCTATAACCTTGGATTTTGGTCGAAATTCATCAAAAATTAGATTTTTGTAAAAATGGTCTAGAACCACTAAATCGACCACGCAGAACCCGAAAATCGCATTAAAAATGCAATATTATCAATATTTTCGTTAAAAGTTCACTACTTTTGCTTGCCAGTGTATCAAGTACCCACCCTGATTTATTCGGATCGTGATTTAAGGATGTTCTATCGACAAACTGATTGCACCAGTCGATTTAGCGTCCCAAAAAACACTATTTACTATAATTTCACGCAATTCTAAAGCCAAAAGTATTTTTCTCAAAAAAATTAGCAAGGCTATAACCTTGGATTTTGGTCGAAATTCATCAAAAATTAGATTTTTGTAAAAATGGTCAAGAACCACTAAATCGACCACGCAGAACCCGAAAATCGCATTAAAAATGCAATATTATCAATATTTTCGTTAAAAGTTCACTACTTTTGCTTGCGAGTGTATCAAGTACCCACCCTGATTTATTCGGATCGTGATTTAAGGATGTTCTATACATCCTATCGACAAACTGATTGCACCAGTCGATTTAGCGTCCCAAAAAACACTATTTTCTATAATTTCACGCAATTCTAAAGCCAAAAGTATTTTTCTCAAAAAGATTAACCTTGGATTTTGGTCGAAATTCATCAAAAATTAGATTTTTGTAAAAATGATGTAGAACTACTAAATCGACCATGCAGAACCCAAAAATCGCATTAAAAATGCAATATTATCAATATTTTCGTTAAAAGTTCACCCCTTTGGTTGCGAGTGTATCAAGTACCTACCCCGATTTATTCGAATCGCGATTTAAGGATGTTCTATACATCCTATCGACAAACTGATTGCACCAGTCGATTTAGCGTCCCAAAAAACACTATTTACTATAATCTCACGCAATTCTAAAGCCAAAAGTATTTTTCTCAAAAAATTAGCAAGGCTATAACCTTGGATTTTGGTCGAAATTCATCAAAAATTAGATTTTTGTAAAAATGGTCTAGAACCACTAAATCGACCACGCAGGACCCGAAAATCGCATTAAAAATGCAATATTATCAATATTTTCTTTAAAAGTTCACTACTTTTGATTGCGAGTGTATCAAGTACCCACCCTGATTTATTCGGATCGCGATTTAAGGATGTTCTATACATCCTATCGACAAACTGATTGCACCAGTCGATTTAACGTCCCAAAAAACACTATTTACCATAATTTCACGCAATTCTAAAGCCAAAAGTATTTTTCTCAAAAATTAGCAAGGCTATAACCTTGATTTTGGTCGAAATTCATCAAAAATTAGATTTTTGTAAAAATGGTCTAGAACCACTAAATCGACCACGCAGAACCCGAAAATCGCATTAAAAATGCAATATTATCAATATTTTCGTTAAAAGTTCACTACTTTTGATTGCGAGTGTATCAAGTACCCACCCTGATTTATTCAGATCACGATTTAAGGATGTTCTATACATCCTATCGACAAACTGATTGCACCAGTCGATTTAGCGTCCCAAAAAACACTATTTACTATAATTTCACGCAATTCTAAAGCCAAAAGTATTTTTCTCAAAAAAATTAGCAAGGCTATAACCTTGGATTTTGGTCGAAATTCATCAAAAATTAGATTTTTGTAAAAATGGTCTAGAACCACTAAACTGACCACGCAGAACCCGAAAATCGCATTAAAAATGCAATATTATCAATATTTTCGTTAAACGTTCACTACTTTTGCTTGCGAGTGTATCAAGTACCCACGCTGATTTATTCGGATCGCGATTTAAGGATGTTCTATACATCCTATCGACAAACTGATTGCACCAGTCGATTTAACGTCCCAAAAAACACTATTTACTATAATTTCACGCAATTCTAAAGCCAAAAGTATTTTTCTCAAAAAAATTAGCAAGGCTATAACCTTGGATTTTGGTCAAAATTCATCAAAAATTAGATTTTTGTAAAAATGGTCTAGAACCACTAAATCGACCACGCAGAACCCGAAAATCGCATTAAAAATGCAATATTATCAATATTTTCGTTAAAAGTTCACTACTTTAGCTTGCGAGTGTATCAAGTACCCACCCTGATTTATTCGGATCGCGATTTAAGGATGTTCTATACATCCTATCGACAAACTGATTGCACCAGTCGATTTAGCGTCCCAAAAAACACTATTTACTATAATTTCACGCAATTCTAAAGCCAAAAGTATTTTTCTCAAAAAAATTAGCAAGGCTATAACCTTGGATTTTGGTCGAAATTCATCAAAAATTAGATTTTTGTAAAAATGGTCTAGAACCACTAAATCGACCACGCAGAACCCGAAAATCGCATTAAAAATGCAATATTATCAATATTTTCTTTAAAAGTTCACTACTTTTGATTGCGAGTGTATCAAGTACCCACCCTGATTTATTCGGATCGCGATTTAAGGATGTTCCATACATCTTATTGACAAACTGATTGCACCAGTCGATTTAGCGTACCAAAAAACACTATTTACTATAATTTCACGCAATTCTAAAGCCAAAAGTATTTTTCTCAAAAAAATTAGCAAAGGCTATAACCTTGGATTTTGGTCGAAATTCATCAAAAATTAGATTTTTGTAAAAATGGTCTAGAACCACTAAATCGACCACGCAGAACCCGAAAATCGCATTAAAAATGCAATATTATCAATATTTTCGTTAAAAGTTCACTACTTTTGCTTGCGAGTGTATCAAGTACCCACCCTGATTTATTCGGATCGCGATTTAAGGATGTTCTAGACATCCTATCGACAAACTGATTGCACCAGTCGATTTAACGTCCCAAAAAACACTATTTACTATAATTTCACGCAATTCTAAAGCCAAAAGTATTTTTCTCAAAAAAATTAGCAAGGCTATAACCTTGGATTTTGGTCAAAATCCATCAAAAATTAGATTTTTGTAAAAACGGTCTAGATCCACTAAATCGAATACGCAGAACCCGAAAATCGCATTTAAAATGCAATATTATCAATATTTTCGTTAAAAGTTCACTACTTTTGCTTGCGAGTGTATCAAGTACCCACCCTGATTTATTCGGATCGCGATTTAAGGATGTTCTAGACATCCTATCGACAAACTGATTGCACCAGTCGATTTAACGTCCCAAAAAACACTATTTACTATAATTTCACGCAATTCTAAAGCCAAAAGTATTTTTCTCAAAAAAATTAGCAAGGCTATAACCTTGGATTTTGGTCAAAATTCATCAAAAATTAGATTATTGTAAAAATGGTCTAGAACCACTAAATCGACCACGCAGAACCCGAAAATCGCATTAAAAATGCAATATTATCAATATTTTCGTTAAAAGTTCACTACTTTTGCTTGCGAGTGTATCAAGTACCCACCCTGATTTATTCGGATCGCGATTTAAGGATGTTCTATACATCCTATCGACAAACTGATTGCACCAGTCGATTTAACGTCCCAAAAAACACTATTTACTATAATTTCACGCAATTCTAAAGCCAAAAGTATTTTTCTCAAAAAAATTAGCAAGGCTATAACCTTGGATTTTGGTCAAAATTCATCAAAAATTAGATTTTTGTAAAAATGGTCTAGAACCACTAAATCGACCACGCAGAACCCGAAAATCGCATTTAAAATGCAATATTATCAATATTTTCGTTAAAAGTTCACTACTTTTGCTTGCGAGTGTATCAAGTACCCACCCTGATTTATTCGGATCGCGATTTAAGGATGTTCTATACATCCTATCGACAAACTGATTGCACCAGTCGATTTAACGTCCCAAAAACACTATTTACTATAATTTCACGCAATTCTAAAGCCAAAAGTTTTTTTCCAAAAAAATTAGCAAGGATTTTGGTCGAAATTCATCAAAAATTAGGTTTTTGTAAAAATGGTCTAGAACCACTAAATCGACCACGCAGAACCCGAAAATCACATTAAAAATGCAATATTATCAATATTTTCTTTAAAAGTTCACTACTTTTGATTGCGAGTGTATCAAGTACCCACCCTGATTTATTCGGATCTTGATTTAAGGATGTTCTATACATCCTATCGACAGACTGATTGCACCAATCGATTTAGCGTACCAAAAAACACTATTTACTATAATTTCACGCAATTCTAAAGCCAAAAGTATTTTTCTCAAAAAAATTAGCAAAGCTATAACCTTGGATTTTGGTCGAAATTCATCAAAAATTAGATTTTTGTAAAAATGGTCTAGAACCACTAAATCGACCACGCAGAACCCGAAAATCGCATTAAAAATGCAATATTATCAATATTTTCGTTAAAAGTTCACTACTTTTGCTTGCGAGTGTATCAAGTACCCACCCTGATTTATTCGGATCGCGATTTAAGGATGTTCTAGACATCCTATCGACAAACTGATTGCACCAGTCGATTTAACGTCCCAAAAAACACTATTTACTATAATTTCACGCAATTCTAAAGCCAAAAGTATTTTTCTCAAAAAAATTAGCAAGGCTATAACCTTGGATTTTGGTCAAAATCCATCAAAAATTAGATTTTTGTAAAAACGGTCTAGATCCACTAAATCGAATACGCAGAACCCGAAAATCGCATTTAAAATGCAATATTATCAATATTTTCGTTAAAAGTTCACTACTTTTGCTTGCGAGTGTATCAAGTACCCACCCTGATTTATTCGGATCGCGATTTAAGGATGTTCTAGACATCCTATCGACAAACTGATTGCACCAGTCGATTTAACGTCCCAAAAAACACTATTTACTATAATTTCACGCAATTCTAAAGCCAAAAGTATTTTTCTCAAAAAAATTAGCAAGGCTATAACCTTGGATTTTGGTCGAAATTCATCAAAAATTAGATTTTTGTAAAAATGGTCTAGAACCACTAAATCGACCACGCAGAACCCGAAAATCGCATTAAAAATGCAATATTATCAATATTTTCGTTAAAAGTTCACTACTTTTGCTTGCGAGTGTATCAAGTACCCACCCTGATTTATTCGGATCGCGATTTAAGGATGTTCTAGACATCCTATCGACAAACTGATTGCACCAGTCGATTTAACGTCCCAAAAAACACTATTTACTATAATTTCACGCAATTCTAAAGCCAAAAGTATTTTTCTCAAAAAAATTAGCAAGGCTATAACCTTGGATTTTGGTCAAAATCCATCAAAAATTAGATTTTTGTAAAAACGGTCTAGATCCACTAAATCGAATACGCAGAACCCGAAAATCGCATTTAAAATGCAATATTATCAATATTTTCGTTAAAAGTTCACTACTTTTGCTTGCGAGTGTATCAAGTACCCACCCTGATTTATTCGGATCGCGATTTAAGGATGTTCTAGACATCCTATCGACAAACTGATTGCACCAGTCGATTTAACGTCCCAAAAAACACTATTTACTATAATTTCACGCAATTCTAAAGCCAAAAGTATTTTTCTCAAAAAAATTAGCAAGGCTATAACCTTGGATTTTGGTCAAAATCCATCAAAAATTAGATTTTTGTAAAAATGGTCTAGAACCACTAAATCGACCACGCAGAACCCGAAAATCGCATTAAAAATGCAATATTATCAATATTTTCGTTAAAAGTTCACTACTTTTGCTTGCGAGTGTATCAAGTACCCACCCTGATTTATTCGGATCGCGATTTAAGGATGTTCTAGACATCCTATCGACAAACTGATTGCACCAGTCGATTTAACGTCCCAAAAACACTATTTACTATAATTTCACGCAATTCTAAAGCCAAAAGTATTTTTCTCAAAAAAATTAGCAAGGCTATAACCTTGGATTTTGGTCGAAATTCATCAAAAATTAGATTTTTGTAAAATGGTCTAGATCCACTAAATCGAATACGCAGAACCCGAAAATCGCATTTAAAATGCAATATTATCAATATTTTCGTTAAAAGTTCACTACTTTTGCTTGCGAGTGTATCAAGTACCCACCCTGATTTATTCGGATCGCGATTTAAGGATGTTCTATACATCCTATCGACAAACTGATTGCACCAGTCGATTTAGCGTACCAAAAAACACTATTTACTATAATTTCACGCAATTCTAAAGCCAAAAGTATTTTTCTCAAAAAAATTAGCAAGGCTATAACCTTGGATTTTGGTCAAAATTCATCAAAAATTAGATTATTGTAAAAATGGTCTAGAACCACTAAATCGACAACGCTCAACACGAAAATCGCATTTAAAAATGCAATATTATCAATATTTTCGTTAAAAGTTCACTACTTTTGCTTGCGAGTGTATCAAGTACCCACCCTGATTTATTCGGATCGCGATTTAAGGATGTTCTATACATCCTATCGACAAACTGATTGCACCAGTCGATTTAACGTCCCAAAAAACACTATTTACTATAATTTCACGCAATTCTAAAGCCAAAAGTATTTTTCTCAAAAAAATTAGCAAGGCTATAACCTTGGATTTTGGTCAAAATTCATCAAAAATTAGATTTTTGTAAAAATGGTCTAGAACCACTAAATCGACCACGCAGAACCCGAAAATCGCATTAAAAATGCAATATTATCAATATTTTCGTTAAAAGTTCACTACTTTTGCTTGCGAGTGTATCAAGTACCCACCCTGATTTATTCGGATCGCGATTTAAGGATGTTCTATACATCCTATCGACAAACTGATTGCACCAGTCGATTTAGCGTCCCAAAAAACACTATTTACTATAATTTCACGCAATTCTAAAGCCAAAAGTATTTTTCTCAAAAAAATTAGCAAGGCTATAACCTTGGATTTTGGTCGAAATTCATCAAAAATTAGATTTTTGTAAAAATGGTCTAGAACCACTAAATCGACCACGCAGAACCCGAAAATCGCTTAAAAAATGGAATATTATCAATATTTTCGTTAAAAGTTCACTACTTTTGATTGCGAGTGTATCAAGTACCCACCCTGATTTATTCGGATCGCGATTTAAGGATGTTCTATACATCCTATCGACAAACTGATTGCACCAGTCGATTTAGCGTACCAAAAAACACTATTTACTATAATTTCACGCAATTCTAAAGCCAAAAGTATTTTTCTCAAAAAAATTAGCAAGGCTATAACCTTGGATTTTGGTCAAAATTCATCAAAAATTAGATTTTTGTAAAAATGGTCTAGAACCACTAAATCGACCACGCAGAACCCGAAAATCGCATTAAAAATGCAATATTATCAATATTTTCGTTAAAAGTTCACTACTTTTGATTGCGAGTGTATCAAGTACCCACCCTGATTTATTCGGATCGCGATTTAAGGATGTTCTATACATCCTATCGACAAACTGATTGCACCAGTCGATTTAGCGTACCAAAAAACACTATTTACTATAATTTCACGCAATTCTAAAGCCAAAAGTATTTTTCTCAAAAAAATTAGCAAGGCTATAACCTTGGATTTTGGTCAAAATTCATCAAAAATTAGATTATTGTAAAAATGGTCTAGAACCACTAAATCGACCACGCAGAACCCGAAAATCGCATTAAAAATGCAATATTATCAATATTTTCGTTAAAAGTTCACTACTTTTGCTTGCGAGTGTATCAAGTACCCAATTCTGATTTATTCAGATCGCGATTTAAGGATGTTCTATACATCCTATCGACAAACTGATTGAACCAGTCGATGTAGCGTCCCAAAAAACACTATTTACTATAATTTCACGCAATTCTAAAGCCAAAAGTATTTTTCTCAAAAAAATTAGCAAGGCTATAACCTTGGATTTTGGTCAAAATTCATCAAAAATTAGATTATTGTAAAAATGGTCTAGAACCACTAAATCGACCACGCAGAACCCGAAAATCGCATTAAAAATGCAATATTATCAATATTTTCGTTAAAAGTTCACTACTTTTGATTGCGAGTGTATCAAGTACCCACCCTGAATTATTCGATCGCGATTTAAGGATGTTCTATACATCCTATCGACAAACTGATTGCACCAGTCGATTTAGCGTCCCAAAAAACACTATTTACTATAATTTCACGCAATTCTAAAGCCAAAAGTATTTTTCTCAAAAAAATTAGCAAGGCTATAACCTTGGATTTTGGTCAAAATTCATCAAAAATTAGATTTTTGTAAAAATGGTCTAGAACCACTAAATCGACCACGCAGAACCCGAAAATCGCATTAAAAATGCAATATTATCAATATTTTCGTTAAAAGTTCACTACTTTTGCTTGCGAGTGTATCAAGTACCCACCCTGATTTATTCAGATCGCGATTTAAGGATGTTCTATACATCCTATCGACAAACTGATTGAACCAGTCGATGTAGCGTCCCAAAAAACACTATTTACTATAATTTCACGCAATTCTAAAGCCAAAAGTATTTTTCTCAAAAAAATTAGCAAGGCTATAACCTTGGATTTTGGTCAAAATTCATCAAAAATTAGATTATTGTAAAAATGGTCTAGAACCACTAAATCGACCACGCAGAACCCGAAAATCGCATTAAAAATGCAATATTATCAATATTTTCGTTAAAAGTTCACTACTTTTGATTGCGAGTGTATCAAGTACCCACCCTGATTTATTCGGATCGCGATTTAAGGATGTTCTATACATCCTATCGACAAACTGATTGCACCAGTCGATTTAGCGTACCAAAAAACACTATTTACTATAATTTCACGCAATTCTAAAGCCAAAAGTATTTTTCTCAAAAAAATTAGCAAGGCTATAACCTTGGATTTTGGTCAAAATTCATCAAAAATTAGATTTTTGTAAAAATGGTCTAGAACCACTAAATCGACCACGCAGAACCCGAAAATCGCATTAAAAATGCAATATTATCAATATTTTCGTTAAAAGTTCACTACTTTTGCTTGCGAGTGTATCAAGTACCCACCCTGATTTATTCGGATCGCGATTTAAGGATGTTCTATACATCCTATCGACAAACTGATTGCACCAGTCGATTTAGCGTACCAAAAAACACTATTTACTATAATTTCACGCAATTCTAAAGCCAAAAGTATTTTTCTCAAAAATATTAGCAAGGCAACCTTGGATTTTGGTCGAAATTCATCAAAAATTAGATTTTTGTAAAAATGGTCTAGAACCACTAAATCGACCACGCAGAACCCGAAAATCGCATTAAAAATGCAATATTATCAATATTTTCGTTAAAAGTTCACTACTTTCGATTGCGAGTGTATCAAGTACCCACCCTGATTTATTCGGATCGCGATTTAAGGATGTTCTATACATCCTATCGACAAACTGATTGCACCAGTCGATTTAGCGTCCCAAAAAACACTATTTACTATAATTTCACGCAATTCTAAAGCCAAAAGTATTTTTCTCAAAAAAATTAGCAAGGCTGGATTTTGGTCAAAATTCATCAAAAATTAGATTTTTGTAAAAATGGTCTAGAACCACTAAATCGACCACGCAGAACCCGAAAATCGCATTAAAAATGCAATATTATCAATATTTTCGTTAAAAGTTCACTACTTTTGATTGCGAGTGTATCAAGTACCCACCCTGATTTATTCGGATCGCGATTTAAGGATGTTCTATACATCCTATCGACAAACTGATTGCACCAGTCGATTTAGCGTCCCAAAAACACTATTTACTATAATTTCACGCAATTCTAAAGCCAAAAGTATTTTTCTCAAAAAAATTAGCAAGGCTATAACCTTGGATTTTGGTCAAAATTCATCAAAAATTAGATTTTTGTAAAAATGGTCTAGAACCACTAAATCGACCACGCAGAACCCGAAAATCGCATTAAAAATGCAATATTATCAATATTTTCGTTAAAAGTTCACTACTTTTGATTGCGAGTGTATCAAGTACCCACCCTGATTTATTCGGATCGCGATTTAAGGATGTTCTATACATCCTATCGACAAACTGATTGCACCAGTCGATTTAGCGTCCCAAAAAACACTATTTACTATAATTTCACGCAATTCTAAAGCCAAAAGTTTTTTTCCAAAAAAATTAGCAAGGCTATAACCTTGGATTTTGGTCGAAATTCATCAAAAATTAGGTTTTTGTAAAAATGGTCTAGAACCACTAAATCGACCACGCAGAACCCGAAAATCGCATTAAAAATGCAATATTATCAATATTTTCGTTAAAAGTTCACTACTTTTGATTGCGAGTGTATCAAGTACCCACCCTGATTTATTCGGATCGCGATTTAAGGATGTTCTATACATCCTATCGACAAACTGATTGCACCAGTCGATTTAGCGTCCCAAAAAACACTATTTACTATAATTTCACGCAATTCTAAAGCCAAAAGTATTTTTCTCAAAAAAATTAGCAAGGCTATAACCTTGGATTTTGGTCGAAATTCATCAAAAAATTAGATTTTTGTAAAAATGGTCTAGAACCACTAAATCGACCACGCAGAACCCGAAAATCGCATTTAAAAATGCAATATTATCAATATTTTCGTTAAGAGTTCACTACTTTTGCTTGCGAGTGTATCAAGTACCCACCCTGATTTATTCAGATCGCGATTTAAGGATGTTCTATACATCCTATCGACAAACTGATTGCACCAGTCCAATTAGCGTCCCAAAAAACACTATTTACTATAATTTCATGCAATTCTAAAGCCAAAAGTATTTTTCTCAAAAAAATTAGCAAGGCTATAACCTTGGATTTTGGTCAAAATTCATCAAAAATTAGATTTTTGTAAAAACGGTCTAGAACCACTAAATCGACCACGCAGAACCCGAAAATCACATTAAAAATGCAATATTATCAATATTTTCTTTAAAAGTTCACTACTTTTGATTGCGAGTGTATCAAGTACCCACCCTGATTTATTCGGATCGCGATTTAAGGATGTTCTATACATCCTATCGACAAACTGATTGCACCAGTCGATTTAACGTCCCAAAAAACACTATTTACTATAATTTCACGCAATTCTAAAGCCAAAAGTATTTTTCTCAAAAAAATTAGCAAGGCTATAACCTTGGATTTTGGTCAAAATTCATCAAAAATTAGATTTTTGTAAAAATGGTCTAGAACCACTAAATCGACCACGCAGAACCCGAAAATCGCATTAAAAATGCAATATTATCAATATTTTCGTTAAAAGTTCACTACTTTTGCTTGCGAGTGTATCAAGTACCCACCCTGATTTATTCGGATCGCGATTTAAGGATGTTCTATACATCCTATCGACAAACTGATTGCGCCAGTCGATTTAACGTCCCAAAAACACTATTTACTATAATTTAACTAAATTCTAAAGCCAAAAGTATTTTTCTCAAAAATTTAGCAAGGCTATACCCTTGGATTAGGGCCAAACATCTTCAAAAATTAGATTTTTGTAAAAATGGTCTAGAACCACTAAATCGACCACGCAGAACCCGAAAATCGCATTTAAAATGCAATATTATCAATATTTTCGTTAAAAGTTCACTACTTTTGCTTGCGAGTGTATCAAGTACCCACCCTGATTTATTCGGATCGCGATTTAAGGATGTTCTATACATCCTATCGACAAACTGATTGCGCCAGTCGATTTAACGTCCCAAAAAACACTATTTACTATAATTCATGCAATTCTAAAGCCAAAAGTATTTTTCTCAAAAAAATTAGCAAGGCTATAACCTTGGATTTTGGTCAAAATTCATCAAAAATTGGATTTTTGTAAAAATGGTCTGGAACCACTAAATCGACCACGCAGAACCCGAAAATCGCATTAAAAATGCAATATTATCAATATTTTCGTTAAAAGTTCACTACTTTTGCTTGCGAGTGTATCAAGTACCCACCCTGATTTATTCGGATCGCGATTTAAGGATGTTCTATACATCCTATCGACAAACTGATTGCACCAGTCGATTTAACGTCCCAAAAAACACTATTTACTATAATTTCACGCAATTCTAAAGCCAAAAGTATTTTTATCAAAAAAATAGCAAGGCTATAACCTTGGATTTTGGTCAAAATTCATCAAAAATTAGATTTTTGTAAAAATGGTCTAGAACCACTAAATCGACCACGCAGAACCCGAAAATCGCATTAAAAATGCAATATTATCAATATTTTCGTTAAAAGTTCACTACTTTTGCTTGCGAGTGTATCAAGTACCCACCCTGATTTATTCGGATCGCGATTTAAGGATGTTCTATACATCCTATCGACAAACTGATTGCGCCAGTCGATTTAACGTCCCAAAAAACACTATTTACTATAATTTCACGCAATTCTAAAGCCAAAAGTATTTTTCTCAAAAAAAATTAGCAAGGCTATAACCTTGGATTTTGGTCAAAATTCATCAAAAATTAGATTTTTGTAAAAATGGTCTAGAACCACTAAATCGACCACGCAGAACCCGAAAATCGCATTAAAAATGCAATATTATCAATATTTTCGTTAAAAGTTCACTACTTTTGCTTGCGAGTGTATCAAGTACCCACCCTGATTTATTCGGATCTCGATTTAAGGATGTTCTATACATCCTATCGACAAACTGATTGCGCCAGTCGAGTTAACGACCAAAAAACACTATTTACTATAATTTCACGCAATTCTAAAGCCAAAAGTATTTTTCTCAAAAAAATTAGCAAGGCTATAACCTTGGATTTTGGTCAAAATTCATCAAAAATTAGATTTTTGTAAAAATGGTCTAGAACCACTAAATCGACCACGCAGAACCCGAAAATCGCATTAAAAATGCAATATTATCAATATTTTCGTTAAAAGTTCACTACTTTTGATTGCGAGTGTATCAAGTACCCACCCTGATTTATTCAGATCGCGATTTAAGGATGTTCTATACATCCTATCGACAAACTGATTGCGCCAGTCGATTTAACGTCCCAAAAAACACTATTTACTATAATTTCACGCAATTCTAAAGCCAAAAGTATTTTTCTCAAAAAAATTAGCAAGGCTATAACCTTGGATTTTGGTCAAAATTCATCAAAAATTAGATTTTTGTAAAAATGGTCTAGAACCACTAAATCGACCACGCAGAACCCGAAAATCGCATTAAAAATGCAATATTATCAATATTTTCGTTAAAAGTTCACTACTTTTGCTTGCGAGTGTATCAAGTACCCACCCTGATTTATTCGGATCGCGATTTAAGGATGTTCTATACATCCTATCGACAAACTGATTGCGCCAGTCGATTTAACGTCCCAAAAAACACTATTTACTATAATTTCACGCAATTCTAAAGCCAAAAGTATTTTTCTCAAAAAAATTAGCAAGGCTATAACCTTGGATTTTGGTCAAAATTCATCAAAAATTAGATTTTTGTAAAAATGGTCTAGAACCACTAAATCGACCACGCAGAACCCGAAAATCGCATTAAAAATGCAATATTATCAATATTTTCGTTAAAAGTTCACTACTTTTGCTTGCGAGTGTATCAAGTACCCACCCTGATTTATTCGGATCGCGATTTAAGGATGTTCTATACATCCTATCGACAAACTGATTGCGCCAGTCGATTTAACGTCCCAAAAAACACTATTTACTATAATTTCACGCAATTCTAAAGCCAAAAGTATTTTTCTCAAAAAAATTAGCAAGGCTATAACCTTGGATTTTGGTCAAAATTCATCAAAAATTAGATTTTTGTAAAAATGGTCTAGAACCACTAAATCGACCACGCAGAACCCGAAAATCGCATTAAAAATGCAATATTATCAATATTTTCGTTAAAAGTTCACTACTTTTGCTTGCGAGTGTATCAAGTACCCACCCTGATTTATTCGGATCGCGATTTAAGGATGTTCTATACATCCTATCGACAAACTGATTGCGCCAGTCGATTTAACGTCCCAAAAACACTATTTACTATAATTTCACGCAATTCTAAAGCCAAAAGTATTTTTCTCAAAAAATTAGCAAGGCTATAACCTTGGATTTTGGTCAAAATTCATCAAAAATTAGATTTTTGTAAAAATGGTCTAGAACCACTAAATCGACCACGCAGAACCCGAAAATCGCATTAAAAATGCAATATTATCAATATTTTCGTTAAAAGTTCACTACTTTTGCTTGCGAGTGTATCAAGTACCCACCCTGATTTATTCGGATCGCGATTTAAGGATGTTCTATACATCCTATCGACAAACTGATTGCGCCAGTCGATTTAACGTCCCAAAAAACACTATTTACTATAATTTCACGCAATTCTAAAGCCAAAAGTATTTTTCTCAAAAAAATTAGCAAGGCTATAACCTTGGATTTTGGTCAAAATTCATCAAAAATTAGATTTTTGTAAAAATGGTCTAGAACCACTAAATCGACCACGCAGAACCCGAAAATCGCATTAAAAATGCAATATTATCAATATTTTCGTTAAAAGTTCACTACTTTTGCTTGCGAGTGTATCAAGTACCCACCCTGATTTATTCGGATCGCGATTTAAGGATGTTCTATACATCCTATCGACAAACTGATTGCACCAGTCGATTTAGCGTCCCAAAAAACACTATTTACTATAATTTCACGCAATTCTAAAGCCAAAAGTATTTTTCTCAAAAAAATTAGCAAGGCTATAACCTTGGATTTTGGTCGAAATTCATCAAAAATTAGATTTTTGTAAAAATGGTCTAGAACCACTAAATCGACCACGCAGAATCCGAAAATCGCATTAAAAATGCAATATTATCAATATTTTCGTTAAAAGTTCACTACTTTTGCTTGCGAGTGTATCAAGTACCCACCCTGATTTATTCGGATCTCGATTTAAGGATGTTCTATACATCCTATCGACAAACTGATTGCACCAATCGATTTAGCGTCCCAAAAAACACTATTTACTATAATTTCACGCAATTCTAAAGCCAAAAGTATTTTTCTCAAAAAAATTAGCAAGGCTATAACCTTAGATTTTTTGTCAAAATTCATCAAAAATTAGATTTTTGTAAAAATGGTCTAGAACCACTAAATCGACCACGCAGAACCCGAAAATCGCATTAAAAATGCAATATTATCAATATTTTCGTTAAAAGTTCACTACTTTTGCTTGCGAGTGTATCAAGTACCCACCCTGATTTATTCGGATCGCGATTTAAGGATGTTCTATACATCCTATCGACAAACTGATTGCACCAGTCGATTTAACGTCCCAAAAAACACTATTTACTATAATTTCACGCAATTCTAAAGCCAAAAGTATTTTTCTCAAAAAAATTAGCAAGGCTATAACCTTGGATTTTGGTCAAAATTCATCAAAAATTAGATTTTTGTAAAAATGGTCTAGAACCACTAAATCGACCACGCAGAACCCGAAAATCGCATTAAAAATGCAATATTATCAATATTTTCGTTAAAAGTTCACTACTTTTGCTTGCGAGTGTATCAAGTACCCACCCTGATTTATTCGGATCGCGATTTAAGGATGTTCTATACATCCTATCGACAAACTGATTGCGCCAGTCGATTTAACGTCCCAAAAAACACTATTTACTATAATTTCACGCAATTCTAAAGCCAAAAATTATTTTTCTCAAAAAAATTAGCAAGGCTATAACCTTGGATTTTGGTCAAAATTCATCAAAAATTAGATTTTTGTAAAAATGGTCTAGAACCACTAAATCGACCACGCAGAACCCGAAAATCGCATTAAAAATGCAATATTATCAATATTTTCGTTAAAAGTTCACTACTTTTGCTTGCGAGTGTATCAAGTACCCACCCTGATTTATTCGGATCGCGATTTAAGGATGTTCTATACATCCTATCGACAAACTGATTGCGCCAGTCGATTTAACGTCCCAAAAAACACTATTTACTATAATTTCACGCAATTCTAAAGCCAAAAGTATTTTTCTCAAAAAATTAGCAAGGCTATAACCTTGGATTTTGGTCAAAATTCATCAAAAATTAGATTTTTGTAAAAAATGGTCTAGACCCACTAAATCGACCACGCAGAACCCGAAAATCGCATTAAAAATGCAATATTATCAATATTTTCGTTAAAAGTTCACTACTTTTGCTTGCGAGTGTATCAAGTACCCACCCTGATTTATTCGGATCGCGATTTAAGGATGTTCTATACATCCTATCGACAAACTGATTGCGCCAGTCGATTTAACGTCCCAAAAACACTATTTACTATAATTTCACGCAATTCTAAAGCCAAAAGTATTTTTCTCAAAAAAATTAGCAAGGCTATAACCTTGGATTTTGGTCAAAATTCATCAAAAATTAGATTTTTTGTAAAAATGGTCTAGAACCACTAAATCGACCACGCAGAACCCGAAAATCGCATTAAAAATGCAATATTATCAATATTTTCGTTAAAAGTTCACTACTTTTGCTTGCGAGTGTATCAAGTACCCACCCTGATTTATTCGGATCGCGATTTAAGGATGTTCTATACATCCTATCGACAAACTGATTGCGCCAGTCGATTTAACGTCCCAAAAAACACTATTTACTATAATTTCACGCAATTCTAAAGCCAAAAGTATTTTTCTCAAAAAATTAGCAAGGCTATAACCTTGGATTTTGGTCAAAATTCATCAAAAATTAGATTTTTGTAAAAATGGTCTAGAACCACTAAATCGACCACGCAGAACCCGAAAATCGCATTAAAAATGCAATATTATCAATATTTTCGTTAAAAAGTTCACTACTTTTGCTTGCGAGTGTATCAAGTACCCACCCTGATTTATTCGGATCGCGATTTAAGGATGTTCTATACATCCTATCGACAAACTGATTGCGCCAGTCGATTTAACGTCCCAAAAAACACTATTTACTATAATTTCACGCAATTCTAAAGCCAAAAGTATTTTTCTCAAAAAAATTAGCAAGGCTATAACCTTGGATTTTGGTCAAAATTCATCAAAAATTAGATTTTTGTAAAAATGGTCTAGAACCACTAAATCGACCACGCAGAACCCGAAAATCGCATTAAAAATGCAATATTATCAATATTTTCGTTAAAAGTTCCACTACTTTTGCTTGCGAGTGTATCAAGTACCCACCCTGATTTATTCGGATCGCGATTTA